>OY744482.1:189089434-189794434 GCA_963556165.1 Tipula helvola
AGTTTCACAATGAATCGCCTGGAATGTGTTGTTCAAATGGAAAAGTGAATTTGCCTCCTCTGGATGATCCACCTGAACCTCTTCTAGCTTACGTCTCCGGAACTACTGAGTTATCCAGACATTTTCTACAAAATATTCGAAAATACAACACATGCTTTCCAATACAGCGATGTAAAGAGAGAATTCTTGCATAACAATCAAGGTATTTGATTATATACCTCCCGTGCAACGCCGGGTAACTCAGCTAGTAATTAATAAATTATGTGTAATTTATTTTTATTTTCTCAAGAAACATATTATTTATGATCTAAAACATAATTTGAAGTCTTTGAAAGTAAATTAAATCCGCATTTAAGTAAATTATTCCCCAAATATTTCGAAAAACTTTAACATCAATTTTCTCCAATTGCCATTTTTGCAGGTCATTAAAACATGTTTAGCACGGCAGCATAGGAAAACGAAAAACATAAAAAACGAAAAATTTGACAATTTTTAGCTTCTTTTCGTTTTGCCTTGCCCATTACTAAACCGAAAAACTATTTTCGTTTGAAATTCCAGAATCAAAACTTGTATGTTTGGATCAGTGAGTTAATTTTTTTTTTAATTTATTGATAAAGAAAACGGAATTCTCAGAATAATATTAAAAAAGAAAAGAAAATCCTTTTGTGTTTAGTGTGTGAAGTTGGTTTTCATTCATTTTTTAGCCGACATTACAAAATTATAACAGAAAAACAAGACGAAAAATATTTTCGTGTACTTTTTCTGACGAAAAATTGAAAAAATATTTTAAATTTTCTGACAGAAAAAATTAAAACTTATTTTTCTGGGGATGTAAAATATTTTGAAATTATTTTTTAAATTAAAATATTTTTGTATTGTATTTATGAACAAGTTTGAGAGTCTTTAAGTTATAATATGCTAAAGACTTTGGTGTTATTGTAAAAAAACTAAAATCCGTTTTGGTTTTCGTTTTCCTATGGGCAAAGCGCTTAAAAGTTTAGAAAGGAAAAATATAAAATTCGCTAAAGCGTGATTTAAGGATGGTGCACATTGAGAGCGAGTAGCGAGGAACGAGTCAGTTTCACAAGCGCGAGAGCAAATTGTGTACACATACAAGACGAGCGATATTTTATGTCACGTTTTGATTCATTCTATTGTTTTCAGATTTTCATTATTTAAAATTTTTAATCTAAAACGTAAAACATATTTTAATTTCACATAAAATAATATTTTAATTCAATTTATATAAATATATAGTTCAAAATGATTTCAAAACGAAATAAACTAATTGTTGCCGTTTATTTATTGAGGAAACATCGAAGAACTAAACTAAATCGCTAAAAAATCGCTAAAAAATACGACGAAATATAATTTTCGTACTTAAGAAAGATTTGTGGAAAACGAGTGGAACTTATTTTGAATTGACAACTAGCGGCGATAATTCAAAATTTGCGACGAAAAATTAGAATTTTATATTAAGCGTGATTTACACGTTCCAACAATGTTGGCCAACAAAAAATGAAGAGATTAGTATATCGCGAATTGCATTTGAAAGACAAGAACAAATATATAAACAAACAAAATTTTGTTGGAGTTTTTTTTTCTTTTTTTTTACTTTGTTTCCATAAAAAAAATTGTTTGACCATAAAATATACTCGACCCGAGTATATTTTATGGAAACAAAAATAATAAAATTTTTAGATTTGTGAAATTTTTATAGCGCTTTATTTTTATTTTTTTTAAATTTTTATTCAAAATTAAAATTTACGTTCGAAAAGTTTTCATTTTAGCCAAAAAAAGTGGTAATTTTTATAAATAAAGTAGTATCACCCCGGAATTCGTCAAACATTACATCGTATATTTTATACCGCCAAAAAATTATAGCATGTCCGACATTTCTGTTTTAGTTTTTTAAAACTTTTGTTTAAAAATTAAAATTTACGTTTGGAAAGTTTGTATTTTAGCAGAAAAAAGTCGTAATTTTGATAAATAAAGTAGAATCATCGCCCTATTCGTCAAAAATATTACATCGTCGATATTATACCGCCAAAAAATTATAGCATGCCCGACATTTTTGTTTTATACTTTTCTCTTTTTATCGCATGAACATTTTTTCTATTGCGTGTAGCTCTAAAGTACTTTTCATACCAGGCGCCTCGGCTTTGAGCTTCGAAAATAAAAATTCTTTATTTCATTTTTCAATTATGCAAATTAGTTTTATTTGATTGATATCGTTTAATTTTATAGAAATAAATTCAATTTGTTGAGAAATAATTTATTTTTAAGTGATAATTTAAAAAAAATCAAAATATATTGCAATGAAGTTATCTACAAAGCCAAGGCAATGCGTTCCACACTCGACTGCGACATTTTAAAATATGTAGTACAAAGCGAAGCGCTTTGTCAACATAACCAACAAATCACATTTTTGATCCAACTGTTTTATATTTACCGAAAAATCTAGCTCATATGTAGCTTACAAATTCATAATATCTTATTTCTTGCTATAATTCACGTGTAAAATGGACCTATATAAAATATTGATAGTAACAAATTGTGCAAAGCCGACGCCACCGGTATGAAAGGGTCTCAGCTTCACATTTGTGGTAACTAAAAATTTCGAGGCGAGGCGCCTGGTATGAAAAGTACTTAAGTCTCCAACAAAAAAGTTGGAAAAACATTGTTGGAACGTGTAAATCACGCTTTAAAATGATTTAAATTCTATATTTTGTTTTTAGTAAATGCAAAATTTATAAACTATCGTCAATTAAAAACTAAAGGTTTTTATTATTCTTACTATTTTCTTTCATTATTTAGTAAAAAAGAAAAATATCGTTCTCGTCGCTCGTTGTTAATGTGCACCATCCTACACGTTCCAACAATGTTGGCCAACAAAAAATGAAGAGATTAGTATATCGCGAATTGCATTTGAAAGACAAGAACAAATATATAAACAAACAAAATTTTGTTGGAGTTTTCTTTTCTTTTTTTTCAACTTTGTTTCCATAAAAAAAATTGTTTGACCATAAAATATACTCGACCCGAGTATATGGAAACAAAAATAATAAAATGGCGATTTGTGAAATTTTTATAGCGCTTTATTTTTATTTTTTTTAAATTTTTATTCAAAATTAAAATTTACGTTCGAAAAGTTTTCATTTTAGCCCAAAAAAGTGGTAATTTTGATAAATAAAGTAGTATCACCGCGGAATTCGTCAAAAATTACATCGTATATTTTATACCGCCAAAAAATTATAGCATGTCTGACATTTTTGTTTTATTTTTTTAAAAATTTTGTTTAAAAATTAAAATTTACGTTTGGAAAGTTTGTATTTTAGCCGAAAAGTCGTAATTTTGATAAATAAAGTAGAATCATCGCCCTATTCGTCAAAAATATTACATCGTCGATATAATACCGCCAAAAAATTATAGCATGCCCAACATTTTTGTTTTATACTTTTCTCTTTTTATCGCATGAACATTTTTTCTATTGCGTGTAGCTCTAAAGCATGAAACACACCGAGCAGCGGCAGCGAGCAGCAGATTTAAATATTAACTAATTTACCTATTTAATGAATTCAAATCGCAGTTTGAGCATAAATATAAGCATTTTTGAAGAAAACAATCCATAATTTATTATTTTTAATAGAAAAATTTCAATTAAAAGAAAATGTATTGAATGAAGTTGGTTCTGCCGTCGCATCAATAGGTTCCACACCCAGCAGCAAAAAAATAATGCTCTTTGCTGCTAAACATAACCTCAATAAATATGACGTATTGTTTCGTTTCTGTTATTTTCGTGTGTGCCTATTTGTTTTGAAATTAAATATTTTGAAAAATAAACGTTCTTCACAAAATATTACGTTTAATTCTCGTATAATACAAAAAACAATTTTGATAAAAGTAAAAAACAAAAATCTGCTGCGCTGCTCGGTGTGAATGGATGCAAGCAGCCGACAGTGTGGATTGTTTGGGATATGTCGCGCTGCTTTTGGTGTGTTTCAGCCTTGTCTCCAACAAAAAAAGTTGGAAAAACATTGTTGGAACGTGTAAACCACGCTTTAAGGTCGCTGCACGAGTATGGATATAAATCCGTACAATCTGAATCCGGTCATTCGTCCAATGAAATTACCTAAATATTGTCACCTAAATAATAAATTAAATTTTAGAGCTTGGTACCAAGTACCAACTGTTGAAAGTAAAAAAAAAATTATTCTGAAGAAGAATTGCTCTTACTTTGGGCAAAATTTCATTCCTATCCGGATAGGAATAACTTTTACCAAAGTAAGACGGCATTTGACATTTTACCCTATGAGCAACCGAATTCGGAATTCGGTACGCTACAAGCTTATGATTATGAAAAAATCAATTTCTCATCAGGCCGCGGCGACTGGACTGATTATGAGTATGTACCACAATTTATATTCTATATATACGGTTTTATGTCTTTTAAAGGTGAACATCTCACAAATCAATGTGAAAAGAAAACGTTGGGTACAGTGGTGAATGCGTGCTCTGTAAATTTAGTCATCCAGCCAACTATAGAGGTTGCAGTGTGTATAAAGAAGTTCAAACTTGCAGATTTCCACCTCTCAGAGAAAAAATTGTGAAGAAGTCACAGTCCACTACAAAACCGCATCCACCTTATCTGCTAGTTACTGGAACATAACATATGCGCAGAAACTGAAAGATTCAATTAAAGGTCAAACTTCGGAAGGAAATCGTACCAAAGAAAACGAATCAACGGATAACTCAAAAAATCATCAACAACTGCCCGAGCAATCTCCTACACAACGGTTGAAAATTATGATGGAAAAATTAATGACCAGAATGGACACCACACTTAATCTTCTAACGACCATTGTCTCCAAATCATTCAATGCCCAGAACCCGTAAATTAGCAATCTGGAATGCCAACGGCTTGTCACAACATGGACAAGAAGTTAAAAGTTTCTTGATAGAACAAGAAATAGATGTCATGCTAATATCCGAAACACATAACACCAGCAAAAGTTTTCTAAAAATACCCAGATATACCATCTACAACACAAATCATCCTGATGGAACAGCTCATGGTGGCACTGCAGTTATAATCAAAAACATAATTAAACACCATGAAGCAGAACAGTATAAGAAAGAGCATTTACAAGCAACTACAGTAGTAATAGAATATTGGCTAGGCCGTATAGTCATTTCGGCCATATACTGCCCTCCAAAACATGCAATAAAAATGGAACAATTTGATCAATTTTATAATGCTTTGGGGCATCGCTTCATAGCAGGGAGTGATTATAATGCAAAATATCAACAATGGGGATCAAGATTGGTGACAACGAGAGAACGAGAATTATTAAAATCAATTAAAAAACGTAATCTTCATCATGCATGAACCAGTGAGCTTCAGATATAAATTAAGAGAGAATTTAAACACAAACATCAAGTTAAAGACGGAAAGTGATTTAGATGAAGCAGTGGAACATCTCAATAAATGTATTCATTCGGCAGCTTGGCCCATACCACTACAAAATGAGAAAGGAGAAAAAGGAGAATGTTCGAATGTTGTCAAAAAAATTATTAAGGAGAAAAGAAAGTTAAGGCAGCAATGGCAACGATATTGACTAACGGGAGATAAGCGTAAACTAAACGAAGTCGTCAAAAAGTTAAAAGAACTGCTTCCGAATGAAAAAAAACCAGTCAATTCAAGAATATTAATCACGACTCTCACCAACTGAAAACACAGATTATTCTCTGTGGAAGGCGACCACGAAGCTGAATCAACCACAACAGCATATTCCACCGATACGTAAAAGATGAGAGAGAGTTAAATCCTAAAGAGGCGCCAGGATATGATCTTATCATAGGAAACATTTTGCAACAGTTGCCAGATAAGGGTATTCGATTTATAACCTACTTATTCAACGCTATACTTAGGACAGGATATTTCCCAATAGAATAGAAGCAGTATTGTCGTACAGACCTATAAGCTTGTTACCGGTCTAAATTATTTTAAAAATTACTACTTAAGCGTCTAAAGCCTATATTGTTGGAGAAGAAGCTGATTCCGGATCATCAGTTTGGGTTTAGGCCAGAACACTCAACAATAGAACAAGTGCACAGAATAGTTCAAGTAATTGAGGAAGCCCTGGAGGAAAAAGATATTGTTCTGCTTTATCCATCGACGTACGTAGCACAAGCTTTTGACAAGGTGTGGCATATGGCATTACAATACAAAATTAAACGATGGTTGCCACATGATTTCTACAGAATATTAACATCATATCTACTGGACAGATATTATATAATAAAACATCAATATGTATGCGTGTACCACAGGAAAGCGTGATTGGGCCGATATTATATCCGATAATTAAGTAACTGTCGCAACATTTGCAGACGACACGGCAGTACTCTCATCACATGAAGACCTCAGTATAGCTACAGAAGTTTTGCAGGAAAATATTAACAGTATTCAAGCATGGATGAAAAATGGGGAATTAAAGTTAACCCTCTAATGCACAATTTTTTTTTCGTGCTGACAAATTCAGACTATGTTCAAATTGTGTTGAAAAGGGTGAATTTAAAGTTAAAAATTACTTTTGAGGCCAACCCCTCCACCCACATGTCAAAAATGAAAGTCCGCCTTTAGGCGGCCTTATGCAGTAAGACAAAATAAACCAAATTATTGAAATATAATGTCATTTATTCACGAGACAAAGTAAAACAATAAAATTGATTAAAAAATAAATTTAGGACAGTTAGCAATTTAAATTGGGATCTGTCATACTTCTTTTTATTTATTGTGGAATTCATAGAAACATGTTTTATTCGGTGAGTTACACAAACTAAGATTGCATTTCACACAAAATGCTTGTGTTGCAGAATGCAGACGTGCATTTTGGAACTTTAAATGATCGTAACGGACATCTATACTGGGAAGATAATATGCTCTCTTGGTTGGTTTTAGTGAAGCTGTTTGAGATGCATGAGATGGCCACCCAACATTTTTCTTCTCTGCCATCATTCCTTTCAAACAGAGTGATTCAGCCACTTCAGTCCGAAATATTGGGAGCTTAATTTTTTCTTGGTGTAGGTTTAGTCTATGGTACAGAATGTAAGCGTTTACAATTGCTAGGTCGATGAGGTGAAAAAAATACGGTTCGACCATTTACGGGTTTTCATGCGAATATGGTAGCGGCCTAACATAACAATCCATCCATCAAATCGACACTCCCATATGCTGGTTGAACTCCTTAATTATGTACGGGAAATCAATTTCAAACTGTTGTTTTTCCTTTTATCCCATCGGGTTGGTTTCTGTGGTTGCAAGATGGTGGTGTTGCTGGAAATAAATGGTTTCATGCCAACGTATGTTGTAAGAAGCCGTACGGTTTATGTGTCCCATTAAACTGACGAAATGTCGACTCCACAAGCATTTTCCACATACTCCTATGGATTCGCATAAAGAATCGATAATTTATACGATACCGCATACCAAGTACTGTTGTACTCGATACTTTTGAAACGATACCCAACTGGTACTCGATACTTTCTTTCTCGAAACATCGATTCTTTTTAATAAGGAATCGTACACACGTTTATACGCATTTATGTCACGATTGTTTATTTTTCGTGGAAGTCCCTATAAACTAGCAAAACACAAAAAGCATAATTTTTATATTCCTTTATCAATTCTCTGTAATCGAAATTGATAAATTTTGCGTCCACGTCATTCACCAGTAAAATAATAAACGCCTCTGATATCAACGTATTCCCTCACTTATACCGCCCCGCCAAGAAGTACCTGATAATACCCGGTATCTCCATACCATCAGAAATATTGTTTTCTAAAGCAGGAGCGATTTTAACACAAACCCGGAACAGACTTATGGTGACAGGGTGGCAAACTGTTCTTTTTGTCTGATTGTAATGATGAAGATTGGGGCTTTCAAAAATGAAATAACTAATTATTATTTGTTTTGCTTTTGTGTAATAAATAAATATGAGCTATAAACTTTGCATCATAATAAATTTCAATAAATGCCTTATTGATCCCTCCCTATTAAAAAACTTACGTTAGAAATCGGCTATGTAAATCGGTTGGTTGGTTTTTTTCAATTGATTTGGTCAACTAGCACTTATAGCTGTATATGACCCAACTAATTACTTTAATAAACGGTTAGTCCAAACTTCTAGAAAGAAGTATGGATGTCCCGAGTGCAACTATTACTTTCACTGAGTCGCAGTTTGTGATATCTCCGAATTGCACGGATATTATGGGCCCTATACGATGATACGCAGACACTTCAAGATCTATACCCTAGTACAGCGTTAATATGTACATTATGAATGGATTCGAAAAGTTTTGTGATTTTTTTTTATATTTGTGCAATTTATGAAATAAAAATAAAACATCTTAAAAAACACTAATCCTGTAATTTTTGTGCAACTTCGGATAATTGGGCCAGCCGCTTAATCGGGACAAATTGTACTAGTTCCGATGTGTCCCGATTAAGCGGAATCGACTGTACTATATATTTTCTGATTTATTTTATACATTACTAATACTAAACCATAGAGGACAATTTTTATAGCTAAGTGGTTGTTCCGCACGGCTTGTATAAACATTTTTGTTGGTTTTGGTTTGACTTAAAATATTTTAGTATAGTGTTTTCAATTACGTTGTAATGTGGGTAAAAGATTTAGGTTTGTAACTTACTTTTTTATAAAGTTAAGTTTTTGTGTTTAAAAAATAATTGGACACTCGATGTTGATACCAATAAATTGTGATTGTGTTTGATTTTCAAATTTATGCTATTTGTTAATTATAATTTTTACAGCACAAATAATGAATAAAAATAAAAATATTAAAATTAAAATCAATAAATGCCAAAATGGTATAATTTTAAATATAAATACATTTATTGAAATATTTTAATTTTTGACATATGGACCAAATGCGACCTATATTTATTGTGATGTAAACGGGCTGGTAAGTGAACTAAAATAGGTCGCCATTTAGGTCAGTCCACAAAATATTTTGTGGTGTAAACTGCCTCTTTGTCTGTCACTCTGATGGATTATATTTTTTTGCCTTTTTCCAACTTCAAATCAGCACAGTCAATTTTCCACAATGGAATTGGGGCATTAATATATTCTTTAATGCCCCAATTCCATTGTGATTGATGCTTGAAACTGTAGGTGTTCAACAATCCCTATTATTTCTATTTTTGCACTCATAATCAACTTAAAATAACGCTGCTTTTTTCTAATAAATATGAAAATTATCCAGTTATGTTATACATTTTAGTTTTTAAAGTTTTGTATCTATTCAAATGCTGTTTCTCACAACCATTTTACGGTAAAAGCTTGGGCGAGATGTTACCTCGAATATTTCACACATCTAGGCTCTCGTTTACAATATTTCTGCGTGTGATTAAATCCTTGGCATTTCTTACACTGAGGTTAAGCCAATGCATGGATTTTCTTAACGCTTCTGGACTGCCTTAATAATAAAAATTGTTTCCACTTATTTTTGGCTGTTAAAAGTAAGCCTCCTTTCATTAATTTTGATCCCTTGTCAGTTACGGTTTTTTCATTTTTTAGGATATTTACTGCATCCTCTATTTTGAAGCCCTGGTGTTTAAGGTCTTCCATTGTATCGTGCCTTGTACAGGTTGGATGAAGATCTGTGGCCATCACTTGGACCGGGCGGTCATTTTTGTCCTTGTATGTATGCCATTCCTTCTGTCAGCTTTGCAGCCAAGGCTCGATAAGATTCAATATCTGTTGTATTAATTTTCCATAAGTTATTGTTCAGCGCTACAACTCTGTATTCTTTTGTAGTCACCAATTTATTAATGATTGAATGGTATAATTTATTGGTATTTTATAACATTTCATTTGTCTCCATCCACTAGCAAATAAGTAAATATTAATGGTATAACTCAACGGTAGATTGCAGGTAAAGAGGCCGGGTAAACACGGCAAGAAAATCGTACCTTCGCCAAACCAAGGTCAAAAAAATGAGTCGATGTTTCTTCAACAAAAAAAAACCGCATTGTGTCGCTTCTGGGTAAACTGTGCTATAATTACGAAATACACACACAGTATTGCGTCGTGCGGAAGCTGTGGAAAGATCAAACCCTCCTATTTTCGGAAATGTGCCCTCTTAACATTTCGACAGATAGGTCCCACCTTCTTTCAAATTATACATAATGGATTACATATCTAAACATCTCTGATCTTTATCAAATCTAAAGTGGCTTACGAATATATTAACTAGTAACTAGTAACTTTCAAAAATAATTATTTTATCTTTTATTTGCGATATCTAACCGGAATAAGCGCTTTGGATGTCAAGAGAAGAATCCAACCTACTAGTTTTAGGCCCGTTGCACATTTCAGCTAAGCTAAGCTATGCGATGTAGACTATGTGCATAGCTTTCGTTTGTAAATAAAGAGTTTTAATAGAACGTTGCATACTTGAGCTAAACTATGCGAGCTATGCGGTTTTTGTTTTGAGCAATGCAAACTATCTTAGCTCGAGTTGTCTTCGCCTTGCTATGCCAGCTAACATCGTTCACATATACACTGAAGTTTTTGTATATGTATTTTATTAACAACTTGTAGGCTACTTAAGCGCTTTGCCCATAGGAAAACGAAAACGGATTTTACTTTTTTCACAATAACTCCATAATCTTTAACATATTTTAGCTTAAAGACTCTCAAACTTGTTCATAAACACAACACAAAAATATTTTAATTTAAAAAATAAATTAAAAATATTTAACATTCCCAGAAAATTAAAATTTAATTTTTTCTGTCAGAAAATTTAAAATATTTTTTCAATTTTTCGTCAGAAAAAGTACACGAAAATATTTTTCGTCTTGTTTTACTAACTGTTCCCGGGGCATGCTGCAGCTATCGGGGGGGTCACAGGTGGTGGATAGTGGACGGCCTATTAGATAGGTTAGCGGTGAATATTAAATAAGCCGCCCCCAACCGCAGCCCTGCTGGGAGGAGAGTCTCAGGAAACTGGGGAGTGGTTAACCTCAGTTTAATAAATTCTGAGTGCCTATGATACCCGGTATGGAATGGCGAACTGATGGCGCCATAAAACCATCAACTAATAACCACAGGCAAACTGAGCGTCACATTTCCGGGGTCTCCAGGTAGTGAGTGAGGGGCCCCTTTAAACGGGTTACCCCCTTGAATGATGAAATGGGTCCTATTGGTTTGGGATATCCATATGGATGGGTGAATGGTTGAGTGAAAGATGAATAGGGGCGGGGGTGCTGGGATGTGATGCTTGGTGAGCCAATGGGCTGGATTAAGGTGTTATGCGACCCGTGCTGATGATCAGCTAGGCTGGGGGCCCATTTAACAAAGCCCAGTCGTTAACGGAGCCCTCTGGATACCTGGCTACCTCCAGTTGTATTTAGCCTTACCTGCGTATACGGATCTCTGCGCAGGTGGACCAGTATTTCTCCGACACTCGTGGGAATATATGGATCATCTAAATAATAAAAATAAGGGAGCCGGTACCCTTGAAAAACCGGAAACAATGAAGGAAGAAAGTGGCTCTTACCTTAAAGGTGGAGCTACCTCATCAGTGGCAGGGGTAAGTGGCACCATGGCATCAAAGCCAGGAGTCAGCGATACCAATGCCAGGCAAGAGAGCGGGGGATCGGGAAGGATCCCTCCTGCAAAGCGACGATACAGGGAGAAACGGTCGGCGCATAAAATTCTGGATAAACTGGCTGCAACCCCTGAGGGGCAGCTTACAGTAGAACAGAAGCAATCTGTGGCTTGGGCGAGGGAGATTGTCGGCCGCGACAGCTCGGATAGGGTTCTTGTGCCTAAAAGGCCGAGGTCTCAGGATGAGCTCGAAGAGGGCGACAGCAAACGAGCCAAGACCGTCACTGGAGCGATATCGGGAGATCCAAAGGAAAAACCGAAATTGTTCAGTGAAATAGTAAAGGAGAACGTACTGGTGCTAGCGGTAATTGACAGAAGTCAAGAAGATGGGAGCATCACGGCAGGAAAGTGGAGGGAAGTGTATAATGCACTAAACTCCATTTTCATCAAGGTCCTGAGAGAAAATCCAGGACCCCCTCCGTTCTGTAGAGATGCGGGATGGCATCAAGGGCGCGTAAAGTTAACTGCGTGCTCGGATCAAAGATCGGTGGATCTTTATAAAAAGGCAATAGCCGAAGTAGGTGAGGTATGGGAAGGCGCGAGGCTTGAGGCAGTTCGAAAGGAAGAAATTCCGAGTAGACCAAGGGCCCGCGTTTGGTTACCAACCAAACCAGAAAAGCCAGAAGAGATCCTTGAGATTATTCAGGCAAGTAATCCAAATCTTCCAACGAAAGATTGGAAGATTGTCAAACAGGAGGAGGCTAAAGGGGGCTTCAGAATGGCAATCATGCTGCTCAATAAGGAGTCCCTTACTCCCCTGGCAGAGACAAAGGGGGTGATCAGCTTCGGTTTCGGGTCGATCACTCTCAACGTTTTTAAAAAAGATGAGGTAGGCATGCGCTCGGAGGACGGGCCGGAGGTGGACGTCGGACGGACCCAGCGGCAGACAGTCGAGCAAGCGCATGGGGTTATAACAGACGATGACGTGGAGCTGCTATTGGAGAGAGGCGGCCTTCTCTCGCTTGGATCCGATGGGGGACACCCTGTCGGAATCTGAACGAAGAGAGGCTGGGGATTCTCAAGGCAGCGAAGCATCAATTATGGGGGGTGACACGGCGGATACTAGCGGCCCCCCGGAGGAAGGTAGCATTAGCCTGAAACAGGGAATGCATGAAGAGGTAAGTGAGATAATGCATGGTGATTAATATTGTGCAGATTAATCTTCACCATACGAAGGCTGCTTCGGCGGCTCTCGTTCTCAGACTGACTAGATCAGGAGAGGAGCTAGTGTTAATCCAGGAACCTTGGATTAACAAAAACAGGATCTGTGGCCTTAAGGTGAAAGGGTATACAACTTTGTACTCAAGTAACTCTGAGAAGATAAGATCTTGCATTTTAGTGAAAAATACTTTAAAAATTTTTCTATTTTCTCAATACAGTAGTGGTGACGTTACTGCGATCAGTATGGAGGTTGGCAGAGACAAGTTTTGGCTGGTCTCTGCGTATATGGATCGGGAGAAGGAGATCCCGCCGGATAACCTGGGGGACCTGATCCGAGAAGCAAGGAAAAATAGGATTGGTGTGATACTCGGATGTGATGCAAACGCGCATCACACAATTTGGGGGAGCACTGATATTAATGAGAGGGGTGAGTTATTTTTTGATTACTTATTAAATACTAACCTTTCAGTCTGCAATGTTGGGCAGGAACCGACATTTATCATTAGCAATCGGCAGGAGGTTCTAGATGTGACCCTCGCCTCGGATACTATTTTTCAGTTGATTAGGGGATGGAGAGTGGCGAAGGAGCACTCATTCTCTGATCATCAATATATAACTTATAACCTTAACATTCACCCGGGTACCCAGAAGCCTTTCAGGAATCCTAGAAGGACAAACTGGGAGAAATATGGGGAGGTGTTGGAGGAACTATTGCCGGAGGTCCCCGGACCTCCGGAGACAGTGGAAGAATTGAATTGCATTGTGGATGTTGTCACAAGAGCATGCAATCTTTCCTTTAATGCTTCTTGCCCCCTGATAAAGCCAAGGGGCAGGCAGAAACCGGCATGGTGGTCCATGGAGTTGGAGACCTTTCGGAAGGCGTGTAGGACAGCCTTTAATAAGGCAAAGAGCACGAGGCATGTACGGGACTGGGACTCCTATAAGGAGGACCTAAGAAAGTACAAAAAAGAATTGAGGAAGGCACAGAGGGGATCTTGGAGACTCTTTTGTGGTAGAATGGAAGAAGTCTCTGAGACTTCCCGCCTTAGGAAGATTCTATCTACTAACCCAACTAGTCCTAGTTACTTAATTAGACCAGACGGGTCATGGACAGCTTCAAGTGCGGAATCGTTGGAGCTTCTCATCGATACCCACTTTCCGGGAAGCTTTGATGACTCGATGGAGCCTGGAGCTCATCGAAGAACACCTCCAATAGATATGGAGGGCATATTGGATAGAGAGCGGATCAGGTGGGCGCTGCAGGGTTTTAAGCCTTATAAGTCGGCGGGCCCGGATCGGATTATACCAGCAGAGATTCAAAAGAACTCGGCAGTCATCATCCCCTGGCTAGAGGTTATCTTCAGGGGATGTTTGAAACTAGTCTATATTTCTAGGAATTGGACAGAGGTCAAAGTAGTCTTTATTCCGAAATCGGGAAAGAGCTCACATGCTCGTCCAAAGGACTTGAGGCCTATAACTCTATCATCCTTTCTGCTGAAAACCCTGGAAAGGTTGATAGATGTGTTTATTCGATCAAGAATTAAACCCAGGAAGTGGGCAATATCGCAGCATGCGTACTGTAAGGGAAAGTCGGTGGACACAGCTCTGCACGATCTAGTACGCACAATTGAGAAATCAATTTACTTGCAAGAGTTTTGCATGGTAGCATTTCTCGATATTGAGGGTGCTTTTAATAATGTAAAAACGGAGGCGATCATGGAAGGATTGTCTTTTTTGAAAGTGGACTGCTCTATAAGTAGGTTAATAAATCAGATGCTGGTAAGCAGGACTATTACCTCGGAGCTGGGAGAGTCCAAGATTAGAAGACGGGTGGTTAGAGGAACCCCACAAGGAGGTGTAATGTCCCCCATTCTCTGGAGTGCAGTGATTAATGGATTGCTGCTGGAACTAGAGAGAGAGGGGATAGGGGTTGTAGCATATGCTGATGATGATGTAGCGATAGCTGTCTCAGGCAAATATCTAGATACGATTAGGGATGTTATGCAGAATGCACTCCTGATCGTTACGAAATGGGCCAGCAAGTGTGGATTGGGGATTAACCCGTCCAAAACAGAGCTGGTACTATTTACTAGGAAATATAAAATTCCGGTGGTTAGCCCTCCTATCATAAACGGCAGCGGACTAGTTTTTGCTGACCGAGCGAGATTTCTGGGCATAATCTTTGATAGTAAGCTCAGCTGGAAGCCTAACACTTTGGAAAGAGTGAATAAGGCTATTGTAGCCTTATACTCGTGTAGAAACGCTATAGGTAAGAGATGGGGCTTGAAACCGGAGCTGGTATACTGGCTCTATACCGCCGTGGTAAGACCTGTGCTAATGTACGGGGTTGGCGTTTGGTGGCCAGCTCTAGATAAGGTAACTTATAGAGGTATGATGGAGAAGGTGCAAAGAACGGCCTGTATGCTTATAAGCGGGGCGCTTAGGACAACACCTACACGCGCTTTAGAGGTTATGTTCCACCTTATTCCAATCGACCTTTATGGTAAACAGATGGCAGCCAACGTGGCTACGAGGCTCTTGGCTGTCTCTCAATGGAAGTGTCTTCAGGTGGGACACTCGACGATAGGTAGATTCGCTGGCGAAGAACTGGCGAATCTGGATTATATTACACCAACGTTGTGCTTCGATAAGGGTTTCCGTACCATCTTTCCCTCAAGGGAATCCTGGAGAAACGGATCAATCTTGGAAAACGAGGCAGTGCAATTTTTCACGGACGGCTCGAGGCTAGACGATCAGGTAGGAGCCGGAGTCTTCTGTGATAAACTTAATGTTAATATTTCTGTTCGTCTCCCTGACTACTGCAGCGTGTACCAGGCTGAAGTGGTGGCGATCGGGCAAGTCATGACATGGTTGAAGCATAATGTGGTATCCGGGAGGGATATCGCAATTTATTTGGACAGTCAGGCAGCGATCAAGTCACTTGGGGCAGTTTGTCTGAAGTCGCGGGTGGCGCTGGATTGCCGATCATCTCTTAACGAGATGAGCGAGTATTTCAGCATCCAGATAATCTGGGTCCCGGGTCACTCGGACGTCACGGGGAACTGCAGGGCGGACGAACTAGCTAGGTACGGTACGACTCTCCAGATGCAGCCAGAAATGGTAGGTCTGGGGAGGCCTATGGCAGTGCTAAAATGGGCGCTCAGTAAAAAGGCAATCGCCTTGACAAATGAGAGGTGGATCAACACTCTCACGTGCAGGGTAGCAAAGCAAGTTTGGCCAAAACTGGACTTGCGGCGCTCCAAGGTACTAATATCCCTGGGAAGACAAGAAATAGGATTGGTCGTAGGGATAATGACAGGTCACTGCCTTTTTGGGGAGCATGCGAGAAGGCTGGGGATACAGACGAATGACTTTTGTAGAAGTTGCATGGACGAAGAGGAGGAGGAGACTTTGGAACACTTCCTATGCTCATGTCCGGCGCTATCATACAGAAGGCATAAGTATTTGGGTGTGTACGGTATGGACAGCCTTTCGGAACTCGCGGACTGTGGAGTGCGAGATTTATTACGCTATATAAATAGCTCTGGTTGGTTTCAACGGGAGTAATGGGGAGATGGGATCCTGTGGTATCACAACGGGCCATTGCTGGCCTAAGTGTGCGATAGCAGCCACTTCAACCTAACCTAACCTAACCTTTACTAACTGTTATAATTTTTTATTCTGTTATAATTTTGTAATGTCGGCTAAAAAAATGAATGAAATACCAACTTCACACACTGAACACAAAAGCATTTTCTTTTCTATTTTAATATTATTCCGAGAATTCCGTTTGTTTCTTTTTCAATAAATTAAAAAAAAAATTAACTCACTGATCCAAACATACAAGTTTTGATACTGGAATTTCAAACGAAAATAGCTTTTCGGTTTGGTAATGGGCAAGGCAAAACGAAAAGAAGCTAAAAATTGTCAATTTTTTCGTTTTTTATGTTTTTCGTTTTCCTATGGGCAAAGCGCTTTAGTTAATTAGGTATTCTATCATAAATCATAATAAATGAATTATGCAAAAACATCAATGTATGGGTGAGCGATGTAATTGCTACGATGTAAACTATGCTAAAATAAACTATTACTAAAGATACATGTTAAACCGAAAGTGATCTGACTGAAAACGTCCGAGTTAAATTCAACATGTAAACGGTGACTTGACTGAAAGTGATCTGAAAGTAGTCTGAGTTCGGTCAACTTAAATTTGGTTGGTTGAGTCAGTTTGTATATTGAGTTAAACATTTAAACTTTAATTTTGTTGAACTGACAGATTTTTTCATACTGTTAAGAGGCAAAAGGTTTTATACATTTTCGAAATGATTTTTAAATTATTTTAAATAATTTTTTAATAATTTAAATGTAATTTTAGAACAAAGTGACATTTAAAATGTCAATTCAGATCAAATAAAAAAAAATCCCATGTAACCACCAACCCAAAGTTTCAGTCAGATCACTTTCAGTCATAACTCAGTCAATCACTTTTGGGTTTAACATGTATCTTTAGTATATGTCTCTCGCTTAGCTTAGCTGGGGATCAATTCTCGTTCTATTAAAAAATGAAATGAAAAAATAATTCTGTGTAAACCAAGCTCCAATTTAAATTATTATTTTTTGGTTTGCGCCTACTTTGAAATTTAAATATGTATATAAATTTTATAACGAAGAACAGTAAACGACAAATAATCACCCCTATTAAGCCCGTTGCACATTTCAGCTAAGCTAAGCTATGCGATGTAGGCTATGTGCATAGCTTTCGTTTGTAAATAAAGAGTTTTAATAGAACGTTGCACACTTGAGCTAAACTATGCGAGCTATGGTTTTTGTTTTGAGCGATGCAAACTATCTTAGCTCGAGTTGTCTTCGCCTTGCTATGTCAGCTAACATCGCTCACATATACACTGAAGTTTTTGTATATTTTATTAATAACTTGTAGGCTACTTAGTTATATTAGGTATTGTGTCATAAATCATAATAAATGAATTATGCAAAAACATCAATGTATGGGTGAGCGATGTAATTAGCATAAATGTGCAACGGAGTGAGCTAAGCGGGCTAAACTATGCTAATATAAACGCCGTTTCTCGCTTAGCTTAGCTGAAATGTATAACGGGCCTTATGGTTGTCGAGTCGATCGACAATCGACACGACTCTGTCTTGCCTTTTCCTTTTTCGTATTTCAAAAAATGAAAACGCAATACAGATCGACTCGACAATCATAATAGGGGTGAATAATTCGTTTACACAAGACACTTATTAATCGACATTTGTATCAAGAGGCATATTTAAAGCTGCATTAATTTTTGTGTGGCAATAAATGACTAACTTAAGTGCGCATGTTGATTGGTTTCCTGGGTTTATTAAGTTATGCCACCTTAATGACCACAATTCGATACTATATCAATGATTTTATTTACCAAGGCTTTATTTTTTTTTAATAAAGTATACACTACTTTAGTTGAAAAGCCAAGTTTACACCTCTCGTGAATATGAAACACCTGAAATTGGTACATCTGAAATTATTTGATTTGTTTTCATAAAATTGATTGGAATAAATTTGAAATAAAACTATATATCGAATAAATATCAAAATAATGAATAGAATATGAATAAAATAATATTATTTTTTAATTTCCCAATTCTGGCATGAAGGAAATGTGCTGATGATTTCTGGTAAAATGTACATTAATTTTAATATTTAAGAGTCGGGCCCCAGAAGCCATCGTTCTGCAAGTCAGATAAATATCTGAAATGAGTTTTAGTGTGAGATTTATAATTTATAAATAATGTTGTATTATTAGGATTAATGAAGTAAGAAGTTACCTTGATATTAGCTCAGCTGGAGTTGGTGATCATATGTGTTGAAGTATAAATATTGCGGCTGGAGTCTAAGAGAGTTAGGATGTAATCGGCTAGGTTCGCTTTTATAAAGTTAACAGCTAAAAGGCGAAGATCATGCGATGTGAGTGTTTTTGTAGCTTCGTTAAGTTGTAACTGTTGAATAATTGCATGAAAAAGGCAATTACCATCCTTTGGGATTTGACGTACATTCATTGTTGTTGGACTGGTGTTTAATACTTTTAATTGATGGTGGATCTCCTGAATTTGGCTTAGTGCTCTGATTTGTAGAGTGATAGTTTTATAAGTGTTTGGTATGGTCCTATTGTATTGATGATTTAGTTATTTTTAAGTTTTGCGGTGTTAATTTTGTAAGTATAATACAGTATGTACTTACAATAAATAAATGGCACACCTCTGTTAAATGTTTTTTTTATGAAACTGATGGTATTGTTATTATCACACGGTGTTGGGGTTAATTGGTTTTAGTTTACACAAATTATAGTACAAATTATTATTTTTTTAACACTGTGGTTTCACAATTTCTTGTTCGTTTCACTAGAGTTTGTTTTGCACTTGGTTGTCAAGCTGCTTGAATTGCTACTTTGTTGCTCTGTTATGCTTCACTGTGTTACTGTCAAATTACAACTGTTTTTTGTTATTTTCTTTCGCCCTTTATGTATCCAAATCCAAGTTCTAGAATAATCTTAGTAACTTTCCAAAAATGTTTACGAGCATAATAAAATTAATACGTAAGAATTATATATCTTATGTGCACATGGTATAACATTTTAAAGTTCTAGAATAATCTCAGTTTTTTCCAATAGATGTTTACGTGCACAATGCATAACTGAATATTATTGTTAATATTGGAGGGTCATGTGGGCGTCCAGTCATTATTCAGGCTCTTGATGAATCTGATAATACTGCCTGCTGGTACAACATACATACTATCTGGGTTCATTGTTCTCCCTCCTAGATGTTGCAGTCTTTGGTGGAGCATGGCTGGATAACAGATTAACAATTTTGTGTGATTTTTTGCTGTTTCTGAGTTGCTGTATCCTCCTCTTGATGACACCGTAATGATATTTTGTTGGAAAGTGCATTTTGAGTTGTACTAATTGTTGTGGTTTATTTTACGCATTACAGGATTCCTACGTTTGTAAGGATCCTTCTTGAGAAATATGATGTAAAGTAAGAATGATTGTGTAGAAATCGGTTAACTAATGTTACTTCGGCATGATGGGTTGATAACTTGGCTTGTGTGTGAATTTGATGTACATACTAGGCCGTTTGTTTAAGGTTATAAAGTATTAGTTTGATGCAGAAGGGTGGTTTGGTGGACTTGATATGTGTGTGGAGCAGAGTATTGACTTAGATTGAGATTTATGTATTAGGGAGTTTGTGGGTTGATGTGTGGTTTGTTTTGCTAGTGTGCCGTTTTATATTATATTTTGATATTTTAGTGCTATCAATAATAATGTTATCATTAACTTTTCAGATCATTATAGGAATATCAAGTAGAAATGCTTTTTTTTTTTTTTAAATATTAAGCAGTTTGTTTACTGATTTGCTGGTTTCTTTTTTATATTATGATATTTTAGTGATATTATCTTAAGAATATTGCCCATATAGGTGTGATGATTATTACATTCGTTGGTGATCATTTGATGGTACTTTGCTGCTGTTTTCTATTTTGCTATTTTAGTTTTATATATTAATTTTATCATTATTTTTAGGTTTGTGTAGGAATATTGAGCGGTTGGTTTTGAGTGTGCCGTTTTTGCTGTTTTATATTATATTTTGATATGTAAATATGTTAGTACTATTATCATAATAATGTTATCATTAAATTTTCAGGTCATATGGAAATGTTGAGTAGTTTGATTTGCTGGTGTTTTTTATTTTTTTTTATTTTTTTATCAGGTGTGATGATTACTATCGTTGGTTATCAATGATGTTGGTTTGCTGGCGTTTTCTGTTTTGTTTTTTTAGTTGTATCACATTAATATTGCCATTATTTTTTAGGATATTTTAGGAAAATTGAGTGGTTATTTTATTATCATAATAATGTTAGCATTAATTTTTTTTTTGGGGGGTTTTTGATTAATTGAAAACCTCATAAGGAACATTGGAGCGCCTACAAGGAACATTGCAAAGCAGTATTTAAATTTGTAGTTAGAAATTGTGTTGTCTTGTGCTAATAATTTATTATAAATATTACTAACTAAAACATACTAACTATCGGCTATACCTAGGTGTCTGTAACCGGGCCGATTCTGTCAATACTAATTATCCTATCCTATCCTTCGGTTTTTGTTATGTGTGAAAGGGTGCACGGTGGGACCCGGCCATGGGTGGACATGATGCTGCCACATTTATGTGATGTCGGGGGTGGTTGTGCTCTCCTTATTGTAATGGTGCTTTGGTGCCTTTAGTGGGGATAGCATTCACCTGTGTCATAAAGTTGGTGTGACAGTATAATGACCACATCACTAACACGGGATTACTTGCTTCATAAGCTTGGCCGTGCATTCAAATCAATCAATCAATTATTTTTAATTTCCCAATGATTTCATTTTGTTCGCAGTGAAATGTCTGTGACTATGATTCAACGCGGTTCACAGCGAGGGTAAATGGAACAGTAAACGTAAATAAATTAATAGTGCTGAATATAGATTTTACTTTGTTCACCATGTTTATTAATTTTTGAATGCCAAATGGCAATGGAGGAGTGAACAAACGTTGTGAAAATACCGTTTTTGTTTGTTCACTGAATTATGCTTGCCTGATTCTCCAAATAATCTCTTTTTTGTGGTTTTCTTTTGAGATAAATGAAGTTATGCTGGCAATTCGCTGCAATAAATGGCAATTATAAATTATGTTTTTCATGTTTAAGAAAAATATCAGGAAATGAAAAATGCAACTGTGAACATAACAAAATTCAGCGCATACCAATGAGTTCTGTTCATAGCGATTTTCGCTATGAAACAAACTAGTTAATTCAACATGATTCGCAACACAACATTTTTGTTTCTTGTTTGGTAAAACTCTTAAATTTAATTTACTACATCGAAATTCGAATGTTTAAATGCAGTTGCTTCGAAAAACTATTTGTATATGATATAATTTTGAAATCCTAGATTCAATAAGATATTCTAAATTTACAGATTTTTAAAATAGGAGTAGAACTCAGGTGCTACAATGTAGAGTTAAAGAAGCTTAGGGAATTATAAAACTTGAAATTAAGACTGAAAAGGCCTATTTTGGAAATTTAGGAATTAAGTCGATTTTAATAATTTAAAAAATTTACAATAAGAAATTTGAGGCTTACTTATAGAGATATGTATTTCGAAACTAAGACCATTGTACAATAATGTGAATTAAAAAATTCAAAATATACATTTGAAATAGTTTGGGATTTTGAAAATGAACAATATTTCTTTCCATTTTTCAATATTTTCATAAACTATCAAAACTACCAAGTTTGCTTGCTCTCATATACTACAAAATAGTTAAAGTATGATCAGTTGATTGCGATCAACTGCAAGCCTTTGCGATTTGGGACACAACTTTTGGTTTATCGGTATATCGATACATTAATACACATTTTATTGATTTTCTCACCACTAAAATACTCAATGAATAAATTCTTTTCATATGAGAATATTTTGATGAAAATAATCAAGTACATATTCATAAAAAACACTTTCGAATTATAAAATCTGATTCAATTCTAATTCAATTCAAATAAGAATGTTATACATACTTTCGTATTCGTATCGTATTCAGAAATAGCCCTCCTGGTAGCCAAGTGTATTTTTTTGTTTTTTTTAAACAGATTTTTTGCCGGTCCCGCTATGTTGTTGCATTTATTTTATAAATTTTCTATTTTGGTGAATACGAAAAAATATACAGAATCCCCCTTTAATGAAAATGGAAAACGAGAAACGAAAAAAACACGAATGAGGAAAAAGTTATTATGTACATACATTCGTCGTAATAGGTTGTGATAAAACCTGTGACAATATAACATAACCACTTAAGTCGAGATAAGTGGTTTTGTTGAACTCTATTCCAACCGGCAGTATTTGCCGTTATTTCTTTCCTTTTTTCATCAAAATCGGACTATTTTTGACCAAATTATGAGCGAAAAACAAAACCACTTATGTCAGTTTCTGGTGTGTAGACCCAATGATAATTTAACAATTTCCCATCCTTTTTTCACAAATTAATTTTAAATTTTATTTTGCTCTCCTGCAAAGTAGCTAAAAACTAGATAAGTGGTTTTGTTGAATTGCCACAGAAACATTCGTATAAAATAATATATTTTTAAATTTTTATGCAAAATTACAATGGCGGAGCGCAATAGGGATATACAATTTAAAATAAAACTAAGTCTTTTCCTTATACATATCTTGTTCTGGCTACCCGGGTGTGCGTTAGAAGGGTAAAGAAAATTATTCACACATAACTCCATCAAAAAATAATTTTTATCAAATTTCTATATAAAAATCGAAAACAAATAGTCAATTCTTAGATGGCAAGAAGCTAGAAACGCCTAACTTCAAAATTGCAGTCCTCACAAATATTTAAAATTGAAATGGCTACTCGGGTAGGTACACAAGGGTTAAGGCAAAAACAATTTACTTTTATATAGTCTTCGGGCGAAAATGACCCTGTTGACAACCCTAGCATTCTCAACTCCTCGGAACATTTAAAACAACAACTATTTCACATATTGGTTTTATGAATCTTTTCACACATTTCTTTATTTGTAAGATATCCTATGGAATATTTTTACAACATAAATTTGAACAGAAAGATGTAATAATAAATTATTGTAGAAATAATAATTGCAAACAAATAGGTATTACCATAAATAAATTACTGAGCGCAAACAACAAAAAAAAATTAGAAGAGCGAATAAATGAGGAAGGAAAATTTATTTTAAACAAATCTTAAAAACTAAAGTTTTTTTATTAATAATTTAACTAATTAAAATATATTTAATTTTATATCTAACTAATAAATTTAAAATTTACTATATCTTAACATGCCAATGTGAACTTCAATCCACTTTACGTCTGATTTCACCAAACAATAACGAACATAAACGATCAACCAGATACGCTAGAATGGTGTCGGCCAGAAGGACAAAAATTAATATTTTACGGAACTGAAACAAAGAATTTTAATTAATTCAGGAATACACATTGTATACAAAAGGTTTACTTACATCTTCGGGAAATTCAATTATTTCGAATGTTGTTAAAATATCTCCAGGAATACCTAATGTAAGACATACAACTATACCAACCGATGCCAGGATTGAATACAGTAGTAAACGATTTTCCCGTAAACTTTCCATGAATGGATGTCCTTTATAGTTTACGGCAAACGTTGACACCTGAAGTGCCATACAAATTATATAAACTGTACTGTTTACTATATTTGGGACAAATTCTTCCTTTTCCTCTGGCCCCATATCAACATTCAACTTTATTTTGCCTTCTCTGTGAAATGCAAATATTTAAATTAATCTTGCAAAATGATTAAACTAACCATTTTTCATGGAATTACTTACCTAGGTGGTGCCCTTGCGTTCGCCTCTTGCACCAAGTAAATTAACGAAACAAAATGTACTGCGAATTGTGATAATATCGTTGTGACCGTATAAAAATTAAAAATATTTGGTAGTGGTGCTTGTTTTGATAATACTTTTAGAGGTTTTGACCGGGTGATAAACAAAAAACACGCGGCAATAAATAAACCTTGTAATGTTGCTTGTGTATCACTAAACTTAACACCATCCACATACAAAACAGACTGGCAGTATGCCGAAATTAATGCATTCAATGCCAAAATTTTAAACATTTGTAACGTAGTAACTAAAGTACAACGGCCCTGTTTGATTATATGGCACACGCATAATATAGAAGATAATTTACTGGTGAATGGTGCCGCTATACTGGCATCACCTAATTTTACAATCTGTATTTGCTCGTCATCGATTTCTTTAAACACTTTTTGTAACCGATCTTGGGTTTGTGTTAAATTTTCACGGTGACGTAAAATCGCTCGTTCGCGTGGAGTTAAATTTTCTCTGGCAGGTACACCTGGTTGTGGATTTTGGGCAGATATTGTTTGTGTACGGGCGGCCTCCAACTTTTCTCTCTCTTCTTTTGTTGGAGCACGTAGTGGTGCATTACTCAATATTGAGACACCAACGTTAGCATGTTTGAGGGCACCAACATCGTTTGTACCATCTCCGCACATCAAAGTGTAGTGCCCCAATTGTTTCAGTGTTGTGATGACGAATTCTTTTTGTTTTGGTGCAAATCTTGCAAAAACTGTGACATTGGGTAATATTTTTAATAACAAATTATGTTTGTTCACATCTAAATACTTTAAGCCTTCACCGGTGACACATAAATCATTTTCATTTGTAAATTTTTTGTAATCCTTCTGCTCTAAATCGAAATTAACTTTTCCGTTTATCGATTGCCAAAACCAGTGTTCGGGGCTTTTTTCGATCAACACTAGTATCGGTTTACGTGTGAATCGCAATTCTTTGGCGACGTGGCACGCAGTTAATGGATTATCTCCTGTAATCATAACCACTTTATGCGATGCTTGGACGAGTTCTTTGATTATAGATTTAGAATCTGGTTTTAATGGGCACGAAATGATTACGAATCCAGCAAAAATTAAATCCTTCTCGACATCCTCACGTTTTATTTCACGAACTGCTGCGGAATCTAATTTTCCAAATTCTTTTACGCCTAGTGCTAGCACACGAGCCCCACGTCGGGAATATTCGAGATATACATCTTCGTAATTTTCTGGTACTGATTTCAACATTTTTATGAGAGTTTCTGGAGCTCCTTTTACCGTCCCAATATACATCACATCATTCGAAAATGGGGCGATATATCCAGCTAACACCGACATTCGCTTTAGAGCGGATGAGAAATGAAATCGTTGGTAGATTTTTAAAGCTTTGAATTTTCCTTTCCTCGGGATTACACTGTCTTGTCGCGTTAAGTTCCATTCGATCGATGTTAAAGTAGCCTTTTCGAGTGGGTCGCCCACAAGGCCATCTTCTAGTTGTGCCAACGAATGACATGTGGCTAGAACTTGCACTGTAGTTTCGGGAGCCTCAGCTATAGACATAATAGTTGAATCTTTTTGTAGCCCAGCGATTCCCTCGACCATTAGATTATCACTTGTTAATGTGCCCGTTTTGTCAAAACAACAAATATCTACTTTTCCAGCGAATGGAATTCGGAATGGTTCTGTACAAAAAACGAACAGTTTTGATAGCTGCAATAGCGAAGTGTTTACAGCCAGGGACAATTCAATTGGTAGATCTGGTGGAATAATTGAGGTTAAAATTAGTGTACATTCTAAAAATAGCTTGTAGCGACTTCGCTCCGGATCCATGGTGCCTTTAATCCACACGTATGAAGCTGCTGCAACTGCGAAGATTAATAGAAACAGTATAAATGCAAATGTTTCGAGATTATTTTCCGTAACTCGTTTGACTCCGAACAGTATTGTACGTAGAAGTTTTCCTTGCGAAGTGTTAAACCCATTTCGAATTACGTAACCGACACATCCCGAATCTGGAGCTCGAATTGAACCTTTACTTGGTGGAGTGTGTTGGACTACTTTCGTACCTCCAAAGAGAACAAATAATTTACCTTCGCCTTCTGCGTCTAAATCTTTATCGAGATCATCAGTATTTTCGAGACTTTCTTTCATTTGTGGTACAGATTCGCCCGTTAACATGCTTTCGTCTACAATACAAGACCCTCGAAGAAGGACTACGTCACAAGGCACTAGGTTCTCGCTTTGTGAACGTGCTATTGATATCAAATCACCTGGTACTAATTGATCAGAGTGGATGGGTCTCCATTTACGATTTCGGAATACGTTGATCATATAAGGCTTATTACCCATCTTACGAATTTCAGCCATATTCCTTAGCTGCTGTTGAACTAGCGTGCACTCGAATACAATCAACATGCAAAGTGTGAACAGAGAATAGTACCAGTATTCATCCAAGCACCATAATCCAACTGAAAATATTTGAAAAACAAAAAACGGAGCGGTGGCACGTTCAATAAATAGTTGATAAAATTCTGGTACGACCATTGTCATTTGATTCTTGCCATACGTTTTCTCTGTAAGACTAATTTCATTCTCATCCTCAAGCCCTTTGGATTCGATATATTCGCGATAAGTTTTATGCACAGGAAATTCAAGCCCTCTGAATTGTTTTTTATCCTCGTCCCAAGTATATTTCGTTTTTTGGAACACAAACCAGTACATTACGTCGTTTTGTTCATTTTTCAATCGCGTCGAATGCAATTTGACCATTTCAGACGATCCATTGTTTGGAGTTGGTACTACTTTCGCCACCTCCGCTGTTCGTGGAGTTTTTGCCTATATAATGAATATGGGAATGAATAATTAATCAATTAATTAAGCTAACACCTATTTTCTCAGCTTCATTGTTGATGGAATACAAACCGAGCGACAATTTAAAAACGAATGAATGTGAACACTCCAGTAACAACACAGCGAAATGATTATTTGTAAAAACGCTATCACTATAATTGTGACAAGTCCAGCTTCATAATATTCTTCGACACCGAAGACAAAAAACCACAGGCTAAACCATATGCCATATAATATAAAAAAAGGGAATATGTTCCCATTCAATATGATTGGGTTTGGTATGTGCAATGTTATGTATTGTACTAACTCGTCGATTCGCTTTTCATTTTTTAAAGCAGTCATTTTAATATACTACATTTATGTATAACACTGGCTATGGTTTAAAATATATCTTTTCGATGTTCTTTATAAAACGGTGCGGTGATACCCAAATTTTGTTTAACTTCTTTGCTTCTTGTTCAGTCACCGGATAAATGTCAAAAATCTGACGGAGAAAATACAAAAAACTGACGTGGTGTTCTATTACATTTTTTCGGTATAATATTTCGCTATCGATATAAATTTTGTAAAATTACGTTGGGTGCTTTCAAGAATTCAGTCGGCTGCGCAGCAATTGCAGTCGAAAAAAACTGAAAAGCAGTCAAACTGCAATAGCTGCTGTCTGCATTTTAAAACCAAATAAATTATAATACCCTATAAAGGACATTAACGGTCAAAAAACGGCGATAGATAAATTAAATCTTAAGATGGCACTAAGTAGTAGTTTTTAAAAATTTTTTTTTTGTTGTATCGAAACAAAAATATAAACAAAAGCAAAAAACACGAATAAAACTTACAACTAGACATGAATTATAAAAAAAATTAATTTTATTTTTGATTTATTAACCAAAAATTAAAAATTGTTAAAGCTGACATCTTTAGAAGTTATCCCGTACTATGTTTTCCCGTATTAAATAATACTGCATTATCGGTAAATCTGCCAATATCATTGACCGCAAGTTTACTATGGAAAAGTGCCATTATGTCCTTTATAGGGTATTATAATTTATTTGTTTAAAACCAAATAAATTATAATACCCTATAAAGGACATCATGACACTTTTCCATAGTAAACTTGCGGTCAATGATATTGGCAGATTTATCGATAATGCAGTATTATTTAATACGTGAAAACATAGTTCGGGATAACTTCTAAAGATGTCAGCTTTAACAATTTTTAATTTTTGGTAAATAAATCAAAAATAAAATTAATTTTTTTTATAATTCATGTCTAGTTGTAAGTTTTATTCGTGTTTTTTGCTTTTGTTTATATTTTTGTTTCGATACAACAAAAAAAACATTTAAAAAAAACTACTAGTGCATCTTAAGATTTAATCTATCTATCGCCGTTTTTTGACAGCGAAGACCTTTATAGGTATTATAATTTATTTGTTTTAAAACGACCAACTGCACAATTAAAAATTGACATAAAAAATATCTAACCAATAAATAATAATTACGTTATTCGCCTTTTAACGCAAAGTGGCTGACATCTGGTGGACGATATTGAAACTAGAGTTAAAGGTGAACAGCAATAGAAAAAATACAAAATTGGACAATTTTTTTATTGATTTCGGTTCAAAACAATCATTTATTGCACATAAAAGTTATATTTATTTATTCAGCGACAAAATAATTAAAAAATAACCCACATAAAAATAAACGCTGAATTGCTGTTCACCTTTAACTAGTGGCGATCGTAACGCCTCTTGCGGTCCTTTAAAGGCGAATAGTGTTGTCATAAAAATGAAAAATATTTCGGGAATAAATAATAATATATCGAAACAATAATAGATCGACAGCTAAAATATGTCAGATTTTTTTAAGTGTTAAGGAAAACAAACAGCAGTTTATATAAAACTATCTTAAAATGTTTGAAAATAACTTAGTTATAAAAATAACCACAAAAAACTCAAACGGCACAAGATTAAACCTAAAGAATACGAATTGCATTTTCCTTATGTTTTAATTTTTCACTGGATTTTTACAAAAATTTACGGTCTTAGCTTAAAATGACATAAAATGAATACATTTCAATAAAATTTTTATTAAAAAATATTTAATAAATGTCTGTAATACTATACAAATCATCAACAAAAAATCACAATGAAGTTGTCTACCATTCAATCTATTGACTGGCTGCATCTATGCAGTTAATATAAAACGACTGCAAAAACTGTATACCGGCTGCGTTCATGAATGTAATTTTTGAACAACCAACTGCGCTGCTTTTAAATATAAAAATTCTTTTGTGTTATTAAATTTACCAGACAGTTTCGATACAAAACAAAACACAAATGACATTTGACATGCTAACCTGTACCGAGGGTGCTGCATTTAAAAACAGCGGCGAATATTGTTACTATAAGCATGCCCCAGTCATTAGAGCCACAATGATAGATATGCCTGACACGTATATTCGCCTTTTAACGCAAAGTGGCTGACATCTGGTGGACGATATTGAAACTAGAGTTAAAAGTGAACAGCAATAAACAAAAACATAATTGGACAATTTTGTTATTGATTTCGGTTCAAAACAATCATTTATTGCACATCAAAGTTATATTTTATATTTATTTATTCAGCGACAAAATTTTTTCAAAAATAACACAAAAATAAACTCTGAATGCTGTTCACCTTTAACTAGTGGCGATCGTACCGCCTCTTGCGGCCCTTTAAAGGCGAATAGAATTTTATCACGAAGCGGGACTCGATTTCGTGTGTGACATGTCTGAGGCGCATTATATGACTCGTCAATATTGACAATCATAGGCGGAACGTGTGTGACATGTCTAAATCGAATACTAAATTACTCGACATTTGTGATCATATAAAGACGGTTATTAAGCGAATCATATAATTGAAAGGGGCTCAGAACCATAGTGGCCTACTAACCCATATTTTTCAACATTTTCCTTTAATCGGCCATACATGTTCTTGGAAATGGAATCTAATTATACTGACCTCCAATTCCAAAAATAGTCATTTTCAGTTCACTTATTTTAATATTTGCTTTATAATAAATTACCATTTCAATGAACATTTATGACCGATTTAAGCGTGATTTACACGTTCCAACAATGTTGGCCATCAAAAAATGAAGAGATTAGTATATCGCGAATTTCATTTGAAAGACAAGAACAAATATATAAATAAACAAAATTTTGTTGGAGTTTTTTTTCTTTTTTTTCAACTTTGTTTCCATAAAAAAAATTGTTTGACCATAAAATATACTCGGCCCGAGTATATTTTATGGAAACAAAAATAATAAAATGGCGATTTGTGAAATTTTTATAGCGCTTTATTTTTATTTTTTTTAAATTTTAATTCAAAATTAAAATTACGTTCGAAAAGTTTTCATTTTAGACCAAAAAAGTTTTAATTTTGATAAATAAAGTAGTATCACCGCGGAATTCGTCAAAAATTACATCATCTATATAATACCGCCAAACAATTATAGCATGTCTGACATTTTTGTTTTATTTTTTTTAAAACTTTTGTTTAAAAATTAAAATTTCCGTTTGGAAAGTTTGTATTTTAGCCGAAAAAGTCGTAATTTTGATAAATAAAGCAGAATCATCGTCCTATTCGTCAAAAATATTACATCGTCGATATAATACCGCCAGAAAATTATAGCATGCCCGACATTTTTGTTTTATACTTTTCTCTTTTTATCGCATGAACATTTTTTCTATTGCGTGTAGCTCTAAGTCTCTAACAAAAAAGTTGGAAAAACATTGTTGGAACGTGTAAATCACGCATTAATGAACAAATGTTGAAATTTTGAGATGATTATTGAATGACTGATCATGAGATGATTATTGAATGACTTGGCTCTCTCATTTGAAAATATATAGCAAGGGGTCAATTCTCGTTCTATGAAAAAATGGAATGAAAAAAATCTTTCCATTTGGTTTCCATCACGTCTTTCTCATTAGTATCTTTTCACGCAACAGCAATATGCGATTCTCGTTGTCCAAATGAAAAAGAACGATGAAAATACGCTGAATACAACACACAAATAAATTATAATACCCTATAAAGACATCATGACACTTTTCCATAGTAAACTTGCGGTCAATGATATTGGCAAATTTATCGATAATGCAGTATTATTTAATACATGAAAACATAGTTCGGGATAACTTCTAAAGATGTCAGCTTTAACAATTTTTAATTTTTGGTAAATAAATCAAAAATAAAATTAATTTTTTTTATAATTCATGTCTAGTTGTAATTTTTATTCGTTTTTTTTGCTTTTGTTTATATTTTTGTTTTGATACAACAAAAAAAAAATTAAAAAAAAACTACTACATAGTGCCATCTTAAGATTTAATCTATCTATCGCCGTTTTTTGACAGCGAAGACCTTTATAGGTATTATAATTTATTTGACTACACAGCAAAACATATTTTATCAAGTTTCATATATATTTCCGCTAGGTGCGCTAGGTAAATGGTGCAAACCATGATTCTATAAATCCCAGGTTAGCTCGATTTTTCAAAACACGTGTTTGTGACGTCATGCAATTCTTTTTTACTTTTCGTTTTTTTATTTGTTGTTGTAATTTATATACGTATTGAGAATTGAGTGACGTCAAAAAAAAAAAAGATGGCCATTTGTTTACATATTTCGAGCTAACCTTTTGTTTTATTGAATCATGGGTGCAAACAAATAAATTATAATACCTATAAAGGACATACATACCTATACTTTTCCATAGTAAACTTGCGGTCAATGATATAGGCAGATTTATCGATAATGCAGTATTATTTAATACGTAGAAACATAGTACGGGATAACTTCTAAAGATGTCAGCTTTAACAATTTTTAATTTTTGGTAAATAAATCAAAAAATAAAATGAATTTTTTTTATAATTCATGTCTACTTGTAAGTTTTATTCGTGTTTTTTGCTTTTGTTTACATTTTTGTTTCGAAACAACAAAATAAAAATTTAAAAAAAACTACTAGTGCCATCTTAAGATTTAATCTATCTATCGCCGTTTTTTGACCGTTAATGTCCTTTATAGGTTATTATAATTTATTTGGGTGCAAATAGTAGCTAAATAAATGATAAAAGAGATTATAATTTGTAGATTTAATCACTCTCTCAAAGAGAGGTAAATTGAGAGTTAAACCAGTTTTCGTCATTGCTTGTCAAAATATAAAATAAATTACTAAAATGGCCAAATTTTATTTAAACTAAACGAAACTAATTATTTAGGGATTTTTCTTAAATGAATTGAACTTTTACTAAAGATACATGTTAAACCGAAAGTGATCTGACTGAAAACGTCTGAGTTAAATTCAACATGTAAATGGCGACTTGGCTGAAAGTTATCTGAAAGTGGTCTGAGTTCGGTCAACTTAAATTTGGTTGGTTGAGTCAGTTTGTATATTGAGTTAAACATGTAAACTTTAATTTAGTTGAACTGACAGATTTTTTCATACAGGCAAAAGGTTTTATACATTTTCGAAATGATTTTTAAATTATTTTAAATAATTTTCTAATAATTTAAATATAATTTTATAACAAAGTGACATTTAAAATGTCAATTCAGATCAAATAAAAAAATCCCATGTAACCCAAAGTTTCAGTCAGATCACTTTCAGTCATAAGATTGTATTACAAACTGAAAAAATAACTTAATTGATAAATATTAATTCTTATTAATTCATTGTTATCAATTTTCAATAAAAATAAATTAATTATTAATTTATTCTTATGAACTTTACGATTCGCATCATTAATTTGACAAATTATTTTAGACTAACTACTCCTAAATGACGATATTGAATAGCGTGTTCAATACACACACAGCATTATAAGTTCAATATATTGTCAACGAATTAGTGGTTTGTATCAATGAATTAATCTGTCATTTTACCATTCGCCGCTAGTTGGTGCCAACACAAAATTCCAAAGTATTGACGATTGTAAAAGTAAAGAAAGCGCCTCTCGAGGACAATAGTTAAAATGATGCACCTGATAAAATGACATTTATATCCAAAATTGTAATTATTTACAAATATTAGCAATCCGATAAGTAAAAATTGTGTTTACAGATCAAAATTGGAATTATTTACAACAATTTCGAACGTCAAATTATCAGGTAGCTCAGTTTAAAAATGTTCCACTAGGTGGAATCCGTGATGCTCCAATCGCAAATAAATTATAATACCCTATAAAGGACATCATGACACTTTTCCATAGTAAACTTGCGGTAAATGATATTGGCAGATTTACCGATAATGCAGTATTATTTAATACGGGAAAACATAGTACGGGATAACTTCTAAAGATGTCAGCTTTAACAATTTTTAATTTTTGGTTAATAAATCAAAAATAAAATTAATTATTTTTATAATTCATGTCTAGTTGTAAGTTTTATTCGTGTTTTTTGCTTTTGTTTATATTTTTGTTTCGATACAACAAAAAAAAAATTTAAAAAAAACTACTAGTGCCATCTTAAGATTTAATCTATCTATCGCCGTTTTTTGACAGCGAAGACCTTTATAGGTAATAGGAATTATAATTTATTTGTCCAATCGTCAATAAGAACAGTCAAACCAAAATAAAATTATAAGCCAGCGCGAAGCTAGCGACACTCTATAAATACATATTATTTTCTGGTACTAACATTAGGTGTTTAGTAAGGGAAACAAATTCATTTAAATACGATATGAAATTTTGTATTGAAAATGGAATATATATTCCCTTCACTGTAAAGCATATTCTCAATTTCTCATTTCATTCGTTTTCACTTTGTTTCGTTTTTTTTAGTTTTGGTTTTTATGTAAATAGCCACATCCCCATTTGGTATGAAGATGTACCATATGTAGATATAAGTAGATTTGTTTATGTATATTCATATAGCTAATACAATTAAATCGAAAGGTTTTTTCTGTATCGAACTACATACATAATTATTTATGAATGAAAACGTAGAAAATATTTCATTCATATTTTTATCTAAATTTGTCTACTTTTACGAAATTTTGTTTATTTTTCCTTGCATCAAAATGGTTTGCGCAGGCTAAATTTGTATTCTACCGTAACCCTACCGTTTGTAAAGAATGCATCAATATTTTAGAATTTTTTTATTTTAAATAAATAAAATAAAATAAGCTTTTTATTTGAATACAATTTTTTTTAAATTTTTATTTTAAAGAAAAGTACGGCTGAGTTAATCTGTAGAAAAGTTACAAAATGGGAAATCGTTTATGATTGTTTTTTTTTATCCCTTTAGATGTTGGGCCATAGATTACGAAAAAAGTATTGTAACATTTACACTCAGTTTGGTGCGAGATGGGAACAGGATATAATTAAAAATTTGGGGGTTACTTTGGACTAGAAATTACGTAATGGATTAACTTCTTACGTTTAACCTAAAATCGTTGGTGATTTGGCGTCCATTGGAGGGGGAAACCAAAGTTGGGTAGATTAATCTACCAGCTCCGTAACCTTCCAGTAGGGCGCGCATCAAGTGAGCTGTTCTGGTCATGTATTAGGCAGCTGCGTGATGGGTACAATGGTGTAAGGGGTAACCTGGTCACAATTCACAAGTGTAAGTGCTGCCTCCTCGTGACAACCATTGGTAACTGAGGTCGTTAGGCACATTATGGCCTTTTGGCACAGGTTAAAGAACGGCGCTAAAAGAGAAATCCTCGATAAAAACCCTAATCTAAGATGAAACAGCATATGGCGTTAATCAGTACAAGGTATGCGGACTCTGGATACCAGGCACTCTCCAGTTTTATTTAGCCTTCCTGTAGTAAAGCTGGGTGACCTACAGGCGATTTTCCATTCCCAGCAACTCGAAAGAGTAAAATCGAAACAGAAGACGGGGCATTGGTAGGAATATACGGGAGTGGGATTTACAGCTAAGAAATTAGCAGTACTGTAAGAAGAATATTACTGTAAACATTGAGAACCATTTAGCACAGTCTTACCCCGGAGTGGCCCGGTCTTTAGCGCCTACTTTTGTTTTGCCCATAGTAAGTAGCTTTTCATTTGACAAAGATGAATTTTGAGATTAAAGTTCATCATAAAGAAATTTTAAAATCATGAAATCATTGAATCAATTAGAATAAAACAATTTTGAAAGGGGATTATATTACACAGTAAAGCACCCAATTTTGAGGAAAAAATAAAGAAGATTTTAAATTAAAAATTCCCGGGATTTATGATGAAAATCCCGGGAGTCGGGTTTAAGAAATTTACCTATTTTCCCGGGAAATTTGTCCCGGGCATTCTTGGGAACAACCCTCTAAGCTAAACGCCCACATGGCTCTTCAACAATAATAATAATAACCTAAAATCGTTAAACACGGAATTTAGCGGCATCCGAAAGTTTATTTGTAATGTCAGGTAAACCTGTTTGGACATTTTCAACATTAAATTGTGAATTTTTATTTAAATAATTATAAGGAATTGAAAAGTTTTACCAGAAAATTTTAATTTTGATTTTGTGGGAAATTGTTTCTGAAAGATGTGTTCGAGTGTGATTACTGGGACTGATTTGAAACCGAATGATTGTAATTATTTTCCGAACCCAAAATTTTGGTTTACAGTAGCTAATCAGGAGACATATTGGTATATTCTACTTCAGAGCTTGATATTTCGGTAATATATTGTTGAGGTCTGCACCATTTGTCATGAATATATAGTTATGACGTTTCCTAACCTGCTCTTTTTTGTCAGCTGCTTTTTGTTTTGTCGAATTGGTTAACCGACGTATATCGTCATCTGTTCGACGATACTGAAGTTTTTCAATAATCGCAGTCTTAAGTTGCCCCCAGGTAGACTACTGATTACGCTTAAGGTAACATCAATACCAACTGGAAACAGTTCCGTTTAGAAGAGCACGAAATAAATTCCTTAAATTGTTTTCCGATACTTGTTGAGTATGAGCCTGATATCTCCCTCTAAAAAAAATCTCTCTACCGATCGACACACCATTAGTTGTTCACCAAATTTAATTGATGCCGATTACCTATGTATAATTTATGATAAATTGCAATAACATTTAAAAACTAATAAAAAACGTTTTTTCCACATTTGTTTTATTTCTAGTATTATTTTTAAAACCTTAACTTGCGGAATTTTGTGAAATGTATTTCTATAACAAACACGATTTACTTTGTAAAAAGAAACCAATTTTTTGAACTATGTATGATACATAGATTTTGAACCACCCTATTTTGGTATACAGAACACTCTTCAGGTCACATTACAAAAAAAAAGTAAACAGAAAAACCTGAGTCCGCCATATTAAGAACCGAATTATGAATTGTATTAAATTATTATTTTCACTTTTTTTTTAATTTTCCAAAAATGACCAAGCGTACTCAGCGAGAGGAAAAACGATAGTGTTGTTTTGTGTAAAGACAAGAAGCGATGTCGCTTCGAATGAATTTGGGTAAATAAATATTTTGTGGTGATGTACCAAATGAAGCGATTGAATGAGTAAATCGCTACAGGACTCCCCTGCAAGTGACTTCCCCTCCCTAGGAGAAAACTGTGTGATTAGCTGAGATACGAACAATTTTATGCGGATTCCTAACTGATATTTGATCAGTTGAACATAGTATGCCGTAAGCCGGTTTGAGTCGATCGATTGATATGTTATGGTTTTTACCATTAATCGATACGACGAATTGTTTTCGAAGGCGTCGAATGACTTTAAATGGACCTTCATAGGGAGGAGATAATCCCGTGCAAACCTTGTCTGTTCTAACGAACACAAAATCACAGTTTGCAAATGATTTTGATACAAAAACGTCGTCATGTTTGGACTGACGTGGTGATTTTGGAACAAGATTCTGCATGGCTTGTCGCAGTTGGTCGATGGCTGTGTCGCTAGTTGGTAAAGGTGAAAGAGGATTTTCGACGAAGAACTCACCGGGTAGCTTGATGGTTTGTCCATAAACCATTTCAGCTGGTGAGCACTTCAGATCTTCTTTCACTGTTGCTCGGATTCCAAGTAATACGGTTGGTATTTCGGAGCTCCAATGAATTGTATTGCCTTTGGCCATTAACGCGGCTTTGAGTTGCCGGTGGAAGCGTTCGACCATGCCGTTCGCTTGGGGATGATAAGGGATAGTACGTATACCAGTTGAACCAAGGAGTTTTGTTAACTCTGTAAAAAGCTTAGATTCAAATTGCGTCCCTGGATCAGTGGTGATATTAAGGTGTACGCCAAATCGTGAAACGTAGTTATTAACAAATGTTGTGGCAATGGTTGCAGCAGACATATTGGTCATGCAATAAGCTTCGGGCCATCGTGTGAAGCGATCGACACAGGTAAGTAAATATGTGTATCCATTAGATGGAGGAAGTGGTCCTACGATATCTAAATGGATGTGCTCAAATCGACCGTGTGGAATTTCGAATTGAGCCCAATTGCCTACGTCTTTGTTTATGTTTGGCCATGTTTGGAGTGATTCTGCGATGTACGGGCGATTGTAACCCGTGGATGTTTCGCAGAAGATTTCAAGGCCAGGTAATTTGACAAGCGCTAGTTGAAGTGATCAACTAGTGCGACATTCGGAACCAGAAAGTAAATTCTGAAGTTCTAGGTCAGCTTGTTGTGTAATTGCGATTTTGTTTATGTAAGTCGAATTGTGTCTCGACTATGGCCATTTCGTTGTCCGTTGTGCGAGAGAGTGTATCTGCAACAACGTTGTCATAACCGTGCACATGCTGAATGTCTGTGGTAAATTGACTAATGTAATCCAAGTGGCGAGATTGCCTCGGGTTACGTTCAGTTTTAGACTGAAGTGCTCTAGTCAGAGGTTTATGATCGGTAAAAATTGTAAAATCCCGACCTTCGACAAAGTATCTGAAGTGTTTTACTGCTAGATATATTGCGAGTAATTCCCGATCGAATGCGGAATACTTCTTTTCTGCATCAGAGAGTTTTCTTGAGAAAAATCCCAATGGCTCCCAACCCTTGTTGCTATACTGTTGCAGTACTGCCCCAACGGCAGTGTTTGATGCGTCAGTAGTTAAACTGAGCTTTGAATCGCCTAGTGGGTGTGCAAGTAGTGTTGTTTTCGTGAGTTCAGCCTTAAGCGACGTGAATGCTTGTTGGCATTCGTCGGGCCAAGATAAATTATTGGCTGTTTTGGGCTTACATAGAAGTACTGCCAGGTGGCTGTGAACTGGTGCGAGTATTTCAGCAAGTTTTGGTATAAATCGGTGGTAGTAATTTACCATACGGATGAATCACTGAATGTGCTTTATTGAGGTAGGAGCTGGGAATTCCCTAATGGCATTAATTCGTTCTTCAGACGGCAGAATACCATTAGGGGTGATCCTGTGGCTGAGTTGTTCCAAGTGGAGTTTATGCTGTTCCTCAGTTTGAGAAGCCACAAGGATATCGTCATTGTAGACGAACACGAAATCAAGGTTATGGACGACTTGATTCATGAATCGTTGAAACGTTTGTGCGGCATTGCGTAGACCGAATGGCATTCGGGTGAATTTGAAGAGGCCAAATGGTGTAGTGATCGCCGTTTTATAAACGTCTTCAGGAGCGACAGGAATTAAGTGGTAGGCTCTGATAAGATCGATTTTCGAAAAAATAAATTTTTCATCCATGCAAGTGCATGGAGAAATTTTGATGTGGGGTATCGGATAACCATCAGGTGTCGTGACAGTGTTTAAACGGCGATAAGCCCCACATTGTCGCCAATCGTGATCTTTCATTTTCACCATAAATAATGGACACGAAACAGGAGATACGGATGGACGGCAAATCCCTAATTCCACCATGTGTTGGAATTTCGTAAATGCGGCTTTGTGCCGGATTTGGTCTAGCCTGCGTGACCTCGACACGGGCAGATGGCCTGCTGTGACGATATGATGAACCACGTTGTGCCGGACTGGCAATTTGTAATTCGGCTCTGCTGTAAGTTGTGGAAACTTTTTAAGCAAGGTGCCGTAGCCGCTGTTGATCGAGAAATGGATCATGGCATTGATTGACAGCTTAGTCGCTGAATCAACCAGCCGTTTGTTCTTCAGATCAACAAGTAGTCCGTATTTGCACAAGAAGTCGGCGCCAATGATCGGGCGATACACAGCAGCAAGTAAAAATGCGTGCGTGAATGTTCGCTTAAGCCCGAGATCCACCTGAAGCAACTTCGTGCCGTAAGTGTGAATGGTTGAGCCATTGGCGGCCGACAAAACTAGATTTGGATTTCGTTTAACAATATTAAATTCATTTTTAAAATTAAAAACTGGAATAACCGAAAGGTCAGCGCAGGTAAGGTAGTAATAGACTCTGGCTGCGCGATTAAGGCAATTTTGATTATCTCGGGCATTTTCCTCACCCAAAGTGATTTGACGATGTGATCAGGAAAGTTTGTGCCAGCGAGAGTGCGGATGTGTCTTGGCGCATCGGACGGTTTACGGTCGCCGATGTCTTGACCCGTGATGAGGGCCTCTAATTGCCTCTCCGACGATGGCGCTAAGCGGTCTAACAATGTGCTCTTCAATGTCGTATACTGCTCAGTGATTGGGGTTAGTTAAAAAATCAGAAATTACATTGCATGTCTCCGGCGATAACGACGACAGCGTGTGTAGATATTTTTCTTTTTCTGATTTTACCCCTTGAAGGTTAAATTGTATTTCGGCTAGTAAAAACCAATTTCGGGCATTTCCTGGCCAAAATGGTTGGATTTTGACTGTTCTACTAGCCGCGACCTCCAAAGGTGTTTGATCATCAGTAATCATCTCGTTTGTGTCATCGGTGGTATGCTTATTTTCTGCACCGTTCGGCATTTTCAGGAATTTAAACTGAGTGCCGCGAGTCCTGAACTTGACAAACTGATTAGACGATCCCCAATGTCAAATTAGACAAAGTAAAAAAATGACAGTAACTATACTTTCACGAGACGCCCCAAACAACGGGACGAGCCGTCACTTCGTGCTTGAGTCTCTACTCGTGAAATGTATGTTTCGGAAGAAAAAGAATAAAAATAAGAAAACCCAAAAATATGCTTGCGATTGATACGAATTTTGATCGAGATGCGACAATATATATATTATTATTTGTGAAGAAAATGTTATGTAAAAATTGATAAATCGATAAAAATGTGTACAAATAGAAACAAAAAGAAAAAAATATTATCAACAAAACGAGAATATACGCGACGATGGCGCGACGAACGTGGTGGTGAAATTCTCACAAATAGTTCGTTTGCTTTTGTATAATATTTTGATTTTTAATATAAAAAAATGTTTCTTGAATTGATTCTATTATTTTGTTCGTTAAATGGCAGCCCAGTTTAAAATCGGAATTAATATAATATAAGTTTACTTGACTGGGGGTGCCGCCAAAAAAAACTATTGAAAATTTCAAGAAATATAAAATAGAAAAAAAAAATGTTTGTCAAAACTTGCCTGCATATAAAAATGCGCTGGTTAAAAATGGGTAATTTGTTAATTCATTGGGTTTTCAATGGTGCTGGGTAAATTATGTTTGTTACCTCACTCAAATGATTTTTATCTCATCTGTTACTGCCTCAGTGGAGGCAGGTCTGATGTCTAACCGAAAAGGCTACAACAAACAACCAACTTACATTCGAATGCTGAAACATTTAAAAACAGAAATTACTTGAAAATAATATTTTTATTAGAAAACCGCATAAAAGCTTAAATTGAATCTCCTTAAATATTTATAAATTTCCTCTCTTTGCCTGTTCCAATTCAATTGCTTCGAATAAAGCTTTAAAGTTACCAGCACCAAATCCCTAAAAATAAACAATTTTAGCAACCAATCTACAATTTAAACAAAAAAAGTCGATAAGACTACTTACATTATGATTATACCGTTGAATCACTTCGAGGAAAAATGTTGGTCGATCTTGCATATTTTTCGTAAAGATTTGCAACAAATATCCATTTTCGTCGTAATCAATTAAAATTTGTAACTTCTTTAGTACCTCCAAATCCTCGTTGATTTTCACTTTACTACTCTTGAGATTTTCTTTCAATAAATCGTAGTACGTGTCCGGTACATGTAAAAATTGTGTACCACGTGCCCGTAAATTTTCGATTGCTCCAATAATATCGGATGTATTGAAAGCGACATGTTGTACCCCAGCGCCACCATAGTATTCAACAAATTCTTCAATTTGCGATTTTTTTTTACCTTTGGCCGGTTCATTGAAAGGCATTTTTATGGTTTCTTCATAATTTGCCACCACAATTGACCGCAAGGCCGAGTATTGCATATACATTTGTTTATCATCGATTGACCAAAATCGATGGAATTGCAGAATTTTTTCGTACCAAGCAACGACCGATTCCATTTGTAAATCGGGCTGATTGCCAACAAAATGATCAATGAAATTCAATTTAGTAGGTGGCAGTAGCTTAGTTAATACATCTTCGTATAACGGTTTTTTGTAGCCGGGTAAAAATAATCCTTTGTATCCATTTCGTTCGACTAGTGTGTGAACAGTATCACCAAAAGTCTTGAGCGTTGCAAATCGTACCGTACCAAATTCATCCTCTTCCGTCCATATGTCGCGCACAATTTCGCCACCTTTCGATTTTGCATGCTTAATAATCACATCCAAATCTTCAACTTCAAACGAAATGTCACGTACACCATCACCATGTTTCACTAGATGGTCACCAATTTCAGTGTTATCCGGTTCGTATGCCGATACAAATACAATTATAATCTAAGTAGCCAAAAACAAAAAAAAAATCACTATCAATAAAATTATAAATTCACAAAGTGCTGATTTTTGTATAATCGCAACCGGTTCCCGATTTATGATTATTAAATATATTAACTCGTGTACCTTATTTTGTCTGACAACGTGTCGCGCAAATATTCTGCTTCCTGTTTCTAAGCCTTGATATGCATATGGTTCAAATCCCATACGCGTTATATAATAACTTGCGGATTGTTTTGCGTTGCCAACCCAAAATGCAACGTGGTCGAACGCTAAACATTTTCCACCCTTGGGTTTGGGTCCTTTATCCATGTATGATGTCTATATTTATATGAAGAAATTCACAAATATTAACTAATCGTACAAAATCACACACAAACCGTACAAGCCTTACCATTTTAATTATTTAATTAATATTTTTTAAACACTTAGCTTTAAAGCTCTCACTTTTTTATCACAATCGATTTTTTAAAGTTATGGAATGAAACTGATCAATTTCACCAAATGTGTGTCTTATATACACTTTCGCGCTGCCTGATATCAATAAAAATTTATCAATTCAATAACAACAGGTTTGCCACTATGCATGAGACGGCATATGAAGGGCGAAAGCCCTTTAATTAAATATTCACACAAAAAAAGATAAAAAACAAAAATTTATTTAAAGTACTATTTGATAAACAGAAATCAAGGATTTCAAGAATTTTAGAATTTATTTGTGGTTTATCTAAGTATTTGTAATAATTTTAATAAATTTCTATCTAGGTTGTTGTTGTATTTACTTGAATCGTAAACATTTTATATATATATTTTTGAAAATGTAGCTGTATCTATAGGTAAAGTGGCCAAGTATTTTTATAACGGCTTGTCACCTAATTTATTCGCTTGACTTGTAAAAATAGTTTGGATTAGGTTATCATCGATTGAACTAAAATTTTTTAATTCAATTTTGAAGAAAAACCAAAAATACAAATAGTTGTAGTGTACGCTGTAGTCCGGTTAGACGAGTGATTAATTAAGGAAATGATGTTGGCTTGTAACTAACGCCGAGATTACTCATTTAGTTGTGATACTAATTTAAGAAAAATGGTCATGGACCGTATTCTTTATGAATATTGAATACTGATTTGATAGGTGAGATCTATATATATCTCAAAACGTCCTTTCATACGAAAAGGTGATTTTGTAGAAAGTTTGTAGCAAGTTTGTAGCAATATTGTAGCAAGTAACGGGTGGCTCAATAAATTTTGTGTCAGAAACAATATTGTGTTTAGAGCATTGTGTGGCTAGAGTAGTTCAGTAAATAGTGACCTTATTTCGAGTTGCTATCAACGTTTGCCATCAACGGTAGAAAATTATGAAGTCAATAATATTTATAACCTCGACGAAACTGGCCTTTTTTATCGAGCGTTGCCAACAAAATCTTTCCTAGCCAAAGCGACCAATGCACATGGCTCTAAAAAATGTAAACATAGAATTACTGGAATGTTGTGTGCAAATGCGATTAGACAAAAAGAGCGAGCTCTTGAAATCAACACGTCAAAAAGGCCAAAATGTTTTAAAAATATGAATATGATTAATTTAGGAGTGGAATGGCACTCAAATAAAATAGCTTGGATGACTCGTGTTATTTTTGATGAGTGGTTAAAAATTGGATAAAAAAATGATCAAAGAGAAACGAAGAATTATATTAGTCCTAGACAATGCTGCCAGCCATTCAACCGACTTACAGCTCAAAGCTATCAAATTATTATTTCTGCCTGCAAATACTACGAGTGTAAGTCAACCACTTGATCAAGGAATCATTCAAAATTTTAAACTACATTATCGGCGCAGAATGCCGACCAATCACGAAGATATACTGTCGACAATGTTGACGAATTAATCAAACAAATTACTTTGGCTGATATCATTGAATATGTAAAGGAAGCGTGGAATAATGTCTCCCCGATAACCATTGAAAAGTGTTTTTCGAAATGTGGATTGATACTGCCAAGTTCTAACACTGACATAAATATTTCTGAAAATGTGGATATTCAAAGTGACATAATATCTTTAGCAAAACCTTCTCAATTTAGAACTCGACTTCGATAACAATATTGACTTGAAACGTGACCAATTTAGATAAAGACGGGGAAAACGAGGAATCCGATGATGAGGAGCTTCAACCAATGTTTCTATATAAAAGCTTGGAAGCAGTAGCTGGTTTGAAATGATTGTCGTTGAATTTAGGAAATAGTGAGTTAACTATTAATATTTTTAAGTCATTTTCCCTATCTGACCCTAACTTATTTATTTGCAGATTATTAAATTTTTCTTTAAATTCATTTATAGTTATGTAACTGAAAATTATATCATTATCTTTGAGCGCTAACTTATTTATTTTTAATTCATGCATGCGTTTTACTAGTTTCTCCAACTTTGAATTCATTTTCAAAGCTAGATTTTATTACTAACAAATACAGTTACTTTTTTTATCCTTTTTATATCTCCTATACATTTTTGTACCTCTTTATTCTTATTTAATTCTCCTAATGGGACATCTAAACTTTCAATTCTAAATTACAATTGCTTTAAATTTTTTATGTTTGTAATTGACGTACATTCCCATGCATAGAATTGATCAGTCTTTCGATTTGGTTTTTCTAACCTAACACTAATATTATTTTCTTTTAATTTCTTCTTCATATTTCTTGTAACTTCATTTATTGTTTCTTTTGGGATTAACGATTTTAGAGCTTGTGTATCCCAAACTATTCTTGAAAGCGCATCCGCATTCGTATTGTAACAAAATCCCTAAAGATTTTGTTAACAGATCATGAAAGCAGAGGTTTGGTGCGGTTTGTATAGCTGGCTAGAGCTCATGGTGCGGCGTGGGGTTTCCAAACTTACTTCCATGCTTAAATAACCGCATGATTAACTAGGAAAAAGGACCAGACAAAATTAACAATATTTCGTCACGTTCTTAGTGACTAAAAAAAACAATAAGCTGGGTGCGTTCATTCAGGGATGACAGCTTCAACTCCCGGTGATCCCCGTCATGACTGCCTATAGGACCCCCTTATCATTGGGCCGCCTACCGGGATGCTGTTTCCCAGTCGCGGCGGTGACCGACGCCAATAAGGGATGGAAGGGCGCCCTAGGCATAAACGTATACCAATTTCAAGTTTCACTGTTATAGATGAATATATTTTAATGTTCTGATTTTTTTTTTCACTGCCGTGCACTGTAGTCTGCCCACTAATTTAACGGTTAATTATCCGTTCGAACCGAAATAAAACTACCATAGCCCCTATGGTGCACGTTAACATGAATTCATTACTCGCACCCATCGTAAAAACAATCGGGAAAAAAGTATAATGCAACTATGCAAGGTACATATTCACTTAATAATTTTATTACTTTCTCTAGTAGTTATTTGGATTTTTTTTTAAAATTTATACAGTAAATATCCTGATCAAATAATATTTATTTATTTAATGTATTAAATTGTGGGGTATAACTAAAATAAAACCCTTGTTCGACATAAAATATCTTCATAATCGACGATGTATGTAGTGCACTATATAATTTTACGTAATTACGAGTATCAGCACAGGAACGGATCCTGTTGGTGGTCAGGCTGCTGTGTATGCAGGGGGATAAACACAAGACTCGCTTCATGTGCCGTAACTGCATGCAACTTCAGCAAGTGCTCACACTGCCTCTTCGTGGCGGCCACTAGAAACTACTCTGTTAAAGGAGTAGGCTAAAGTGTGAGGGCTGTGGTCCTTCTACAGAAGGTTGGCGTTGGGTTAACAGCCCAACCTGTAAAAATTTTTCGTTACGAAACCTCAACATGAGCCTCGGATATTTTTGGATTCACAACAACGACCTCGGACACGATATAAGGACAACGATTTTAAATTTGGAACATGGAACGTACTCAGCCTAAACCGCCCGGAGAGCCTCCATCAGCGATGCCGTCAATTTGTGACTGACTTCATGCCCGTCAGTAATCGGATTTGTACACTCAGGTTTCATGGACGTCACTTTAACATCACATTTGTGAACATTCATGCCCCCACCGAGGAGAAACCTGATCAAATCAAAGACGCTTTCTACGACCAGCTCGAAACCGTCCTGAGCAAAATTTCGCAACATGACATTAAAATTGTTTTGGGCGACTTCAATGCTCAAATTGGCAGTGCTGGCAGTACATATCGAGGCCCTATTGGACCAAACTCCTTGCACCATACATCAAACAACAACGGGATGCGCACCATCGAGCTAGCTTTACTGTACAACTTGGTGGTTGCCAGCACATACTTCCCACATAAGCGCATTCATAAAGCCACATGGAAATCAAACGACGGGACAACGGTCAACCAAATCGACCACATCCTCTTGTCCAAGAGACATTTTTCTAGCCTTAAAAACATCAAAACTAAACGTGGAGTAGTTGCTGAATTAAAATTTCGTCTATCAACCACATATAATCATCGCTTTCAGCGCATCACTCGTTGGAACACTGCGGCATTGAACGACCAAGTTACCAGAACCACCTTTTGGATGACTGTATCAGAAATCTTGGAAAATAAATCACTTCCTGACTCCGTTCAAGAACAGTTGGACATTATCAAAACGGCGGTAACCAATGCTTCAAAGTCCACCATAGGCCAAAATCCGTCAAGGCCTAAAAATCTCTGGATTGATGATGATTGTATTGGTGCTATTCGGGAAAAAGATCGCGCACGACAACGAGATCTATCGCAAAGAACAAGGCAATCCCATAACGCTTACATGACTGCGAGGAGAATCGCTAATCGGCTATGTAGACGGAAAAAACGGGAATGGCATGAACAACAGGCACGCAACATACAAAATTATAGCCTGAGAGATAGAAATCATTGCATAAGAGAATTAGCTACGGACTTTCATCCACGTAGCAGCGCTATTCGCAACAAATCCGGTGAGTTGGAAATGGACACCAAAACCGTCCTCGGCACCACCTCCCGAGCAACAACCTCTCTTGCTTCAACACGATATTAACGTCGAGATGACACCACCACCTCCTCCATCATATGATGAAGTGCGGAACGTGATATCGCAGATGAAAAATTACAAGACACCTGGTGAGGATGGTATCTGCAACGAAATGCTCAAATATGGCGGCGAATATCTGTTCTGCCGCATGTTTGAGCTAATATCAACAATTTGGTCTAGAGAAGAAACCCCAGTAGAGTGGAAGACGGCTCTTATATGTCCACTTCATAAAAAGGGAGATCGATTGAACTGTAACAACTACCGCGGTATAGCTTTGCTGAACACAGGCTACAAGGTTTTGGCCAACGTAGTCGCAGCAAAGTTATCAACTTGTAGCGAGAGGATCTTGGGTGATTATCAATGTGGTTTTCGACCAAATAGATCAACGACCGATCAAACTTTTACGCTGAGGATTTTGCTGGAGAAATACTATGAAAAGGACATCCCTGTACACAGTCTATTCATAGACTTTCAACAGGCGTACGACAGCATTAAGAGGAATACGTTATGGAACGTATTGTCCTATCTGGGTATACAAGGCAACCCAGCTATTAGCATACGCTGACGATATTTGCATTCTGGGTCGCAACATCATCTCTCTGAAAGAGGTCCTCCTCCCATTGGAATTAACAGCCCAACAAATAGGCCTTCAGATCAATGAAGCGAAGACCAAATACATGGTGACCGCGAGAAGGCAGACTCGTGGGGACTTCATTTCAGGAGATACTCAATATGAAAAGGTGAATGAGTTTAAATACCTAGGATCACTGATCACTGAGCAAAACTCCGTTTCTGTGGACAGGCTACCGAGCATTTTACGCCAATATCAAAATTTTCAAGTCTCCTCATATATCGCGCAAAATAAAATTGGACATCTACAAGGCGCTGATAAGACCAGTTGTCACCTTCGGTTGCGAGTCTTGGACACTAACAGCGCAAAACATCCAGAAAATCGCTGTAACTGAGCGTAAGATGATAAGAAGAATTCTCGGTCCCATTAAAGACGGAGCCACGTACAGAATGCGAATGAATCACGAGATCAGAAATGATCTCGATAAAGTCGACATCATAGGATTCATAAAATCGTCAAGGCTGAGATGGCTTGGGCACGTACTGCGTTCACAAAATCGGACCACTAAACAGGCCTTGGAGTCGGCACCAGCGAAAGTAGGACCTCGTGGGAGACCACCTACCCGATGGATGGACGACGTTGAGAGGGACCTATTCACACTCGGTCACCGTGTCTGGCGTTCTCTTGTGGCGGATCGGATTATTTGGAGGAGCATCGTTGAGGCGGCCAAATCCCTTCATGGGATGTAGCGCCAGCGGAAGGAAAAGGAACGGATCCGCAACTAAGATAAGATTTTTTTTGTTATATTATAAATTAAATTTATATTTTCATTCTTAATTAATTATTTTCCTAATTATTATATTATTATTATTATTATTATTATAGTTTTTCTGTGTTTTACAATATACAAAAATTTGGTTATTTTGTTTTCTTTACAAATTATTTTGTGTTAAATTCAAAGTTGTATTAGTTATCATCAATAATATTTCCTTATAAATAAATTAAAGATTATTATTTTTTTATCTTTGTATAATACAATATTCATATTGTTATTATTTCATATAGTGAATTGGGTGATATTTACTTGTTCGTGATCGTTTCGCTTCCATTGGTGAGGGAAGTACTATACATTTATACAGTACTCAATAATCAAGTACCTAATTTAGAGTATTTTTTTTTTTTATGTTTACAAAAGCAGCAAATTCAAGCTCTCTCGTGTTCCCAGAAAAAACCCCCCTCGCGACTGCAACCTAGCCGGCTGAAAAATGCTGCCTGCGGTAAACACGTGAGAGTCTGCAACGGTCTTTAGAACCAGTATATTTGTAATGTCATCTGAAAATCGTTACATGCGGCGGATCGAATTATTTGGAGGAGCATCGTTGAGGCGGCCAAATCCCTTCATGGGATGTAGCACCAGCGGAAGAAGAAGAATATTTAGATCCATCTTTTTCTTAAATGGTGGAATCACAACTTTATAACTCATTAACACACGTTCTATTGTCGCTTAATGAAGTCATAATACTTAGTTGAGACCCCGATGTTATTACGTCATTAATTGTTAATTCAGAATTTCTTTTCGATATCTTTGGCGATGACTGGGTCAAGAATAATACTAGTTTGAACTGCAATATCAGCAGTTTGAGTTACTGGGTCTCCAACAACCATAATTTAATCATGATTATGTTTTAAGTTCGTTTGATAATTGAAATTTTTGTAAATTTTGGTATTCAGCAATATTCGATTTTTGTAATCGCAGAATTCGTTGTTTTGGCGATGGCTTGGTAAATTTGCTGTGAGGCAAATTTTTGGACGGAACCGCTGATTTTTTTAAATAATGTGTATTTGCCGCATCTAAAACATACCATATAATTATTATTATTATTATTATTAGTTGAGGGCCATGTGGGCGTTCAAGCCACCCCGCACTGCGACCTAAAAGATCTTTTGTGCATGGACCCTACTTAATGAGCCGTCCAGTCAATATTCAGGCTCTTAATGAACCTGACAATACTGCCGGCCGGTATATGATGCATACCATCCGGGCTCATTACTCTCCCTCCTAGATGCTGTAACCTTTTGTAGAAAATGGCTGGGCAATGGCACAGAACATGTTCCGCTGATTCCGCTTCCATGTCACAGAAGCGACATCTATCCGTCGAACTTAGGCCCATTTTCTTTAGGTGATACCTTAATGGGATGTGACCTGTGAGGAAGCCGGTAAGCAGCCTCAACTCAGGTTTCCTAAGTACAAGACATTCCTTGGCCCTGGCCGACGAAGGTGAAATAAATTCCTTCGCCTGTCGCAAACCTGGAATTCCGCGCCAGTAAGAGGACTTTTGCACATCCTCCCAGCGTTTAACTGCTGCCCTAAGGTGCCCCTTAGAGACGCCGCAGAAGGGCTCTGGTCCAATTAATGGAAAGGCAGATCCCTCGCGGGCGAGGACATCAGCTGCCTCGTTTCCCACAATTCCAGTGTGACCTGGCACCCAAACAAGTGTTACCTTATTTGAGCTAGCCAGCAATTTAATAACCTTCAGACAATCCCATACCAGCCTTGACTCAATGGTAAAAGACCTAAGAGCCTTTAAGGCCGATTGGCTGTCTGATACGATATAAACCTTTGCGTCGTTTAGGCCTTTAGATATGCCTATCCTAGCACAAAGTTCTATAGCATGCACTTCTGCTTGAAAGACGGTTGCATTGGTACCCAAGGACTTCGAGAGTGATACTCCACTCCCATGTATTCCTACCCCCGCCCCATCTTTCGTTTTTGATCCATCTGTAAACCACACCAATGACCCTCGCTCAAAGGATGGTGCCCCGGTACTCCACTCCTCCCGGTCAGGTAATCTAACACAAAAGGGTTTGTGGAAATCCAGTTTGGCTGGCATACAGTCGGAAGGCATTCCTATAGTGGGATCTGTCTGAAACTCCTTAAGGATCTCCAGATGGCCCACCATATTGCCTGGTTTGATGTTACCCTCCGCCTGCATCTTAAGGGCCATAGTAGCAGCATCCTTTTTTATATGCAGATGCAATGGAGTTAGTCCTAGTTTTCATTGAGCCCGTAACCCCAATGCAGGCCATACGCTGAACCTTATTTAATAAAGTTTGCGCTGTCCTTTGTTGAGTTTTAGGCCACCACACTAGCGATGCGTAAGTGATCATAGGCCTAATAATTGTTAGAAATGACCAGTAGATCATTTTTGGTTGTAGTCCCCAAGTACGTCCATAGAGTCTCTGACAGGCCCAAAAAGCCTTTGTGGCTCTATTTTGAATTTTTTGTATATGTTGTTCCCAGTTCAGTTTATGATCCAGGATAACCCCTAGATATTTAACCTCTTTGGAAAAGGCAACAATAGTACCGTTTAACGAGGGAGCTACAAGCGAGAGCTTTCTCCTCCTCGTAAAAGGGACAATGACAGTTTTGTTTGGATTGACACTAAGTCCTTCCTTGTCACACCACTGCCATATCAAGTTGAGTGCATTTTGCATGAGATCAGAGATGATCTCATCAAACCTGCCTCTAATCACGATAGCCACGTCATCCGCATAGCCCTGGACATCAAACCCATGGCTATTCAGGAGGACCAGTAGTCTATCAATAACCAATGACCATAAAAGAGGAGACAGTACACCTCCTTGGGGACAGCCCTTTACGGCCCTGATGGTTACTGACTCGCCACCTAATGTGGCTGTAATATCGCGATATTTCAGCATGGAGCGGATCCACCTAGTTGTAGACGGCGGAACCCCCTTCTCCATGGCTGCCCTCTCTATTGAACCATAGGAGGTATTGTCAAATGCCCCCTCAATGTCCACAAAGGCACACAGGGCAATTTCCTTAAAAGCCACCGCTCTTTCAATCTTCGTGACTAGACCACTAAGAGCCATCACAGTTGATTTGCCAGCTTGATAAGCAAACTGGTTCCGATGCAGTGGGTTATTTACAAGGATTTCATTTCTTATTTGATTATCCAGGATTTTTTCCATCGTCTTCAATAGAAACGATGTCAGGCTAATTGGCCGATAAGCCTTGGGCTGGGTGTCCAGACGACCCCCTCCCTTTGGTATAAAGACCACATTTACTTTCCTCCATAGTTTCGGAATATAGTTAAAAGCATAACTTGCCCGAAACAACTGGACCAAGCTGGGGAGTATTTCCTCAATACCTTTTTGAAGTAAAGCCGGAAATATACCATCCCCTCCAGCAGATTTGAACGGTTTGAAAGAGCCAATAGCCCATCTCACCTTGCTGGGTGTGAACATTTTTCCAGAGAGGCTCCAGATCCTACTGTGGGGTGAATAGTCTACCTCACTTGAAGGGTCATGCGGGTCCTCCTGGGTACCTACCACTATTGAGTCCGGAAAGTGGGTACCTAATAGTAACTCCAGGGTTTCCTTCCGGTTTTCAGTGAACGTCCCGTTTTGCTTCTGAAGAAGCCCCAAACCATTTGAGTGATCCCTAGCAAGGACTTTCTGGAGACGAGCTGCAGAGGGTAATTCAATGATTCCCTCACAGAAGTTTCTCCAGGTAGCCCTTTTGGATCTTCTTAATTCCAGATTATATTCCGTTAAGGCCATCCTATACTCGCCCCATTCCCCGGTGCGTTTAGCCTTATTGAATGACCTTCTAGATTTTTTCCTCAGCTTACTCAGCGCCCCGTTCCACCAAGGGACCAACTTAATGGACTTTCTTCGCTTAACTGGGCAGCTGTTTTCGTAAGCCGAGTGTATAGAATTATGCAGCTGGTTTGAACAGAATTCCAAGCCCTCTGGAGACTCTATGTTCCCCATTACCGAGGGCATTTCTGATTCGAGTGAAACTCTATAGGAGTCCCAATCGGTCAGTTTTGGAATTCTTATCTCCTGCCGCTGCATGGCCTCGGCCGCCAAATCGAATCTGATGTGCAAGTGATCCGATAAGGAGGCCTCTTCAGACACATGCCAATTTTTAACAAAATGACTAAAATGCGGACTAGCGAGGGTCAAATCTAGGACCTCCTGCCTAATCGCATTTATGAAAGTAGGTTTCCTTCCCCTATTGACAATATCTACATTGTTAGTAATTATATACTCAAAAAGGTACTCACCCCTATTATTGATGTTCGTGCTGCCCCACACCGTGTGGTGCGCATTTGCATCGCATCCTATTAGGTAAGCCAGCCCATTGCGCTGGCAATGAGCTATGAGCCGCCTAACTTCGAGAGGAGGTATCATTTCCGAGTCTCCAGGAAAGTAGGCGGAGGCCATTATAGCCTCCTGTTTCCCTCTTTCACCCAGAACCTCCACCATTACCGCCACTAAGTCCCTGGAGATGAACTCTGAAATGGGAATAAAATTAATTTGCGAGCTGGCCAAAATGGCCGCCCTTGGACTCTCAGTTCCGTTACAATAAATCAACTTACCCATTTGTTTTGGTATACCTTTAATTTGGTTACCTATTACCCATGGCTCCTGTATTAGAGCCATGCCAATTTTCTGGCAGATAAACCTACGACAAAGGACGTCCGAAGACGCCTTTGCATGATGCAGGTCTATCTGTAGGCAGGTTATGTGTGCCATCACTGCAGCGACGTCTGCTGAAGGCCTGGATAAGCCTCCTTGCTCGCACTGCCATTGCCAGATGGCGAATCCGTGTCCTCCATCTTACTGCTGCTGTCCACAGCTGACTGAGAGCCACCAGGCTTCACCAGTGGTTTGCGCGAGGTGACCCCTCGCGGGGCCATTCTCCGTACAACCGCTGACGCCTTCCTCTCTCTTTCTCTCCTTCTCCTCGCCTGTCTCCTGGAAAGGGCCGCCACACCAGTGGTTTTAACCACAGGTGTGGCCCCGATAGCCGCCACAGGTGCGGCCCCGATAGCCGCCACAGGTGCGGCCACGATCGCCTTCACAGGTGCAGCCACGATATCCTCCACAGGCTTGACCACTTGGGGCCCGCCCCTGGAACCTGACTTTCCACCACCCTGGCCCCCCTTGGGGTGCAGTTGGACAATCCCAAACTTAAAATTGAATTTGAAATCAATTTGTTTGAGCTTCTCAACCGAAGAGTGGTCCATGGAGAACGTGCAAAAAGCTGAAGTGCCTTTCGCCTCTCTCCTGACCACTCTCTAGTTGATCGCCTGCATGCCCTCGTTTTGGCTTCTGATAAAACCCAGAAGCTTATCCGTGGGCAATTCGGCACTGTTTGGGAAGGTACCAAACACGATTCTAGCTCGAGGCAGATTTCCCGCCTCAGCTACAATCAGCTCTGCACCATCCCAAGGCTTAATAGTGCCTATGGTCTCCCTGAGCCACTGTACAGTGGCCCGGTCGGCACAGGTCACTACCAGCCAACCAAGCCGAAGCTGACTGCCAAGGAACTTGGGTTTAAGCTCCTTGGCCTCCTGCTCCAGCACCTTATCCAAGATTCCCTCCTGGACAGCTTTAAGCTGCTCTCCAGTGAGGGCAACCTCAGGAAAGCCAGAGGGTAAGATCCCAATGATCTCTGATTCCGCAGCCTGCCTGAAGGTAACTCCAGACCGGACCGCAGAACCCGAGGCCACCAGGACATGTTCTTCCCCCCTGACCTTTTTTTGTGCCGGTGAAGTCTCGTCATCCGAGCGGTCCCTCTTTGGCGGTTGGGCCGTCGTAGGAGCGCAAGTCTCCTTCCGTGGCCGCACCGCCAGAAGCCTTGTTTCACTACCGGGCGCTTTGCCCTCAGCTAGAAGCTTCCTGTACCGCTTTTTCGCAGCCCCACTCATTTTCACATGAGGAGCCGCAGCAGGTTTGTTGAAGTCAACCTCACCCTTCCGACACTCCCCGACGTCCGCACTTTCCCCTGTTTTCACAGAGGAGATCCCCCCACTTACAGGGGCCTGTTCCTCATCTCCTGAGGTTTCCATATCGGAATTGAGAAGTAAGTTCTCAAACTCCGAACGGATTTCCCCATCCGATGTGCCACCCATTGGGGCTTCCACAGCGGAAAGAGGACCTGAGCCCTCGAAAGCCACCGCAGAATCCTCGCTGGTTCGTGACGCTTTAGGAGCGTTACCATCCTTATCATTATTTTTTATTTTTTTAGGCATTTTATTCCCACGAGTATTTGGGAAATGAAGGTCACCTGTGGGACACCCAGCTACCACAGGAAGGCTAAATAAAACTGGAGGGTGCCTGGTATCCAGAGTCCGCATATTTGGGACTGATTAACCTATCAGTCATTCATCCATCGGCATATGCTGTTCCACCTTAGATTAGGGTTTTTTGTTAAGGTTTTCTCCTTTAGCGCCGTACTTTGGCCTGAGTCAACTAGAACAAAACTGTAATAGACGACATCAGTTACCGACGATTGCCACGTGGAGGCAGTACGTACACCTGCGAATTGTGGCAAGGTTACCCCTACCACAATCGTACTCATCCCGCCAGCTGCCTGAAACATGACCAGAACAGCTCACGTGAAGAGCACCCTACTGAAGGTTACGGAGCTGATCTAATCAGCTGATCCCCCCACCAGCAGACGCCAAATCGCCATACCATATAATAGTATATTGTATAACAAGTGAAGAAAACGAATCATTGCAATACGAAAGTGAAATTTGCAGCCTGAGCGATAGCGAGGGCTGCAATCACTTGAGTATTGCAATGACTCATTTTCACACGAGTTACACACGCTATTTTTTCTACGATACAATAGCCCTGTAATATTTATAAATAAGTAGAAACATAAAAAATTACAAACTTGTACGGATCAACACAAATTTATTAAACCATTAAAACATTTGGGTTTTCACAAATCGTGTAGCATATTAAGGGTCTGCTCGAATTCTGTAGTAATTGTTGTCTCGTAGTAATTTTTGACACTTTAAAAGTAAAACATTCTCCTTTGCTTTTTTCGCTGCCCGAATACTATTTTTGTTTGACGTTAATTGTGTAAATTTGAATTGAATAATTTAACTATTTTCGATTGTTGAATTATGTTGTTTTAATTAATAAAGATGGATGAATATGATCAAACAATCAAACATTCAAACTTATGTAGTTTTTATATTAATTGTAGTTGGTAAAAGACACAATCATTCAAGACGGTTCATTTCCAGTTACACAAATAATTCCAAGATAACTGAAAATGAGTATGACTTGTCGTGAAACTATAAATTCCCTAAAGGCTCTGAAATTTATATTTTTTCTTTTCGAGAAATAAAACTAACATTTTACCAAGTAAAATGTGGTGCTACTTATATATGACTATAGTCATAGTACATAAACTATATTTTGGAGGATCACTAAATAAAATCATTTATTTAGTTTAGAATTTTATTGTACATAATATTAATTCATTTAAATTAAATTTTATAAAGTCTAAATTAAGTAATTTTATGTTTAAATCCAAACGAACGTTAATTACTTCCGATCTGTCAAACTCTACTACAGGGCAAGACTGTAGTAATTCTGATGAGTGCGTTTTATACCCTATTATATGCCAAAAATTACTACGAGACAACAATTACTACAGAATTCGAGCAGGCCCTAAGAAATCGTTGTGTAATGAGATTATTTCCACACGATTTTAGTATACGACGCAAAGGCTCCTTTTCTTATATAACTTAAATTCAAAAATCATCATCGAAAGTATAGGTTACTGCACTATCGTAGAAAAACGTTATTATATTCGACAAAACTACGATATTTTTGTTCATAACTTACTTTTAAAATCTGTTTCCTCAAAATCTTTTGAACAAACACGATCATTTTTGGTAATGGATTTTTTATTAATTCGTGTAACGTGCACTCATTTTGTTTTAACAACTTAACGTTGGGAAATTGGTGAAGAGCAACTGTTTCCCTTGTTACAATGTGTTTTGCATTCTGGCACTGAACAAATTTTGTTACTTTTATTTTTATTTGCTTTGTCCATGTTTTAAATTAATTTAAATTAATCCCTTGAAATAATTTTATCACATACCTAAAACAAACGTCAAAATAATTTTGTTCCCCCTTTGATCTACATAGTTTTAAAATCATCCACTAGATGTCAGATACTTTGCGCAAAAAGGCGAATAGGAAAATAGGCATTTTCGGAAATAGATCCTGAATAACTTCAGGCTAACTTTCCACCATTAAACTTATTCACCTATTTACGAACAAAAAAGATAACTTCAGGATAATTTAGATGTTGTGGCTTTAATTTTTTTCTTATAATTAGCTATAAATACAAATAAAGATAAAAACGAATACATTATTAGGATCAATATGAATGTGTTTTAAACAAATTATTTTGTATTTCTTTGAATTATCTCTCAAAATTTATTTTCGACCTTTTGCTCTTATATCAAAATTTATTCTTAACGTTTTGTATGTGATGGATAACTTGGATAACTTTTTACCAACATAAGAAAAATTGAAAGTTAGCCTGAAGTTATTCAGGATCTATTTCCGAAAACGCTTATTAAAATCGTTTAAGGGGAAGATTTGTTGTATACAGGAATACTAAAAGAATGAATTATAATAAATACAAGAATCCCACTTAAATAATATATTTTATTTTTATATGTTGGCTACATTGTCATTAGTAGTTTATGTAGTTAGTAATAAAGTGTAGTAAAAAGATTAAATATAATAAAATGTTGAAGTATCCTAATTATTCTAACCGTGATTAATGTTTTATTTAATAAACAATTACATTACATTACAGTGGCCACTGGCATTGAGATTGTTAGTTTAAATCTGTTGGAGTCATCTTGGGCAGTGATGTGAACTCACACTACACAATAGAGAGAAGTACGAATACAAATGAGAGAGATGAGCTACTGCTGATTTTATTCTAGTATTAACCATCAAATGATAGTTTTAGTGATCTTAGAACCTGTGAATGTTGGGATACCGCAAGTATTAATGCTAGGTAGGCTCTTTGCTGTTTCTATCATATTTCATACAAATTCTATTTTTAAGCTTAATTTGAATAGGCACAGTATGAGATTTGCTGAAGATTTAGTTTTAGCTTATACTGCTGTATCTGCCAATGGCGTGATTTCTATGACTAATGCTGACCATAAGGTCCTACATAAATGGTTTGATAAGCATTACCTGATACTAAGTGAAAAACAAAGTTTATGTGGTTTAACATTTTGAATTTAATTGGACACTAACCTTAATTGGAAAACTTTTGTACCCAAGTTAATAAGTTCGCTACAACTTATAGCGATTCACTCATTTAAATCGCTAATTTTAATTCATTTATTGCCACAATTATTTGAAATGTAACGCATTTCAACTTTTAAATATAATTGTATTTGTACAGCTCTTTTCGGCTTATAGTGACACCTCCAGAATATTTAACTTACTAATATTCTAGGGTTTGTATCAGTACTCAACTCAATAAATATATTTCCCTATATTTGAGTACAGTTCGCTATTTTGTATTAAATAAATATCTTGGATACAATTGATACAACGCCGAAAGTACCACTGTCTATTGTCGACATCCCCAAACTAACTTATTCAGCCAAATTAACATTTGCTACTTTGCTAGATACAAATTTAGTACATATTTTTTTCTGGTTGTACGTCTCACTAGTGGTGGAGAACTATCGATAGTTGGTGGAAAACTATCGATAGTTTTCGATAGTATCGCTCGCAATTGGTTTTATTAAAATTGAATAAAATATTTTTAGCCTGATGGTGATACTGACTAACGCAACAATTACAAAATACCGAAACTATCGATAGCGAAGACGATCCACCACTACGTCTCACACAGATGTAATTTTTACGTACACCCCCGTTCAAAAGTTTAAGACCACTGCAAAAATATGCCGTTTAATGACTTTTCAACAATCTTGTTCTAAAATTGGGTTTTATATTGTTGACAAAAATATGCATTTTTAATTTATCAAGCTATTACAAAAAATAGTATTGATTTTACATTTGTTGTCAGCAAATGCAATGTGAATTGTGCAATGTGGTCTAAAACTTTTGAACGGGGGTGTATATACTTACACTCTCGTTTGACATGCCAACAAGGCAACAACTTACATCGTTTTTAAAAAGAAATTAAATTTGTGCACACGCCAGTTCGCCATTACGGCCAATTTAATTTTCACCAAATTGAATAATAAATTTAAACAAAATATAATCAAGTGAATTTCATAAACAGTGAATAAATTACTGTAAATTTTAAATATAATCAATTTGTAAATGATTTTGTGATACTGAATTATAAATCCCTGCACAACAATTGTGTAGTCACTGAAACTGGTATGTTTGATTCTCCATCGACAGCAGATATAACTTTTCGTCCAGCAACCAACATACATATTTGGATAATTCAAGAACACACACCGTATCCAACGTCATAAAGTTATATTTGTTGTGTGTTGAAAATTACGTTTCATGCATTGGTAATTTCTAAATTAGAATATGGTTTATTTTGCTGGGGTGGTTGTTATCCAACTACTTTAAAACCATTGTACGTTCGACAGAAAATGATTCTGCGAATGATTTTGAGGAAAAATAGATTCGAATCATCTTGGTCTTTATTCAAGTCGACTAATATTTTGCCATTACAACATTTGTATGTTTATAAGGTTTTAAGAGCATTTTTTAAGAGTAGTGGTTAGTTTGTAATGAGAAGTGTTGCTCGGTATAACTTTCACGCTGATCATCGCCTTCTTTATAGTGTTACTAAATTCAATAATGAGCATTTCCGCCGCTGTATAGCTATTACCGCTCCGATATTTTTTAATGTTTTACCAAAACGCATTAGAAGAAATTTCGTTTCTAAATAATTCTTATTCTATGTTAGAAATTGGCTATTTGAAACATCAGATGTTTCGCATGACTTTTTTTGTTGTGTTATTTATTACAAATTATACTTAAGAGTTAGGAGTATTTATAATAAAAAATAAATTAATTTGGCTCTACCCCGGCTGGAAGTTATCTTCAAAGGCAGCCTGGAACTGTGACACATTCCAAGGAAATGAACTGAGGTAAACGAAATATTTTTGTCTAAAGCGCGAAAAAGCTCTCATTGCCATCCCAAAGACCTTAGGCCTATAAGCTTATGCTCTTTTCTATTAAAGATACTGGAAATACAAATACAAGCACACATTAGAGGTTCTATTGAAATTACTCTGTAAAAGGAAATCGGTAGAAATTATACTCTACACTAACCTTTGTGGATATAGAAGGTGCCTTTAGCAAGGTTTAATTGGTAGCAATAACTCGGGCTTTATAGAGTCTGGGTGTGGATGAATCGCTCGTTGGCTGGGTAGATCAAATGCTAAGATGCAGTATCGTGAAAGTTAAGTTTGGCGGGTCCTCGATTAGCAGATTTATAGGTGTGGGTACACACCGCAAGGTGGAGAACCCTCCCCCTTCTTGGTCCCCCGAACTTGGTCATACATGACCTGCTATTTCATCGATGACGTTGCTATTGGTGGGTATGGTAAGTATTCTTGTACGGTTTCTTTCTACATGGGCTAACAGTTGTGAACATTTAATCCACGTAAAACTGAGATGGTCCTCTTCTCTAGGAAATACAATCCTCAGATTGATCCTCTTATACTTTAAATGGTTTTAGTTTGGCCTTTACCCCTCTTTGGCCAGCCATAAACAGTATGGCTAACCAAAAGTTGCTGATGAAAATTTAGAGAACTTCCACTTTGTGTATTCGTTGGGCATTCAGGAGCACTGGTCTAGATAAACTGGGAATTCAAATGACAGCAAGTAGTAATATATGAAACTCAACCATTTAGTGTAACAGAGACATCCCTGGATTCCCCGAATGCACGATTACATTACCATCTCATGAGGAAAGGTTTCATAATGATATTCCCTCCAGAAGGGACTGACTGAGTGAAGAGATGTTGAACCCTGAAGTTTTGAATTTCTTCACGGATGGTTAAAAAATGGATGGTTAGTTGTGGTGTTTTCTGTGAGAAACTAAATGTGATCCTCTCATTTCGTTTCCCCGACTATTGCAGCGTTTTTCAGGCTTAATTAATCGCGATAATGGAGGCCGTGGATTGTCTGAGGTATAATGTAGTATATGTAGGGGATATTCGCATTTTTACTGACAGTCAGGTAACTATTAAAACGTTACGATTTTATTTCCTTACCTCGAAGGTAGCCCATAGTTGTCTCTCATCTCTTAAGGGGAGCGCTGATTAGTGCAACATCCACTTAAGGTGGGTGCCAGGGCACTTCAGGGTTGCAGGGAATGAAAAGGCAGATGAACTACAGATTGCCCCACTTTACCAAGTAAGGTAAATGTTGAAATTCCACTCGCTACATGCAAACTCTTGCTTCAGGAAGAAGCTAGGAGAGCAGCGAACTATAGATAGTCCAACGGCAGATCGCGTGTTATAACTAGGCAGATTTGGCCAAAAGTAGATCAGGTAAGAATCGGATGGCTGTTAACACTTCGGCATCGTTATATTTTTATAGTTTTGTTACAGGATACGACACTGTCTCAGGTAAGTATGCGCGGAGACTAGGAGTCTCCTCTAATGATTACTGTAGAAGCTGCGAAGATGTAAAGGAAGAAGAAACTGTACTCCACCTACTATAAACTTGTCCCCATCTAACGTTAAGCATATGGAGATTTTTAGGAGCTTCTCTCCTCAGCGTCCTGAGTCAATGAGTAGAGTTGTGAACATTTTTTATGTGGTATGGCTACAGACCATTTTCGTGTCTATGCCGGTCCTTAGGACAGCCACCCTAACCTAATCTAACCTATGATGGCATGATTTGTGATGGTATAATGCTATATAATTGCTTGATGGTACGTAGTATTTGTAAAAGCCGCCTCTGGAGGCATTTCAATCAAATTTCAATGACAAAACGCTACTTCATCTGCCAGGTAACACCAGGTATATCAGTTATTTTATTGGGTCAAGGAAAATGTTTGTGGTGTTTTTCCAATAGATGGCTTTAGTTTAGAGTCGCATGACTTTGGTTACTAATTATTGAGTAATAATTAGGATGTTATCATACTTAGCTTTTATTGGATAATCATATCAGGCCATAGAGCAAAGAGCGGTATATATTGTAGCGTGCCAACATTTAAAAAAATTAGACGAAAGTTAAAAAATAAATTTTATAAATATATTAATTTATGTATTTAACCAAAGTTTTTAAGAAATAATTAAACAATTAAACGTAATTTAGAAAAAAATTAAGAATAGAACTAAAAATTAATGTAATTAAATTAAAGTGAAAAGCAAAAAAAAATAATTATTTATAATTAAATAAGAAAAATGTAAAAACTAATACAAAAAGAAAACTAAAACTAATTATTTAATAATTATAATTTTTTTCGGAGCAAATTAAATTAATTGGTGTTTTTATGGTAATCCGATGAATTTCCGCTAAGGCCATACTATGAAAAAAAAATAAAGAAATAAAACAAAAAAAACAATTAGTAATCATAAATATGGACCAACTAAAACAAGCACGCACCTCGGAAAATCTGTTGTAAATTTCATTTATTGGCAGATATCTATGTTCAAAATACAATATGGAAAGTTGAGCGCTAAATATCTTGCACGCTTTCCAGGCCAAGGTCAGCCCGCATTCCACCCCAGTGTGAGTTCGCACAAAAAAATTAACAGATCCTTCCCGAGATCAAATATTTTATCCTAATCTATATATATTTTTTTTTAAACGGGATGTCAATATATGAGCCGTTTATTTTGAAAGTGGAATAAGTCAAATTTTTCAAAAATTGAGTTAACGTTATAGAATATGTTCGAATATAGTGAACTTTCATATTTTGTTACATTCTTGCACTTAACTGTAAAATAATTCCTAGAAATAGTTGTTAAAGAATGAATACTAAACGCTATCAATATTTTGTTTATTATGAAAGTGGAATAAGTCACATTACATGCTTGTTCATTCGTGTGATGTCATAACAACTAATAGTATGATGAGTATATTATAAATCTAGAAGGTGTTGAAAAGTAAAAAAAAAATATAACAACAACAACAATTTACATTTAAGATTTATAAGATTATAGATTCACTACTGTGCCCAAAAAGTAAAGCCAGTTTTCAATTTAAATCGTGCGGGTAAACGCACATCATAAATATTTTTTTTCTAAGTAGGCAGCATTGTGATAACATCTGTGACATGATAAACCAATTTAAGTAGGTATGATCAAGCGCATGTATTTCTATCTCTTTCACTAAACAATTCTGTCATTTGGTGCTTTTTTCTTGATATACTTTTTTTTATAAACACTAGTTCATAGCAAACAAAAACAAATCGAATTGTTTTGCGGTGATAGTTTTTGTGAACATTTTGTGAAAACAACGAAGCCTTGTGATTTTATCGCACCGAATGACGATATGCGCAAGAAAAGACGAATTTGAAACAGCTGTCAATCATACCTTAGTAGTGTAAAAGCGTATGTCCTGGAACACCCCAAATGGGGTGGATTTTTATATGTAAATTACAACAACATAAACGTTTATGTATGTTTTTTTATATGAAGACAACAGTGCAACCTCGGTAACTAAATCTCTATATAAAATGTAAACGTAAGTATATAATTTTATTAAAAATCCGTTGTTCAACTGTACATTAACTGTACAATATTTTTTTAAGACATTTTGTTAGATGGCAGCACAGTCATAAACTTTAAGCTTTGAACTTTTTAATATTAATTAAATTTTCGATAGATGGTGCACATTTCTTACAGTTTTATTAACAACCACAATAACTAAAACTCTATATAAATGTATCTAAAATCAGGTATTCAACTGTAAATTATTATTATTTTCCAACTTTATCTGTAGTTGTCACTTTAAAAGCTTATTTTATGTACATGGTTTGTAACTTGGTTCAATATACAGTTTTATTATCAACCACGATAACTAAAACTCTATATGAATTTATTAAAAATCATGTATTCAACTGTATATTGTTATTTTTTAAAACTTTATCTGTAGATGTCACATTTCAAAGTTTATGTATATTCTGTAAACATGGTTTGTAACTTAAACGAATAATATTTATTTTTTAATTGAAATTGCATACTACAAAGTTATAATAATATTTTATAATTTAACCTTGGCATTGAAAAAACTAGTTCAACGTACAATAAATAAAAACTGTAAAATATAATCAGCATAAAGTATGAAAAGAAGATAAGAAAAAAAAAAATTGTATAATTGAAATTGGATAGTACGTTATGTGTATTACTATTTTATAATTTAACCTTGGCATTGAAATCTTAATCATAATTTTTTTTATTTTACCAACTTTATCCGTATATCATCTTTTAAACAACATTTGGCGAAAATAAAATTATTTTCTATTTAAAAGTTATAAAAGGGTACGCATTTATTGTATGATACATTAGAAATTAGAATAATGTATATTGTACATTGTTAGACCGTTTACAATGATGGTTGAAAAATATTGATTATGATTAATTTCTGTACATGTAAGAGAAAAATATTTGAATTGAAGTGTATTAATCTGATATATCACGTTTCATAAAAAATAAAATCATTTACATATACATACATATACATATAACAAAAATCATGGTGAATAAACTGCGAAGGTCATTAAAATCTAACACAATAATTATTTTGTTGATAGTATGTATATCATATTCATATGTTATGAAGTATAATCAGTATTTTGAAACACTAATTTTACTAAAACTAATCCCAATTAAGATTTAAAAAGAAAATATTTACTTTCAAATTTTTTAGATTCTTTAAGTTATGTCACTTGTTTGCATTGGAAAAAATGTAAGGAAACAATGCGTTTATTTTTTCTGTTTAGAGTTATCGAAAAAGAACAGAACAGAGAAAAATAAATATTTAAAAACGTAATTTCAGAATTTGTATCGCTTGAGCCCTTTGATCGAATTACCATCGAAATGTATTTATAACAAAAATCATAGTAAATAAACTGCGAAGATCAGTTAAACTTTATATTTTTTTGTTTCTGATTGAAATTTTCATAATTATTAAAACTACTTAGGTAATATTTACCTTCGGTTTAATATTTTAATTTAAAATTGCAAGACATTAAATATGATATATACATATTTAAGAAATATAAAATGTGTTATTTATAATATAACTAAGTAAAATAGAAATTATCAATTTGATTATTAAATACTATCCATACCAAAGTTTTGTATGAAATATTTTGTAAAGCCCGAGACAGACAATGGTTTAACAAATCATATTTAGAGAATTTTTGAGATTAGGTGTTGTCAGGTTTACGATTATTTATGCTTGATATTGGGAGGGGCTATGAGCCAATCACTCCCGTATGCTGACTTCAGATTTTTTTGATTCAGTAGAACTTATTAAATTTAATATCAATCATTTAACAGATAATGAATCAGAATCAGGTTATATTCTAGAAGTTAATTTAGAATATCCTGATCATTTACACAAAAAACATAATGATTTACCATTTTGTATGGAAAATATACGGCCATCATACAAAAATTCAAAGCAAAATAAATTAATTGTCAGTCTAGAACCTAAAAACAATACATCAAACAAATTTAAAGAAATGTCTTAATAATGGTTTAATATTATCCAAAATACACAGAGTTTTAAAGTTTATCCAAAAACCAGGGCTCAAATCATATATAGATTTGAATACCGATCTTCGTACAAAAGCTTGAAATGCGTTTGATAAATATTTATATAAATTAAAAAATAACAGTGTTTTTGGTAAAACAATCGAAAATGTTGAAAAGAGAACCGATGTAAGACTATTTATTAACACATTGGGAAAACCTAGGAAACAAATTTGGAGCAAATACTTTGATCAGCAAACCTAATTTTCATTGTTCAGCAATATTTGATGAAAATTTGGTAACTATTCAAATGAATAGATTATCGGTTACTTATAATAAATCCATTTATGTGGGTTTCTGCGTTTTGGAATTATCCAAAACTCTAATGTATAATTTTCATTACGAGTATATTAAGACGAAGTATGATGATAATGCTTCACTTTTATATAAGGATACAGATTCATTAATTTATGATATTCAAACTATGGATTTTTATGAAGACATCAAGCCTGACTTAAATGAGAAGTTTGATACTTCAGATTATCCAATCTTTTAAACTACATTTGACGAAAATAATCATTACATGTACATATAACAAAAATCATAGTGAATAAACTGCTAAGGTCGTTAAAATCTAATACAACAATTATTATATGTATATGGCTTAATATTTTCTTGTTAGTATATCATAATCATATGTTATGAAAGTATAATCAGCTATATAAAAAATTAAACTGAATTAGGTCATTGAAATCTACAAAAATTTGAGAAGTTTTATTATTATCCTTATTGCATAAATATAGAAACGTTTTGTTAATTATTTTGTGAATTAATAAATCTAAATAAATAAAAATAAAATCAGCATTGATACAGATTTGCGAAGCTGATTTATACGTGTTGTAATACACCCATACGATACCTCACTTTGCGACGGTAATTCGTTCCATAAAAATGCGTCTTGTAAATAAAATTGCAACATAATTAAATAACCTTGACGTATTTCCAGAAAGAAAACATTTAAGTAACGATGCAACAAATAATTTAAGCGACGCAAAACTGAAATTTGGTAGTAACAAATGAAAAGTCGCAATTCGAAACGTCGCAAATCGAAACGTCGCAAATCGAGGTACTGGTGTAAATTAAGAAAACTTAATTCAAATACTGTTTTTATTGTATAAATACATTAAATTTAAATAAATAAAAATAAGTTCAGCTTTAAAGAAAAAGTAAGTATGTATATAAAAAGTTTTTACTATATTATTAGAAATATTTATTATTATTTACTATATTATAGATAATTAATACTAAAATGAACAACTGTGAATTATGTATGTCCACTTTTTCATCGAAATATCATTTAAAACGTCACCAAGAAAATCAGTACCCAACAGAAAAGACGTTATGCGATATATGTGGATGTACATATATCAATAAACGAAAGATGGATTATCACCAAAAGAGATGTAATTGTCTCGATATTCATAATTCACAACAGCTAGAACCATCCAATTATGAATTAGCAAAAAGAAGTAAGATACATCAGGATTCAGCAGCCCAAGTTAGTGTGGATGATCATACTTTATGTAGGTGAATGTCATTAAAATATATTACAATAATTTTATACACGATGTAATATTTTCTACAGAGACTTCTAAAAAATGTACATCTAAAATAGGTTTTATTATATTTTTATTGTTTTTTTATATTTTAATTTTTATAAAAATTTATTCTTCGAAATCAAAAAATTCAGGGTGCGCTTCTTCAAATCCTTGAATGTATGGCATGCATGACACATGTTGTCTCAAAAAACATTAGAGATGGATACTCATCAAAAAGATATCGTATACTATCTATATAATCTAATGGATTATTTTGTAGTTTGTGTAGATGTTCTAATATGTCTGTCAGTTCATACATTTCTGCTAAAAACCATATTTGCTCATCAAGTTTATTAAAAGTTAAAGTTAAAACAAAAAAATAAATTTGTGATCATGACAACATTGATAAACTAACTAACAATCTTAATGATTTATAATTTAAAGGAGATAGAATTAGTTAAAATGATAAAGTTTAAAAGTTTATTAAAGTCAAAGTTAAAACAAAAAAATAAATTTGCGATCACGACAACATTGATAAACTAACTAACAATCTTAATGATTCATAATTTGCGTATAAGGTTCAGAGGGAGGAAAAAGAACAAATTGTAGAAACTAAGAAAGCTAAAGGAGTAAAAAAACAAGTTGTAAAATGTAGAATAGAATTTAATGATTATGTAAACTGTTTAAATAATGAAACATCTAAAATTATTACACAAAACTTAACTCAATCGAGAAAACATCACGTTAGTTCATTTACTCAAACCAAAACTAAATTTGCAATAATGACAACATTGATAAACTAATTAACAATCTTAATGATTCATAAATTTAAAGGAGTTAGAAATAGTTAAAATGTTAAAGTTTAAAAGTTTATTAAAGTCAAAGTTAAAACAAAAAATAAATTTGCAATAATGACAACATTGATAAACTAACTAACAATCATAATGATTCATAATTTAAAGGAGTTAGAAATAGTTAAAATGATAAAGTTTAAAAGTTTATTAAAGTCAAAGTTAAAACAAAAAATAAATTTGCAATAATGACAACATTGATAAACTAACTAACAATTTTAATGATTCATAAATTTAAAGGAGTTAGAAATAGTTAAAATGTTAAAGTTTAAAAGTTTATTAAAATTTAAAGTTAAAACAAAAAATAAATTTGTGATAATGACAACATTGATAAACTAACTAACAATCATAATGATTCATAATTTAAAGGAGTTAGAAATAGTTAAAATGATAAAGTTTAAAAGTTTATTAAAGTCAAAGTTAAAACAAAAAATAAATTTGCAATAATGACAACATTGATAAACTAACTAACAATTTTAATGATTCATAAATTTAAAGGAGTTAGAAATAGTTAAAATGATAAAGTTTAAAAGTTTATTAAAGTCAAAGTTAAAACAAAAAATAAATTTGCAATAATGACAACATTGATAAACTAACTAACAATTTTAATGATTCATAAATTTAAAGGAGTTAGAAATAGTTAAAATGATAAAGTTTAAAAGTTTATTAAAGTCAAAGTTAAAACAAAAAATCATTATGAAGGAATTGTAATACAAATAAATTATTAGAATATCTGTATATTAAGATGAATCGTTTATATTCATACAATATCATATGCAAATGTACGTATATGATAACGATTAATGAGCGACGTATTGTAATGCGAAACCAATGAACAATTATTAAAAACTAAATTAATTATGGTTGAAGATAATAAAAAACATTTTTACCATTTGCAAAAACAAAACGTAAAAAAAAAAAAATTAGAACGCAAAAAAAAATTAAAATTCGCACACGAATTTTGTTACCATTTACTACCATTTTGTTACCATTTCGCTACCATTTATTTGCGCAAAGTTAAAGGTTTATTAAAAAGATAATGCGGAGCAAATAAACAATGAACAATTAAAATTTTAAAAATTGCGGGCCTTTCGCGGGCTTCTGTAGATGTCACTTTTAAAAGCTTATTTTATGTACATGGTTTGTAACTTGGTTCAATATACAATCAACAATTAAAATTTAAAAAATTGTGGGCCTGTGATGATTAAAGTATTATCACCAAATTTGTTACCTAGATTTGTCCCAATGCGTTAACAATCTTACATTGATCCTCTTTTCAACATTTTTAATTGTGTTTCCGACAACACTATTATTCTTTAATTTATAAAAATCAATGTAAAAATTAGAAGAACGCAAAAACAAAAATTAAAATTTGAATGCGACTCATTTTCATTAAAACTAGAAATTTTGTCATACATAAACGTTTATGTATGACAAAATTTCTAGTTTTAATGAAAATGAGTCGCATTCAAATTTTAATTTTTGTTTTTGCGTTCTTCTAATTTTTACATTGATTTTTATAAATTAAAGAATAATAGTGTTGTCGGAAACACAATTAAAAATGTTGAAAAGAGGATCAATGTAAGATTGTTAACGCATTGGGACAAATCTAGGTAACAAATTTGGTGATAATACTTTAATCATCACAGGCCCACAATTTTTTAAATTTTAATTGTTGATTGTATATTGAACCAAGTTACAAACCATGTACATAAAATAAGCTTTTAAAAGTGACATCTACAGAAGCCCGCGAAAGGCCCGCAATTTTTAAAATTTTAATTGTTCATTGTTTATTTGCTCCGCATTATCTTTTTAATAAACCTTTAACTTTGCGCAAATAAATGGTAGCGAAATGGTAACAAAATGGTAGTAAATGGTAACAAAATTCGTGTGCGAATTTTAATTTTTTTTTGCGTTCTAATTTTTTTTTTTTTACGTTTTGTTTTTGCAAATGGTAAAAATGTTTTTTATTATCTTCAACCATAATTAATTTAGTTTTTAATAATTGTTCATTGGTTTCGCATTACAATACGTCGCTCATTAATCGTTATCATATACGTACATTTGCATATGATATTGTATGAATATAAACGATTCATCTTAATATACAGATATTCTAATAATTTATTTGTATTACAATTCCTTCATAATGATTTTTTGTTTTAACTTTGACTTTAATAAACTTTTAAACTTTATCATTTTAACTATTTCTAACTCCTTTAAATTATGAATCATTATGATTGTTAGTTAGTTTATCAATGTTGTCATTATTGCAAATTTATTTTTTGTTTTAACTTTGACTTTAATAAACTTTTAAACTTTAACATTTTAACTATTTCTAACTCCTTTAAATTTATGAATCATTAAGATTGTTAATTAGTTTATCAATGTTGTCATTATTGCAAATTTAGTTTTGGTTTGAGTAAATGAACTAACGTGATGTTTTCTCGATTGAGTTAAGTTTTGTGTAATAATTTTAGATGTTTCATTATTTAAACAGTTTACATAATCATTAAATTCTATTCTACATTTTACAACTTGTTTTTTTACTCCTTTAGCTTTCTTAGTTTCTACAATTTGTTCTTTTTCCTCCCTCTGAACCTTATACGCAAATTATGAATCATTAAGATTGTTAGTTAGTTTATCAATGTTGTCGTGATCGCAAATTTATTTTTTTGTTTTAACTTTGACTTTAATAAACTTTTAAACTTTATCATTTTAACTAATTCTATCTCCTTTAAATTATAAATCATTAAGATTGTTAGTTAGTTTATCAATGTTGTCATGATCACAAATTTATTTTTTTGTTTTAACTTTAACTTTTAATAAACTTGATGAGCAAATATGGTTTTTAGCAGAAATGTATGAACTGACAGACATATTAGAACATCTACACAAACTACAAAATAATCCATTAGATTATATAGATAGTATACGATATCTTTTTGATGAGTATCCATCTCTAATGTTTTTTGAGACAACATGTGTCATGCATGCCATACATTCAAGGATTTGAAGAAGCGCACCCTGAATTTTTTGATTTCGAAGAATAAATTTTTATAAAAATTAAAATATAAAAAAACAATAAAAATATAATAAAACCTATTTTAGATGTACATTTTTTAGAAGTCTCTGTAGAAAATATTACATCGTGTATAAAATTATTGTAATATATTTTAATGACATTCACCTACATAAAGTATGATCATCCACACTAACTTGGGCTGCTGAATCCTGATGTATCTTACTTCTTTTTGCTAATTCATAATTGGATGGTTCTAGCTGTTGTGAATTATGAATATCGAGACAATTACATCTCTTTTGGTGATAATCCATCTTTCGTTTATTGATATATGTACATCCACATATATCGCATAACGTCTTTTCTGTTGGGTACTGATTTTCTTGGTGACGTTTTAAATGATATTTCGATGAAAAAGTGGACATACATAATTCACAGTTGTTCATTTTAGTATTAATTATCTATAATATAGTAAATAATAATAAATATTTCTAATAATATAGTAAAAACTTTTTATATACATACTTACTTTTTCTTTAAAGCTGAACTTATTTTTATTTATTTAAATTTAATGTATTTATACAATAAAAACAGTATTTGAATTCAGTTTTCTTAATTTACACCAGTACCTCGATTTGCGACGTTTCGATTTGCGACGTTTCGAATTGCGACTTTTCATTTGTTACTACCAAATTTCAGTTTTGCGTCGCTTAAATTATTTGTTGCATCGTTACTTAAATGTTTTCTTTCTGGAAATACGTCAAGGTTATTTAATTATGTTGCAATTTTATTTACAAGACGCATTTTTATGGAACGAATTACCGTCGCAAAGTGAGGTATCGTATGGGTGTATTACAACACGTATAAATCAGCTTCGCAAATCTGTATCAATGCTGATTTTATTTTTATTTATTTAGATTTATTAATTCACAAAATAATTAACAAAACGTTTCTATATTTATGCAATAAGGATAATAATAAAACTTCTCAAATTTTTGTAGATTTCAATGACCTAATTCAGTTTAATTTTTTATATAGCTGATTATACTTTCATAACATATGATTATGATATACTAACAAGAAAATATTAAGCCATATACATATAATAATTGTTGTATTAGATTTTAACGACCTTAGCAGTTTATTCACTATGATTTTTGTTATATGTACATGTAATGATTATTTTCGTCAAATGTAGTTTAAAAGATTGGATAATCTGAAGTATCAAACTTCTCATTTAAGTCAGGCTTGATGTCTTCATAAAAATCCATAGTTTGAATATCATAAATTAATGAATCTGTATCCTTATATAAAAGTGAAGCATTATCATCATACTTCGTCTTAATATACTCGTAATGAAAATTATACATTAGAGTTTTGGATAATTCCAAAACGCAGAAACCCACATAAATGGATTTATTATAAGTAACCGATAATCTATTCATTTGAATAGTTACCAAATTTTCATCAAATATTGCTGAACAATGAAAATTAGGTTTGCTGATCAAAGTATTTGCTCCAAATTTGTTTCCTAGGTTTTCCCAATGTGTTAATAAATAGTCTTACATCGGTTCTCTTTTCAACATTTTCGATTGTTTTACCAAAAACACTGTTATTTTTTAATTTATATAAATATTTATCAAACGCATTTCAAGCTTTTGTACGAAGATCGGTATTCAAATCTATATATGATTTGAGCCCTGGTTTTTGGATAAACTTTAAAACTCTGTGTATTTTGGATAATATTAAACCATTATTAAGACATTTCTTTAAATTTGTTTGATGTATTGTTTTTAGGTTCTAGACTGACAATTAATTTATTTTGCTTTGAATTTTTGTATGATGGCCGTATATTTTCCATACAAAATGGTAAATCATTATGTTTTTTGTGTAAATGATCAGGATATTCTAAATTAACTTCTAGAATATAACCTGATTCTGATTCATTATCTGTTAAATGATTGATATTAAATTTAATAAGTTCTACTGAATCAAAAAAATCTGAAGTCAGCATACGGGAGTGATTGGCTCATAGCCCCTCCCAATATCAAGCATAAATAATCGTAAACCTGACAACACCTAATCTCAAAAATTCTCTAAATATGATTTGTTAAACCATTGTCTGTCTCGGGCTTTACAAAATATTTCATACAAAACTTTGGTATGGATAGTATTTAATAATCAAATTGATAATTTCTATTTTACTTAGTTATATTATAAATAACACATTTTATATTTCTTAAATATGTATATATCATATTTAATGTCTTGCAATTTTAAATTAAAATATTAAACCGAAGGTAAATATTACCTAAGTAGTTTTAATAATTATGAAAATTTCAATCAGAAACAAAAAAATATAAAGTTTAACTGATCTTCGCAGTTTATTTACTATGATTTTTGTTATAAATACATTTCGATGGTAATTCGATCAAAGGGCTCAAGCGATACAAATTCTGAAATTACGTTTTTAAATATTTATTTTTCTCTGTTCTGTTCTTTTTCGATAACTCTAAACAGAAAAAATAAACGCATTGTTTCCTTACATTTTTTCCAATGCAAACAAGTGACATAACTTAAAGAATCTAAAAAATTTGAAAGTAAATATTTTCTTTTTAAATCTTAATTGGGATTAGTTTTAGTAAAATTAGTGTTTCAAAATACTGATTATACTTCATAACATATGAATATGATATACATACTATCAACAAAATAATTATTGTGTTAGATTTTAATGACCTTCGCAGTTTATTCACCATGATTTTTGTTATATGTATATGTATGTATATGTAAATGATTTTATTTTTTATGAAACGTGATATATCAGATTAATACACTTCAATTCAAATATTTTTCTCTTACATGTACAGAAATTAATCATAATCAATATTTTTCAACCATCATTGTAAACGGTCTAACAATGTACAATATACATTATTCTAATTTCTAATGTATCATACAATAAATGCGTACCCTTTTATAACTTTTAAATAGAAAATAATTTTATTTTCGCCAAATGTTGTTTAAAAGATGATATACGGATAAAGTTGGTAAAATAAAAAAAATTATGATTAAGATTTCAATGCCAAGGTTAAATTATAAAATAGTAATACACATAACGTACTATCCAATTTCAATTATACAATTTTTTTTTTTCTTATCTTCTTTTCATACTTTATGCTGATTATATTTTACAGTTTTTATTTATTGTACGTTGAACTAGTTTTTTCAATGCCAAGGTTAAATTATAAAATATTATTATAACTTTGTAGTATGCAATTTCAATTAAAAAATAAATATTATTCGTTTAAGTTACAAACCATGTTTACAGAATATACATAAACTTTGAAATGTGACATCTACAGATAAAGTTTTAAAAAATAACAATATACAGTTGAATACATGATTTTTAATAAATTCATATAGAGTTTTAGTTATCGTGGTTGATAATAAAACTGTATATTGAACCAAGTTACAAACCATGTACATAAAATAAGCTTTTAAAGTGACATCTACAGATAAAGTTGGAAAATAATAATAATTTACAGTTGAATACCTGATTTTAGATACATTTATATAGAGTTTTAGTTATTGTGGTTGTTAATAAAACTGTAAGAAATGTGCACCATCTATCGAAAAGTTAATTAATATTAAAAAGTTCAAAGCTTAAAGTTTATGACTGTGCTGCCATCTAACAAAATGTCTTAAAAAAATATTGTACAGTTAATGTACAGTTGAACAACGGATTTTTAATAAAATTATATACTTACGTTTACATTTTATATAGAGATTTAGTTACCGAGGTTGCACTGTTGTCTTCATATAAAAAAACATACATAAACGTTTATGTTGTTGTAATTTACATATAAAAATCCACCCCATTTGGGGTGTTCCAGGACATACGCTTTTACACTACTTACCTTATTCAATTGGTTTATCATGCATCTGTGACAAATTTTATTTCAAAACATTCATCAGATTTTGTTTTATGCTTGGTTTTCTACGACGCTAAAAGTGCATTCGGCGATGTTTACAATTTCTAATTATCTTGAGCAAAGAAAAGTTGCATTCAATTTTGTTTGCGGAATGAAATTTCGGGTGCAGAAACGTTAAGTATGTTACAGAAAGCCTTCGGGGACCATGCTTTGTCGGAAAGGAATGTTTACAAGTGGTATAAACAGTTCAAAGAAGGTCGTGAAAGTGTTGAAGGTCATGTTGACAGTTTTCATCGATTATCGTGGTGTTATCCATTCAGAATTCCTTCCACCCGGCCAAACCGCCAACAAATAGTATTATTTCAGTGTTATGCGTCGTTTGCGTTAAGCTGTTCGCAAGAAGAGGCCAGAATTGTGGGCAGACAATTCTTTGTATTTGCACCACGATAATGCACCTTCTCACACTGCACTCGTTCTTCGTGACTTTTTCGCTGAAAATGCGACTCATATTGTCCCATAACCACCGTATTCGCCTGATTTAGCACCGTGTGACTTCTGGCTATTCCCGGAACTCAAAGAGTACTGAGGGGAAATCATTTTGACACGAAATAAAAGATACAACGTGAATCACTACGCGCTCTGAAGGCTATGCCGGAAGACGACTTTAATTCTTGTTTCGAAAATTCGAAAATACCTTGGCATCAGTGTATTATGTCGGGAGGGGATTACTTTGAAGGCGACGAAATAGATTTGGAAGAATAAATAAATATTTTTTGAAATAAATAAAAACTGGCTTTACTTTTTGGACACAGTAGTATAAAAGATTCTCCTTATAAAATGTAGTACAAAACATCCTTGACTAGTGATGCAAAGTTTTATATTCTGGACTTAGCACTAAAAAGGGATGACCAAAAAATTTTGGTTCTATAGAGTTACTACCGTTATACTCAAGTGGGCGACCGTCAAGGCAGAGCAGTAACGAATTACATTTATTTGAATTAGGTAATGATAATACAAATTACAATTTGTAATTTGTATTTTAATTACTCGTTTTCCAAGTAACTGTATCTTGTATTTTAATTACTTAAATTCTAAGTAATTGTAATTTCTATTTGACTTACATCAGTTTTTGTAATTTATTGTTTACATTTTTACAAGGTTCATTTAAAATTTGGTTCTAGAGCCATCAGTATAAAACCTTATGATTTTTTTCACTAAACGAATTTCGCCAAATCAAATTTTTCAATTTACAAATGTAAAGTAATTGTAATTTGTATTTTAATTACTGAATTTGCTGTAATTTGTAAAAGTATTTTAATTACTCAGTGTAATGTAACTTGCCCATCCTTGGCGACCGATCGTATAAAGACACGATGGATTTGCTCCCATATATTCCACCTAGGCTTGCCACCTTTTAAAAAGTTCAGTGGAGGACATTCAACAAAAAATATTTTGCTTAATTTGAACATCAGTTTAACGACATTTTTACTATAACGAAATTCATTCGTCAAAATCCAAACTTTGGTACGGAGTACTATAGCCAGCCAAATGATTTATAAGGAAGTAAACTAAGAAAATCTTACATTTTCATAAATATTTTGCAACGAAATTATACAATATAGCGATAGTCGGTGAAGTAGTTCGACTCCGACTCCGATGTTTTAAAAATTGACTATCCGACTCCGACTACGACTCCAACTGCTATATGTAATTACTGCTCGTGTTTAACCGCTCGTTTTTCATCATTAGAATATAATTTAAACATAACAAAAATTTCGGTTGACTTTTATCACTTTCTCTAAGCCATCAAAAAATTTAGTCCATAATTTTTGTAATTCGAAGTCGTTTCGATTTCTATGGTCATCTAAAAATTTTTCGAATTCATGTTTTTCTTCTAGTTCTTCAACTAGATTTTCTTGGTGACTGTGGGCTTTTCAGTAATATCTAAAAAACATTTTAAACCATTGCCAAATTACAAAGCGCTGGTTTGCCTCTATTTTGTTGATCATCTCTTAATAATACTCTAACCTTGGAGTCGAAATAATTTCTAGCCAATAACATCTCGTTATCAAGCAGAAAGATTTTTCTATGTGCTAACGATGATTTTTTTTCTGTTGCGACGATATTTTGAGTTTTTCCTATAAGTCATCGCCATTATTTATCAAATTGGCCGAGGTCAAATATACTGATTGGAGTCTTGTTGTAACTAAGGTAAAGTTAAAGTATACCGGAGAGAAAGAAAAATATACAATGTGGAGTCAGAGACGGTCAGTATTTTTCCAACTCCCACTCCGACTCCGCTAAAAGAATCCGACTCATCGACTCCGACTCCCGGCTCCGAGACCCTGGTTTCCAGTCCCTTTGTCTTCGTTATAACGAGATTTCACTTTCTTAATTAATTTTGATCAAAGAACTATTCATACTATCAAAATTCTGATTTACAAAATTTTATCATCTACAGCTTTTCTAGAATTACAGAATGTTTTAACAAATTTTAGAATTTTGCAACGCTGGAATTTCGTAGTTTTAAAATTATAATATATTCACCGTGTAACTGTAGATATTATTACTACTTTAGGATAAATTCTAACGTAAACATATATTGTATCATCGTTAACTGTACATTGAAAGAAACAAGTGAACGTAATAATCATTATTCTGTAATGGGTGAGTTGGAAAATATAATTTAAAAAGAAACTTCTCGAGTTTTGTTTACTTTTCAGGAGAGGGTACTTCAGGATAAATTTGGTAATGTGAGTACGCAAACTCGTGCAAACTGCATATTTACATGAAGTTTCGGAAATATCATATTTCATAGTTCGATTATAAAAATCTAGACGTAATTTTAGTTCCTGTAATATGCGCAAAAAATCAGTAAAACTTCCGAAAGCAGTTGAATTTTTTAGCTCCTTCAAAAATGGTTTAAAAAGGAATCTAAAGTTATTTTTTAATGTGGAGGACATTTTTGCCTCCCGGGAGGATGGAGGAAACTTCTTTCAAAAGGAGGACTGTCCTCCACAAAGGAGGACGGGTGGCAAGCCTAATTCCACCTGTTCATCATGGATATTTTCAAAACTTAAAAAAGTCGGATCAACTTGTTGAGGAGTAAAATGAAATCCAAACCTATCAAATTCATTATAACTTTCTCTTTGTAATAACTGGATGTCATTTATAATGTAAAATTCTCTGTAATGAATTAAATCAATATGAAATGATGGTATAAGTCATTTTTATTAAAAACAATTTATTTTGAAAGTGGAATAAGTCATTTCCAGTACAAAAAACTCGTATTTTACCAAACCTTATTATGAAATTTATCACTTTATCTAAAAGTACTAAGTATAGTAATATCATAAAAGCAAACACTTTAAACAAAAGTTGTATTGATTTTTTTCATAACATGAAAACACAAATGTTTAATTATCTCAATATTAAGAAAACATGACTTATTCCACTTTCAAAATAAACGGATCATATACATATTTAATAAAATCAGTCAATTAATAAATAAAAATTAAGGTTTTAAATTACTGATTCAACAAAATCCCAATGCACCATAGGTACATTAAATCAATAAAACTTCAACTCACCATAAATTCCGGAACCATCCGTCAGTGGAAAAAAAACCATATGGTTTTTTTTTTGATTCTCAATCGACTAGGGCTTGCCGAAACAATTGAGAGATGATTTATGGCCGATATTTCTCGTTTTTATTTTTTTTAAATTTTTTATATTGTAAATAATAGCGGAAATCCACGAACGCTTTACAATTTATTCAATTGTTACTATGTAATTATCATTTGGTAATTAATCCCTCCAACAAACTCATACGATGCCAATAATAATATGTAAAAAATTGAAATTATTGTATTTTATTTTGTTATAAAAAAAAAATTTTGAAATAAGCTTCAAAAACAAGCCTAAACACCAGACTACATCCTTAAACTACTAAAAATGCCATATCTCAATTCATCAGAATCGCAAATTTTGAGTGACATTTTGGATTAATTGAAAAATCTCACGAGCAATTGTTATTTCATCAGAATCTACTATGACTATATATTTTAAAAATGATTGTTTTTGTGTGCTTTTATTTATGCAATCATTTTCTGGGGCTCATGGCATTCCCAACTTTTTCGCAGTTTACTTTTAACGTCCTACCTTACGCTTTAATTAGCCAAACCGTGGACGTATGGCTATAGGTTCATTTTTCGTAGAATATGAATGAATGCATTCCGCACTACTAAGAAACATTTTCGAATGAGTTTATTCATTACAATATAAAATCAGATACGACCCAGCTAATATTAGTTAAAATATTATTGGTGGCAATAATATATACGGATATAACTTTTTGTTTTGTTATTTGAACTAAATGTCTTTATTGTCTGGCTGCTCTGTAAATAAACCGAAACCAAAAATAAAAGTGCACAAAACTATAGAAAATTTATTTTAAAACTATGAGACGTGTACCTAATTTCAATTTATTGTTGTTATTACGTTTTCTAGATTTCAGGAATGATAATCGGCTTGGTTTTACATCCGTGTTCTATCATTTTATCGTAGCTTTTCTCCTTTCTTGAACGAAACGCTTCCCTATCAAATACATAATATTTAATTGACAAATTTATTAAACGAATTTTATTTATGCAATATAATTTTATGACTTTGCTAAATGTTTAGAGTTAACTCTCGATAAAATCAAGATAATTCAATATATTGGTTAGTTATGTTATGGAAACTATATTATATAGTAGCGCTTATCCCAAACTATTTTATAAAATTATTTGTGTCATCTACATTGGAAAAATAAAGTCGAAGATAACAATTTTTTCCGTACTTTCAAGAGATTTTTCGAATCAGATTATCCATTGTTGATTATTCATTTATTTTTTATGGCAAAAAAATATATGTTCGATGGCGACAACATTCTTGATAAATAGATGGGAAAATTTAATTGGATTTAAGTCTAGAACTCGAGAATATCTTGTTTAGTAGTTTGCTTTTAATACAATTTTATTTGTTAAAATAAGCGCTTCATTGAGCGGGTTGGGTCAATTCTGTTTTATCAAAAATTCAGTAAGAAACTTTGTACAATTTTAATTGGCTGATTAAGTAGATCATCTATTTCTACGTACATATTATATACAGTTAACTTCTTAAGTTGTAAAATTAAAAAAACAAAATTAAAATTAAAGATTGGGGGCAATCCAAAGTCCTTGAACACATATTTTTCTACATTCCATTCTTAAAGTATTTTCTAAAAGAAATATAAATTAATATTTTTATTTGTTCGTATGGACATCCATAAATGTGCATGTACATAATATGTACCTCGAATTTAATTTACGTTTTATGTAAGTCGATTTTGTGTGTATTGATTTACATATTTAAAACTATAAAATAACTTTATTGATTGGAATAACAAATATTTTTTATAAAAATTAATTAATACAATTTCATAACAAATAAAATCGACTGATGCTTTAAGTAGAAAGCCATTAAAGCATCAAAGTTTTTACCGAATAACAAATTAAAGGGACACCATCATATTCCCGAAAGGAAAGATTCCAAAAAAAAAAAAATACCGAAAAATACAAAGAAGTGCCCCATCGAAAAGGAAGGCCCCATTAAATTTTTGTTAACTACAATATGAAAACAAAAAGAATCTACATAATTTAATGTCATCCTTGCGCGGAAAAGACCAATGCTAAGCGGCGTTGGGGAGTTTTCTATTTTAGTATGTGAAATACAAACGTATATGTATGTATATTACAATAAATGTTAATACTATTGAAATTTTTCTGACGTTTTCCTGTCATCCTTGCGCAAAGAAAAAGAATCCAAAAAACTTGATTTTATGGGATTTTTTGTGTTTTTCGTTTTTTATTTTTATTTTTGAACCTATTGGTCCTTTCCGCGTAAGGATGACAAGAAATTATGTACATAGATTCCTTTTCTTTTCATATTGTAGTTAGCAAAAATTAAATGGGATCTTCCTTTTTGATGGGGCAGTTTACTTTGTATTTTTCAACCAAAAATTTAAAATCCAAAACAAATCACAAGTATCCCGGGCGTTATCGCAGGAACGATCATTTAAATACATCATATGCTGCGTTTATACCGCAGCTAAATTAGCAATGCTAAACCGAAATGACAACTATAGCAACGGTATAAACGCGACATATACCTAGCTCAGCCAACTAAAATAGCATTGCTAAATATCATTGGTATGAAACTGACATTTGTAGCTCGGCTAGTTTAGCAGTGGTATAAACGCAGCAATAGAAGGGTAACCATTCGATTTTATTTTGTAATTAATAAAGTGCCAAAATTGAATTCGTATCCCTTTAGCAAGTTGTGACGCTTTAAACTAATGTTTTGTGGTAATAATATTAGGCCTAAATTCTTTTATTTCTTAGACTGAAATAATAACATATTGATTTTTGCTATTTTTTAGGAGTTCAAAAACAAGTCCAAATTAGTTTTTTAAAAATGTAATGAAAAGTTAACCTACAAATGACACATTAAAAGAACCGCTGAAATGTCAGCCTTAACCCAGTATTATTAGGAGAATTAAAGGAATAAAGCTATTAGGAAAAATAAAAAGTGACAACATACATTAGCCGCATTTCTTGACGCATTAGTGATCCGGATCAGATCAAAGTTTACATTGAAAACAACAACAAAAATTAATGTTTTGTTAAAATTAAACAGACGGGTCTGGCAGAGAATTGTTGGCCTATCAAAAAATGACCGGGTGTTAGACAAGCCAGGTCGTTAGGGTCCTCAGACATTGATGCAATGGGTCTAGAATTAAGGCAACCCTCGATTTCAACTACGAGTGTGTTCAGTTGCTCAAAAGTCAAAGAATTTGCGCCGACTACACGTTTCAAATGGTGTTTGGCACTTTCTACTGCGGCCTCCCATAACCTGCCGAAATGGGGTGATCGAGGGGGTATAGTGTGCCACTGAATATTTTTATTTGCACAAAATTTCAAAACCTCATTATGGTGAATTTCCGACGTATAAAGACGGTGCAAGTCTTTTACTTCAGATCTGGCACCGACGAAATTCGTCGCGTTGCCCGAGTAAACATTTCAGCAAATTCCGTGTCAATATTGTTTCAGCAAACATATGTGTCGGGACACAAATCTCCGAAATGCATCTAAAAAAGCCACGGTGGATAAGTCTGTCACCACTTCCATATGGACAGCTTTAGTCGAGAAACATATAAAAATTGAGACGTAGGCCTTCTCTACAACTCGAGACCGGATTCTATTTTTGACCAAAGAGGGACCACAAAAATCGATGCCAACATTTTCAAATGGGCGAGAAGGTGTTACTCGGTCTTTTGGAAGTTGCCCCATAAGTTGAGAAAGTGTCCTAGGACGAGTGCGGACACATCGCACGCACTGATTTATTACTTTTTTGCACAAGTTTCTCCCGCCGATGATCCAAAATCGCTCTCGAACATAAAATAATACAGATTGCGCTCCGGCCCGGCGTGCAAAAGCCGGATATGTTCTGATCGCACGACCAAATTGGAAAACGAATGTGATGCTGGAAGTAACCACGGATGCTTCGACCCAAAAGGGATGTTTGCATTTTTTAATTGACCGCCAACGCGTAACATGCCGTCTAAATCTAAAAATGGATTAAGTGGCAACAATTTGCTATGTTTTGATAAAACTTTACCTTTTCGAAGAACTTTATTTCGGCTGGGAATTCGTTTGTTTGGATATGTTTTACCATAAATTTCAAAGCCAAATCCATATCAATTGAGGACAACTCAATTCTGTTATTTGTGGTAAATTATTTAGAGATACTCGCTTTTTATCAGAATTAATTGAATTTTTACTTTGAACGGCAATCTTCAAATTTTTGTACAAAACGAAGTATGATAGCGAATCTCCTTAGCACCTTAGAATAACTTGAATAGTCCGAAATTGCGTCCTATTCTTTATGTTTTTCCGAGGCCAAAACTTTTATTTTTCGGAGTTCCAATGTTTCTGTTTTGATTTCAGCTGTTGAAGGTTGTTTTGGCCAATACCTCTTTGGATTCTGGAGAAAACTTGGACCATGGAACCAATTTTCACATTTTAGAAAGTCTTGGGGCATTAAGCCCCGGGATATCATATCCGCGGGATTTTCATCCGTTGGAACGTAATACCAATTCTCGGGATTTGAATAATCCTGGATTTGCGAAACCCTGTTCGCCATGAACGTTGCGAATCGGGATGGAACCGGCTTAATTCGGAAAAGGGTTATTTCCGAATTCGTAAACAAATGAACGGATGAAAACTCGATTTCCATAATTGACAATACTTTATGGATAAGTTGTGCCAATAAGAGAGACGCACAAAACTCGAGGCGCGGGATAGTCTGCGATTCAAGTGGAGCTACTCGGCTTTTAGAACATAGAAATCTATATAGAAGTATATGCAGCACCAATGCATTTAAGGCCCAAAAATTGGCTTTTTCCGTTACAATATTTGCCTAGGATCCGCTATCTAGTAATGGTTTCCACGGAATTCGATCGTCACTTGCATTCCGAATCCAAAGCACAGCTGTACCCAGTAAAATTTGTGACGAATTTGTTCTGTGACCGAACCTTGAATTAGCTTGGAGGACTGAGGAAGTCAAATTCTCTAAATTAGATTGGCTTTGATTAGAGCTTGTCGCTTGAATTGGTTCGTATATTTGTGAAGGACGTAAAGTTAGCTTTGCAGCCACATTGGGTTCACCTTGCGCTTTTTGTCTGATCGAAAACGAGTTTTTTCCTTCATGTCTTGCATCACCGAAATGCAACAAAGTGTGATGTTTTTGCGAGCACCCGGAACAAACGCTTTTGCAGACCACTGATTTGTGACCCTCACTCACCTAGGCATGATACACAAATGCCCCGACGCTTTACGAAGTTAAATCGATGATGAGGTTTCACACTTTGATCCTTGAATTTAGAGCAGGAATCCAATCGATGACTACCCTTGCAGAACGGACAACTCAAGTTTTGTTCCGAGAGACCACTAATCAGCTCCCGAGAAACAGGTTTATTCAACCGGAGTGAGTGAGATGGCGGAGCGACTGACGTCTTTTTTGCTTCCAAAACTCGAACCCGAGTTTGCAAAATCTTGATGAACTTTTCAAATTTTAATATTTCGGTTAAATTAAATTTCGTAATTATTTCCGAACGTGACGCGTCGTCAAGCCGCTCACAAAGATGGTGCTATAGAAATAAATTCTCACCGCCCCGGTGGCACAGTTGTTAGCATGCTTGCTTTAAGCTCCGGAGGTCCCGGGTTCGATTCCCGGCGGGTGATGAAAAAATCACGGCTGGTTTAATGTAAGGATCAATGAACTAATCACTTAAATCACTTCGCCAGCGAAAAAAAAAAAAAAAAAAAAAAAAAAAAAACATTACACGGTCAATAATAATATCATTACTTTCTGATAATGACATTAATATTAATCGTGTAACTTGAAATAATGACGAATGATGGTCGGTAATGATGAAAATCCGGATTTTTTGATTTCGAGATCGAGATATCATTATTGATGTGTGGTGGGGATACTATCATTGTTAATGATAGTGTAGGGTTCGCGCCATTACAGTGTCATTACTATTGAATCTACGTTTTTTTAATATATGTATATATATACACCCTGCGCCATTGAAATGTTCGGTTTGAATTTTTAAAGTAAATTTTGGAAATACCACCGTTTGTTTTAAAAGTAGATGGCAAAAATGATAGATTCTGATTATCAAAACAATTTTTACACTATTCCGAATATATTCAAATAAAAAGAACGGTAATCCGACATTTTAGATCTACATAACGTCGGATAAGGAATATTACCGCCCTACCTCGTAACAATTTGGTAGGTCTTTACAGTGTTTTTAACAAAGTTTTTTCAATTGAAAAATAGTTTTTTGTTGACAATGGTAATTTTTATTCAAAATAAGAATTAACAGAAATAAAATAATTCATCTCAACCAAAATATTTTGAGAGAAATTGAACTTTTTAAAATCAATGATTAATAACCCAGCCCTTGGCTTTTATGACGGCCTTAAACCCGATCAGCATTGAATTCTAAAGTTTGATTAAATAATATATTGTTATTTCTTCAAACCAGACTTTTTCTATAAGTTTTTTCGGCCCTTTGGCATTTTTCAGCTTGTAATTTGGAATCTTCTTTCCCATGAAGGACCAAATATTATCAACAATATTGAGGTCAGTACTATTTCCTGTCCAGGGTAACAACTCAATCACCAAGCTATTTTTAAATTCGGCTACCTAAACAAAATAGACATTAAAATTAAGCATTCTTACTTCACAAATAACATCAATAACTCGCGGAGAGTAATCGTCCTGGAAGCGTGGAATACCGATGTATTGAGTCGGGTCCTCAATAGTCACGATTCAAGTTTCGATAATTTTTTTATATTTTCCTCCGTTTACTGAACTATCCAGAAGCCTTAGTGATCAAACTCCAAAGGCTGTTATGGCTCTCCAGGCCATAACATATGGTGAATTTTTCACTGTCGGCGAAATACATTCTGTTAAATACCGTTTGCCTTTTCGTCGCCGAACCCTTGTCCTTACATCGGGTCCAAAGATATTGAATTTGGATTTATCCGAGAATATGAACCAACGCCAGTCCCTGGGCATTCAGTTTTTTCATTCTATTGCGAATTTGAGGGTTGCAGCTGCCATTTTTGCTGTCAGTAATGATTTTCTCGCAGGTCGTCAATCATATAAACCAAGTTCCTTTTAATAATATGACCTGAAATAGTGTCGGTTGTTGCTATTAGTAGCTAACTTCTCAGCTCCAAAGCCGTAGCAAACCTTTGCTTAAGATCTAAATATCTGAAATTCGATTTGTTGAAACGGAAGTTCTCCGCTTTGCATCAGAGCCAAATTATCGTTTGATTTTCGGAATAGTGCCTTAAAAACTTTCTAACTGCTGTTTGGTTACACTAAATTACTCTTCCAATTTGTGAATGTGTGTACTTTTCGCCTTTGCTTGCAAAATTTTGGCTTTTTCGTTAGCATTTCATTTAGAGCGACACTTTGTAAAATTAACTCTTTGACTACTTAATTGAAACCGAATGAATATTTCATCCTTAGTTTGGTTTTAAATACGTAATAAGGCGTGAAATATGCTGAAAAATAAAAAAACAAAAAAAAAATAGCGAATGAGGTAAAATCTAGGAGAGAATTGCATGAAATAATAAATAATCGAAATCGAACATTTCAATGGCGCAGGGTGTATATACCTATATAAAAAAAGTATATAATTCATTATATTAAATTGTATATAAATATCATAATAAAAATTTATCAACATGGATGATATGTTTTATGTATTAGAGGATACAGATACACTACACGCTTTTTCAAAAAAATGCTTATACTAGCAGTAATGAAAGCTTGGTAATGATGGAATTGCCGCCCCGGTGGCACAGTTGTTAGCATGCTTGCTTTAAGCCCCGGAGATCCCGGGTTCGATTCCCGGCGGGTGATGAAAAAATCACGGCTGGTTAATGTTGGATCAATGAATTAATCACGCATTATCCGTTAAAAAAATGATTACGAAACTTCAAATGAAGCGGCCAAGTCCCTCTATGGGATGTATGTTACGGCTGGTTTTCTCAAAACAGAGCAAACCGTTGATAAATTGCGCACATGTTCTACTGGCTATTGGTTGAATTTAGAGAAATTATTTTACGCACTGTTGTTGTGGTAATAATCCATTAATCCATTGGTATTTGTGGTAAGCTGATGATCAAATGAAATCGTGTCTCTTGTATTGTTTTATTTTACTAGGTATATAAGGGAAATTAGGTGGTGGGAGTAATTGGCACATATTGACTTCGGTTGGTACTAATTTGTGTGTAGATAATTTACATCATCCGATATTGTCCACGAATATGATTCTTCATATTTAAGTATGGGTGAACCATTGGGTCGAATATATAGAAATAGGTATGCAAATGCAATAGGAGTTAACGTTATAGGATATATAACGAAGTTTATATTACTTGTACATATAATGTTAAATAAAAAACCTGGGGAAGAACGAACATTGAATACTGAAGAGCATTACCAAATTAGTTGTTTGAGAGGTCACTACGGCCCATAAAAATATTGTGAAATTTATTTCAATTAAACGAAAAATAATTAAAAATCCAATATACCCTAAATTTAATACACCAATATTTATATTTTGTATTTAATAATTTGTTTGCATAAAAGAAAACCAGAATTAAAAGTTTAAGATTTCCGGAGACGGTAAGGTTTTTTCTATTGTCTAAATTATGGCAGTTTAGTGAATTTTTTTTTTTTTTGTTTAGTTAAATTAGAAGTTTATTCGGATTAACGCATACAAGAAAAATAAACCTAAAGGTGGTTTTGCCAGTGGTATTTCGACATCTGATCCGATATTAGCCGGACAAGTGGCTGTGGGGCCTCAATTTTAAGAAGTATTTCTGTGAAATTAAGGAATATTCTATATTAAAAGGAATGCTTATTTACAGATACGTCATATATACAGTTAATTATTATTGACTGAATGTGAATTTTCTACGTATCCTACATTCCTACAGTACATGAACGAGAACAACGTTACTCGTAATCATGAAGTAGTGATTTAATTAGTGTATTCATTGTTTTTACTATATGTATATAAGAATAATTTTTGCATACATTTCTGTTTATATTTCTTCTTTTTAATTTCTTTTGCAATTGAAAGTTTAATTTCAATTAATTTTTGTTAAAATAAAAAAAAAGATAATATTATATAATTAGAATCAGTGTTGTGGCATATTATAGTGAATTGTGGAAAGAATATTTTATTTCAGAAACATATAGTTCCAGCCATAAAGGTAACCAAAGAGTACTCATTGGACGCTTTGTGGGTGAGTTTTTTTTGTAAATTTTTTTATATATACATACAAATGTTTTTTTTTGCTCATCACATATTAGGCCACAAAATTGATTTAGGTTTTCGATTAGTTTAAATATTTCTTTTGTTTCTGTAAATTTAATGAAGCTTTTTAAATACAAAGAGTAAAATAGAAATATGAACTAATTGTGTTATTAATTATTGTGGTGGTGTGGTGTTTGTGGATCAAGTGGGCATCGATATACAAATCAATACACGATTTTTTTTGTTGTGTCTCATGAATATTATGTCGGCAAAGAACCTCCCAAATTTCCGCTGGGATCTATCCGCATTATGCAAGTCGTGTTAGCTGAACATAGAGGCACGTAACATGTAGCGCCAGCGAAAAAAAAATGATGGAATTGTGACCCCAATCGATGTTCTTCTGCTACTACGAATTGTAATGGGGCAGCTTGCTTTCTCAATCCCCAAAACAAATACTCACAACCACTTTTGTCACTATTAAATACCACTCAAAATGGTTAGTTTCGCTTCAAATAAATTACAGAATGTAATCTAAACTTTTATACTTTATTAAGTAAAATTTAATTTATTTCAAATTAGAATTTTATAAACTTTATAAATTTTATTTGGTTTGTACAAAATATTTTCTTTTCCTTTTGCTGCTTATGCTTTGGAAGCCAGATTATAATTGAATTTTAAAATTTACAATAAAGAATTATTCTGCATTTTACTAATTTAAAATACCACCGGTATTTTGGCATGCGCTAGTATTTACAAAATGTTAAACAAAAAGTCAATCGCCAAAAAGTGGGCTAATTCAAATTGGTTACTTGTAATATAACTTAACAATAAAATAAAAATATAAATTGATCGAAACATCATTTGATCGAAAAAATAGTACAATTGGTGGTGAAAATTTAATGACATATAGACAAGAACAACAATAACAAAATGTATAATATATTCTTCTTACATCAAAGTGCCAAATCAACACTGCCAAAACAGTGTCAGGTTAAAAAATATTGAAGTAGTAATCATGTACGTATTGACATTACTGGTAATGACATTAATATTGATCGTGTAATGATTTCTAATGAGTATGCAGCTTTTTCTTCGGGCGACAGGTGTTGCATTTCCAACTTTTCCAATCGCCAATTAAATTAAGAAAAGAAGCAGTTATAAATGAGCAAAATACTAAGCTTCTACAGCCCCAGGTTTCGAATTGCAACTCCGTGAATTAAACATTATCAAACCAAAATACATTACTGAGTTTTTCAAATTTTAAAAAACATTATGTCTTCGAGTTTTGGGTGGTGGTCCAATAGGACCAGGCAAAGACACAAAAAGGTCTGTAGCCGTACCACAATTTAAAAATGTTCATCCAACTCATTGAAACCACTTTGAGCTGGCTACGAAGCGCTGGATACTCCTGGCGCCCATCCTGCTGAGTTTTGTCAGGTCGTTGAAGAGGGGTGCCCCTAGAAATTTCAGTCTGTTTCGTGCCAGACGAGGGCATGTGCAAAGAAGCTGAAGTACTGTCTCTTCCTCCTCTTCGCCTTCGCTACGACAGTAGTCATGTGAGAAGAAACCTGATTCCGCTGAAGTCAGATCAGCTGTTTGGATCTCGCCAAGTCCAACTTTGGCCAGGCCTGCCGAGTTATTACGCATGAGGGACTATTTGACTATCTGTCATTCGTCAACTTACAAGCTTCCTCCTGAAGCAGCAGATCACACGATTAACGGCAAGCACAATTCACGGCATGCACAATTAATAATTCACAATTGACAGTATATCATTTCTGAATTGCCTAAGATGCTGGTGGAAAAAGAATGCGCGTTTTTTTCCACCAGCATCTAAGGCAATTCAGAAATGATATACTGTAAATAAACAAGTATCCGTTTTCATAATTGGAAAAATAGAATTAAAACTAAACATACATATTAATAATTGCTTTTGAATCAATTGTTTTCGAACAAATGCATGTTACGATACCTGTTATGTGTGTAACATCAATGCCAATCGCGCATTGGTCTGGTGCGAGTGGATGGGTGTAGACAGCGCTGCTCACTTTCAGTGGTGAATTTTGTTTGCGCCTTAATGCCGATTACACAACACCAAAAATTATTGATTTTTTTTTTAATTGAATGATATGTTTGGATTTGTTTAAATGATTGAGAGCGCTGTGCAATAAATTTCTTCTTGGTTTGGCTGTATTGATTGAGCGAGAGTTGGGTTTTATGGTTATCGTACGATTGATTTGTGTGTTTCTTTTCTTGTGATTGAATAAGTTGTATGGAAATTTCTGGATGGGTATTCCATGTTTTTTTGGTCCATGTTATTTGCATGCGGTTCGCTGTTGGTGTGGTGTTGGACAAAAGGCGTGACTACGCGGGAACGAGAGAGTTTGTGGTTCCTGATCGGGTGTTGTTTGTTGCAATATTTTTGGATGTTATCTCATCGCGAGATAAAAAAATAAAATTGAAAATTTTTTTTGGGAGACGAAAATTTTTTTTAGACAGTCAAGGGCGGAGTTTGAGATTGATCGGTCGATATTGAAGCAATTAAAGTATCGACTGCTTAAAGTAATTAATCTTTACTGCTTTTTATCTTTACTGCTGTTAAAATTTAGTTTGTGTAGTAAAATTTATAAGAAAAAAATATAAAAAAAACATAAAAACACTTAGGCCCGATTGTATGAACGCGGATAGAAGATTAATCGGCGGATTAATCGTCGCTTGGATTGTATGAACGACGATAAATACGAAAATTAATCCAAGGATTCTTTTCTATCCACTGTTTTTATCTTCTCTTTTTATTGTCTAAAACAGTGGATAGAAAATGTTGTTTATTTTTTTTTGACATAATTTTAATTTTATTTGTTTGGTTCGGCGCGGCGGAACATTTTGATTGTTGTTGCGTTTATTCAAAAAAAATCGGAATGGAATCGAGAAAACGTAAAATTTGAAATGCCCAACTCAAATTTTTTTTTCTATTGCAGAAAAACATAAAAAAATACTTTCGTGTACAATAAGTACACACATAAGGATGTAAATAAACAATAAATTAAATTTGAAACGTCAAAAAAGTGTTGACACTCCAAAATAAACTGCAATAAAAACTGCAATAAACAGAGGATGGAATTTTGTTATCCGTGTTTATACAATCGACGAAAAAAGGAATCGTCGGTTGAAGATTAATCTGTATCGCCGGATTTTTTTTAATCTATCCGTGTTCATACAATCGGGCCTAAGTAGGCATTTTGTTATTTGAATATTATGGTCGCCGAAACGTCAGATAAAAAAATAATAAAAATGGGTGCATGTTTATAACCGACAAATTTCAGCGTAATAAAACAAATCCGTTTAATTTCATGTTTATAATGTATAACAATATAAAACAAATTGTTTTTATTTATTTTTATTAATAGAAAATTGTATTTTAACAACAAAATGTTTGACGTTTGATTACCTTTAACTAATCACAGAGCCTTAGCGTAGGGAATTAAAACTAACAAGAAAAATTCCTATTCATTTTTCCTTTTTTACGCCAGAATAAACTATAGGAAAAATAGCATAGGAAAAACTGCTATCAAAAGTAATTCCTATATAGGAAAAAAATTCCAAATCCCTAAGGAAAACCAGAATACACCCGCTGAATGTCATTGTCAAATATATACTGGAATTGGTATTTTATAAAGATTTCGAGTATTTGGTATGACTGAAGAGCTGATTGCATTCGGGTATCATTTTTAATATTTTGTAAACATTCATCTTTAGTTTTTTGGTTGGTTATTGCCTCTTCAGCTGTAAACATCAACAATTATAAAATTAAATTAAAATAATATTGTGCATTGTCGAGATACAATAAAAGTAATATGTATTTTGTAAAGAATTTTGATTGTATAATAAACTGAATTTAAACAGCTGAGTTAAAACTAAAAGTGATTAAGGCAACGAAACCAAATAAAATTTATCATCGAATCTTTGACGTTTCATTATTGACGTTGGAATGGTGGATTTGTTACTTCAGCAAAGCTATTTTCATTGAAATCACCTCCAACATTATTACGTGGCGAAAATTCAATTGATCACATCGCCATAATTGGTCCTTCGAGCCGGATGTCGAAACCAAGCGCTTCAACCAGCACATAACCTTCAAAGATCATCTGAGTTATCGTTACGAATAAAGCATCAGGTGATACCGTCATCAACAGTTAAGCGGGATTGTGGTTCGATACTACAAATTTTCATCTTGTACATTTTGCTATTTATCATCAAACAGATAATATAAATTCATCGCTGTTTGTGATTTATTAGTTTACGTCAAACATTTAAAATATTACACAAAACACTCAATTACATTCATCGCTGTTTGTGATAATTTGCGTGGGGGCGTGTACATAAATACCGCTATACTACCTGCCGCGCTGTGTTAGATTTTGCTGAAAAAGTGGCCAAAAGTACTGATTTTGTAATTATTTTTTTGTTTCAAAATTAATTTTTTTTGTGATTTTTAGTTAGTATAATGTCCAATTCATTCAGCAAAAATGAAAAAAAAATTTATTGTTTTTTATTTAGATGTTATAGCACGCCTGCACGCTAAAGATGACTCATTTTTGAAAATAATTTTTTTTTTTCATCTAATTTACATTTAACTAAATTACTTGAACACCAAAGGACTGCATTATTTAAGGGATATAAGTAAAAGTTTTTTTTTTGTAAAGTTGGGCCTATTGTGAAATTGAGCAAAGACAACTTTTTTCATTTTTATGAATTTAATTTATTTTATTATATTATAAAGATCATTATATTATATTTGTGCAGGTAATAAATTTAGATCCGTAAAAGTCCATAAACAAAAGTTACAATATTTTAACTGTTGCTTTGTTCCTTATAAGTAAATTTATGGTCTTACGGTTTATGGTACTATGTACCCAAAATCCTATAATTTAACTGCTTTTATGAATTATATTGTTTTTAGTAAATGTTGCCTATATGAATGCGAATATTTTCTAAACTGTTTCAGTCTAAAAACTCAGCTCGAAAGTGAAAAATGGCTGTATCTGTGAAATATTTGAATGTTTGTGAAATGTTATTTGAAAATTCTGATAAAAAGCACGAATTCACGAAAAGGCACGAATTCAGACAGAATTTAAAAGGGAAACTAGCATAATTATTGACATATCTAAGCAGGGGTTTGGAAATAATAATGATGGGAACACTGCCAGAAGATTTTTTGCGAATGCATAGTTTCCACCAAAATAACTAAAGTTGATTATGAGCTGATTAGGATCTGTAAAGTAATGTTAAATGCATTATGTTCCACAAGAGAAATTGATCCCGAGAAATATCATAAATACGCGAGTGATACCGCATATATATAATATATATATACAATTATGGATCCTGGAGAACGATTTCATCAACTGTGCAAAAAGCTCTTCGATCATCTATTATTCGGCATCATATCGTAAAATCAGGAGAGTTGTCTGAGGAAGCGTAGGAATCTCGAAATAAGGATTATATAAATTTCGGCTTTTAAATACTAGAAAAAATTCAAGGATAAATCAAAACAAAGATTTATTTTCAATACTATTAATTTCTTCTGACCCAGTGATATCATCATTACGAATTATAGAAAAAAAAAAGAGATTATGAAGAACAGGCTTTCTACAGTTATTATTGAATAGAACTGAAAATCTACTTTATAGAATTATTATAAGAACTTATTTAATACGTTTTATGTACTATTATTGTGATACTACTTAAAAAAAAATTAAAAATTATTATATAAATTATATACAATATTTCTGTGGTTTTTTTGAGAAACTAGTTAACTGCATTTTTGTCGATTTTGAGTTATGAATGAAAATCATCCTAAAATTGTGAAAATTTTCAGTTAACTTTGCCAAATTTTCCAAATTTCCTTTAATTTCCCCAAAAAAAATGTTTGAAAGTGAATAACTGCTTCAAAAAAATAAATATTTTTATTAAATAAAAAGATAAGTGAAGTTATTACAATATTAGTAAAATTTAAATAATTTTTTTTTCAATGAACTTGTTATAATAAGTTATATAGTTTCTATAAAATCAAAAAATGTTTTTTTGAAACTATTTCATTTTATTAAATATAAATAACTTCAATTAACGACTTGTTATGAAATAAAAAAAACGCCTAAGTGTTAATTCACCATTTCGCATCGGATGTCTCAATCGATATTCGGATGTCTTTATATTTTTCTACTTTTCTGTGTATTTATTGTTCGTATAATCTTAATTATAATAAACATAATCTTATTCTTTAGTAAACCGTAAGTTGCACATAATATATTAAAATTCTTGTGATTTAAAAAGGGACAATTTAAACGGGCATACAAGAAAAAAAATTTCGCGACAAACATTAGCATCAAAAATAATAAATTGGCATCACAAATAATATTTTGGCACCACATATGAAAAAACAAACAAATATTTTTGAAGGACATTATTAAATACTGTGGCGACAAACATTGACATCAAAATTAATAAATTGGCAACAAATATAATATTTTGGAACAGAAAAAAATAATTTTTAAAGTAAAAAAAAAAAAAAAAATCGAGACAAAAAATTAAATTTAATCGATACAAATTATTTAATATTTGATGGGGGATCGATATAAAATATTGCAGTGTCATTAATAGATTCTATATAATCCGCTCCTACGTGCGGCACGCAGTGCGACATGTTTGCCTATCCTGGCTCCTATGTCCCTCGAAGTTTAAATCTAAGGCCCCTCGGAGGGCTAAGCGGGGGGGAGCGAAGCGACCTCCCGCGTGCCCGTGACAGTTACCAAAGCCGTTAGCCTCTACAATTCTAAGTTAAATTAGGGATCTCCATTTTCCAGAATATTTTAAAACTAATTTAATTTTATTAATTTTTAAGTTATTTATTTATAACTTTGTTGCCAGTTAATTATTTTTGTCGCCCAAAATGTTTATTTCGATGCCAAAAAATAATTTTTGTGTACCCTTCCAATAGTGCCAAAAAATTATAAATGTTGCCAAATTATTATTATGATGCCAAGAAATTTTTGTTTGTTGCTCATTAATTTGTGCCGTTTTATTATTTTTTTGTATCTCAAATATTAATTTTTTGTGTGCCGGTTTATTGCCAGCCATTAAAAAAAAAAAATATTGTGTTCTTCATAACTCCATTTTTAAATTTTGTTTTATATTGTTAATAAAACACGTTCGTAATTTTTGTAAATGTAGCAACGTTGGTAATAATATTATTATGGATACTATTGATGAATTATTTAGATTATCAGACGAAGATGATTATTATGTTGACCATTCCATTATGTTCATCAATAAATCCTAAAATTTACACAATCATTTTTGATTTTCATCCAAACTTTTTAATTTATGGAAAAAATTTGGTTTTTTTGAAACTAGTTATCTTTACTTAAATATTTATAAAGAGCCTCTTGTTTGTTAATAAAACTAGTTATCTGCAGATATCGACTTTATATGAATTTAAATTCAGATAACTCAAAACGGGATATCTGATATATTTCCATTTTACAGCATAACTAAACTGGTTTTACATAATATGTTTATGTAAATTGATTTCTGCCATCGTGTTAATTTGATAATACAAACAAAATAAATAAATTTTTCAAAATTATTTGAATTGTAGTCATTTTTGTTTCAAATGCAACCCAAAAATGGTCTTTTTGCAGTTAACTAGTTTCTCAAAAAAACCACAGATTTGTTCTTTTAATTATATTTTTAACCCGTGTAGAAAGTGTGTTCCACCCCTGGTTTTCTATTTTCTTTTTGGTTTCTCTTAAACTGTGTTCTATCTTCTATATATCCTCAAAATTTCAAAAATGTATCTTCACTAGTAGCCAAGTTTCATAATTTTGACCGCTTTTTCAACAAAATCTGACACTGTGTGCCGGTATTATATATTCATACAAACACCAGATCATCGGAAATTGTGTGTACTAGATGCAGGTCAACAACATATAATTAATTCAACAATCAGTTGATTTGTAATCACACAATTAATCATCATCAAGTTTAAGTCATTGCATTTACATACAACAATTTAATTACATTGTCGGCCAGTTTTGTGACAATCATCATAGTTATCAACACATCGGCCATTTTTTACATCATTTGTCATCATCGCCTCATACCAACAACGTGTGGATTACCAACATCATCATATCGGTATTATCGTCAGTTATAATCCAGTTCAACAGTGCTATCATCAACATCATCGTACAGCACAGTTTATAAAATCCATAGTTAGAAGATTCAGATCAACATCATCATCATCACATCAAATCAAGTCAACTCGTAAGTTATTGTTATATTGGTTTATGATTTCATTTGATTGTCTTCAAATTTTCTATTATAGCTTTATCTTAAATATTACTAACAAACTATTATTTCAAATCATTCAAATTGATTTGATAGCCTTGTGTAAATATGGGGTCTGATAGTGATAGTAGCGAAGTATCGTTAAAGATTAAACAGATAGATGTTCTAAAACGGCAGCGAAGTGTGTTTAAAGGTCAGCTGACTTTAAAAATAAACTGTCAGGACTAACCACTTTAGGGGAAATCGAATCTAATATTCGGAGGTTACAGTTAATATACGACAAATACCACCAAGGGCAGTTAAAAATTGAAATTCAAGATGACACGGCAGCAACGGATCGTGTGTCATTTGAAGAAGACTATGAGCACGTCGAAAGTACGTTGCTGGACAAGATTCATGCATTAAATAAAATTTAAAATCAACCAAAGGAGGCTATTATTTTCGAAACGTCGGCTAACAGCAAAGCAACCTTGATTATACAAGCCATAATCTAAAAAACGAAGCTTTTTTAAGGGAATTAGAAACGACGAAAAACTCAAAATTTCCATAGTAAAACACATAAAACATATGGGAAATCACTTTTTTTCTTAAGACAAATTTGTCAATGAAAACGTTATAAATTCTTAATTATGATTTCTGAAAGATTTTCATAAATGTTTGAATTTCAACATATATAAATCTCGTTTAAGTAAATCGTTTTCATTTTCTTGTATTAATTGATTTATTTAAACCAAAATATAAAAAAAAGTTCATAACAATAGCATTCTGGTCAAATAAAAAAGAAAAGCTTACTACAAATTGTGTGCATTAAGTCAATATACATTACATAGATGGCAGTGATGGCAGTACAAATTTTTGAAAAATCGTATCAAAAATTGCCACCTGGGGAAATTTTAAGTTCAAAAATTGTAGGAAAAGCAAAACAAATTCTCAAAATATTAAGAACATGTCATAATTTTGAGATTAAACAATTTTTTTTCGTATTTTTCTGTATAAATCTGAGACATCTAACGTACACTAGTAAAACTAAAGATAAATGTAGCAAGTATTATTTTAATTCGTCAGAGCCAACTTTGATGTATTTTTCAAAATGAAAGTTCCAAAAATATATTTTAGAAATAATTTAATTTTAATATTTCTGCAATTAATATTTACTTAATACCAATATACCCTTCTTGTATGTTGCTGCTAAAGATTTGTAGAACACTTTTGTATACAAATTTTGTAACATTTTTGCTTTTTTCAATGAAAAACTTGAAGCTAAAAAACACCATTTTTACTATGGATTCCTATGGAAATTAGTGAAAAGTTATTCCACTAAAAAGCTTCTAAAAAATACGTCATAATGATTATGGCTCTATACTCTAGAAAGCTCTGCTAACAGCACTCAAATCGAGCAAAGCAGCTCATCTATGTCAATAAAGCTACCCGAACTTAAGCTACCATTATTTAGTGGAGCTGAAAGTGATTGGTTAGCTTTTAGAGATGTTTTTCGCGATCTCATTCATAGTAAAACCACAAATAATTACTTAACCAGATGAACAAGTTGCCTTGGAAAAAAATGTAGCTGAAGTAAAATATACAAATTTTATAGGGGAAATGTTTGTATCTCGAACGAAAGGCTATATACAATCGAATGAAAATTAATTATCTCTTTTCTTCCTTTGGCATTTAAATTAGGAAAAAAAATATTTCATGAATCTATAGAAATGAATCCAAGCAATCAAACAAATACAAAGTAATTTACTTTGTCTGTATGCTAAATTTGTATATTCGTATTTATCAAGCTTTGCTATTGGCTTTGCTGATGTACGAAAAAAATCAAAACCTAAACAATTTACAAGGGAAAAATAAAATTAAAATCTAGTTGTGCCTTCTGCGTTAGTATTTGTAATCTTTATGAATGAAAAAGGCGTAAGCTATTGGCGGATTGTTGTTGTTTATTTTAGATTTATGCGAATGTATAATAAAATCACCGAAAGAATACGTTGTTCATTTTCTTCTTTTACAAGAATATAATTGAAATTTTTAGAACGGCCTGCCTAAATGAAATAAAATCTTATACAAATGCAATATACATAAGTAAAATTGTGTGTATGTGAAAATACATTAGCGAATTTAATAAAAATTCGGTTTTAAAAATTTTGGTTCTACAAAATTTCGTTTTTTCAAAAATCATAAATTTACAAATCTCGGTTTACAAAATCTCGGTTTTTAAAAGCTCGATTTTCAAAATCTCGGTTCTAATCGCGGTTTCTATTTAGTTTTTCAAATTAAATTCCCCATTTTCCAGAATTTATAATTTTTGGTTATTTTCGTTTTGAAATTAGGGAGCATCTCAAAATCTCGGTTTTCAAAATCTCGATTTTAAAATATCTAAATATCTAATCTCGGTTTTTGAATCTGTTTATTTTAAAATTAAATTCTCCATTTTCCAGAATTTAATATTTTTGATTATTTTCGTTTTAAAGTGAAAATCCCCATTTTCCAGAATTTATAAAAACCGAGATTTTGTGGCATAATCGCAAAACTGATCTCAAAAGCTCGGTTTTGAAAAATTCATTTTTATTAATTCGGGCGGCTCAAATTAATAAAAATTTATTTTTCAAAACCGAGCTTTTGAGAACGGAGATTTTCAAAATCGAGATTTTAAAAACCGAGATTTAGAAAACTGAGATTTAAACACCGAGATTATGTAGCCAACCCATTTAATACAACTTTTGAAAAATTACCTAAGTAAATAACACAGAAAATAATAACATATTGTAATCATCTCTTTTGTACATAAAGCAAAAATGGTAAAATATTCTAAATAAATTTAGAAAGAAGTGAAGAGTGTAAATAGGATAAACCTATGTATATCATATTTCGAATATCTCTCTTCAACATATATAGATGCTAATTAATTTTACTATTTCTGAAATAATGGGACCTATCTAGATACCGCATTTTTGTTATTTTATTTGCAACTTTATTAATTGCGTAAAACTGAATAGGTTAAAAAAATTAGTTTTTCCTGAATTATCATGGTACTTAATGGTATGTTCCAGTAGTTTCATGGTCTATTCACGCACTAAGTAATTGATCCATCTCTTCCATATAACCTAAGTTCTTTACTTTAAAATATTATTGCGGTTAAATGTATATCTGTGTACAATTGACAAATTGTACCTCTATCACTCGCATCAAACCGCTTTAAAATACCAAGTTTTAATTCTAAAGTTATTGCTTTGCGTGCATTTTTCAGTTTAATTTATCCCCCGTATAATTTATTTTCGAGAGTCCCTGAAAGTCATGCACAAAGAAAATGAGAAAAAAATATTCTGTCCGAAATTGCGAGTATTTCATCTGTATATACCGGAACGTTGATCATACATTTGTCATGTCCGCAACTTCGAATATCTGTAAATCGAGCGTCCGTAAATCGAGGGACTAAGTACAAAAGTTTAGTTCATTTTATTTTTGATAATAATTATATTTGTTTTTCATTATCATCTTTGCTTGAATGACTTTAATTTTTTAATTTAAGGGAAAATCATAATCATTGATCAATCACAGGATTTTCTTATTGTTGTTGTTTCATTTATTTATGTGGGTTATTGACCTACCTATAATAAATACATTTTCAAATCAGGAAAATAATTCTCTGAATTTCCAAATCACACTTGCCGTAATGTTACGTAATTTCGTTGTAACCCTATTTCAATTTGTTGACGTTTTCAATTTTGGTGTTTAAAGAATTCATTTAAATAAACTGCTAAATAGTAATTGAGGATGACATTAGAATGCGGTTATTAATGTATCTATTTTATTATAGTGTGCATAAAATGCTCACGGTAAAGTTTTGTATTTTGTTTTAATTTTTATATATCTTTCCACTGGCGTTTTGTAGCTGCTTATATCGTTGATCATATATGAGCAATGGCCAAATATGACCAATTTAGAATTACTTATCTGATTATGGTGCAATTAGAATTGTATAGAAATGGGATTCTAAAATTATATTTAGAAGAAGTTCTGGAATATGGCCAATTTCAAGGAACATATTTCGGGTTGGGTACAGTTGCCCGTATGACAAAATACCGCATTACAAAATCCCGTATTCCAAAATCCCGTATTACAAAATCCCGTATCCCAAAATCCCGTATGCCAAAATCCCGTATTCTATCATGATACATCGGCTTAGGTTAGGTTAAAAATCGTGCGATTTTCAACCTAACCTAAGCCGGTGTATCATGATCATGATAGAATACGAGATATGTGGTCGTGTATGTGTGTGTGTGTGTGTGTGTGTGTATTTGTGTACGGGTCATAAAAAACAAAAAATTACAAGGGGAAGGAGCTTGGATCAGAAAAAAACATAAAGTTTACTCCAATAAAAAATAAAACTGATTTTTATAAAAGAACTAGCTGGAGTACTCGGCTATTCCCGGGAATAAAAAAATATTGTTTTATTTTATTTTAGCAAAGTAATAAACTTCAAATTTTTCATCTGTACCTATTAAAGCAAATACAATTAAATAATGATATTTTCGAAGTATAAAGAAATCGAAGTCCTTGAAGTAAATAAACGATGAAAACATTTTAGTAATAAAATATATTTAAATAAATAAGATTAAATGATGGTACCTAATGGATTGCTAACTTGGGACCATGCCACACATAATTAACTATAAGAGAAGCATTTAGATTCTAAATTTATTCCAGCTGTCTTCAGCGATTGTCCTTGTGCCTTATTGATGGTGATATCAAGCGCAATTCGAGCGGGATGTAGCTGTTTGAACTTAATTGGGGTGTCCGGCCAGGGGCCAGATCTTTCGAAAATACCACGAAAATCTGCTCTTAAGTAAAAGATGGTAATAAAATGTCAAAAAAATTTAACACCCTCGAAATTTTACGAACAATTTGTTTGGGTGCACCTAGATTCAGGGGCTGGTCCCCTTCGAAAATACTACGAAAACCTGGTAATTTTAGTATTACACCTTTATGCAAAAACTCAATTTGATTAGATGATCCATGTGGAAACGTATAAAACACATATGTACATACACAGATTTTCATTTTTATTAATATACATAGATTACGAATAATTTAGTTTAGAATTAAATACACCAATACCCCGATTTGCGACGATTCAAGTTGCGACGTTTCGTAAATGCGACGGTACATTTTTACTACCAAATTTCAGTTTGCGTCGCTTAAATTTTTTTGTGTCGTTACATAAATTTTTTTTTTTCTGGAAATGCATGAAGGTTATTCAGTTATATAGAACGTTTATCGGGGAATGTCACATTACTACATACATTTGATTATTTTGAAATTGGAATAAGCCACTTTTTCAAAAAATCAAGTTAATGATAACAAGAGATAAATGAGAGTATAATCTTTCTAACGGTAAATAATTTATTGTTAAAATAAAAAAAAATGAATCCCTAACACTTGTGCAATAAATAGGAAATTACAAAATCCCGTATAATTTTGGATTTATTGTTTTTCTATTCTTTCATTATCTCGTTTTAACAAAATATGGAAACGAACGGCTCATTTCATTGAGTTTTACTGCCCATGCAAGTGAATTGGCTGTGTATTCTAGTTTGTGTAGGAAATCTAAAAGGAATCTAAAAAATTAAATTAAATAAAAGACAATTAAAACATATAATTTATTTTAATAAATAGTAAAATAATCCACAATCAATATAAATATTTTTAATATGAATATGTAGTAATATTCGAATTGCGACGTTTCAGTTTGCGACGTTTCAATTTGCGACGCATTTTTATGGAACGTATTACCGTCGCAAAGTGAGGTATTGGTGTAATAATAAAAAAATTCACAAAATATAGTTACTGAAAACCAAAATTGCTTTTTAATTTGATTAATCCCGTAATCCCGTAAATAATTCATATTACAGGATTTTGAAATACGGGATTATGGAATACGGGATTTTGTAATAAGGTTTTTTTATGATCTACGGGATTTTGTTCATTCTGGATTTTGTAATACGGGCATTAGTACCGATCCCACATATTTCATCATAATCGGTTAAGAAATATCCGAGTTCTTACCTTAGATTTTTACTGTATATTCTCGGATTGTACATTTGTTCATTATAATTATTTAATATATAACAACACGAAAATGAAACAACTAATTCAGAAGCATAGTCTACTCTTATTTCTTAAGCAAAAAAAATTTGTTACGCGATCCTCTGGCAATGAGCTGCCGATTTACAAACCTGAAATACCTAAATAATACTCGTACATTTAATTCTGTTGTTGTGTTATCCATTAACAGGTAATCATAGAGGTGTTTGTATAGCGGCTTCACCTTCAACGGCTTGGCAAATGAAATGGCAAACCTATATTTGGAGTATGATATTATCCTATTTTAGCTTCATTAATTATAAATGCGCAATTTTGTGTAATTAATTGTTGTTGTTAATAACAGATTGTTTAAAATATCGAACATCAGAAAGTAAAATTGTCTGTTTGGAAAAAGTTAATTCATATTTGCTTAAATAAAATTTATATGAAGAACTATAATGAAGAAAATAATTGGTTGGTTATATTGATATTGAATGAATTAAGCGTTACACTTTTTCTTGGAATAAAATCGAAAATATTAAATTTTATTAATCCTGAATCCACACCAGCTTGTGGATGAATTTAATAAACCAATTTTTGCGGTTAATAGGTGCAGGTACAAATTGATCCAGCGATTGAAATAATAGTAAGACTCACTATAGAAAGTGTTTATCATATTGAGCAAAAATGTTCCTTTCATTAATTTCAAAATATGGCTTATCTGGCTGTTGTTTGCAGATATCTTGTTATTGCTAAATTCCACAGAATTATACAATGACTACAATAGGAAAAATATCGCGTCATTGATATAAAAAATTCAAAAGTACATTTTGAGTTTTTTTCTCTTGAAACTAAAGTCGAATTCTTTCAGGCTAAAAAAAAACTGATCTTGAGCAAATAAAACGGAACTCGCCATAGTAGAAAATAATTTAGTTCAGTTGTTTTTTGCTCGAGTTCCGTTTTTTTAGTCTGAAAGAACTCGATATAATTGTTTATTTTCAAAAAGGATCGTATTATGTGTAATTCTGTTCATGTGTGTAATAACTGAAAACCCCTAATAAAAACATTCTCGACACAATGATATTTTTTAAAGAAAGTCAGCTGATGTAGGTACCTTTCTTATAAATCATTTTATTTGTTTGTAAGTTTTGACGCGTTTTTGGTTCCCTCGAAATGAATTATCATCATCGAAAAGGATCATAGTAAGCTTAGACCTACTCTTATATCTGTTCCATTTACAAATGGAAATGTGGCAAAATATAGAAAGAGATAGATCCCATTATTTCAGAAATAGTAAAATAAATTAGAATCCATATTTTTCAATGAGATATTCGAACTATGATATAAGTACAGAGCTTCATCCTATTTACACTCTTTATTTCTAAATTTATTTAGAATATTTACTATGCTGGGTTGGGTACGAAATCTTGGTTTACAAAATCTTGGTTTTCAAAATCTTGTTTTTTATAAATTCGGGAAAATGGATATTTTAATATTAAAGTTTTCAAAAAACCAAGATTTTGGCTACGTCAAGATTTTGTCAACTAAGATTTCGAGACGCTCTCGTTTTTGCTTTATGTACAAAATAGATGTTTACAATATGTACATACGATATCTTATTATTTTTTTTGCTATTTACTTAGGTAATTTTCCAAAATTCATTTAGGATGCAAATCCTAAATTAAATCTGTTCAATCATATTCGTTCAATTTCGTTATCATTTCCTTATGAGCAATAAAATAATTATCTATTTTATTATTTTGTTTATCTAGCAGAAAACTGAGATTTAATCACCTAAATTATGTATTTAGGTGTTTAAATCTCAGTTTTCAAAACACCGGTTTTCTAAATCTAGGTTTTTAAAATCTCGATTTTGAAAATCTCCGTCCTCAAAAGCTCGGTTTTGAAAAAAAAAAATTTATTAATTTGAGCCGCCCGAATTAATAAAAATGAATTTTTCAAAACCGAGCTTTTGAGATCAGGTTTGCGATTATGTATCTTGTTGCGGTAGGCTATATTATCTCGGTTTTCAAAATCTCGGTTTTTATAAATTCTGGAAAATGGGGATTTTCACTTTAAAACGAAAATAATCAAAAATATTAAATTCTGGAAAATGGAGAATTTAATTTTAAAATAAACAGATTCAAAAACCGAGATTAGATATTTAGATATTTTAAAATCGAGATTTTGAAAACCGAGATTTTGAGATGCTCCCTAATTTCAAAACGAAAATAACCAAAAATTATAAATTCTGGAAAATGGGGAATTTAATTTGAAAAACTAAATAGAAACCGCGATTAGAACCGAGATTTTGAAAATCGAGCTTTTAAAAACCGAGATTTTGTAAACCGAGATTTGTAAATTTATGATTTTTGAAAAAACGAAATTTTGTAGAACCAAAATTTTTAAAACCGAATTTTTATTAAATTCGCTAATGTATTTTCACATACACACAATTTTACTTATGTATATTGCATTTGTATAAGATTTTATTTCATTTAGGCAGGCCGTTCTAAAAATTTCAATTATATTCTTGTAAAAGAAGAAAATGAACAACGTATTCTTTCGGTGATTTTATTATACATTCGCATAAATCTAAAATAAACAACAACAATCCGCCAATAGCTTACGCCTTTTTCATTCATAAAGATTACAAATACTAACGCAGAAGGCACAACTAGATTTTAATTTTATTTTTCCCTTGTAAATTGTTTAGGTTTTGATTTTTTTCGTACATCAGCAAAGCCAATAGCAAAGCTTGATAAATACGAATATACAAATTTAGCATACAGACAAAGTAAATTACTTTGTATTTGTTTGATTGCTTGGATTCATTTCTATAGATTCATGAAATATTTTTTTTCCTAATTTAAATGCCAAAGGAAGAAAAGAGATAATTAATTTTCATTCGATTGTATATAGCCTTTCGTTCGAGATACAAACATTTCCCCTATAAAATTTGTATATTTTACTTCAGCTACATTTTTTTCCAAGGCAACTTGTTCATCTGGTTAAGTAATTATTTGTGGTAAAACCCAAATCGATTCCACTGTTAAGTTTGTGTATTTGTTGTCTCACATTCGTTCTGGCAAGGCCTATAGTTTGATAAAAAATCTTCCTGTGACTTCAGATAATTATGAAGTCGCTTGGAAAACCTTGTGTGATCGTTACAATAATACAATTTCAATTCAAAAGATGCACATGACTTTTTATGATGTTAAACCTACACAGGAAAATTCATCAAATTCGATACAAGCTTTCATTGATCATTCGGTTAAGAAATATAATGCACTAAAGTCTTTAAACATTTCAGTTGATTCTTGGGACCTAATATTAATTTACCATTTAACAGAAAAACTGGACGCAACTTCAAAAATACATATTATTAAAAATTCCGAAACAACCAAATTATTAACATTCGGACAATTTATAGATAATCTAAGAAAGAGTGTTCGGATTTTGGAAGCAATTAAAGGTACATCTACTTCAAAACATACAGCTGATCGTAAAGGATTTAACTATTCAAAGGATAAATCAACTTCGTTAATTTCCAACATATGTAATGTTCGTATTGTGGTGGAACACATTTACTACCACATTGTACGGAATTTTCAGATAACAAATTAACACCAAAAATGCTTTTTCAGTTCACTCGAAGTCATGGCTTTTGTACAAATTGTCTAATAAGTCAACATAAGGTTGGTACACGTGACAAAGCACCTTGTAGTTTATGTTCTCTGAAACACCATCTAAACACCATCCAAAATTTTGTTCGGATGTGTGCTAAAGTTAACATAATATCGCCATGCATCGTTGATTTGTGGCATTGTTGGATGATCAGGTTAACAATTGGATGCGATTGTGGAAGAATCAAGGGATGTTTTCATCATATGACCAGGCGGTTGAGTTTTGTAATCGTCCACCAACTCTTAGCAGTCCATCTTTTAAAAATGGTGAGAGTGATAGTAACTTACTTTTGTTGTCGATTGGTTTATTGTTCCTTAAATTATGAATTTCATTTCTATATTGGGCTAGTTGGGCCCTTCTAATTAACTGATGGAGAGCTTCTTGTCATCTGTTCGACGATACTGATGTCTTTCGATAATCACGGCCTTAAGTTGCCTCAAGCTAGAGTACTGATTACGCTTAAGTTAACATGTATACCAACTAGAAACAGTTCCGTTTAGAAGAGCACGAAATTGATCCCTCAAATTATTTTTCGATACTTGGTGAGTATATGAGCCAGATGTCTCCCACTAAAGAAAAATCTCTCTACCGATACACCATCAGTTGTTCACCAAATTTAATTGACGCCGATTATGTTGGCGCGTGGTATAAACGAAAAGGTTTATGGTTCGATGATTGTCGTAGCCAATGTTTTTATTATAATTATTTATTATGGACATCGAAATATGTTTATACCCCACCGCATAAGTTTATAATGATCGATTCAAAACAAGAACGTCCGAGTCCCGGACTCCTGGATATAGCGTACAAAGGAAGGTGTGGTTTAGTGATTGCGAATGAAACGATTGCGAATTCGTCGACCATGATGAATGATGATGATTATGATACGCCATAAACGATATTTCCATATGATTATGAGTCAGTTTTTGATTCACTTTAAACCGTTAAACAAGGAAATAAATCTGTTGTCTAAACCCCCATCAGTGGCAAGCAGACAGATTTAAATAGTGAAGTCAAAACAAATATCAAAGTGTATAAAATTAGAGTGAAAAAGTCTAATACATGAAAAGCATACAGTGTTTTTAATTTCAAACTCCGAACGAACTCAGAAGCCCAGTTCGTAACAATATTTTGCTATATGACGTGATTTGTTTTTTTATTTTTTGTATTTTGAAAATGATGATCATTGAAAATTATGGTATGCAATTATATTACATTGGGAAAAGTCGGACGCACAGAAATATTTAACCTCAAAGATGTCGTCATGACATTTTTAACAAGCTTACATACTTGTAACGTGAACACTGAAACTACTCTCGCTACGTTTTTTGTATTTTTTGTTTCTATTTTAATGTGATAAATAAAAAGAGACGAAATATTTTTATTTAATATAAAATTTTACATGACACGTAAAATTTTAACGCAACATTTAACATAACATTCCAACGCAGCTTGTAACATGAACCCAAAACTAGTACCCTAAATGTTTTACCAAACATAAAAGACAAAAAACATAGCGAGAGTACTTTCAGTGTTCACGTTACATGTATGCTGTGTTAAAAATGTCATGACGACATCTTTGAGGTTAAATATTTCTGTGCGTCTGACTTTTCTCAATGTTATATTTGACTTCACTATTTAAATCTGTCCGCTTGCCACTGATACTGCTCTCGAAATTTCCTTTATTGCATGTCATAAATCGTCTTCATTATTGGTTATTTTGTTTATGACCCATAATCATCTGGAAATATCGTTTATGGCGTATCATAATCATCATCATTCATCATTGTCGACGGGCGGTGTGTTATAGGGATTGCAAATTTTCGTTGAATTAACGATTCCGGAATTTTGAAATTATAAAACTTCCAATTCCGGATTCCGGAATATTCCGGTATTGAAAAAAAAAATTAAAATATGAAGAAAAAATTTGTATTCAGCCAAAAAAAATTAGCATTATCAAAATGCATAAAATTAATGTTTATAAGCACTTATTACTGTTATAATTATTTTGTGAAATTTGTAGTACGGCAAAATTTGCTTTTAAGAGCCGCATCGCCCAATCCCGATCGTGCCTTAGTACAGAAATTGCCAGAATCGAAAAACAGCTGTTCCGAGTCCACACTGGTAGGTGGTATGGTTACTTAATGTCGGTAAGCAACTTGTAAAATATATCAGCGAAAACCGCATGCTTCAAAAAAGTTCCGTTTTACCGAGCTGAATCATGCTTCGATTTTTCGCCGATTTTGCGGGAATATTGCACAGTAAATCTGCATCGATATTATTTGTAGTTTTTTCAACATCAATTTCGGATCGTATGACCGTGTTCTACTATCATCGATTTAAACATTCAAGATCTATGTCCGTTTCTTCTAAAACAATATCGATTTCCGGAACATTATTCAGTCTTTATGACAGCGTGGCTATTGTCCTTGCATGTAGTCATGCTTCTCAGGGCGATCAAATTCTTGATATATTTCAGTTTTTCCGCCGTTGTGTAAATATCGCCAGGCCAACATAAATATGGGAGGATGGTGTCGGTTGTCAGTAAATTCGCGTCTTTGCTTCAAATTATATCCATTACCAATTTGGAAATCGATTATCGCACCATAAATCGAAGACATCTCTCTGTTTGTAAACGTAATTTTGGAATTGATATCAATGATTGATTTCAAAATGTTGTTTCTTAAGATATATAAACGTTCCAATATCGTCAACAGACTATTTCAGCGCGCCTTGCAATCGAGCTGCAAGGAAATCTCTTTACTCATCTCAAGTTTGACGTATGACTGTAGTATTAAAATGTTTAGTCAATAAACGACGAGCATCACTACGATCTTTCGAACCATGTTAGCCAGATAAAATATTCCATATTCCTCTGTTTTTGTGATAGTTCCATCCGGTAAATCATTTTCCGTATCGATGGAAAGTCCCTTGTTATTCTTCATATCATCAAAATCATTTTATTCATCTTCCCTAATATTTTCATTTAGCGCAATATCTATCGGAATTGCATAAACATTAGGGAAGCAGCTCGTTGTCGGCAGTAAAGCACATCTATGACTGCGAGATGAATCGCTTGAGCGGAACAAAGTTGTTCATCACATTTTGTTAGTCGCCCGATTTTTTGCACCGCAGATGCCACATCCAACCTTATGAAATCTAGATCTGCGTTTAGGTCGATTTCATATTTTTCGACCCTTCTACGGAATTAAAAATATATGAAAATACCAAATAACAAAAAATATAGACTAAACTAAGGAAAGCATTAACTCATTTTTTAATTATTTTGAAATGTTCATATTCAAAAATAATTCAGATACATAATAGATAATTGAATTCCGGAATCGAAAAGCAGTCAAAAATGACTTGAATTCCGGTATTCATGAAATTCGAAGTTCGGCATTGCATTCTATAGGTGTGTATATTATATTTGTGTTGTTATTCATTTCATTCGCAATCACTAAACCACATCTTCCTTTGTACGCTATATCTCGGAGTCCGAGACTCGGACGTTCTTGTTTTGACTCGATCGTTATGAACTTGTGCGGTGGGGTATAAATATTTTTCGAGGTCCATAATAAATAATTGTAATAAAAACATTGGCTACGACAAGCATCGAATCATCGACCTTTTCGTTTATACAACGCGCCAACTGTCTAAGCTATTGCTGTTCATAAAGTGAGCTTGTTGTATGATGTCCAAAATCGTCACAATATTTACCTCTATTTTTGACCTTGTGTTTCACCAAACATTTGCGGTTCAGGTGGAGCTTAAACCCCGTTCGTTTTTTTGAATAACCCTATGTATGATACATAGATTTTGAACCACCCTATTTTGGTACACAGAACACTCTTCAGGGTCACTGTACAAAAAAAATTAAAATAAACAGAAAAACTCATATTATTTTAAAGTTACTTTTTTAGTAGTTGCACTAGGTATATTTTCCAGAAACAAGACAAGTCCGTTGTCAACTGGAATAAGTTTCAATTGCAAATCAAAGTTTTAATTTTACTCTGAGTGTAAAGCGTCAATTTTGATTGAGTTCACCAGTTTATTTTGAAAAATCTGCATATAAAAATGCGCTGGTTAAAAATGGGTAATGTGTTAATTCATTGCTTTTTCAATCGTGCTGGGTAAATTATGTTTGTTACCTCACTCAAAAGATTTTTATCTCATCGGTTACTGCCTCAGTGGAGGCAGATCTGAGGTCTAACCGAATAGGTCTACAAACAACCAACTTACATTCGAATGCTAAAACATTTAAAAACAGAAATTACTTCAAAAAAATATTTTTATTAGAAAACCACATAAAAGCTTAAATTTATTCTCCTTAAATATTTATAAATTTCCTCTCTTTGCCTGTTCCAATTCAATTGCTTCGAATAAAGCTTTAAAGTTACCAGCACCAAATCCCTAAAAATAAATAATTTTAGTAACCACTCTGCAATATACACAAAAAAAAGTCGATAAGACTACTTACAGTATGATTATACCGTTGAATCACTTCGAGGAATAATGTTGGTCGATCTTGCATATTTTTCGTAAAGATTTGCAACAAATATCCATTTTCGTCGTAATCAATTAAAATTTGTAACTTCTTTAGTACCTCCAAATCCTCGTTGATTTTAACTTTACTACTCTTGAGATTTTCTTTCAATAAATCGTAGTACGTGTCCGGTACTTGTAAAAATTGTGTACCACGTGCCCGTAAATTTTCGATTGCTCCAATAATATCGGATGTATTCAAAGCGATATGTTGTATCCCAGCGCCACCATAGTATTCAACATATTCTTCAATTTGCGATTTTTTTTTACCTTTGGCCGGTTCATTTAAAGGCATTTTTATGGTTTCTTCATAATTTGCCACCACAATTGACCGCAAGGCTGAGTATTGCGTATGAATTTGTTTATCATCGACTGACCAAAATCGATGGAATTGCAGAATTTTTTCATACCAAGCAGCGGCCGATTCCATTTGTAAATCGGGCTGATTACCAACGCAATGATCAATGAAATTCAATTTAGTAGGTGGCAGTAGCTTAGTTAATACATCTTCGTATAACGGTTTTCTGTAGCCGGGTAAAAATAATCCTTTGTATCCATTTCGTTCGACTAGTGTGTGAAGAGTATCACCATAAGTCTTGAGCGTTGCAAATCGTACCGTACCAAATTCATCCTCTTCCGTCCATATGTCACGCACAATTTCGCCACCTTTCGATTTTGCATGCTTAATAATCACATCCAAATCTTCAACTTCAAACGAAATGTCACGTACACCATCACCATGTTTCACTAGATGATCACCAATTTCGGTGTTATCCGGTTCGTACGCCGATACAAATACAAATATAATCTAAATATCAAAAAAAAAAAAATCACTATAATAAAATTATAAATTCACAAAGTGCTGATTTTTGTATAATCGCACTGGTTGGACCGGTTCCGGATTTATGATTATTAAATATATTAATTCGTGTACCTTATTTTGTCTGACAGCGTGTCGCGCAAATATTCTGCTTCCTGTTTCTAAGCCTTGATATGCATATGGTTCAAATCCCATACGCGTTATATAATAACTTGCGGATTGTTTTGCGTTGCCAACCCAAAATGAAACGTGGTCGAACGCTAAAAATTTTCCACCCTTGGGTTTGGGTCCTTTATCCGTGTATGTTGTCTATATTTATATGGAGAAATTCACAAATATTAACTGATCGTACAAAATCACACACAAACCGTACAAGCCTTACCATTTTAATTATTTAATTAATATTTTTTAAACACTTAGCTTTAAAGCTCTCACTTTTTTATCACAATCAATTTTTTAAAGTTATGGAATGAAACTGATCAATTTCACCGAATGTGTGTCTTATATATACTTTCGCGCGGCCTGATATCAATAAAAATTTATCAATTCAATAACAACAACAGGTTTGGCACTATGCATGCGTTATATTTCTGATTAGTTTTGCATATATACATATTTTAATAATTTTCCGAGACGACATACGAATTGAGACGAGCCCCTTTAATTAAATATTCACACAAAAAAAGATAAAAACAAAAATTTATTTAAAGTACAGATTTTTATTGTGCTGCTGTGCGCGAGATTTGATAAACAGAAATCAAGGATTTCAAGAATTTTAGAATTTATTTGTTGTTTATCTATTTGCAATAATTTTAATAAATTTCTATCTAGGTTGTTGTTGTATTTATATCGTAAACATTTTATAAATTTTCGAAAATGTAGCTGTATCTATAGGTAAAGTGGCGAAGTATTTTTATAACGGCTTGTCACCTAATTTATTCGCTTGACTTGTAAAAATAGTTTGGATTAGGTTATCATCGATTGAACTAAAATTTGTTAATTCAAGTTTGAAGAAAAGCCAAAAATACAAATAGTTGTAGTGTGCGCTGTAGTCCGGTTAGACGAGTGATTAATTAAGAAAATAATATTGGCTTGTAACTAACGCCGAAATTACTCATTTAGTTGTGATAATAATTTAAGATAAATGGTCATGGACCGTATTCTTTTTGAATACTGATTTGATAGGCAAGATCTAATATTGTATATATCTCAAAACGTTCTTTCATACGAAAATGTGATTTTACATTATAAAGCGTCATCCTTGTTATCTACCATAGGCCGAGTTTGTTTTGGTTTGCCAGATTTTGGAGCTCCTATATAGGTATTCCTAGACCAACTCAGATTATCTGAGAAAATGTGAATTGAGAATACAGTTCCTACATATTGTGCTATCCATCTATTTTCCTATTGCGCTTTGATCGCCTACGTTTCGGCTTCTATATTTAGAACTGCAGTCGGGGCAGTGCTCTGTTATACTAATTGACCTCTATTATACTGAATTAGTTGGTAAATAGCGTTTCAATATCGAAAATATAACAATTATTGAGTCACTAGCTAGTTGAGTGATCATATTCAATGCGGTTAAACCGTTATATGGAGTTCCAAAGCAAATTAAAAGGTATTGTTGTTTCGATATCCAACAGAATTAAAATGAGCAACTGAATTTATATAGAGGGTTCAATAAATAATTCTGTTTTCAAAAGTGTGTAATTTCGAAATTTTTTTTAGTCAAAAACCATTTATTTTGCAATTTTATGTAAAAGATAAATTCGTACCCAGCCCTTGAACGAATATTCGACATAATATCATTTTCAAGACCCTTTCGATATGTACCCGATACGAGTTTAATATTCGATATTCAATATTAAAATTGAAGCACGAATTTTTTTACTCGCCAGAACGGCCGCTAAGTGTAGTATTCGATTACGGTAGCGCTGCATTTAAGTTCTGCATTTGTTTATTTCTGCTTTCTGTGGATACGCTGCTTAAATAAATGCGACGAATAGTCAGAAATGCCTAGTTCTTAAACAGAGTACAGACCCTACGTTTTCCTGCTGTTCATTAAAAGATTTCTAATTTTCTTCGATCCATTATCACTTTTGGCTTAGAAGTTTACTTAACGACCATCCAGCAATAGTAGTGAGCACCCTTCTAAACTCTCGAACCCTCTTCAATGCCACCGGGAGCAACTATCCCAACCACCAAGTGTGCTCCCACAGAACTACAATCAATTTTTAAAAAGTTTGATGTGGGCGTTGAAATATCTTGAGATCATTTGGTAGATTAAATTCACTGTATGAAAGGTTTCCATATCGATTAATTTGCGATATTAAATTTTCTTAACTATAGTCCTGCAACGGAAGGCAATACTGTTTTCTTATACGAGGTACACGTCACTTATACACAAGTTGTGTTTGTTGTTTATCTATAGAACTACGTGTTTTCTTTACAATAATAACTTTAAAGGTTGTTTTGTATTTAGATTATGTATAAATATTTTATTTAACTTTCAAGGTAAAGTGTACCTACGTATCAAGAAAAAGGGGCTTGTGCTTGTCATTAAGCTGCGTAATTCTTTCGAGATATTTGAAACTTTATAAAAATAATAATAAATTATGGCGGTTAGATTTCGTTTAGAAAAACAAATTCTTGTTGTTTTCGAATTCAATTGGTAGAAAAAGCTGCTTATTGTATATATAATTGCAATTGGTTTCTTTAATGTGAACCTATGTATATTTGTTTTAATGAATTCTTATTTTAAAGATTGGTTGCTGTTGACACTGTTGGAATTGTGCATGATATCGTTAGAAGAACGGAGGAAGCAGGGCCAACGATATACACAGACTACATATAAGGAGGGTTAAGAAAGATTTGTTAGTAAGGAGGAATTCGACTCGGTTAGATACACCAATAAGCAATTGATAGTTAGTATCACAACACAGTTCTAATCTACATTACAAATATAAAATTAAAACTGAATTCTGAAAACTAATTTATTCTATGGTATAACTTCAGAATTTCTTGTCTGACTGAAATTAACTCGGGCTCGCAATGGCTGTCAAAAATGACCAACATTTTTGTTTGTCCAAAACCCAAAACCACTTTTCATGACGTTTTAAAAGTCCCTGAGTCCGAAAAAGCAAAAAAAATAATGTCAGCCTGTCTCTCTGGATGTCTATACCGTCTGCCTATACCTATGATCAAGGCGGAGAATTGAGAAGCTTTCGGAACCTACAGGTGAAGACAATCGGGTATCTGTGATACGAATTGACCAAAAGCCACGTGGTGATAACCACGTTGAACAATTTTTAATTTGTGTTTAACGTTGAGTTTGTGGTTGAATAGGGTTTAATTTGTGGATTGAGTTGGGGTTGCACAATTGAGCGATTTTTTATAAATTCCGAGTTTGATTGAATTTATTTGTTGATTTGGCGTTAGGTTTGGATTTAGTCAGCAGTTCAACTGGGGATTGATTTGTGGGTGGAATTAAATTTGAATTCGAGTTAGTTTCAGTTGAATTCATGTACTCACGTAGTTTTTCAGATTGTAGGAATTTGTGAGGGTTGCGTTAAAAGTAAAGTTGTGGTCGAGCGCGTGTTGAGTTGGGGTTCAATTTGGGATTTATTTTGATTTGCTTAAAGTACTTTAATTAGAGTCCTGGCCAATAGTTATCTGTACAAAAAGTATCAGGTCAAATTTCATGCGTGAAACCTGGGAAAATTTGTTTGAATGAATATGAAAGCTGGCTGTTTGTAAAATTTAAAAATTTGTACAACAATGTATGCAACAATTATCCCTATAAAGAGTCAGGCCAAGTTTCGTGTGGGTAGCTTGAGGAAATTTGTGTTAATTCAACATTTAAAATACCACGTCTGGAAAGTGGTTCAATTGGAATTAATTGCCAATAGTCATCCCTAGAAAAAGTTTTACGTCGGGGGTCCAGAAAAATTCGTTTGAATGAAAAGTGCATGTTTTGTATAAATTCAACCTGAAGTATTTTAACAAAGTAAAAAGTTTATGACGAAATTGTGTATACTATACAACAATTGGTTGTTTCGTACAATAAAATTAGACTTTCCTACACAATTTCGGATTTTATGAAAATTGGCCCAATGAAACTAGACTTATTCGTGATTATTTTGGTATACATTTTGTTCGCGAAAGTAATTGGTACACCAGATATTTAGATTTTAAAATATCCCATTTATTACAATAGATGAAATGGTGTCTGTACTAACATTGTTATTATGTTTTGAAATTTGGACTATTTTTTTAATATTGGTGATATCTTGTTCCGAATAGCCTATTTAGAAAATGTTGGTTTCATCATAATGCAAAATGGGGGGAAATTCTTTAAAATACATTTTATTTCATACTATACCGAAAATCAATCATTACGTGATTGATTTCTGTCCGGGAAATGAATTATGACGGTACAGAACAAAAGTGTCCGGAAACGAGCTATTACCATACAGAAAAATATAAAACCAAACAAAAAAAAAATAACTAGGGTAACTTGATAATTTGAAAATTATTTGGATTGATTTTCTTTAAATTTCAAACTCAGGTTTTTATATTAAAATCTCCCATGTAGTATGAAATAAAACGTTGTACGTTACACGTATGTTAAATGATCGTTACAGTACTCGTTCAAAATTGGCTCGTTATGGCCTGGTCGTACCCGTTATGCCCTAATTCGTACTGTAACAACTCATTTACCGACCTTGTAACGTAAATAACTATTACAAATGGTTAATTTTCTGCTGTTATCTAGTTACATATTAAAGAAAAGGGAGAAATATTTTGGAAAAGAGATATTCTGGAAAAAAGGGAAATATTGTTTTAAAATATTTTGGTAAAAATAATTTACTGCTCTTTCCAGTAATATATTCTGGAAAAGAGCCTGCACATATTCTTAAGAAAACGGGGGGAAATTCTTTAAAAATAATTTGTAAAAGGTGGAATTTACTGGGTTTTAGTTCACTTTCCTACACAACTTGAGATTTTTGATGAAAATTGGCCCAACTATATTAGACTTATTCTTGAAAAAAAAAATCTGCTAAAGATGTCCATATCAAAGACTCACAAAAATAATAATATTGCTGACGTAACCGTTAACAAACCTAGTGAAGGCCTACAATTCTATATTGCAAATTGGTAATTTTAAAATCACCTCCTTATGTATGTGTAATTCTGTTCCTGTCCTGATCTAACCGGCTGTTTCTATAAATTTGGTGATGATGTCTATTAAGGAAATAACAGAGGACCCACTGAATCCTGAGAAACCCCGGAAATTACGGGAAGAAAATCAGACTCATGCGTTCGAATTGTTGAAAAACTGGCTAACTGTTGATATTTAGATGCGATTGAATTTGATTTTTAACAACTATCTCGAAAACTTTAGAGAGAAAACTTAAAGTGTCACTAATTGGCCGAAAATGGGATACTTCTAAAGGTTTACTAATCTTTGAGATAGGGATTATTTTACTTAGTTTCCACTGATCTGGATAGGAAGAGGACGTAGAAATAAAATTGAAAATTTGATACAAGTATTTTGCGACAAAAGGGATAACTCGTTTAACGAATTTCCAACTTACGTTATCTAACCATAAGATATTTGAAAATGAACGAGAATTAGAGAACGCTTTAGAAAACATCGAAGGTGCTTTTAACCAAGTTCAAACAGAGCAAAAATAACTATTGATGTCATTGGGTTTGAGAACGCCACTAGTATACTACTATTGAATCTAACGAGGTCTAAATTATGAAGATTTCGCCAGAAAACCAAGAAAGGAAGAGCTGTCGTTTAGCTATCCGAATTAACAGGGAAATCTAATAGAAAAATCTGTAAAGCTGCAACTAACATACTAGGAATGGGTGGAGAATAAGAAATCACAGAAAAAACTAAACCTGATGGGATCCTGTACCGAGGGACAACTGATTGAAAAAACAAATAAAGTGATTAGTAAAAGAGATGATATGGTCAATAAGGGAATAAGAAGCACATCTAGCGGCTGAACAACAAAAAGTTGGTGCAACAGTTTTTTTTTTTTTTTTCTTTTTTTCATTTTATTTTATTACGACTGAGACTGCGCTCATCTAGCAATTTTTCTTTCAAATACAAATTTTTATATATCTAGTAAAATTCACGGTTGTTGGGGTGTAACCCACTGGTTAGCCCCATAATCAATTAAACCTATTTACTAATTTTAGTTTGGTAAGTTCACTAGGTCAAGTGGCCTCGTTCTTTGGAGTCTTCTTTCAACGACAGGGTTATCTATCATATGGCGAATATAGGGGTTTCCATGTTCCTGGAGCCTTATTTCGTGTTTTGCGGCATGCATTTTTATTTCCTCTTTGATGTATTCCATCCGTAGGTCCCTGTGAAGGTCTTCATTTCTTGCGTACCACGGAGCATTGACGATGCTACGAAGAACCTTGTTTTGAAACGTCTGTATCATTTTGGCGTTTGTTTGCTTGGTACATCCCCAGAGTTGTATACCGTAGGTCCATATCGGCTTCAAAATTTGCCGATATAGCAGCAGCTTATTGTGAATTGTAAGCTCAGAGCCTCTACCTATGAGCCAATACATTTTTCTGAACTTTATGCTAAGTTCTTCTTTTTTGACATGCTCTCTCCACTTAAGCTTGGCATCGAGGGTCATGCCAAGGTATTTAGCTGTATTTGCATATGGCACGAGTCGCGAGTTAATTTCTATAGGTAGGTGGTAAGCCTTTTGATAAGTAAAGTTAATATGCGTGGATTTTGTCTCATTAAGTTTGATTCGCCAACGCTTTGTCCAGTTACAAACCGCATTGGTCATCCTCTGGAGTTTGCTCGTTGCATCAGCGACATTATTTCCAACTGCCATAATTGCTGTGTCATCTGCAAAGGTGGCTATGGTTCCTTCATTTGTGGTTGGTATGTCCCTTGTATATAGTAAATACAGGATTGGTCCTAAGACACTCCCCTGCGGGACACCGGCAGAGATTTTCTTTAGCTCAGAGTATTCATCCTCATATTTCACTCGAAAGTGTCTATTGGATAAATAAGATCTTAGTATGGCATAGAATTGTCTCGGTAGATCTCTATGCAGCTTGTATTCCAGACCACTGTGCCAGACTTTATCGAATGCTTGCGCGACGTCCAGGAATATGCTTGAGCATACTTTTTACGTTCTAACGTTCTTTCAATTATGTTGGTGATTCTATGGACCTGTTCAATTGTAGAATGCTTTTCTCTGAATACAAATTGATGTGGAGGAATTAGTTGTCGGTCCTCAATTATTGGTTTAAGTCTCTTTAGTAATAATTTTTCAAAGAGTTTTGACATGATTGGCAGCAGAGAAATTGGCCTGTATGATTTTTTATCGTTAGGTGGTTTATCAGGTTTTGGTATCATGATTACTTCTGCTACTTTCCATTGATTCGGAACATATTTTAACCGAAAGCTCGCATTGATTATGTGTAGTAGCTTACGAAATCCTTTGTTAGGTAGAGCTTTGATAATTTGGCAAGTAATCAAATCATACCCTGGGGCTTTTTTAACATTCATGTTACTTTTCACTTCTTCTTTTAATTCTTTGAGAGTTACTGGCCGTATTTCAAACTCATCCAGCTTGTGAATAGATATTATATTTTCATTGGCAGTTTGTCTTGGTAGTGGTTGGAAGGTTTCCTGGAGATACTCCGCAAATAGATCAGCCTTCTCTTTGTGGCCTCTTGCCCAGGTTCCATCATCCTTTTTAAGTGGAGGCACTTGCATTTTGGGTCTTTTGAGTCCCTTCGTCGCCTTCCACAGTGAGTAATCAGAATTTTTTTCATCAGTTAGGCTAACTAGATATCTGTTGATTGATTCATTTTTAACTTCTTTAAGAAGGGATTTGAGGCTGTTACATAAATTGTTAAGAATTGTCTTGTTCTCCGGTGTTCGATTAATTTGCCAGGTTTTACGAGCTCGTCGTTTTTCTCTTACCAACTCTCTAACTTCCATTGGGTAGGATATGTTAAGCGTCTTCTTATTTTGTAAAATGGGAGTGCTTGCCAATGCAGCATAGTGAATTATTTCATTGAGTTGCTCCAATTCGTCTTCCAACTGTCGAGAATTTCTTATCGGTACCTGGAGATTGATTTTATCCTCCATTATTTCACGAAAGAGATCCCAGTTTGTTTTTGAATTTGTTAATCTGGGTGCACTTTCCCTTTGAATTACAGTTTCACTGACTGTCATGATAACCGGTGAGTGATCCGATACTAGAGAATTGCTGTTTTCAATGTGAATATAGTTCTGAGATATACCTCTTGCTACATAAAAGTCGATTAGGTCCGGTATCTTAGCTTCGTCACTGGGCCAGTATGTTGGGGAACCACCAGAGTAAAATTCACATTTTGATGTCTGGGCTGCTTGAAACAATTCTTTACCCTTTGACGTCGTAAGTCTAGATCCCCAATAGGTGTTTTTTGCATTAAAGTCTCCTCCAATAATAAAATCACGTCCTAATGATTTAAATAGTTTAATGTAGTCCTCCCTTTTCAAGTTATGCCGGGGAGGACAGTATATTGCGGAGACAGTTAGCTGTCTGTGTTTAATGTGAATCCTAACAGTGGTGACTTGCATTGTTTCTTCTTCGATTTCTGTTTCTACATGGTGTTTTATATTTTCTTTTATTAGTAATGCTGAACCACCTCTTACTCTTTCTGCTGGATGAATGGAATGATATAAGTTATAACCCCGGATTTTAACAAACGAAGATTTAACAAAATGGCTTTCGGATATTAGAAAAATGTCGATTTTTTCTGTATTTAAAAATATTTCTATTTCTGGAATATGTTGCATAAGTCCATTCGCATTCCAGATTGCTATTCTGAAAGTTGTGTTCTTACTTAACATTTTTTATCGGATTGCGTTGTGGGAGTTGCATTTTCTTCAGTTGATCAAATATCATGTTGTTCAGGTTACTTTGGTCATCTAGCCGCTTTGTAATAGCTTCGATGCTGTTCATAATGTTTTCCATAATTCGATTATTTTCAGAGCCCATATATTTGGTTGAACCCGAGCCTTTCACTACCTGAGCAAATGTTCTTCTTTGCCCTGCGTTGCTTGGTTGTGGATTTTGATCCATCTGATTTGATGGTTGAATCCTTCGAATTTCATGATTTTGCGATTGATTTCGTGATTTATCTCTTAATTTTTGTAGGTGTTTAGCAACCTCACAGCCCCGATAATTGGCCGGATGTTGGCCTTTACAATTTATACACTTAGCTGGTACATCTCTCCCTATTGTACATGCCTGGGTAAATGTTTACCTGAGCATTTTACACATCTCGGATCCCGGCTGCAATATTTTTGGGTGTGATTAAATCCCTGACATTTCTTGCATTGTGGTATGCGTGTAGTGGTTCTCCTCATAGGTTCAATTTTTACCTTCATGTGAAGAATTGCTTTTATACCATAAATATTTTGAACATTTTCTGAGTTATCAAATACTAGCATAAAAAGAGGGAGTCCCCTTTTATTGAAAGTTGGGTTTCCTTCTTGGTTTTCTATTCTCTCTTTTTTAATCATATTCACAGCATCTAGTATTTTAAGACCTTTATTTTTTAAGTCTTCCATTATTTCTTCGCTTGAGCAAGTGTGATGCAAACCTCTTGCCATAACTTTTATCGGACGAGCCTGTTTGTCCTCATAGGTAAACCACTGATACTTTTCAGCATTCAGCTTCATAGATAATGTTCTATAGGTTTCTGAGTACAGAGTATTAATTTTCCAAACGTCATTGTTTAGCGCTGTTACCTTATATTCTTTGTCAGTAACCGATTTCATCAGTGACTGAATTATTGGGTAACTGGTTACTCCCACGATACTTATTGGTGGGGGGGGGGGGGGTTTCTTTCGGTTGCACCAGTTTTGGTGCAATGTTCTTGGTAGATTTACTACCTTTAGGTTGATTGGCCTCAGGTTGGACAACTTCCGGTTCGGTACTTGTAGTTCCACTAACATTTAGTTGTTCAACCTCAGGTGACGATTCAGCTTTTCTTTTCTTACCCTTCCTGGAATGTTTTTTTTTCTTCTTTAGGATCCAGTTCGTCTCCCTTTCTAATTCATCCTCATCAGTGAGATAGTTGACTTTCTTTGGTTCAATACTCTCTAATTCGCTTTGTTCTTTAGCATCCCGATTCATTTTTAGAAGTTCATTTTCTCGCTTTAGATACTCAATTTCTTCGCTTAGCTTGGCAAATGATTGCTCCATCTTCTGTAGCCTCTCAAAGAGATCCATATTTTCCTTTTCTAGGTCAACAGTTCTTTCACTGAATTCTACTGCTCGCATTGTAAAATTTCCGCTGGCATCACTTCTTTCATGGAGTGTTTGGCCCTCCTCAAAATCCATAGGGCCAGCCTTCGAAGAGGATGGATCCCCCCCGGATGTATTGTCCAGTCGACTGACTGGAGTACCACTTGGGGTAATAACTTTCTCGGACTTATGCATTGCATAGAGTCTTGCTGGTGATCGTGGCACTATGGAACTTCTTCCAAATGGATTTACAGAACTTATCACCTCTGAAGTATTGCGGTCATTGGATAACGACGACTGGGAGCCCGCTTGCTCACCCCTCAAAGTCGCCGGCACTGGGTATCCGTTTCCCTGCGCCGTAAGGTTTTCTCCATTAGAGCCCCCCATATTGGTTATTATATTCAGGGAACCACCCCTAGCTAGTTTTGGTCCACGAATGGTATTTTATTTCCCATTTACCCTCCGACAAGTCGGTTAGGGTTTCCCCCTATCCGCCACCTGGGGACGCGCCCGATGGGAGACTAGCAGCTCCACACGAGGGTGCAACAGTGTTGTGACTTGTGAACACAACTTAAGAAGAAATTAAGACTATTTAAAAGATTCGAATAATCCCGAGAGAAGGCGGAATTTTGAAGCATATTGAATTTGAAGTCATCTGATATATATTTCAGCAAACATACAAGAGAAACAACTAAACAAACTTTCCAAATTTACAAGGGATTTTTAAATTGGGCATCTTACTAGTTTTTGGAAATTTAGACGGTATCAAATAAAATTTTACGATCATTAAGATTGCCAATCAAAAATTTTAAATCAGAGACAAACAGTTCTGGAATAGAGGGAGGTATACTAGTAATATGATCACCTACAAACATTCATAATCTGCCATAATGAAAGGAAATCCTATTTTCAAAGCTGAACTAGGGGTATTTAAATTCAAAAAGATCTCAGAGAAACAAATTTTATCAACTGAAGCACTGTTCATACCGCTCACTAAATTCTGATTGTCCAAATGCTTTAGGATATTTATATCTCTATGTCCGAGATTTCAATGCCACTACCGCCCCTATATCGTTACGCTACCTTATGTATTTGCCTCACACGGTATTGATTACCAAAACCCTTGCCAATATTATTGATTTTATTATTCCTCTACATTTTGCTAAATTCAACATTTATATATTTTTTTGTCAATTGTTTAACTGGCAAAATGTTAGACGAAATTTCCGGAACATATAAAACTCTTTTATTATAGCTAACATTGCTTTATTTGTATGATCGCAGAATTGTACATTAACCTTACCTTTACCTATATGGACCAGTTTTCTTTATTATCTGCAACACGAACGCTTTCATTATAACTTGAGATAAATTCAACAAAACCTTCTTTATTATTGCTAATACGACATGTAATTCCTGAATCAATAATCCAGTTACTTGATGAACCATTTTTCTTATGTGTCACGATAAACAATTGATTATTATCTGAATTGTCAATTGTATTCGCTTTATGCATCTCTCTTGATTTCCACTTATGTAATTTCTTTTTAGACCACTTTCCCAATTTTCTGCCTTCGCTTATATTATGGCATTTCTTTTTGCAAAATAAATATTCCAAGATTCCTGAATCGATTTTCAGAACATTACCACATGTGCCACCAGATTGATTATCACGATCCAATTTGCGTTTATACTGCACCATTTTTAAATTAAACACGTTGGCTTTTTGTGTTTGTAACGCTTTAACCAAAGTATCACACATAGCTGCATGGTAGTTATCCAAACAATAGACCGATCTGCCATTTTTCAGAAAATTTCTCTTCACCGAGTGCGTCTATTTTTTGAAGCATATCTTTCAGCCAATGAATATGCCTCTCCATGTTGCAACCTTCATCTTGTTTACCAGTGCAAATTTCTTTAATTAATTAAAGGCTATTGACGACATCCAAAGTTTAGAAAAGAGTAATCTGCCGGATTTTTTTAACTACCCGGCACTATTCTGGGTTTCCCAGGGAATTGCGAAGAGGGAATTGATTTATTGTCAGTTTTTAGTGTATATTGGTTATATATTTTGAGCCCCTAACTGTTCTCTTCATCCTTGATCCATATTATCATAAGCCCCCTTACCAATAGTTAAAGGATAATAAATTACCCCTAATGTTGATAAAACAGGCATATTTCATATACTACCACTAAAATAAGATATATTGGTTTTCTTTTTTCGAAAGCATACTGAGCGATTGGTATTTTGTTCATGTTTTGGGACAAAATAATTCCCAGCCAAATTTTTAGGGAAAATTAAACAACAAAATTGCTATAAAATGGAACTATTTTTCCCCAAAATTTAGTATGCTTTGAAAAAAAGAAAACCAATATACACTAAAAATTGACAATGAATCAATTCCCAATTCGTATTTCCCTGGAAAAACCAGAATAGTATACATATTAAAATTTAAACAAAACAATTTGACATAAATCTAATGAATTAGTTCGCGGTAAGTTGTTTGAAATATGTAAAAGCAATGAATATACATAAACATATGTACGTGTATACTATCATAGCAAAGTGAAATAATTAAAAGTGTGCATTCACTGTTGGTTCATTTAGACGGACTATGTGCATTTTTCCGAAAAAAATTTCAAAATTTAGCAAAAATGCCTTTTATTTCTATAAATATAAATTAAAATTAGTAGTGTCTTATTAAAATCTTTATATTTTAGACAACATGAATTGCTGGTGAGAGATGCAAACACATCGCTGCTTATTTGTTGCACATATTCAGGTGGGTACGAGCATATTTGCATATTTTTATAATTTAGATTTCCTTATCTAAGACCCGTGAGTTACACTGAGCTAAAACAAAGTTAGGGGAAAAGCGGACGGAAAGATAAGACTAATCAATTTAATGTCGTATCTGTAAAAGATTTATGTTGTGTTGACCCCCAACTGAAACGACGATTTGAACTTTCCGATGCCCAACAATCAACAATGAACAAAAATATTTTAGCAGGTATATGCACGTGAAATTAATTCATATTTAAGTGAACAATTTAAAATATTTTTCTAGTTGCTCTAAAATGTGAAGCAAACAAAATGTTAAATACGACCCGCACTGTTCGGCCCGTAAATATTGAGCCTCAAGTATATAATGAAATTGAAAAATACTTTAATATCTTGTATAATCACAGTGGTTTGTCCAATTTCATTCGTCTCATGGAGAGCTTAATCCAATCACATCAGAGAGGCAAATTTACGCAGACCAGTGCTTTGTGGTTGTTAAAACGAAAGTTTCGTATTAATGGGAGTATCGCTTATAATTTATATACTCCAAAAATCCAAATCCAAATTGGAGAGAAAAAATCGAATCGGTTTACAATGGAAATTTTAAGAGTAAAGAGCACACGCGCTATGGTCTATACTCTATATGCTGAGAAATTAGCCAAAAAAGGATATGGCATGCTCTTTAAAACTTTTAATTTCGGACTGATAATTTCTAAAAATCTGCTTTTATTTGCTGTAACCCAAAATGGTATTTCTCTTTGCAATGGTGAATGGCATCTAATAGAAATAAAGTGTCCCGCCATAAGAAGAGAACAAAGAATCTCTAACTTCATCCAAAAGCTGCCATATATTAAAACAGACGAGAACACAAATATATGTATCAACTCCAACCATAAATTTTATGGCCAGATACAATTAGGGCTTGCAATTTGATTATTTACCGCACCCACAGCAATGACTTTTACGTAGTACAAGTCAAAAGAGATGATAATTTCATTTCGGTGTTTATTCCTGAATTAATAAAAATTTATTTTAAACATATTTTTGATGAAGTGGTAGTATAGACAAGAACTTTTGATTTATAATTTTTAATAATATTAATATAAATAAATATACATTATATGATATTGCCTTGAATTGAAAAATGTGATAACAAAACAATCTCTTTAAGACTGTAATAAATGAAAAATATGTGATAAAACCATTTATTTAAAAATAAAATATGCATAACTTGAATTAAAAATGCTATTTATTAAAATAAATTTTAATTATTTTCAACGAAATTTTTCGTCCCTAAGAATCGGTGAACTTAAATTATATAAACCACAAATAATGATTGCGTCAACAAACCTGTAGAATTGACGGCTTTATCCGAAGCTCTTCCTGATGTTGCCTGGCTGATGAAATTAATTAATCCAGATGGCACCACTCCAATATATACTTTAATTTTGTTGCAACCTTTGTAGTGCGAGTAAAGGCATGTTCTACAAGTTAAACAGCTGAAAGTGCCGGTATTTATTTCCGTGCAATCCAAAACAGTCATGTTGTCAGCAAAATCCTAAAAACATCTTGGTAGATGTTTGAAATTTTGCTCTCTTATTTGTCAGAAAATGAAATCTTTCAGGACCTCAGTCAAAACTTCAACCCTCTTCTTCCGCTGGCGCTACATCCCATGAAGGGATTTGGTCGCCTCAACGATGCCCCTCCAAATAATTCGATCCGCCGTAAGAGAACGCCAGACACGGTAACCGAGTGTGTATAGGTCCCTTTCAACGTCGTCCATCCATCGGGTAGGTGCGGTCTCCCACGAGGTCCTACTTTCGTTGGTGCCGACTCCAAGGCCTGTTTGGTGGTTCGATTTTGTGAACGAAGTACGTGCCCAAGCCATCTTAGCCTTGACGATTTTATGAATTCGATGATGTCAACTTTATCGAGATCATTTCTGATCTCGTTATTCATTCGCATTCTGTACGTGGCTCCATCTTTAATGGGACCGAGATGTTTGGAATTTTGCTCTCTTATTTGTCAGAAAATGAAATCTTTCAGGACCTCAAACTTCAACCGTCTCTACAAAATATTTTTTGTCAGTTTTTTGCAAGCAATTGTCAACTGGTCCGATTAAATTTATTGCTACAGCAATTTGATCCAGAATAGCAAACGAAGGAATGCCTGTCATGGAGGCAAGTTTGAAATTATCCCCGTCTAGTAGAGAGTCAAACAAATTGTGCTGTAATGGCTCGAGCTTAGCTTGTGCCTCAATAGTCCTTGCTTCTGTTTTATTTGCATTGCAAAAGCAATCACAAACTGGGGGGCGAGTAGACACGAGAGAAGAGACGCAACAACTTCAACAACGATGTCAAGCAACATTTGCTACGGGTAGTAGAAATTTGGGTGACCGCTTGGGAACATGATCATGGAACGAAATCTCACCCCTCCCACCGAACAACCGCCAATGGGAATAATAGTGGAGACTAATAATTAATTAAATTAAGGCTTTTCAGATCTTGCGGTTACAACAGGGGGACGCTGTATTAGGAAAAATTGTGTTGTCTTGTGATTAACAAAGTGTCAAAAAAAAAATACTAACAAATTTACTAACTATCAACTACTTAGGTGTCTGCAAACGAGTCGAGTCTTTCATGCCAACATACCTTTCCTTTTATTCGATCTTGTTATTCGTAAAAGGGTGTAAGGTGGACCCCGCGTATCCGGGAAACTTGCCTTAGGCTTGGTCGTACACAATAAATCAATCAATCAATCAATTGCAAAAGCAATCACAAACTGTATCTTCTTCCAAATTTTCTTTGTAAACAGAATCTTGATTACAGATTTGTTTTGGAATTCTCACCACTATGGGCTCACTTAGTAAATTTGATATAAAAAATATTCAGTATCATTCAAAACGACAATCCTACCTATCGGATGAATCATTTCCAGTAGTTTCCCAAGATTTATTGCTATTTAGTGTTGCTTTTATTCTCTCTTTTTTCTCAAAAGTGCCTACGGGCAAATTTAAATAGGGGAAAGCTTTTTCAGAAAGTCTGGCCTTTTTCACCTTGCCAAAAGCAATCGATTAATGAATGCATAACGTATGTGTTACGTAAATTTGTGTAATCCAGCTGTACGTCCTGTTGTGTAATCCAGCTGTGTGTATAAATTTGTGTAATCCAGCTGTTGCGGTTATGCAAGGCACATGAGAGCGCTGACATATGCATATGATTGTGGTGGTGAACGAATGAATGTATATGAATGCGTGAGCCGCTACAAATGCATGCGACTACACATCATTAACATTTTTGGGGAATGGCTTGCCCATTTCCATCAGAATCTTCCATTTTAAAGCCTCCTCCTTTGAATTCACCACACGTTTTAGAAGCCTTTGCATCGAAATGCCGTCCTCATTGGCATAATTCCTGCATTGGCGAAATGTTTATTAAATTTTTAAAGGAAAATTATTGGCTGTCAAAATCAATATAACAGGCCGTAAAAAAAACGCCGGTAGAGCACACGCTGGAGGTCGTCAATTACTACCTGTACTTTTTCCGTGATATTCCATTATTGCGTTCCACATCAATTTAGCGGATGATAAATGGTCTCTTATATGTAGAAATTGACTATCTCGACAATTAATCCAATACTCGACTGCATTCCAATTTGTCTTTGTCCATTCAGGTGTTATTGGTTCTGGAGCATCAGATATAATCGTAGTCCACGAAGTTTCTTTTTGCATTAACAATTGCATTCGCAATTTCCAGTTGAAATAGTTGTCGTTGTTTAATTTATCGAAATGATATTTTATTTCGGTAGACATTTTTTTTATTATTTTCCTTTACGCTGCAGTAGACACAATATTAACAAGTTAAATACATATGTATATTTAAAATTTTACTTTTCTTGGGTCAACTGGGCCCATAGCATATTACAGTATACAAATAAAAAGTCCGATGATTAAATTATTTTACTGATTAAACAAAATAACTTTTATTAGATAAACACAATGCATTACACTAGTTTTTATCGACAAGGAGGAAGTGAGATCAAAAGGAAATATAAACTGAAAAATCAAACTACATACTGAAAAATCGTACTACTTATCGGTATAACTTAATTTACCTTTGTCGCCATCTATTGGCAATAATATTAATTAGTAATTAAATTGAATTTAATCTACGTTATCCAATAGATACAAATTTAGCAGATTCTGAAATTTGTTCTCACTTTGGTTTGTTTAATGGTTTCATCCAACAATCTTTAAAACGATACATTCGTTGCTACTTACTCTAAGCTCTTTATTATTATTTGAGATTCTGGTAACAGTCATTGAAATAAAATTTACTGGGTGATAAACCCAAGGACTCGATCGCGATCTCGTATATAAATCAGAATGATTGTCGCCGTCGAGACACAATCTCAAAGCCCCGTATTGTGTAATCTTCAGTATACTAACTTTGAATACAAAACGTGAGCTTTTCTCAAATCCAAAATGAAGTCCAAATGTCCAATAAATTTGTAGCGATATTCTCCGTGTCCAGGTATAAGCAGATAAAATCAAAATGTAAAGCGGTATCTCTCGTTTCCAATGAATGATGCGAGTTTGATAAGTACAAGTGGCGGTATTTTAGAATTTCCAGGTTTAAGCTCGGGTAAATATAAATATATAAAACGATTCACAGTTTTTATTACAATTTATTTTATTCACTGTTTTTATTTTAGCTAATGCTTCTTTACTCTAGGAAGTTTTCGTGAAATCTAATTTTATTTTCTCTTAAAAATTGCAAATCATTAAAATCTTAAAATTGACTGTAAAGTGACATCTATCAATCAATATTCAAATATTGCTGCACTGCACTGTATTTAATTATTTTTTAGTACATATTTATAGTGCAGCAATGTATAAACCTAATATAATATTTTTACAATCTTGTTTACAAAATGTCGAGACGTCAAACGAAAACATAAACAAATAAATGTATGGTAAGAATTAATTTTATACAATACAAATTGAATTAAATATTAATTTTAAATATTTTCAGATTACAGAAAGAAGTAAACAAACCCAAATCTGATGAGCCGTTCTCCAATTATCAGATAAGTGTACAATGTTGATTTTTATTTTAAGATGATTCTTTGTGTTCTCTTCTATTTTTAGGGATAACTCAATTTGCATTGACCAGCATTAACTTAACACTGGGAATTCTTTGTTTGAGTTTATCTGTAACGCTTTTTAAAATATTTATGATTTCTATCAATGAGGTTGGCTCTGTATCAAACCACAGCATCCACATTTAAAAGATGAAAACATCTTGCGGAAACATCTGTGCCGAACAAATAAAATTGCATGTATGCATGTGTGAATGTTGACGCGAAAAACATAATCCTAAAATCAATACATCGATCAATGCAATATCATCCAGAATAGGGCATGCAAAATAAAATTATTGCAGTTTTGAACCACCAGATGGCATTACTGTCGGCCAAGTCTAGAAAAAAGTTTGATGTTTCGATTTATATAGAAATATGTATATGGTAAATTTGTTTAAGTGTTTTATTTTTAATGTTAAAAACTATAAAGACGTCATATCAGTTCGAGCAGAGTGCGTAAATATAAAAAGTAAACAATTACTTTCTTTATTAGAAATTTAAAACAATTGAAAACTTGGCATATTTATGAGCAAGCAGTACGGTTATAAAATGTTGTGTGCTTAATTGTAATAACAAGCTTTGAAAAGTTCTCAAATTAAATTTCACCGTCTTCCCAGCCAATTAAATTTAAGAGAAATATCATGGTTTCATGTATGCAGCGAGAAATTTTATGAAATCGATTATAAATGCCTTTTAGCTCAAAACGCACGCGTCGCAATTTTAATACGCTTATATTATCATACAGATAATAATAAAATTCTCAAGTCTGAATCAATTTCAATAAACCACTGAGACTTGAAAGTTTGAGTACTATCCAGTCAACCAGGGAAAAAGCAAAAGTCCTTAGATACCAATGCCACCGTCTTTCACACTATAGTAAACATCTAGGAGCGAAAGCAATGATCCCAGATAGTGTGTATCGCGTATCGGCCGGCATTATTATCAGGTTCTTTAAGAGCCTGAATATTAACTGGACGGATAATTAAGCAGGGTCCAAGCACAAAAGATCTTTTAGATGGTTGAATCTGGCCCTTCAACAATAATAATAATAATACCTTTAATAACGCATATTTGGGGCCTAACCCAAAACCAACTCAAAAATTACCATTTTAAGTTATGCTACTATTGCAGCAAATGAGCGACATAAGGCATTTTCGATTGGAGTGAATTAACTGAATTAGAATTGAGTTACTATTTAGATAATTCAGTTGCTATTTAGATAATTAAGCTACTGAAGTGAATTGGGTGTTCGATTGGTTCCATTCACTTCAGATAAATGTCAAAAAAAGATATTCAAAATTTGATTTTTGTTAATTATAATTTGAATAAAAATAGAAATTAAATATATTAAAAATTATTAAGAATATATACAATATATCTATAATTATATCGAATTTTACAGACTTATTTATTTAATTCAAAACGAAAAATTTCATGCGCAAACATCTTTTAAACAAAATAAAACAAAAATCGACTAACTGAATTAACTATTGGAACTATTGGACTATCTATAACTATTGGAATGTTGAGGTGATCCAAAAATATACTTTAAACTTAGACTTTTGGTGGTTATCTGTTAAACTAGTATGCTTTAACACTGTGTTATTGTTGGTAGTATTCTACAGAGCACCTAGACAATTAAATGTAAATGCAGAATTTTTTCAAAATTTTAATAATTATTTGAGTGAAATTTGTGATAAAAATAGTCAAATTTGTATTTGTGGTGATATGAATGTGAATTGGAAAATAAATGAAACAAATAAAAGGATAATTAAAGAAATTATACAAGACTGTGGACTTAGGCAAATAGTGAAAGATTATACAAGAATTGCGAAGAGTTCAAGATCAATAATTGATTATGTGGTGGTTAATGATACTAATAATATAACTTGTGATGTCAAAAGTGAGTTTAAAATTAGTGATCATGAATCGATTGAAATAATAATAAATAAGTCTGGTAAATCAAACAATAATTTTGGTAGCAATAATAATAAACTAGTTAAGTTTTTAGATTATGATATAAATAAATTTCGTAGTGCGCTTTGTAAAAATGATATTACGACAATTTATTATAATTCAATCAATTTCAAAGCAGAGAACTTTAGTGTTAATTTGCATGGCGTGGTTAAAAAATTCATAGGACATAAAATTGTTACAAAAAAAGTGTGTCCATGGTATACAGAAGATCTAAAAGTTCTAAAACACAATAAAGTTAGATTGTATGAAATAGCTTGTACAAAGGACTCAGAAACTGATTGGAATAATTATAAAATTAATAGAAATATGTATAAAAACAAACTAAATTATGCAAAAAGTGAATATATTAAACACAAAATAGAAGATTCAAGTGATCAAAAGGAAATGTGGAAAAATTTAAAAACATTTGTTTTGAAGAAATCAAGTAGTATTATTAAAGATGTTGTATTTGACAATATTTTGATAAGGGATGAATTAAAGATAGCTGATTGTTTTAATAAATACTTTGTAAATAGTGTTAATTGTATAAATGAAAGTATTCCATTTGTTCAATATTTGAACCAAACAGAAAGACAAGTCAATCTGTTTACTTTTAAACAAATAAGTTATGAGGAGTTGCTAAATATTGTAAAATTAATGAACAATAAGAAAGATATTAACTTAGTGAGTAGAAATATGATTATAGACAGTTTTGATTTAATTGGAGAAAATTTATGTTCTATTATAAACAATTCGTTGAAATCTGGTGTTTTCCCTACAATATGGAAGGAATCAACGGTAGTTCCTATTGAAAAAATTTCTAATACAATTAAATGTGAGGAATTTCGGCCAATTAATATGATTTTGTCTGAAGCCAAAATCCTAGAAAGAGTGGTTTATTTACAGTTTAGACAATATTTGGAAGAAAATCAGATAATATTTGACTTTCAGTCTGGATTCCGTCGAAATCACAGCTGTGAAACTCTGGTGAATCTGGTGGTATCAAACTGGAAGGATGCTGTGCACAACAAAAAAATTATAGTTGCAGTATTTTTGGATTTTAAAAGGGCGTTTGAGACAATTGATAGAACAATTCTTCTTTCGAAATTAAGTGAAATGGGATTAAGAAACATCGAACTTCAATGGTTTAAGTCATACTTATCAGAGAGAAGACAAAGAACAAAAGTAAATGAATCGCTATCTGATTCAATAACTGTCTCAATAGGAGTACCTCAGGGAACAATATTGGGTGTAGTGCTGTTTCTACTATACATAAATGACATTCACAAAGCAGTTGAGTGGTCTACAATCTTCCTTTTTGCGGATGATGCTCTTTTATATGTTACTGGAGAAACCATTGAAGAATGTACGAGTAAAATCAACAATGATCTGGCAATGATTGATGTTTGGTGTAAAATGAATAAGATGAAGCTAAATATATCAAAAACAAAATGCATGATTATTAATAGTAAATTAGATAGTATGGTACATATAAATAATCAACCGATTGAAAAAGTTAGTGAGATAAAATATCTCGGTATAATTATAGATAATAAGTTGGATTTTAAAAGTAATTTAGACTATGTGTGTACAAAAATTGCAAAAAAAATTTATTTCTTGAATAGTATACGTAAGAATATTTCGTTGAGTACTACAATTTATATATATAACGTTATTATTAAACCCCATTTTGAATACTGTTCTTCAATCCTATTTATGTGTAATAGGGAAATGATGAGCAGGCTACAAAAATTACAGAATAAGGGAATGCGATGCATTCTTAGGGTAAATAAATACACTTCGATTGATTTTATGTTACAATCTTTAAAGTGGCTAAACATTGAGCAGAGGATAAAAATGAATGTATTGATCTTTATTTTTAAGATGAAGCATCAAATTTTGCCAAAATATTTGTATGATAAAGTAGTGTTTGTTAGTGATGTTCATGATTATATGTTAAGAAATAGAAATGATTTTAGGTTAAAAGTGTATAATAATGAAAAATCAAAAAATATGTTAATGTATAATGGCTTATGTCTTTTTAATAATCTTCCAAATAACTTAAAAAATGAAACAAGTTTAAAAGTATTTAAAAGTAGTATGATTAATTATTGTAAAGACAATTTTTGAATGTAATAATAATTTACGAATTTATTTTTAAAAAAAATGTAAATTTTTTAATAGTATTTTATACTAAATAAAGTTATAATAATAATAATAATAATTAACTACACGAGCAAAATACATATTCAGATAACTCAGTTGCTTAATTTTTAACTGAAGTGAAGAGGTGTGAATCGAACACTCAAATCACTTCACTTGATTCAGTTAATTCAGCTAACTCTGTCAATTCACGCCAAACGAAAGTGCCTATAATAAAATAATTATTGTAAAATTGTTTCATCAGTATGCTTTGTTATTATGGTATTGCTCAGGCTGTTGCTGAGTTTGGTTATGAGGGTTTCACGCTACCGTCTCTCCAGTTGTTATGATTTTACGGTCAACATTGCGCCATAATAGAACCGCTCTATTTAATTTATTTCAAACTGATCAGCGTCGTTGTTTTTTTGGTAACTAGAAGGCTCTGCAAAATACTAAACAATTAAATCCTTGTAGGTTTGGTTTTAAACATTAAAGGAAAACCAACTAAAAATAAACGTTAAACGAAAAATGGAAAAAATCAACTAATTAAAAAACAACAGGCAAGTTCACGTGAAAACCTTTGTGTATAAGTATCTATTGAATAATTTCTGTGTAAGTATCTATTGAATAATAATAATGTGTGTGTGTGTGTGTGTGTGTGTCCTTCTCGGAACACCTTCGAATTAACAGCTCCATACTGAGGCTGAGTGTTGGCTGATGAACAGCACGTTTGGAGGTGTTCCTATCGTTTATGCGCCATCTTTTCACTATTCATGGAAAAATTGAGCATGAGATCGTCCCGCTACTTGTTTGTATTATGAGTTCAAAAAGTCAAGTGTGGAATATAAATTTAAATATTTAATTTAACAAAAATAAAAAACAAAAAATAACACAAAAAACATTTTTATTTATTACCACCAAACTTAATTGACAAAATATTAAAAATCATTCAAAAACCATTATTAGCAAATTAATTAGACATATTTACAATAGAAAAAATAAAAACCAAGATTTAAAAAAAAACAGGATTTTTTTTCAGCAAAACCAAGATTTTTAAAATCGGATTTTTTAAAACGAGATTTAAAATACCGAGATTTTGAAAACCGAGATTTTGAAAACCGAGATTTTGTAAACCGAGATTTGTAAATTTATGATTTTTGAAAAACCGAGATTTTGTAGAACCGACATTTTGAAAACCGATATTTCGAGACGCTCCCGAAAAAAAGAAATTTGAAAATTCCAAAACCTCGGGAAAAGGGCTTCATGAAATAAAAGATCGCCGACTAAAAATTTTACAATATTTTCTCTGGTTGTACCTATTGGCAACCTTATCGACATATTGTCTTTCGACTGTTAACGGCTAAGTACTCTTCATCCTCTTGATTCATAAGCTGATTTTCTTTAACTAACAAATTATGAAGTGCTCACGAAGCCTTCACAATTAAATCCGTAGTGTCTAGTGATGTTTCAATTGGTCTTTGGAATATTCGAAACCGCGCTACTAATTTGCCGAAGGCGCACTCAACAATCATTCTACATAGACATAGCCGATAATTAGACACTTTTTGAGGTAGAAAGAATGCAATATTACGGTTGAATGGCTTCAACATAAATGCCGAGATAATGGAAAAGCATGAAAAGCATCATCTCCGATAAAAAAAATATTGTTTCAATATATTGCCCTGGTAACTTGGACGCAGATGGAATATCCAAATGGCCAGTGATTAAAGCTTTGTAAAACGGGCTTTCTTTGTAAATGTTGCTGTCGTTAATTCTTCCATTTGATCCAATATCAATAAACAAAAATTTGCTATTGGCATCAACAACCACGAATAAAATAATACTGAAGTAGCCTTTGTAGCAGCAAAAGTTTCCAAAACTTTTAATAAATACATTTCCTCAACATGGTCGCCGCATTTTATTAAAAATGGATTAACCCAAAATACAGCGGTGCTTTTCGCTTTCGCTTTTCCTCAATTTCTTTTATTTCCCGATCATGTAATAATTTCAATTCACTTAGAACTTTCAATCCTAAGGCAATTCTTTTTTTTTTTTGGCATATTTTAATTATTTAACACACATTTCGAAACGTTAAAATATTGTAGGTGTTCCTCACCGAACGCCATTTATATTTTTTTTATTACAACAAATTTAATTTTAATGGTATAAATTATGTCAGGTGGAGTGGCCGGGTTAGCGAGCGAAAAAGTACTGTTGTGAAGTGGACTTCTGAGTTCGTCTGGATCGTGCAATTAAAAACACTGTGTACTTTTGTTTCACTTGACTTAACTTTATTTCACTGTACTTTTATACACTTTGATATTTGCTTTGACTGCCCTATTTATATCTGTCCGCTTGCAACTATTAAAGTAAACCAAAAACTGCTTGCCATCGGTTGTGTTTAAATACCAGTTTGATACTGCTTCGGAAACTTCCTTTATTACGTATCATAAATCATCTTCATTCTTGGGTATTCTTTTTATGACACATGATCATCGGGAAATATCGTTTTATGGCGTGTCACAATCATCATTGTCAACGGGCGATGTGTATGGATTTGTGTTGTTGTTTATTTTATTATCAGTCACTAAACCACGCCTTCCTTTGTACGCTATATGTTGGACAGTCGGACGTTCTTGTTTTTACTAGATCATTAAGAATTTGTGCGTTGGTGTATAAACATGTTTCGATAACATTCAACCACAATAAATAATTGTAATAAAACATTGCCTCCGACGAGCATCGAACCTGAACTATCGCTGTTCTTGTTATGATGGGCAAAATCGTCACAGTACTTTATCGCTCTTTGACATAGAAGACAGGCGAAAAGATAATTGTTTACATAAAAAATATCATCAGGAAATACGCCTTTGCGATTTAAAAATCGTGAACAAAGCTAGAAGTTATAGAAAATTTAAGTGATTGCGAAAGGGGTATGTAAATAATGCTTGTTATCAACTTTTAAAATTATATCTCAAAATAAATCTGATCTTTTCGTAAATTAAGTTTTAATTGAGTTTTAAATATTCTGTTAAAATTTAAATCAAATCAACTCAATTGTCAGTTTTCTCCTTGGTTGGAACTTTTATCTGAAAAAAGTTGCATGTTTAATCTGTCTTCAAATAAATCCTTATTTTAATTAAAATTAACAATTTTTATGTAAATTTTATGAATTTTCAAAATCATAATGTAATTACAACAATAAAAAAAACAAATCGCATCAACTTATAGTGAGTTATCTAAATTTCTCCCTTCATATTTACGCTTCTCGTGATAACCCCCAAAAAAATATTGTTTTCTAACTAAATAGGGCAAATCCTTTAGTAAGAAGCAAACAAACAGAACGGACAAAAAAATTAGTAGAATCCAAGTGAATAAATTAATTTCGGGAATATTTAAATTTTCTGTTTTAGATAAATTTTATTAATTGGATTTCGTCTGTGCGGCCTGGAAAAACGATAAATTTTATTTCCCTCACCAAAAAAATTAAGGTCTTCCCATCATTTGTATCATCTATGTGATGTAAGGAAAATTGATATGAGAAATACAAATTTCCAACTGAGTTATAGGATTGCAGACGAAAGAAAAATTTTAATTTTGAAGATAGATTTTCTCACCTTGGTCTAGTCTAGAGCACTACCTAGATCAAAACAATTTTATTTTTGTGGTATATCACATTCATTTCGTACATTTAACATACATAATGTACATATATCTAGTAGTATATACGTATAAAAACAAGATGAAAAAGGAATTAAGAAGTTTCGTTCTGTGTTCTCGTTGATACCATAAACCATTTTTATGTTGTAAGCTATACATTTTAAATGTTTGTGAATTATGTTTTTAAAAATTTATGTGAACATATAAATAATTTTGAGTGGAATGTGAATGCAAAAATTAAGACGTTGCTGGTGTTGGCTAGCCGGCAATTCCATTTTTTTTATTTGTCTTTTTGTGGCTTGGAAATTGGTAGAATAACAACTAGTTTCCATTTAGATGGAAAATATCCAAGTTTGAGAGAGGCATTAAATACATAGTTCAAGTAGACTACGACTTTGCGTGGTAGGTGCTTTATTTGATGATTTGTTATTCCGTCGATTCCAGATGCCTGTATTTGTGTAAGCCTGGCAATGATATTTGCAATCTCTTATAGTGTGGATACATGATGGATCATTTATTATACTTATTGTTTCGTGGATTATGTTTGCGAATTTGGGCTCAAGGGTTTCATTAGTATTGTGAATTTTGATGAAATGTTTTCCGAACGCAGAAGCTTTTTCAAGATCAGTAATTAAAGTGATAGGTATGTTAAGTGTATCTAAGCGGCGTATTGCTGGTAATTATTGTTTAGGTTTGTTTAAAATTTTGATCAGATGAAACAGTTGTTTTCTGTGTGGTATCGTTGTGGAAATATTAGAAATAAATTTCGAAAAGTGGGAATTACACAAGCTTATAAGTAGGGATAAATAGGGATTCTAAGTTAATACATACTTTTGATCAAGGAGTTCACAAGGTTTTTTATATTTGGATTTCTGGTTCGCTGCCATTGCCTCCCTTACCGGCCATACTTCGCTCCCGTAACATAGCGGCCACACTGGGGTGATTTTTCATCCCTGTCAAAAAATCGGTCTAGAAAGACAAATGTAAAATATTGAGACTCCAAAAACTTCATGGACATTCTGAAACGCATGTTTTTCAATTTCTAATATGGTTTACAAGAGCCAATATCAAGATAATTTAACAAAAAAAAATTATATATGCGCAAAATCACGAAAAATGACGTTTTTTAGGAAAAAAAATCATTACTCGGTCATTATTGAGTTTAAGTACCCCACCTTCCGAACTTCATCGCTACTAATACTTATTTCTTCCTTCTACGTAAGTACCGTGCAAGTAACCTACATTCCTCGACAACCTATAGAAGGCGCGACAAGTATGGTTTTCGTAGTTTTTGATAACTTAAATTAAGGTTAATTTGGCCTAAGGGTTAAACATTTTTTAATTGAGATTTTTTGTTTTAGTTCTTCTGGGATAAATATGGGATCACTTTTTTATTTCAAGCCTTTCAATCTAGGGATAGAGGATTGTGTAGCTTCATTTATAATATTATTCTCTTGTATGGAATTGTCAATATTACTTGTATCACATAGTTTGCTTAATATGGCCTTAGAACTAAGATTTTTTATTTTTTATTAATTAAATGTTTGTGTAAGGGCCAATTTGACTTCTTAAAGTTCAATTTAGCACAAGATTCGTTAGTAGTTCCTATTTCCATTAAACGAGTTCTGAATTGGATTTGGAAGTGATCTGAACTAAGTTTTAGATAACAAAAGATCTAGTGGAGATGGACAATTAGATTTTTTAGATTGATGAGTTGGTTCAAGTGAAAAAAGTATATGGAAATTTCTTATTATCTACTCATTATGTAAAATTTGGCTAGCCCGGTTTTTTCTGTAACAGTTCCATATTTAATTTTGGCATTGAAGTCACCTCCGATTTAATAGGGATAGGATATATTTACATACTAGTTTTTATATGTCCTACACTGCCCTACTATAGTGCTATAGACTTAAACACCAACAGCTTCTACAGCTAAAGTTAAAAGAGGGTGTGCGTGTGAGATTATGCTGAATATTTTTTCTAATTATTATACTCACACCGCCATGTCCGAATGAAGCTTAAATTGTTTGGTTTTTGATTTGCAATTTGATAGTTCAAAAAAAAAAAATCGTCGTACTGGAAAATGAGTTCGTTTTCCGGTTGAACGATTTTTTTAAAAAAATTTTTCTCGAAGTCGCCATATCGTATGAGTGTATGACGAAAAGGAAAATTACTTGTTTCAATTATAATAAAATAATTTCCTACGAACTGTAGTTCGAAAATTAAAATTTACATGTTCCGTTAAAATTTTTAATTAACTTCAACTTAAAAAATATAACAATAGAAGTAAAAATTGTAAAAACGCGTTAACGAAATCGTTCGTGTTAGCTTTCATGGAGCCTTGCCTTAACATACAATGCCGAACATCAAAATACTCCGCCTACTTTGCATGAAATAAAATTAACTCAAGGTCACTGTGTACGGAAAGGTGAAAAAATTTGCCTAAATTTTTTTTGAGTTAGTAACGTTGAACTGCCTTCAAACGGTTTTTAGAGGAATCGATAGACAATCGCCAATCTTTGGAATTATATGCATGGTACGGAAAGATCAAAGAAATTTGCCAAATAGATATACTGAATTCAAAAAAAATTTAATCATTTTACACAGAATCAAAGAGGACCGAAATTAGACAGGTTAGAAGAGCTGGAAATATACAAAAACAACAACAATTTACTTAACGACAAAATCAAAAACAAACCTAATAAAAATTACGACTTAATTTTATCCATAACCTAAAAACAAAGAAGGTGCCAAACAACAGCATACAGCAACAGTGTATAAACAGCTTCAACATAAATTATGTAATAGTAGTAAAAACGAAGCCAAAGAAGAAATTATCCTCGAAATTGATATTTCTTAAAATATTAAAAAATTGTCACAATAAGGAAGAAATGAAAACTACAATATAAAATTAAAAATAAAATCTTTTCATTTAGGTAAATATAAAGTGACAAAAGATCACAAAAAATAAAGTGAAAATCGTCTTGTGAAATATGATGAAATATGGATAGACGTTTTAAACTCAATTGCTTTTGTTACGTGTATGGAAAATTTAAAATTATGACCGATCGCCGCAAAATTAGTGATGAAACTGCTGATTTATATCTACTATACCTTTCACAAAATATTACTAGTGGTGTAAATTTGGCGCCGTCTATTGTTTGTACAGCAAGCATTTTCCATCTGCATAAGTGGCAAAACACTGAAGCCGCAATGTCATTTGGTGTCCCGATGATATGGATAGATCCACAAGTACAATGTTATGGGTCCAATTCAATGTTATGGGTCCGTGAATTATTAAAGAATATTTACCACTAACATTTGAATCTGATGAAACCAGAAAAACACCTGTATCAATGTGCCAACCATCAAATATCACTGCGCCTTGCAATCACATTGAAATCTCGCAAAAACCTTTGGATATTATGGTACGACGCCTGAAACTATCGCAGCGGGAATCCATTCCTTTGTCAAAGGATTTAAAACAAGTGAACATTTTGGCTCCAAATGTTCGGATATATGGAGCAATAAATCGTCATCGTCATTTTACGAATTTTTTCAAATCAATTGAGAATAATTCACTCGCTGTTTGCACTGATATACGTGGTTTGGTTTCCACAATGCACCATGCATATAATTCTGAAGATTGGCGATTGTCTATCGATTCCTCTAAAAACCGTTTGAAGGCAGTTTTCCTTCACGTTACTAACTCAAAAAATGTTTAGGCAACTTTTTTCACCTTTCCGTACACAGTGACCTTGAGTTAATATTGTTTCAAGCAAAGTAGGCGGAGTATTTTGATTTTCGGCATTGTATGTTAGTGTATTTTTGGTTGTAAAACAAAAAGTCAAAAACTAGTTGTTGCAAAATATTGATATATGGTCCATTTTGTAGATAAAGGAATACAGATTAAGAAAAAAGTATAAAACTTGTATCATCTTTAATTTCTTCCTTTTAAATTGGCCGCCGAAATGATATTTTCAATTAAAATTAAAAAAATCGCGTTTTTTCGTGATTTGTTTATTAAATGATCAGGTACGATTTCCTGTTTAATGGATTATGACACTGTAGAGCATGTTGTATTTATATATGACGCTAGTTTTTTCTGGCATTTTAGACCAACTTTTTTCGGCTTCCCGCACACCGTGAAGGAGCGTTTCAAAATCTCGGTTTTAAAAAATTCCTTATTTATTTTTATTTTAAAATTAAATTTCCCATTTTCAAGAATTTATAGGTTTTGGTTATTTTCGTTTTGAAATTAAAATCCCTATTTTTCAAAATTTATAAAAACCGAGATTTTGTAGCCAACCCGGAAAAATATATAGAACAAAATTGAAAATATATTCGGATAACAAGTTTTCAAAATCAAACTTTTGACAACCGCCATATTATAGAAATTAAAAAAACGTATGAATCCAACAAGAATCCCAACATAACAATTATTGACAAAATATAAGTGATCAAACATACAAAACAATTTTAGTAACAAAAAGTGTCAAAATCTACAAAAGTGCAAAAACATAAACTACCAACTGAATCTGTATCGGATCGGATAGATACAACTACAAAAACTACAACAAAATTTTTCCTATGGAAGAAAAAAAAGGTTAGCATAAAATCCTTAGACCATGCAATAGAATGGACCGCTATCGAAGTGACGTTTCCATATAAAATTGTAAAGTAGCCTGTCTCTAACATGTGCAGCGCAAGGTAGTCTTGTGACCAATACGATAACTATAACAAGTATAATCAAAATTAGTACCTACAGATGTCACTACAAAATTCAGTAGATACATTTAGTACCAACAGATGTCACTGCAAATTTAAATTGACATATAAATAAAATAAAAAACGATAATTCAAAAAAACCTATAAAAAGGATAATTTTATTTAACTTTGTTCTAACATAAGATTTATTATTTAGATTTATAAGATTTACGATGGATGAAGTTACAGTGACATCTGTTGGTATAAACAAATATACTTTATTTTGGTAGCGACATCTGTGGGTACTAATTTTGATTATACTTACTATAGTTACCCTATCGGTCACAAGGCTACTCTGCGCTGCAGATGTTGGAGACAGTTAAAAGCCATTGCTGGCGGTCCATTATATTATATGGTCTAAGATAAAATCTATCTAAGTATGTACTATGCCTAGCAACGTCTATATTTAACATAATGGAGGTTTGCCTTATCAAACAGTATTTGTGCCTGATGTTTTTTATTTGATTACAACAAACATCGAAGTGTCAGATGGCTTAGCAAGTGGCGCTATTGGGAAATTAGTTCATATTGAACGTAATAATGAAGGTGAAATGAACGTTGTTTGGCTTGATTTTCTATACTCTCCAAAAATTGGCCAAAAAATAAAGAAAAAAGTTGCTCGAAATGTATCTGCTAATCAAATTAGTAACACTGGTTACCGATAGGAAGAAGATCAGCAACTATTCCACTTAATAACAACAAAACGATAAATGTTAAGCGATCGCATCTACCTTTAGTTTGCGCTTGTGCAACTATACGATTCATAAATCTCAGGGAAGCACATAACCTGAAATCGTTTATGAATGTGACAAAAAACATCAATTGCCAATAGTGTATGTTGATTTGGCGCGAGTGACTAGTCTTCAAGGTTTATATATTACAACAATGACAAATCATTCGATCATGGTCGAAGAGTGTCCACAGCTACAACTATAGTCATCAAGATGAATTTGGTAAACTTTCGCTTAATTGCTTACAGGCTATCAGCAGAGATATGTTAGATTTTATTCACCACAGAAAAGAATTGATAGTATATAGTTTTAATTGTCAAAGTCTTCGTGCTCACTCTATTGATCTCACTGATTTCATTATCCAACAATGGAATGTTTTACTTTTAAATGAAATTTGGTTACCCAATGAAGAGCCAATCAGTATCCCTAATTTCAATTGTATAAATTAGTATAAGCGATCAAATGTTCGAGCTGGAGACGTTGTCATATATCAAAATGCAAACGACACTACCAACATCATTACTCCAAATATCGATAATCGATATGACTGTGAGACAGTCTGAATTTACAAGATCCGCAGTGTCATCAGTTAGTGAGTTTTGTGTTGAGGATTGCAAAATGGAAGACGAAAAAAATTGTTTCAACAGTAATTTACATAACTCCAGATCAAATAATGGACGATAATATTATTTTTTTGAAACGGTTAGTATGGCCTTACACAACAGCCGGAGGAGAATTTCGTGGCAGTGGAGAAGATAAGTTACCAATGGTTCTAAGTGGAGACTTCAACGTCAATTTTTCCTGAGAAGATACTGGTATTGACTTTCTCCAAAAACAGGTGAATTTTAATATCAGTAATGATCCTAAGATTTCAACAACCCGACATGACCCCTGCATTGATGCTGTATTTATGCGATACCTTGTCGCAGTCAGAACAAACCCCTTCACATCTTATTTTCGTTACCATAAGCCGAGGTAATTTTGGAATTAAATGTATTTGTTTCTATTTTTTTAAATTAATAATTGATCAATATTAATATAAAATATATTTTATAGAAATATTTATTAAATGATAGCTATTGTAGTTTTAAATAATAAAATAAAATTTATTTAATTATCTGTATGAGAAAATAAACATTAATTTTTGAAATTTAAAACATTTGATTGAATTTAGACTTTACCAACCGTATCTATGTATAATCATACTCTATACTTTTAATTATCACCAAAGAATATAACTTTTAACGACAAAAGTACACAAACAAATTTTTTTTTCCTGTTTGATGATTGATTACTGTTGTTAGTTAGATTTATTGATGTTTCATTTGGAGGCTGCAGTCCAGGTAACTTGTTATTATTATATTGGTAGTTGAGTCTTTGTTGTACAGATTTCGGGTGGTTGCTATCTCTTGCATTTGGTGGTAATAGATTTATAATTTTTTTGTTAATGCTCAAGTGTGGTTCTATATGGTTCTATATTTCTCTAGTTCCGGACAGTATTTGGAATTTTCCGAATGTAACCCATCACAGTTGGTGCATTTGGTACTAGATGATGGACACTTTTCAGTTGAGTGAGCATCATCACATTTCATACATTTCAGTTTTTTATATAATAATAGCTGGTCCCATGTATATATATACATTTGTCATTTGTGGTACTGGTTAGGGTTGCTTATGTTTTTCAATTAAGTGGCTTAATTGGAATTATTACATTGTTTAGATGTTTAACACTGTAGATTTTCTGCTTGGTAACAGTCTCTTGTCGTCAATTTTAGTTGTATCGTCACTGTAATGAATTGTTGTAATTTGCATTATATATTATCTTTATTTATTCCAAACTATGTAGTTAAACCGTATCGAGTATACCAAAGGCTATGACTTCAATCAGTTTGTTTGTAATGATTCAAACGTCAAATATTCTAAACCATCACTCATCAAAGAACAGCTGTATTTGTCATTTAAAAAACAGTAATCTGCTAATAAGAAAATCAGCAAGCCTTTTCTGGTTGTAAACTTTGTTTTAAGCTGCATTTAAAACAGATCACAGAAGGTTTATTCAAAATTAATTTAGAAGCTTCGGAGTCCGAGGTTTTACCATCTCGACTAAAAATAATACACACAAAAAAATTGTAAACTGTAGCACAATTAAACACCTTTGTCGCTCAACTAAATTCTTTCACAGGATTTTGTTTTACTTCGGTTTAAAAAGACCAAAGTATTGAAATCCTGCCAAAAATGACGAAAAATTTGGTTGGTCCCTGAGTCTGAAAAGCAAAGAAAAAATATAAAAGGCTGAAACCTCACAGGTGATCAGAACTTCGGTCTTTGGTGCTTTAAATGGGGATAGCATTCACCTGACACCTGTGTCATAAAGTTGGTATGATAGTTTTGACAGTACTGATTTCTGGTTTAACCGACATATATTTACTTAAACAACAACAGCCAAACAGATCGGGTGGGTCGTTGACGCTCGAAGAAGAAGGACGTGTTTTTGTCGTCTTCTTCGAGAAAATTTTAATTTAATTAATTTTTAGTTTATTTTATTTTCTAATGTAGTGTAAAGTGTTTAAATATATAATTTATATATAATTTATTTTAATTTAAGTTATTTAAGTAAAAGTGTGTGCATAAGAATAGTGAAAATTGAAATATGGATAGAATGCAATCCATCGGGATGCATTCAACAGGCATTGTTTTATATTTTTATTTTTATTTTCATATTTATAGCGAAACAAGTCAAATTTTGGCTTTCTCGCTTAATAATGCATGTCTTAAATTTGTGTAGTTGGTGCATAAAATTCGAATGGTCAAATACATTATCTCGTATTTAAATTTAATTAAAATCGAATAAATAAATTTACGCATTAAATTTCTGTTTCTGTACATGAATATACAAGTTTTCGGTTTCTCTCTTTCCTCTTACGAGATTATGTATGTGTTGTATTTTTTGTTTTATGTGGAAACGACACAAACACATATATTCTTTATTTATATACATAAAAAGAATATAATTTCTATTATATAATTTCTATCAAGACAACATTGGTTCTATAGTGTTCGATTGTTGATATTTGCTTCTGAATTGTATTCACAGTCGTGTATGTGTAGGGTACGAGGTTATTTTCGGAAATATATACAGTAATATATAATATAGTGAAGCCTATTATATGTGTATATAATATAGAGAAGGCATGTACCAAAACACACTATGTACACATCGATACTTTCCCTGCTGCGCACGTGAAGGATTATATGAAAACGTTTGTTTTCTCTATGTGCGTTGGTGGTTTTAGTTTTGTACTGTAATACGATTTTATTATTTTACTTGGCGTTGTTGTATTCTTTGTGTTTATAATGCTCTTTATATACAATGAACTACACAACGCAAAATTTTCATGTATTCAATTCAAATAAGATTCTTATACTACGTATAATCGAGTAATTTTGAGTTGAATTGGAAATTTAATTAGAATTAAAAGTTTCTTGTGTTCGATTCTAATAGGATTTGTTTACTTTGTATTATCGAGTAAATTTGAGTTGAACCAGAAACTATCGTATGTAATACAGTGAGGTCTCGTTATAGTGAATACTGATTTAAGGAAATTGTAATTTCGCAAGGAAATTTTATTCGCCAAAGTGATAAGTGTTTATGTGAAAATATATGGTTAATAAGGAAATAAAATAATAAAACTTTGCATATGTAAATACACAACTAAATTAAATTATTAAATAATTAAATACATTTCTCCGGTTCCTTTGGCTGTGCTGTTTCGAGATTTCACTGTTCATATAAAATTTTTTTGTTTATTTAAGCATGATTATTTTTAATACGGGGTAGTTAATTTTACTGAACTGCACGGAATTCCTAAACTGAATTCATACTTTAGAAACTAATTAGTTCTTATAACTTTAATTTTGGGTACTGGTGATATTAATTGTAATTCATTCCAGAAAAGTCATCACAGATGAAACTTCTATACTTTAAGTGGCAGGTTCACGAAAATGGTTCATTTATAATAGTAGTTTTGAGTTAAACTGTAGTTTTTTGGATCGGATTGGTGAAATTGGGATTCCGGGAAGGACTGGCACCCTATTGATTTTGTTTATCAGTTATTTTTGTTAATATGTGAATAGTATCTAAAGGAGTTCCTTTTTTAGTTCACTGATTAATAAGTTAAATTTCAGAATATAACTCAGTTCCAGAATTAATCATTATTAGAGGGATTAAAATTAATCCTTTCTAATAAAGAAGCTAATTTCAAGTATAGATTATAGTTTCAGAATTAGTAATTATTAGGGATTAAATTAATCCCGTGTTTCAGAATTAAATTCCAGCTTAAATCAACCTTCCAGGATCAACAAGGAGTGAAGAAGCTGAAATTAAAAATTGTGTTAATTTTGTAAGCTGATGAAATTAATTAATTGTTAAAATTTGTAGGGGTGTCAACTAGAGGATTTTTTAAATTATTTATTGAATTATTTAAGTGGCCTAGGCTAGGATTGATGCGGATGTAATTTTAAGTATACTTAAATTAATAAAATCTTAGGTGTTTAGAGGGGTTTATTTTAAGTATACTGATGAATAATTTAATTTGTTTCAGAATTTAAGATTGCTCCAGAATTAATCATTCTTAAAGGGATTAAATTTAATCCTAATTTTCAGTAACAAAGGTATAGCCGGACTCAACGCTCCAGGAACAACAAGCAGTTAACAATCATGTAGTTTAGAAATTGTGTTGTCTTGTGTTGTCTTATTTACTAACTATCAACCGCCATGGTGTCTGGAACCGGGTTGAGTCTCTGTTACTAACATACCTTTCCTTTCCCTCGATTTTGTTATTCGTAAGAGGGTGTACGGTGGACCCGGCGTATCCGGGAAACTTGCCTTAGGCTTGGTCGTACACACTAAATCAATCAATCAATCAATCAAACAACAACAGCCAAACAGATCAAAAGCTTCAGGAACAGGTGTACAGGCATCCAATATAACACGAAAAATCGTATTCTAGAACTTTATACCGGAAGTAGTATACCAAATGATACTGATATTTCTAACCGTGTAACTGACCATATTCCAGAACTTTAACTATGAATCATTTTAGAATCACATTTACAACGCACATGTCAAATTTCATAATAATCGGGTTAGGAATAACCAAGATCCATCCTACTTGGCCATATTCCAGAGCTTTATCCAAAAATTATTTTAGAGTCCCATTTCCAATGCATACTTATATCGAATTTCATCATAATCGGTTGAGAAGTGGGCTAGTTCTATCTTACTTGGCCTGATTCCAGAATTTCATCCAAAACTGATCTTATAATCCCATTTCCATTACACATGTCGAATTTAATCGTAATCGGTTGAGAAATAGGCAAGTTCCATCCTACTTGACCATATTCCAGAACTTCATCTAAAACAATTTTAGAATCCCATTTCCAACGCACATATCGAATTTCATCTTAATCGGTTGATAAATAGGCAAGTTCTATCATACATATAAATAATTTGTTATCTACTCACTACATCCTAATACAACCCCAACTCAACTCCAACTCAACTTCAACTCAACCCGCAAATTCACCCCTAACTTAACATTCAAATCAATTCCAAATTCAATGCCCAATTCAATAATCAAACCAGCATATCGTAAATATTTATAAAAGCAGGTATTTTGTGTCAATTCGTATGGCAGATACCCCACCCTCTTGACGTACAGTCTCCAAAAGCTTTTCAAATCTGCACCTTGACCATAGAAACAGATTGGCCAAAAATAATTCCAAATCGGACAAGCCGTTCTCGAGATACCATGGGTCCAGACATCCAGACACACAGACATCCAGACAGACGGACGGACATTTTTTTTTTTTTGCATTTTCAGACTCAGGGACTTTCAAAACGTCGAATAAAGTAGTTTTGGACCAACCAAACTTTTCGTCATTTTTGGCAGGATTTCAATACTTTGGTCTTTTTAGACCGAAGTAAAACCTCCATCCGTCTGTCGGGTTGTCTGGATGTCTGGACCCATGGTATCTCGAGAACGGCTTGCCCGATTTAGAATTTTTTTTCGCCAATCTGTTTCTATGGTCGAGGCGCAGATTTGAAAAGTTTTTGGAGACTGTACGTCAAGAGGGTGGGGTATCTGCCATACGAATTGACACAAAATACCTGCTTTTATAAATATTTAGGACTTTTTTATGTACATATGCTGGTTTGATTATTGAATTAGGCATTGAGTTTGGAATTGATTTGAAGGTTAAGTTAGGAGCCAATTTGCGGGTTGAATTGAAGTTGAGTTGGAGTTGAGTTGGGGTGGCATTAGGATGTAGTGAGTAGTTAATAAATTGTTTATATGATGGAACTTGCCTATTTATCAACCGATTGTTATGAAATTTGAGATGTGTATTGGAAATGAGATTCTAAAATTACTTTTAGATGAAATTCTGGAATATGGCCAAGTAGGATGGAATTTGGCTATTCCTTAACCGGGTATCATCAAATTTGGCATGTGTGTTGGGAATGGAATTCTAAAATAATTTTTGGATAAAGCTCTGGAATATGGCCAAGTAAAATGAAGCTTGGTTATTCCTTACTCGGTTATTATGAAATTTGACATGTGCGTTGTAAATGGGATTCTAAAATGATTTTGGGTTAAAATTCTGGCATATGGTCAGTTACACGGTTAGAAATACCAGTATAATTTGGTATACTACTTTCGGTATAAAGTTCTATAATACGATTTTTCGTGTTATATTGGATGCCAGGACCCCTGTTACTGAAGCTTCTGACCTGCTTGGCTGTTGTTGTATAAGTAAATATATGTTGGTTAAAATAGAAATCAGTACTGTCAAAACTGTCACAAAGACCAAAATTTTTATCACCTCGTGAGGATGCCGGAGGATGCTTGAAGACTGAATTCCTTTATCTCCCATATAAAATGAAAAATATCAAATACATATTATTTCCATTCTTATCCAACCATAGCCGGAAAATGCACCAAAATCTTTGAAAACATATTTTTCCCATAAAATCATAAAATGCATTTAACCAAACTTCTCACATTTTAAAGTATTAAGCTACGGGAAAATTTATTTTTCGTTATTATTTAAGAATTTTCCATTTTTTACTTTTCCGCATACCCCACAAAAGAAACGACATGAACCAAAGGTGTAAATTTATATAATAAAAAAAAAACAATGTAACGAATAAAACTTATATAAGCTTTTTTATATACCAAAAAAAGCTTCATAGATCATTTATCAAACTTTCTTACTTTTCTGTTAATAACCTAAAATAGCCGTGTATATATTTTTGTACCTCTATATATACATACATTTCTATAAAGATTATTATTAAAACATAAAAACAATAAAAAAATGAGCGAGATCGGACTCAAAAGACAGGGGATATGGTATACGAAGCCAAATCTTAGATAATTAATCATTTAGGCAACCGTCTTTGAATATTAAACAGGAATACATTTAGTACAAAATAGCTATATATGTTGTGTTATGCGTGTGTGTGTATGTGTTTGCTTATAAAAAGTAAATCAAAAAATCCGACATCGTCATTATAATATACCGTGCTAACCCTTTTTACTTTAAGTTTAGTTTTATGTAACTGTTGGATATTAAAGTGAAAATTTAATGGTCGCATAAAAACATTAATAAACGATAAAAATTAAGACATGATTGTCATTTCAACCCGTCACGTACCTGTCATTCGGTGTCTAAAAGATGAAAAGTTTTTGTTTGTTTTAAAATGCTTGGGGGCCGGAGAACATCATAATAATTAATGATTGTTTCGAGAAACAAAATTCTGATGTAGATACGTAAATATTATGTTGACATACTAATTTAACTAAATTGACTCTTAAGGTGAGCTGAGTTCTGAGTAGATATATAGAACTCAGCGATATATGATTTATTGCCTCTTTTATCCCTCCTATTTATGTAACCAAAACAGATTTTCACCAGCATTGTTTATGTTATTTATGTCCATGTTTCCTAAGATAAACATAAAACTTTATTTTATCCATTTGTTAAATTTACATAAAATGTTTTTTTTTTTTGTTGAAACTTTGTTGCTAACGCACAGATTGTGTATTTCCAAATATTTTGTTGATGTTATTGTTGTGTTTGTAATTTTTGATGCTTCTCGAAATTAATCAAAAATAATTTTGTTCGAAAGAATATGCGGCGATAAGGAAACATATACCAAACTATGTATAACCTCCTTTTGTATCCGGATATCCAATTATTGATTTGTTAAATATATCACATGTCATATACAATACATAGTTGTGTGTGCGTGTTCTAATAAACCAAAAAAAAAATTATCTGGCTCCTCATCCTGTTTGTATGGTTGTATTTTGATAAAGTGATATCCGTGTGTGTATTGAATAATGGAATTTTTATCAGTTACTTGGTAATATATCTCTAAATGTGTTGTGGCCACAAGTCGAAATATTTGCGTTTTTTTCAATAATTTATTCCCGGAAATTTGGGAATATTCAATATATTTGCGCCCTAGAAACAAAGAAATGTAACTAGTTTTTGTAATATAAACTCAAACTAGAATTATCGGCTTTAGCTCTATTATAAGCCACTTTACTTGTCAATCTTGCATCTCATCTTTAATTCTTATGGTTAAGTGCCACGCAAAAAAGAATTGCTTGAATACTTCCAGCACTTTAAAATTGGTTGATGGATCTCAAATAAATCTCAGCATTGAGTTGTTTTGAATCGATTTGGTATTCGAAATGGTAAAATTGAATTAAAACTAATCTGTTTCACTCTTAAGAAAATATCACGTAATGCACAAAATTACTTGAAATCCCAAATATTTATAGCAGTTTTATTTAAGTTTTCAATTTTTAGTTTTTCTTCAGATAAATTTCAAATTCGAGTTTTAAGTCGAATTGTAAGTGAAATCCGAGGTGAAGTATTAAAATACCACTCGTTAATATATACATCGAACAACACTTTTATATGTTACTGCAGAGGTTCATTTATTACCAGATACTGATTTTACTTTCTATAGGTATAGGAACAATAATTTAGACTTTTAGAGAACGTTCATTTCTGTAAATATTGTTCACTATATCGCCCGCTTCGTGGCAATAACTCCTAACTGCAATTTTTGCATAATTTAGATTTTGACGTAGAAATACAGGAATATAGAGTACTTACCCATACATGTAAGTTTAATATACAGAAACAGAAAACACAAAAAAAATTGATAGATAAAACTATTAGGTCTATAAAGGCAGCCCATATAAATAGGAAACAGTTTTTCTCGTTTCCTGAAAAATTCAATTTTTGCAGATAGGAGTTATTGTCACGAAGCGGGCGATATGTAGTTCCCCTGCCAGTTTTGTTTGGTAATTTTGTTCACCAACCCAATTACCCAACAGTTAAATCTGCGGCATTTAGATCGACACGTACCGGTTCCGAAACCTGATAGGACTAAGATGCAAAAGATTTCATCTGATAATGATCGAAGATGACGAAGAGCACTTTGTTGGAACATTTTTGTAAAAATTCTTAGAACTTTCTTACAATTATAAGATCATTAGAAATATTTTAGATCGTTAATTTAAAAAAACAGGAATGTTAGGGTCTAACCCACTACTTATCAAACTATGGGCTATGGCCACCTAGTGAGCCGTGGAGCTGTTACCAGGGAGCCTTAAAACCTCGTCTTAATATCTCTAATAAACCGCACAATTCGCTCCCACACAAATTTCTAAATCTGCCTATTATCAATGACCGCTACGGTTTTCTGTGCTGTTAATGGTTTTTGTAAGATATGTGATGTGTATTTGAATTCCACAATTACGAGGATTTTGGTCGGTAAGTTTTTATTCTACAATGAACATGAACAGGAATTTCAGATCGAAAACTTTGGTCTGCGGGACAAAAGAATCATGGTTAAAATTAAGGCCTTTTAGGAAGTAACAACATTTTTAAATCAGAGGTCGATATCCGATAGGAGCTAAATTTTAAATAAAAACTATAGGAACTTACGTCTATGAAAATTTGCGAAATTGGATGTTGAAAATGTACGTGTGTAGTATGTAATTTTAAACAGTTACTCGTACTTTAATTAATTAATTTGAAATTTCAAAAATTATATGGTAAATTTGTATATCAGATTACTGTTGAGAACTCCAAATCGAACATTCTAAGGTTGTAATTCCGAGTTTTTTGTAGGGAATCCAATACCGATTTACCTGTTATTACCGAACATTTATGTAACTATTTACAGACAAAATGCCTATAAAACCCAAATTATTAACAAGTGTTATAAATTGGACGAAATCTTTACCTTGGTTTTAGACATCAAAATGGCATATTAGCAAAGCAACCTTGATTATACAAGCCATAATCTAAAAAACGAAGCTTTTTTAAGGGAATTAGAAACGACGAAAAAATCAAAATTTCCACAGTAAAACACATAAAACATATGGGAAATCACTTTTTTTCCTAAGACAAATTTGTAAATGAAAACGTTGCAAATTCTTAATTATGATTTCTGAAATATGTTCATAAATGTTTGAATTTCAACATATATAAATATCGTTTAAGTAAATCGTTTTCATTTTCTTGTAATAATTGATTTATTTTAACCAAAATATAAACAAAAGTTCATAACAACAGCATTCTAGTCAAATTAAAAAGAAAAGCTTACTACAAGTCGTGTGCATTAAGTCAATGTACATAGATGGCAGTGGGTAGTGAACATTTTGAAAAATCGTACCAAAAATTGCGACCTGGGGAAATTTGAGTTCAAAAATTGTAGGAAAAGCAAAACAAATTCAGAAAATACTAAGAACGTGTCATAATTATGTGATTAAATATTTTTTTTTCGTATTTCTCTGCCAACAATTATAGGCATCTATCGTAGACTAGTAAAACTAAAGATAAATGTAGCAAGTATTATTTTAATTTGTCAGGGCAAACTTTGATGTATTTTTCAAAATGAAAGTTTGAAAAATATATTTTACAAATAATTTAATTTTAAAATTTCTGCAATTAATAGTTTCTTAATACCAATATACCATTCTTGTATATTGCTGCTAAAGATATGTAGAACACTTTTGAATAAACATTTTGTAACATTTTTGCTGTTTTCATTGAAAAAATTGAAGCTAGAAAACGCCGTTTTTACTATGGATTCCTATGGAAATCAGTGAAAAGTTATACCACTAAAAAAGCTTCTAAAAAATACGTCATAATGATTATGGCTCTATACTCTAGAAGGCTCTGATATTAGTCATTGGTTTCATTCTAATTTTCAGACTAAAATCTTTTGATTTATTTGCAAATCTATATCCACATCTACCAAATCTGATAAAAATTCAATTAATCCGATTAATTTATTATGAAAGTTGGCAATTAAGGAAAAAATATAGGATCCAGGGGGCATAAAGCACTATACTATTTAACGCAACAGGCTTGACTAGAATTATAAGACGAGTAGCTGGTTTTGTTTACATTACAAAGAGCAGTAATTGGCATCATTGCACATTTTTTCAATCAAACTTTGGAGTGCTTTAATGATGACATATATCAGAGCCTTCTAGAGTATAGAGCCATAATTATTATGACGTATTTTTTAGAAGCTTTTTTAGTGGTATAAATTTTCACTGATTTCCATAGGAATCCATAGTAAAAATGGTGTTTTTTAGCTTCAAGTTTTTCAATGAAAAAATCATAAATGTTACAAAATTTGTATACAAAAATGTTCGACATATCTTTAGCAGCAATATACAGGAAGGGTATATTGGTATTAAGTAAATATTAATTGCAAAAATATTAAAATTAAATTATTTCTAAAATATATTTTTCGAACTTTCATTTTGAAAAATACATCAAAGTTGGCTCTGACGAATTAAAATAATACTTGCTAAATTTATCTTTAGTTTTACTAGTGTACGTTAGATGTCTCAGATTTATACAGAAAAATACGAAAAAAATTGTTTAATCACAAAACTATGACACGTTCTTAATATTTTGAGAATTTGTTTTGCTTTTTCTACCATTTTTGAATTTGAAATTTCCCCAGGTGGCAACTTTTGGTACAATTTTACAAAATGTTTACTGTCATCACTGTCATCTATGTAATGTATATTGACTTAATGCACACGATTTGTAGTAAGCTTTTCTTTTTAATTTGACTAGAATGCTGTTGTTATGAACTTTTTTTATATTTTGGTTTAAATAAATCAACTATTACAAGAAAATGAAAACGATTTACTTAAACGATATTCATATATGTTGAAATTCAAACATTTATGAAAATATTTCAGAAATCATAATAGAAAATATGTAACGTTTTCATTTACAAATTTGTCTTTGGGAAAAAGTGATTTCCCATAGGTTTTATGCGTTTTACTATGGAAATTTTGGTTTTTTCCTCGTTTCTAATTCCCTTATAAAAGCTTTGTTTTTTTAGATTATGGCTTGTATAATCAAGGTTGCTTTGCATATATCCGTATAAGCTACGTCTTCTTGATAACACGCCTACTTGATAAATCCGTATAAACCTACGTCTACTTCATGATGTTTTTCTATCTCCTTTATTACTTGGCTGGTGAATTCAACCAGGTTAGTAGATGTAGGCCTACCAGGCATAAACCCATGCTGGTTGACAGTTATATGACGTATTAGTGTTGATTTAAAAGCATTGATACAAGTACCTAGTTCGAATAATTTACGATGATGAAGTTGATATTCCTCTGTAACATTTGAAGTCATCATGCTTGCCTGCTTTATAGATTGGAGTTATTTTAGAGATTTTCCATTTTTCGGCAAACACAGCGGTGGTTAAGGAATAATTGAACAGTTTACACAACGGATTTACCAAAATAATCGCGAACGCTTTTAGAATTGCATGTTTTCTTCAGATATGACTGGAGGAGTGATTGATATGTTGCTATTGCTTGTTCTATCGATGTAATCAGTACTAGCGATTGGTCGATATACAGATTGAAAAAATGCAGCAAATATGTCTGTTATCTCTTTGGCGTTTGAGGTGCTAATATTGTTGAATGTCATATTGGCAGAGTACCCCTCGATTTCACGCTTAGGCCTACAATATTTCCAGAACTGTTTTGGATTAGTTCTAATTTTTTCTTGGATGGAAGACAAATAAGACTTGTATTTAAATTTGAAATAGACATCAAATTCTTCACTGTGCTGTAAAAAGACTCAGTTCAATCTCCAGGGAATTAAAACTGAGAAACAAAAATTCTTGTTAACTCTGTCGACATTGTCACCAGAGACATGCTACAATATATCAGATTTCCCGACCGACCCTCCAGACACTGAACAATATACAAAATTAAAGCGAATTTTATTGGACCGTTTAGCGCTGTCGTCTGAGAGGCAAATCGAAGCCCTCATAACGAGCCAGGATATTGGTGACCCTAGACCGTCAGACGCGCTACGTCACATTCGTACATTGGCGAACACCAATTTTAATGCGAAAATGCCGGAGCTTATCAAGATCGCTCTTCTCGCAGCGAGAAACCATACCAATTGACGCACTGGCGAAAACTGCGGACAAGATGTACGAAATAATAAACATCGGCCAACAAAATGCAATATCACAAGTCAAATTTAGACAATCCCGCCCCCCGTTCGCACCGACCGTGTCCAATCCAGTAATCAGAATAATACTCTGGAAGCAAGGATGGCTCGGCTCGAGTCCAAGTTAGACAGATTATTCCAAGAGCGTGGACAGTCGAAGGGACGATAATCTTCGTCTCGTTCTCGATCGCGATCTCGCAGTTCTAACCAACTATAGTATCATACCAAATTTGGAAAAGCCGCCAAAAAAATGTATTCCACCGTGCGATTTCGTCACGTCGCAACCATCGACGTCTCACAACGCCAACAAAATGGACGTTGTTGATTGATTGATTGATTGATTGATTTAGTGTGTACGACCAAGCCTAAGGCAAGTTTCCCGGATACGCCGGGTCCACCGTACACCCTCTTACGAATAACAAAATCGAGGGAAAGGAAAGGTATGTTAGTAACAGAGACTCAACCCGGTTCCAGACACCATGACGGTTGATAGTTAGTAAATAAGACAACACAAGACAACACAATTTCTAAACTACATGATTGTTAACTGCTTGTTGTTTCTGGAGCGTTGAGTCCGGCTATACCTTTGTTACTGAAAATTAGGATTAAATTTAATCCCTTTAAGAATGATTAATTCTGGAGCAATCTTAAATTCTGAAACAAATTAAATTATTCATCAGTATACTTAAAATAAACCCCTCTAAACACCTAAGATTTTATTAATTTAAGTATACATACTTAAAATTACATCCGCATCAATCCTAGCCTAGGCCACTTATAAAATTCAATAAATAATTTAAAAAATCCTCTAGTTGGCACCCCTACAAATTTTAACAATTAATTAATTTCATCAGCTTACAAAATTAACACAATTTTTAATTTCAGCTTCTTCACTCCTTGTTGATCCTGGAAGGTTGATTTAAGCTGGAATTTAATTCTGAAACACGGGATTAATTTAATCCCTAATAATTACTAATTCTGAAACTATAATCTATACTTGAAATTAGCTTCTTTATTAGAAAGGATTAATTTTAATCCCTCTAATAATGATTAATTCTGGAACTGAGTTATATTCTGAAAATTAACTTATTAATCAGTGAACTAAAAAAGGAACTCCTTTAGATACTATTCACATATTAACAAAAATAACTGATAAACAAAATCAATAGGGTGCCAGTCCTTCCCGGAATCCCAATTTCACCAATCCGATCCAAAAAACTACAGTTTAACTCAAAACTACTATTATAAATGAACCATTTTCGTGAACCTGCCACTTAAAGTATAGAAGTTTCATCTGTGATGACTTTTCTGGAATGAATTACAATTAATATCACCAGTACCCAAAATTAAAGTTATAAGAACTAATTAGTTTCTAAAGTATGAATTCAGTTTAGGAATTCCGTGCAGTTCAGTAAAATTAACTACCCCGTATTAAAAATAATCATGCTTAAATAAACAAAAAAATTTTATATGAACAGTGAAATCTCGAAACAGCGCAGCCAAAGGAACCGGAGAAATGTATTTAATTATTTAATAATTTAATTTAGTTGTGTATTTACATATGCAAAGTTTTATTATTTTATTTCCTTATTAACCATATATTTTCACATAAACACTTATCACTTTGGCGAATAAAATTTCCTTGCGAAATTACAATTTCCTTAAATCAGTATTCACTATAACGAGACCTCACTGTATTACATACGATAGTTTCTGGTTCAACTCAAATTTACTCGATAATACAAAGTAAACAAATCCCATTAGAATCGAACACAAGAAACTTTTAATTCTAATTAAATTTCCAATTCAACTCAAAATTACTCGATTATACGTAGTATAAGAATCTTATTTGAATTGAATACATGAAAATTTTGCGTTGTGTAGTTCATTGTATATAAAGAGCACTATAAACACAAAGAATACAACAACGCCAAGTAAAAATAATAAAATCGTATTACAGTACAAAACTAAAACCACCAACGCACATAGAGAAAACAAACTTTTCATATAATCCTTCACGTGCGCAGCAGGGAAAGTATCGATGTGTACATAGTGTGTTTTGGTACATGCCTTCTCTATATTATATACATATATAATAGGCTTCACTATATTATATATTACTGTATATATTTCCGAAAATAACCTCGTACACTACACATACACGACTGTGAATACAATTCAGAAGCAAATATCAACAATCGAACACTATAGAACCAATGTTGTCTTGATAGAAATTATATAATAGAAATTATATTCTTTTTATGTATATAAATAAAGAATATATATGTTTGTGTCGTTTCCACATAAAACAAAAAATACAACACATACATAATCTCGTAAGAGGAAAGAGAGAAACCGAAAACTTGTATATTCATGTACAGAAACAGAAATTTAATGCGTAAATTTATTTATTCGATTTTAATTAAATTTAAATACGAGATAATGTATTTGACCATTCGAATTTTATGCACCAACTACACAAATTTAAGACATGCATTATTAAGCGAGAAAGCCAAAATTTGACTTATTTCGCTATAAATATGAGAATAAAAATAAAAATATAAAACAATGCCTGTTGAATGCATCCCGATGGATTGCATTCTATCCATATTTAAATTTTCACTATTCTTATGCACACACTTTTACTTAAATAACTTAAATTAAAATAAATTATATATAAATTATATATTTAAACACTTTACACTACATTAGAAAATAAAATAAACTAAAAATTAATTAAATTAAAATTTTCTCGAAGAAGACGACAAAAACACGTCCTTCTTCTTCGAGCGTCAACGACCGACCTCGCCAACAAAATGGACGTTGTTGAGGATAATTTAAAAAACCATTAAAACACGGGGTCGGGAACATTGTTACAAATATACCTTATACGTCTCGTATTATTCGCATTCGACCGAATAAATCGAATTACCTACCTAGTCGACACTGGCGCTGACCTTTCGGTTATTCCAGTTCATAATTTCAAAAATGAATTCAATATACTTAAACGCAATTCCAATCAAGTTCTGTCGGCCGCCAATGGACTCCGATCAATTATTCCATCACCAACGGCTACGGCACTCGGCTTAAGAAGTTTCCGCAACTTACAGCAGAGCCAAATTATAAATTGCCAGTCCGCCACAATGTTGCCCATCACATTGTTATAGCAGGCCATCTGCCTGTTGCAAGACCAAGAAGACTAGACCTAGTCCGCATTTATGGAGTTTCAACATATGGTGGAATTAGGAATTTGGAGGCCATCTGCATCTCCTGTCTCTTGAATTCGGTGACAACACCTGATCGTTATCCTATTCCTCACATTGAAAACTTCTCCATGCATTTACATGGATGTAAAATTTTTTCAAAAATCGACCACGTCAGAACGTAACATTTAATTCCAGTTTCCATTGAACACTCCTTTTGGCCTGTTCGAATTTACTCGAATATCATTCGGATTAAAATCAAAATCTTTAAAACAGTAGAAAACATCGGCGATACCCATAAGCTACAAGAAGACATCGACAATCTAGCGAAATGGTGTGAGTCTAACCTCCTCAGTCTCAACATCAACAAGTGTAAGAGTTTATCGTTCCATCGAAAAGTTAACCCTGTTACACAACAATATCAAATAAATGGCGTACTTTTACAAAAAGTATTCGAGATTAAAGACCTAGGGGTTACTTTCGTTGAAAACATGTGCTTTACTAAGCATATTGAACAATGCGTTGCTAGAGCCAATTCCATGCTTGGTTTTATTAAGCGTTGGACTGGGGATATTCATGACCTAGAGACAATCAAGATCCTGTATTATGCCTACGTGAGATCTCAACTTGAATATGCTGTCAACATCTGGTGTCCTTTTTACGACGAACCTATCAGAAAAATCGAGAGTGTCCAAAAAAAGTTTATACGGTATATAACGTGTAAAGACGGATGGGATTATGACCATGACTTACCGCACCACGTTAACCTGAAGCGATTACCATCATATGCTACTGGATGCAAAACCTATCAAATGACAACATTGGCAAATAGACGAGAGCTTTTAAAGTGTTCGTTTATTGGAAATATTTTACTTGATCAAATCGATGCACCATCCATACTGGAATCAATTAAAATAAAGGCACCGAGTAGGAATTTAAGAGATCATGAGTTCCTTCATCTAAATAAACACAGAACAAACTATGGTGACAATGAACCGGTAAACATGATGTCGAAGAGTTTTAATAAAATCGACCATCTGTTCGACTTTTACTTAAGTAAAAACAGCTTTAAACGTAGGTTGAAGCAACATTTTGCTCCAACCTAAAAATATTTTTAGGTCAATTTTTATTCTTTTTTTGTTTAATTTAATTTTTATTCTACCATGTTCAGTATGTTATAAATTCAAGTCATATTTGTAGACTTTTCTCAGTATAAATAAATAAATAAATAAATAAATTACGTAATGCCGCTCAAACGTTTCAGCATCACAATCTGATGAACAGCACAAACTCCACCTATTGGAACAACTCTTCCACGGGTTAACTGAGTTTGATGTTCATATCAACAGTTCCAAATGCGTATTTGGCGTATCTAACTCTTGATTTCCTTAGCCACAAAATAACCCCTAATGGTATTCATCCGTCTGAAGAACGAATTAACGCCATTAGGGAATTCCCAGCTCAATTAAGCATATTCAGAGGTCTGGTGTGGCATAGTAGCTGGTGGAGTTCAGAGCTGGTTTTCCAGACATGGCGCAATGCTTGAATAACCGCATATAAGAACAAACGCAAGAAGAAAAGAAAAGACACATCCGCTTTGTTTACAGAAAGTAAAAGAAAATTTAAATTATAATTCTGACCGAAAACTGTTCAACCTGACACGAGAACCCACACCCCTCACACCCATCACGATCCCCCACGTGTTACGTTACTCACTCATAATTTGTGGGAACATTAAAGACATTAAAATAATGAAGAGTCGCAAAAGATTGAATGACACACTCAGCTGTAAATAACAGCCCCTACTGATACGATAATTGAGAATGTTGTAGACGGACGGTAAAATTATAAAAAAAAAATACAATAAAAAAAAATTGAAATAAAAGAACCTTAATTATTAAATATTTCGCGGAATAACTGCAAACTACTCAAAATTATAGAAGGAAAATAAGATCTAATCATAAAAGTAAACTCATGTAATAGAAAGAAGCATACAATTATAACCAGGCACCGGTAAATGCTATGTTCGAAATATTGGCGCGATTTTAACCCCGCAAAACCAGTGGACAAATATTTGTGAAAAGCAAAAACGCGATGCGATGACGATCAAGGTCAGCTCACAGGAAGATATTTTAATTCTAGTAATAGTTTTTTTTCTTCAATTTAATTTAAATTTTCAATTATGAATAGCAATAAAAAAATAATACAACAAATTAATCTACCGCGTAGTTAACGAAAAAAAATTAAAGAAATACAAAAAAACAAATTGCGCAGTTTTCGTTCACCTGGATTAAAAAAAAACACAATATCGCTGTCACCATACCGCTTGATTGGCGGGATTGCTGCAAACTGCTATTTTTAAATTTTTATTGGCAATTGAGTCTAAATCGACTCAACCCTGATCAGAACTCAAAACTTGCCTTTCCAAAATTATACTTTTCTATTTTCTCGATAGAATCTTTTAAAAATTAACAAAAACCGACACACCACACTTACATTTCATCATCATCACTACTCTCGCGTTGTTGCAATATCACGCATCACCAATACAGTATTATCATCATAATAAAAAAACTAATTACTCTCATAAAACAACATTCTCATCGTATATTCATTACTATATTCAATCACCATGGACCGCATAAGCGACACACCCATTAAAAAATACTGACGGACAAATAAAACCCATTAATCTCATCCACCATATCACAATATCAAAGTGCTTATCCCCATTTGATATGCATAATCAGCATTCAGGGGCAATGGTGCGTTTTTTTTATTTGCTCGTGATAGATGCTATGCAGAGCAGTCAATTTTCTATACCTGAATTTACATTTTAAGTGCTATTTATTGGAAAATTTTTATTTAACGTCAAACTAAAATTTTTAATTCAATACTTCAGTGAAAACGTGATATAAAAAATATTTAGCTCTACCTATGTATTTATATGGAGCCGCTATTCAGAGCTATTTTTATATGACAGTTCTCGATAGCGGCTCCGGATAGCGAATAAAATAACGCACTATCAACAGTGGAGCTGAGCTGGCCAAGACCAAAACAACTACGAAGCAGTGTTACGCAGACGAGGGTGGCGTAACAACTGATAAGTTCTTGCTTGTGGAAACAATTCTTGGCTTAATACTGCGCCACACTACCTACACTGAATGATTGTTGTTTACAAGAGGAAATGAATCCGATCTTTACAATTGTTACAGTAAAATGAATTTCTCGTACGTAAATGTTTCTGTTCAGTAGAAAAAAAGTTAAATTAAGAAGTTATTGGGTTGTGGCACGGATATATTACCTGATTATTCAGATTATGTCTCTAATTTGGCATTCGCCTCACTTGACACTAATCCCATCCAGATCCATTCTGAAGATGAAGGCTGTTTCTCCCTGATGTGATTCGCTGATGATTTGACCGACAATGACATGTGACAAGAGGTCAGTAATGATGAGACGTGTACCATTGCTGTGACCTTTCTCCGGATCCAGATTGCGGAGAAGCATCACCACAGCGCCTACTTTCAAATTTAGCTCATGTGGTGGAATTCCCGATGGAATCTGGTTGTTGAGATATTCCACGGAGAAGTTGAGTCAGTCGTTTGCATCATCAGAAATGATTTCATCAGCACTCAGGTAACGAACTGCGTTACCGTTGAGTGTGGCAATCATGTGATTGTTGACTTTCATCACTTCCTTCAGATTTGTTGTGAGGATCGTTCTCGACGTCAGTTTTTCACGTGTCAGAGTGTTGATGTCATCTCCAAACACACGTCGAATCATTGCGTCAGCTCGATAGGCATGTTTTTGGCTGCGGTCTTGATCCGCCGGGCACAACAGGTAAAAGTTGACGGAAATCTCCACCGAAAACGATCACTTTGCCTCCAAACGATTCGTTGTTGCAACGCACAGACACACAACACGTACATATAGTTTTTGATTTAATTAAATTGTTTTCTAAATAATTGCAGTGATGATTGAATGAAACGACCGATTGAATGAATGAATAATTACAAAATTAAGTAGTAAAGTTTTAGCCCTTAATCTTATGTGTAAATGTCGTTGGTTCTGGGACACTTTAATAGATACACAATTGCTACAATTGTAACTTCCGGTTTAAAATTGATAAATTATTCTTGAGACGTAGTTTGCTTAACGTGTAATGTCACAATTGTGAGATTTGTAATGCACTTAAAATGATTTTTTTTTGTGGTTTTTACTTCTCACCCTCACAATTGTATTAACCCCTTAAGGACCGATTTTTTTTCAAATAAATGCACCAAAAAACATCAATTTTTTTTTTAATAATGACAATAAATTAATACTTTGACATATTAAGAACAAAAAAAGTCTGTTTAGAAAATAAACTTTATTTTTATAAATAATTTATTGTTTTTTAATTCAAACAAATGTAAAAATGATACAATTATTTTCACAATTTATTTCGGGCAAATAAATAATGGAACGTACAATATGTGTGGGTACGGTCTTTTTGGACCATATAGATAGTATATCTCGAGATATCTCGGGCCTGGTCCTTAAGGGGTTAATCGGGTCAGAATATATGATTTAGACATATTATTCCCGATACCGACCGCAATCCATCCAAAATTTTAACACTATTCGAACTATAATGGTGCCGCTACTAAACCACGTTTTTATTTTCTTACACTCAATTTCAATAAAATTTTCTTTTTAAATAATATAATCACTCGCTTTGCCAAAAATAGTAAATTTCTAAGTCAATCTGACCTGTTTGTCTTCAACTACGAAATGTTATGATAAATCGACTGCATGCATCTATCGACCAGCAATATGTAGGTATCGGTAAACGATTACCTCGTTATTTTTCCAACTTAAATCCACTCGTTTAGGATCAACTTGTGAATTCTATCGACCACCCTATAATTTTACTACCAAATTTTATTTTTAATTGAAATGAAATTCACCACTATACTATCCGATTCATTAGTATTTGTGATGAAAAAATTTAAGGTAACGTTTATGTTTGTTGTAATATAAAATCAAGGAAAATTATTTTTTTGAATTTTCTTTTTGTCTTATTTAATTCAATTATAAATAACGTTTTATTTGATATAAATTTCATAAATAAATTCATAACTGTAATGCAAATAAATTCAATTAAACTTGATTCAATAGTATTTGTGATTCATATTTTTGATTCATAAGTATTTGTGATATCCAGAAAAATTTAAAAATAATTAGTAAATCAATTAAATTTAAAATTATTTTTGACTAATTAAATAGTGATTAAGTCACTTATAATTTGTGAACCATTGGAACATTTTTATTACGTCTCCATCATGTCTCGGAAGTGACCAAAAATTTTGTTCATAAAATCGTAGGGAATCCTGTCCCACAAGGCTTTATAAGCACCCCATTATAAATGTTTGATCTTGCTAGATTGCGAGTATCGACAGATGATAATTTCTCCTAATCTGTTGAATTGGCTTTTAATAAATTAAATAGTTTAGGTGTATTCGTCACACTCACACGTTTTGGCAGAAATTGTACTTTCCCTTTTTTGATAGAAATTATACTTTCCTAATCACTGATAACCTGCCAAAAAAAAAATTACTTAGTGGGCTTAAAAGCTGAAGGTGTTCCATTGATGTACTAGAAGTAATTAGAGCCGGGCTAGACAAAGTATTGGTGATTATACTTATTATGTTTCAATCTGTGACTTCAAAATGTTATTATGGAATTTAGGACTATCCTCTATTTTCTTTTTAATTGCTTAACCCTATTATCTCATTTTGATTTGCAGAGTAAATCCATAGTTTTACATATTTAACAAGATCCACTATCTTGCCCTTATGTACAAAATAATTTAATCAATTAACATAAACAATTAAATTCAAGTATTCGATAAACCAATTCGAACGGACAAAACTCCTACGAATTCAATATGCTCCTAATTACTTAATGCATTTTTAATTTCAATTAAAAGATAAATACAAATTCTATAGTCAACCATCAGACGGTCTATATTTATCCAAACCTACCATTGTTTCAAATCCAAATCCATAATGTAATCCTTTTTATTTTTTTTTGTGTTTGAGTTTTATTAATCATAATATTTAATGTTTATTTTTATGTTTGATTTTTGTGTCGTCGGATATAACCCATATGGTTCCGAAATAATACAATGTATATGACATTACCCGTAATCGTAATATACAAACATATATAAAAAGGTTTGAGCAAGGGTTAATGGGTTAGTTGTTAGTATATCCCTTAACAAAAAATGAAATTACTGATGTTTGGTTATTTGTACGATTTCCTTTTGTCTCGATATTTGGGTGGTAGTTTGTTATTTTCCGTTTTTTTCCTGTACACATTGGAAGTTGGGACACACACAATCGAAACCAATTTGTATCATTCAAATTTAATTGTAAGTTGGTTTATTTTTATTGGGAAATAAACGATAATTGTATAAATAAATAAATTTGATTGATTAATCAACAATTAATTTGGTTTGAGACTATTATACAGATTAAATTAGAAAATAACCAAACATTTAACTTCCATAATAAACAATAAAATTAAATAATTGCTCCCAATGGTACCATATTTGTTATGTTTATGTTGGTCACATGTATGTATAAAAGAGTTTAGACGAATTTTTGGTGAAAACAGAAAAAAACTAAACTGTATGAGAGGGAGAGAGAGAAAGTAATAATCACTGTATAGTACCACCCCATCCTCATCAAAAAAGCTTTGACGAACTTTTCATAAAATGTAATTAAAAAGTTGGAAAAATCAACACAAAAGGCATATAAATTAATCTAAATCAATGTTGTTTTATTGTTGTTGTTGTTTCTTAAGGGAAACAGGATTTAGCACTGTTTTGTTCTACCACCACAGACCATTAAGTATGTACAGAGGGAAGAAGAAAAATTGAAAAGTTCTTTTTTTATATAAAATTAATTCTAATCCTCAAAGTTAGTTTTTAGTAATTAGTTTGGTATTATTCTTGTTGAAGTTTTAAAATTGATTTTGTTTATGATAGTTTTATGACATTTAAAGATATACTTGTTTGGATTGATGTAATTTGCTGAATTACAAGCATTGACATTTTTTATGAAATCAATTGATTAAATCAACCACCAATAAAAATGTAGAACCCACAATGTTTTATGGAGATCGTATCAAAATCTAGAAACTTAAAACACCGAAAATAGAAATAACTCAAAATACTGAAAAAAAAAAATTCAGGAAATATCGACATAAATAATACTGAAAATCAAAATCTCGAAATTTATAAAACTCGCTGATAATATTTATACATTTTTTATTATAGTTAGGTGCTTCATAAAGATGAATTACTCAGAGCATATATAATGTATGTACATATGCAGATAATGTTCACATAAATATACGCATACGCACACGCACACATCCTTAGTTGTGCATGTACAAACTTTCGTGTGTTAATATAGTTTATTAAATTAATTCCTTGGTTATGTTAATATAATTTAATATTTATTGCAATTCCTTTTAAAACTGGATGGAACTTGCCTATTTCTCAATCATATATTATGAAATTTGACATGTGCATTGGAATTGGGATTCCAATATGTTTTTTGGATGAAGTTCTGGAATATGGGGAAGAATCAATCACAAATCACAGATCCTCAGTTTAACTGCTAACTAAAGCCTAATCTAACCCCAACTTAGCCCTAATTCAATCCGCAAACGCAATTCCACTCAACCCTCAACTCAACCGCAAACACTACGCCAAACTCAATCCTCAAACCAGCATATATTAAAAATTGGTTAACTGCTCGTGCTCACTACATCCTAACCCAACCCCAACTCAACTCCAACTTAACTTTAACTCAACCCGCAAATTGGCCCCTAACTCTTGACGTACAGTATCTATAAGTTCTTCAAATCTCCGCCTTGACCATAGAAACAGATTGGCGAAAAAAAAAATCCAAATCGGACAAGCCGTTCGCGAGATACCATGGGTACAGACATCCAGACAGAAGGACGGACATTTTTTTTTCTTTTTCAGACTCAGGGACTTTCAAAACGTCGAGAAAAGTGGTTTTGGAAAAAAAATTCCATCATTTTTGACAGGATTTCAATACTTTGGTCTTTTTAGACCGAAGTAAATTATAATCGTCAAAATGCAAGTTTGAGATATGCATATACATACTAGCTCATCTCGAAAAAATACTGAAAAATAATGTAATCATCTGTTTTCAACCGCGCGGTTGAAAACAGATGATTACATTATTTTTCAGTATTTTTTCGAGATTTTTCAGGATTTTTTTTCAGTATTTTATTTTTTGAGATTTTATTTTTCAGAATTAAAATTTTCGAGATTTAGAATTTTCGGGATTTTTATTTTCGCAATTTAGATTTTCGGTACACCCATACCAACCCTGTTTTATGTAATGTTCACATCATTTTACCGCATTTAAAATGAACTAATTTGGTTCCCTAGAAATAGTTTATTCTTAAATTCTGGAAGTTGCACTTAAGAACTAAAATAATGCTTGCAATAAAAACGCATAAATAAAAGATTAGTGATTAAACCTACCACTAATCAAGCACAGATCAATTTTGGATAAGGTCTAGTCTCGCCACTTTAAGCAGTCCAGCCTATCAGAAATATGTATAACGTATAATAAGCTTATTTATGTCTCATCGAAAATGTTTCTAGATGTATGCCAAAATACTTCATCTAGGAAATTATTTTGGAACGTTAAATTGTCTTTCGGATAGCATCAGTCATTTCTGGTAGGTGACAGTGCATCTTCTTGTTTATGCCTGAACGACAAATTCAATTGCCAATAGGCCTGAGAATAGGCTTACTTAACACCACTATTAGATGTAAACAAACAGTAAAAGAACCTCGAACTTGTTTGGTTGAATGATGTCCACGTCCAGCAATCCAGAAGGTAATAAAGTACCGGAATATCACTATGATGAATCACAAATTTATTGCAACAACCAGTTGCATAGAAGGCTATTCGCGAACGGTTGTTTTTTCGTGGAGAAAAATAATTTTTCAACCAAAAAAAAAAAAAAAAAAATTCAAATTCGAATTAAATATTTAAATATATAAATAAGTATTGGGTAAAACGAGGTGGTTTGGCGTCTATTGGAAGGGGCTCCGTAAACTTCCAGTAGGCGCAGGTGTACGTACTGCCTCCTCGTGGCAACCACCGGTAACTGTAACCATTAGGCTGAATGTGGCCTTTGGTGACAGGCTAAAGTACGACGCTAAAGGAGAAAACCTTGACAAAAAATCCCTAATCTAAGGTGGAACAGCATATGCCGATGGATGAATGGCTGATAGGTTAATCAGTCTATATATGCGGACTCTGGATACCAGGCACCCTCCAGTTTTATTTAGCCTTCCTGTAGTAAACCTAGGTGACCTACAGGCGACTTTTTTATTCCCAGCAACTCGCAAGAGTTAAATCAAAACGGTAGACGAGGCACGGGAAGGAATACACGGGAGTGGGTCTGCCCTCTCAAAGTCCTTGAGTCCCAATGCTACCGCTTTTCTAGCAGAAGTAAATGTTATTACATCTAGGAGGGAGAGCAATGAGCCCAGATAGTATGTAACGCGTGTAGAAGTACTTCCTACAGTAAACATTTAGGAGGGAGAGCAATGAGCCCAGATAATATGTATCGCGTGTAGAAGTACTTCCGACAGTAAACATCTAGGAGGGAGAGCAATGAGCCCAGATAGTATGTCCCAGCAACTCGCAAGAGTAAAATCAAAACGGTAGACGAGGCATGGATAGGAATATACGGGAGTGGGTCTGCCCTCTCGATGTCCTTGAGTCCCAATGCTACCGCTCTTCTAGCAGAAGTAAATGTTATTACATCTAGGAGGGAGAGCAATGAGCCCAGATAGTATGTATCACACACCGGTCGGCAGTATTATCAGGTTCTTTAAGGGCCTGAATATTGGCTGGACGGATAATTAAAACATCTAGGAGGGAGAGCAATGAGCCCAGATAGTATGTATCACGTACCGTTAGGCAGTATTATCAGGTTCATTAAGAGCTTGAATATTGACTGGACGGATAATTAAGTAGGGCTTAATGCACAAAAGATCTTTTAGGTCGCAGTGCGGGGTGGCTTGAGCCCCCACATGGTCCTCAAGTAATAATAATAATAATAATTGGGTAAAACGATGGCGGAGGAGTAAAGTGTACATTTGGTGTTGGTGATTAAAAATTTAAAGGCAAAAATATTATAATACATTTTCGAGACTTTGTGTATAATTAATAATTATTTTAATAAAAGTTAACGTAATAATCACTAAAATTATTAACATAAAATACAGTTTCAACCATTTAAATACTATACTATTTGGCTCAGCTCAGTTACTGTGTCGGTCGGTGTTATAATTATCAATAATGCCCAACAATACGGATACTGCTAAAGCAGCAGGACCCACTACACGCAAGCAGTCTTCACGGGGGCCCATTTCATCTACTGAATGCTTATTTAATTTAGAGAATCCTAGCAATAAGGATCTGCTAATCGCTATTTCATCAATTCATAAAAGTCATGCAGAAACAAATAAAAAACTTGATTCAGTCGTGGATGACATTAAATGTCTTATTCGTGACAATGATGCTAACAAAGGTCTAATACAACAAAATACAATTAGATTAAATTCTGTCCAATCTGAGATGACGAAATTGAAGTGTGAACTTGAATATCTAAAACAAAAAGAATTTAATCATGACGTGATGATTTCTGGTATTCCATATCTAGCTAACACTACTGCTGAGGTGTTATTTGACTGCAGTAAGAAGATTTATATGTTTGAACAACAAGATGTTATTTCATATTTTCTTCGGCAGATTGGTATTCAGCAACATTTCCAATTCATCATTAAATTTAAAGATTTGGGTTGTAAGTATAAATTCATTAAATTGTTTCGCACTAGCGGTCCGCTATTTCTACGTCAGTTACTATCACAATCCATTATTACGGCTGAGCATGGTAACCGTAAATTGTTTGTTAATGATCGCCTAACGAAGTACAACCTGGATTTATTACATCAGCTGCGGCAGTTGCAAAAACAACAAGTGGTTAGCAATTTCTGGTATCGTATAACGGCACTTATTATGTTAAAATTAAAAAAGATGACACTACGTCAACAATTATCAGCAGCATGGAGGATATTCATAAACTCAAAGCGTAGAAGTTATTCAATAACTAATTTTGTCTTCTTAATTAGCTATATTTTATTTTAGTTTTGTCTTTTTTTTTCTCATCAATATCAAGTACACTAGTACATTTTGTGTTTTTTCTTTTTTCTTGTGATTGTAGTTTTTTCTTTAGTATTTTTGTTAGTGATGAATACTGTTAATGATGAATATAATCTGGCCAATGAAATCAACATTTCGTTTGATAAATATAGTAGTTTTGATCACGTCCATGATAGTTATGAAAGAATTCTCTGCTTAAATGCAAGAAGTTTGCGTAATAAATTGGATGAAATAGAAATGACTGTTTCTTCATTTCAAAAGAAACCTAAAATTTTGGTCATTTCTGAAACTTGGATGTACAGCAATGAAACCCAGTATTTCAATTTACCAAATTTTACATCCTTTAACTGCGTTAGGGATGATGATCGTGGCGGTGGTGTTTCTATCTTTGTTCATGACAGCATTTGTTCAACTGTAATTTTCTCTCACACCATAGATTATGCTAGCTACTTAATCGTTGAATTATTGACGTCTAAAATCAAAATTTGTGGAATATATAGGTCTCAAAAATCGAATCTGGATACTTTCTTTAATAAATTAGATGATATATTTAATACTTACAAAAATTCTATTTTAATGGGTGATTTGAATATTAATTATTTATTGGCTAATGATTTATCAACACAAAAGCTTGAAAGTAGTGTTCTTTGGAATGGTTTTGTTATTTTGAATCCCCGACTTTCTGAATTTTATACAAGAATGTCCAATTCCCCTTCTATTTTAGATTATGTGATCACAGATTTAATTTCACACAGGTATAATCTTGACACCTTTTACTTATCTTATTCGGACCATAAAGCTATTTTGTTAGATTTCTATTTTCATTCTCAGCGGAATTTGAATTTGCGAGAAGCGACTAAAACGATAATTGATCATCAAAATATTTCGAAAATTTTAAGTGAGGTTGGTTTTCCGACTACCGTTGACTTTTTCAGTCTCATTGCTTATCTAAACGATTTAATACGTAGACATACAATCACTGTTCGTATAAAACAGAAAAATAAACATTGGATCAACAGTGAATTACTTCAATTAATTTCTCGTAGGGACAAATTTTATCGTCTGCATAAAAAATTCCCTGATAACTCTTATTTCAAAGAGCAGTTCCTATCTTTCAGAAATTTGGTTTCCAATAAAAACAAATTCTTGAAGAAGCAATACTATGGTGATAGGGAGTTTAGGCAGAATAATTTTGACTCTCGGAAAAATTGGAATTTGTTCAATCGTATTATTTTTAATCGTACCAAGACGATTAACCCTATTGTAATATCTGATCACTTTGGTAATTTATTGGAACCTTTTGCGGTAGCTAGCATTTTCAATAGACACTTCATTGAAGTGTCTTTTAATTGCTTTGACCAACCCTCGACCACAAATCTTGAAATTATCCATAGTTTCAGACATTATGCTATATAAAATTGACAAAATTATTAGTTCTCTTAATACTAAATCTGCTAACGGATATGATTTAATATCAGCAAAGTTTTTGCAAATCCATAAAGAGAATCTCATATATGTTATTATGCAAGTCACTAACGATTGTATAGATAATGGAATTTTCCCTAGTTCATTAAAAAAAGCAGTGGTTTCACCTGTTCACAAATCTGGAAGCAGGAAAATGTGTTCTAATTACAGGCCTATTTCAGTCCTTAATTCTATGTCTAAGATTTTTGAGAAAATCATCTATGACAATATTAACGGTTTTTTTCTCAAGCATAATGTTATTAATGAGAATCAGTTTGGATTTATTAAAAACTCGAATACCCAAGCAGCTGTGGCCAATCTCATGCACAATGTTTATTTAGGGACTCATGCGAAACTTCATGTTGGGGTCTTATTCATTGATATTCGAAAGGCCTTTGACTGTGTTGATCATTTTATATTATTAGAAAAATTCAAGCTACTCAAACCCACTGAACAATTTCTATCAGTTCTAAAAGACTACCTAAGTGATCGCAGTCAACGCACAATTGTTAACAACGTTTACAGTGATTATGCATCAATTTTTTCTGGTGTACCACAAGGATCAATTCTGGGTCCATTATTATTTATTTTTTATATTAACGATATTTTTAATTTGAACTTGGTTGGTAAATTGCAGCTTTACGCTGATGATGCAGCTTTAGTGTATAGCAGTAGCGATTTAAATGATGTCACAAAACATATGCAACACGATTTACACTTGATCAACAATTATCTATTGGCTAATCGTTTGTCCTTGAACCTCAGCAAAACCAACTACATTATTTTTGAAAACAAACCAAAGGACAACTTCCCATCATATTTTAGTTTTGGCGATTTTAACATTCAAGAAGTATCTTTTTTTAAGTATCTGGGATTGGTAATTGATTCAAAACTAAATTGGTCGATGCATATTAACAAACTATTCAAAACTATTTCCCCAATGTTATTTGTGTCGCGACGCATTTGCAACTATATTAATACTGAATCTGCGTGGTTAATTTATTTTGCATACGTCAAATCGCATCTTAATTATATGTCCATGATCTGGAATGCTGCACCTGCTTATTTGTTGCGACCTTTATCAATTCTCCAGAATAGGATTATAAAAATTATTAAACACCTACCCAGACTTACCACCTCATATTTGCTATACAGCGAAAAGATCTTACCTATTGCTGTTTTAGGTGATTCAGATTTACTGATTTTCATTTTTAAGGCAATTAACAACTTAACTAAATGTAATTATAATTTCCAAAGGGCTAGTGACATCCATAATTATAATACACGGTCAAATCAAAACTACTATATGTCATCTCTTCGGACCAATAGGGACTCGAATAATGTTTTTTATCGAGGCTTGATTTTGTTCAATGAATTGCCTGATGAAGTTAAACAGGAAACGCGCATTGGCCACTTTAAATCATCTGTTAAGACTTTTATTTATAACAAATGGCTAAATTTGATTACTATAAGAATAGGAACTTGAGACTTCAATTAATTTAAGTATTTTTTGTGTTTGTTTTTTATTTTTTTTTATTCTATGTTTATTTTGTATACTTTTCTCCCTCTTTCGTTTCATACACATGTATACTTATGTATGTACTTTTCTATTTGTTATAGTTCTTGTAACTTTTTAAATGGAATTAAATAAATTATAACGAAAAAAAAAATGATTTGACTTTATACGCGAGACGTGCCAAGCACAAAAGGAACAAATATTGCAACATTTGCCGATGATACTGCAATCTTGGCAACTGGAAACAACATACAGGAGTCAACCAGCAAATTACAAAACGCTGCTAATTCATTGAGTAATTGGACGAAGAAATGGCGCCTTCAACTCACCGAAACTAAATCTGTACATATAAACTTTACCAACAAAAATGTTAATTGGTTACATGTTCGACTGAATTCGCAACCTATTCCACATGCAAACACCGCAAAATATTTAGGAATGACTATTGATGCTAAACTCAAGTGGAAAGAGCATGTTAAAAAGAAAAAAGAAGAGTTAAACATCAAATATAGAAAAATGTATTGGCTCATAGGAAGGAACTTTGAGCTAATATTATTTAATAAACTGCTATTATATCGGCAGATATTGAAACCTGTATAGACGTATGGTCGTATGGTATACAGCTATGGGGCCGTATCAAGAAAACTAACTAAAGTCTTGCGTAGTTTGGTCAACGCACCACTAGATAAAATTGTATTGAGTTGTAATATTTGTTAAATAATAAAAAATAAAAGAATTAAAAAAAAATATTAATATTTTGTGGAACCGCCTTTTGCCTCTATTAGGGCGATACAACCCCGCAAATGATGTGGAAAAAATTGGTCAAACAATTCGTTTATTTTACGCCTACCGTTCTTGGTCGTAATTATGGTGCAGATGTTTTATTGCCTGCAAGTATTTTATTGAGTATAAATAGTGCATACTTTGTAAGATTAATTTATTCTAGGTGATTCTAGTCAAATAAAGAATAAAGTGCAATTTTAGTTAAGAAAATGAGAAAAGTTATTGAGTAGTGTAAAAGCAATATGTTGATATTGGCGCGAGAAAATTTAACCACGCGTGAAATAGCAGAAGGATTAAACATTCCTAAATGCGAGAGATGGCATGGGCAGTACCCAAAGGAAGAAAGGCTCTCGAAGGCCCAGAAAGACAACGCCTGTGGAAGATCATTTTTTATCATCATTAGTTAGTCGAAACCGTTTTAAAACTTCATCGGATATAAGAGGGGATCTTGAGCGAGCAACGGAAAAACAAATTTCAGCCAGCTTAGTGAGAAAAAGACTTGTTAAAGCTGGTTTGAGAGTACTTAAACCAAACCATGAGTTCACATTACGAGTGAAAAAAAAAACGTTTGAGAGAATCTCGTGATAGGCTTAGCAACGAATGTCTTTTAAGTCTTTCACCGAAAAATGAAGGGGGTTTGGTCTGGGGATGCTTTTCTGGAAATGAAACCGGTCGATTGTGCTTCGTTACAGCACACGGAGAAAAAAAATTATTAATTTATTTCCTATATATCTATAGGAATTTAATTATAGCATCCCGTACTATATTTTTCGAAAAACATACTATGTACATAGCTGACTTTCCACTCTGCATAGCATGAAATGCAATATTGGAATCGCTACTATAATAAGAGCTAATTTATTATGCCATATAGGAATATTTCCTATATGGATTTCTACAAATCCAATGTATTATAGGAATAATTCTTATAAGATACAATTTTCTGTGTTTTATACGATTCTCTTTATTTTGAACGTAAAATCATTAAAAATAAATTGAATCCTCTCCTCGAGAAAGAGTGTGTGTGTCTAAAATAAGGGCCACTACCATATAAAAAGCAATATTTACCATAAAATATAGCTGTTATAATTGCAAACATATTCATGTTATTTTCATTTCATGAATATAATTCGCTAAGTCAGCACGTTCTTCTTGGTACTTAAGGTATCAAGCGAGAATTGTATTTTTGTAGTTTGGTCGTATGAAACACCACATGGAGAAGTCGAAGAGGGTACTCACTTCTCATTTTTGAGAGTCGATACATTTGTATAGACTCATAGACTCTGGGGTAAAGTAAAGGTGCCTTTTTCCAGTAGATATATTATGATGAAGTGATTGCACCAACACCACTAAATATTGCAATCGCTACAAAATTATGCTGGGGAAAATACCAATTTTATGGGAATAAATACTAACTTGAAATGCATATTTTCCTTTACTAAATAGGAAACGCTTTGTTACTAAAATAGTACATTTTACTATTTGTATGGTACATTTTACTATTTTAATGGTAACAATTTGTATTCGCATCTCTTTAAATTAACTATGTGTTATAGTAAAATGCTTTCCTATATTAGGCCACAATCATGTGGGCTCCTATAAATTATAGAAATTTCTCCTATAATTTTTTTCCGTGCAGCTGCTTATCTGCAGTTAGAATCTGAGCCTTCTGTGTTAAAGCTTTTTGGCGAGACTTGCAGATTTATTTTTCAACAGGACAATGCTCCGTGCCATACTGCCAAAGTTGTGAGTTATTAATTTTGAATTGTAGATAGAAAAATTGGCTTTCAGATAAATATATATAATTTGTTAAAAACTGGTTTTTCTTCTTATCTCTTCATTTAAAGGTAAAAAAGTACTTCGCAGAAAAAAATATCGATGTGTTGAGCTGGCCCCCGTTCAGTCTAGACTTAAATCCCATAGAAAATATTTGATCTATAATGAAACTAGAAGTAGCAAGAAAGCGCCCAGAATCAATTCAAGCTTTAAAAGTTTGTTGATGACGATTTGGGAATCCATACCTTCTACGACTTTGAAAAATTTATCAAATTCAATGAATCAGAGGTGTATCGCTGTAATAAAAGCAAATGGCGGCCCAACAAAATATTAATATTAAAGATAGAATTTCTATAAATCCAACTGTCCTATCGTAGATTTTGGAGGTTAAGAGTATAAGGCCATACCTCGCCAAGTTCTTCCACTGCCTTCATGTAAAGCAGAAGAGATCTCTGATCCGCACATGCAGTCAGTTTCACCTGGTTCCTGTGCCAGCCAGCATCCCGACAAGTCGGAGCAGGACCTGGGTTTTCTGCCAGGACATTCAGGTAGTTGATGGTTCAGGCCCTTTCCACCTTTCTCCAATTGGTGGGCGTGATACTGCCATCATCTTGGGACTGTCAACAACTGCCACAACCAGCTGATCCTTGAGTACCTCGTTAAAAGGCCTCATTTCGGTAGCATGGAGCTTCGTTCTGTTTGCGATCTAAGGACTTTCCTCCTGAGATCTGTTTCTTTCGATCTATAAGCCAGCCGGAGGACCTTCCGACTTCTGTTCGGTGACTTTTCTCGCCCACGCAAGCGTGGCTTTGTCTTTCTCCGACATGTCTTCTGGCGAGATGTTATTTATCTTATCCAGGGCCCTCCCTGCCTTCCTCCTAGTGTTATAAGTTGGTTTTGAGGAACCAGCTTCATTGGTGCTTTGGTTCCGCATTGTATTTCTTTGCTCAGGTTTGGTGACCCGAGTGGAGAGACCAGCCTCATTTGAGCTTATGTTCCGTTGTTTGTTTGTAGGTTTAGAGGTAGGCCTAAAGACCCGATTCTCCTTTTCTACATTTTCCGGTTTTGAGAGAGAACCGGACTCTTTTGTTTGTTGTTTTTTTGGTTTCCCATATTTGGGCCCACGAGTAGTGGAGAAAAGAGTATCCATCTGTGCAGAGATCCGCAATACACAGATAAGGCTACTTAATCCAGAGGGTGCCAGGTATCCGGATCCAACGTTAGCGACTGAGCTAGTTTTTAAAAGGGCCGGGTATCGGCACGGTACGAATAACAACTTAACCCAGCCCAGTGATTTGTTTAAGGTTAACACCTTTAGCTCCGTGTTTTAGCCTAGAAGCCAAAAAATTAGCAATCTAGTTACCAGCAGTCACAACGTAGAGGTAACACGAACACTTGCGGAAGCTTCAAGTTACGGAGCTGACAGCAAGTGTCAACTTGAATCCCCGAACAACTTCACGCCTGACTGCCCATAAGATAGTAACTCTATTGTTAGAACAAAGAAAGTTGATGAAATGTTTACAGTTCTTAACAAGTTTGGAACTAGTCAAGGGATTATTCAATGAATTCAGCACAGCTTTACTATCCGTATAGAAAAAAATATTTTTGTTATTAATGGCAAGACGCATAGCCTCAATAACACTATTAGTCAAAGCAATAATTCTGCCTGAAAGACAGTGCAGTGCGAACCAAGCCTACCAAACGATCTGAAATCAATCAGAGAGCAGTAAGTTCCAAATCCAGCACCATGTTCAGAGCAAGAGCCATCAGAAAAGGAGGCAAGAGACTTCGATAAAATTTGAAGAAATTGCTCCGAGGACCATAAATCTCTCGATGGTTTAACCACCGAGAATAAATTGTCGAAGTAGAACTCAGGCAGCAGCCTATCATTAACCATAAAAGTTTCTGGTATCAATTTTTTTCATGATTAGTCTATGCCCCACCATTGCACCTAATATACTCCATGCACCAATGCATCTCAAGCGATACGCTGCAGAGCAATCAGTGCCTAGAAGGAAGGTGTTCAACTGGGGCAAACACAAAATAGACTCCATAGCCAGAAGTGGAGTAGAAGCTCCAGGAATGGCTCTACAAGCAGTAGCTCGCAATCCATTAAGTTTAATTAAAGAAGCCTTTAATTCAACCAATGGCCACCAAACAATGGAAGCATATAAGAAAATTGGTAAATCCAACGATTTGTAAACAAATAATACCATTTTGGGGGTCATCCCCACGATTTCACAGAAGGTCTTCTACACTGCCAAAAAAATGTCAGTAGCTTTCTTAATTTTGTAATCAAGGTTGTAATTCCATAAGAGTTTACTATCCAAGAAGACACCAAGATGTTTTACATGGTCAGATCTAGTAATCGCTTTTCCAAAAGAAGAAGGAACAGAGAAGGTACTGGTATGATTTTGATTGTTGGGAGATTGTTTTGTTTGTTACACAATTCCATGGCATGTATTAAGTATTTTGTGTTTCTTTATATTTATTTCGTCACATTAAGAAACACTTCCACTTTTATATTTAAGCACAATAATATTTATTTCCTTTAATTTTACACCATTGTTCTGACTTGACTCTTTGACTCTACTCACTGTTCTTCCTATATACTCTATCGAATATATCTCATCCGATGTTATGAAAACAACCGATAACCAACCGGTTTTCATAATTACCAATACCTATGTACTAGATAAGTATAACAGATCAATTACAGTTCGCGACTAAAATATATTACATCTTATTACATGTGCAAACTAATTTACATCTAATGTAAAACCGTTTTGCAAACTCAAAATACAATTTGCTTTTTCTTAATACTTTAAATAATTTGTTGTAATTTTTTTAACAGAAATATCGCACTACACAACTTCCTATGCGAACCGTTGAGGGCCAATCACAAGTGGTGATTAATCCTACAATTTGATTTGGTTCTCTGTTATGTGAAGTTCTTTCAGGCTAAAAAAACTGATCTCGAGCAAAAAAACTAAACTAAATCATATTCTACAATGACGAGTTCCATTTTTGTTTTTTGCTCAAGATCAGTTTTTTTAGTCTGAAAGAATTCGATATTAGTAATTCAATTAGTTGTGATATGCATACTCTAACTCTCTCATTGTGGCAGTGAATCATACGATACAATTTTTACTAAATCTGAGAACCATTTCAAATATAATTACTGGTTGCGACAACTCTGTTTCTGTTGATTGGTTGTGCACAAAGCACTTGCAAGATGCTAGTTGGGCAGCAAGTCAAAAAATATTATCTAGAGATATGTAGTACCAATTTCTTGGACTTTCTGGTTGTATTTTGATTTCGTTTTAGTGATTGTTTCGGAACTTGGAAATACATAGCATGCTATAATACGAATACCCTGATCGGAGAAGCGTTCAAACAAATAAAAATATGAATTTAAATAGTCGAATGTATGTATGTAGCATCAAATAGTAGTATATAGTTTGCAGTACAAATAATGTTTGGGTTCTTATGTCATCGCAAAATGACTTTTTTAACGACATAGTTCTAAATGGGGAAACAGCATCTGGTAGTTCATGCGCATAATAACTAACCGTTCGCAGATGTACAATATCCGGACATTCTTTATAACAATTCCAACAGCAACAAGGTCAAGTAACTAAAAACAAATTTCATAGCTTATATGCATGTATATGTACTGTAGGAGGTTGAAAATATGCAAACACCTGTTTTTGTTGGCCTAATAGAATCATCTATTTGTTTATGCCGAATTTGTCTTTTCTCTTCACATACATATAGTAATGGGATTATAAACAGCGTCGATGATAACGTGCCACACATACATATTTGTACCGCATCTATACGGTGATGATCAGAAGAAACTTTCCTCTGTACAACTTTAATTAAAATCTTATCTCATATTTTGATAACATCATCCGTATATTTTTTTATAACGCCTGAATAGTCGAGTTATCATACAACTAACTATACGACAAGTGCGAATCTATAAAGAAGACACAAAAATGAAATGAAAAAGTTTGCTCTGCTAAAACTTTACATGAAACTTTTTATTTTATTTTTATGATTGAATTTTTGTATTTTTATTTCAATCTTTCACGATCCATTTGAAGGGAAAATGTATAAAGAGAGCGAGGACGAAAACTAGCTTTATATAGACATAAACAAGATAATAAATCAATTTATCTTTTCAAGAGTAGCTAAGAGTAGCAAAACGAAAAATTTGTATACGTTCCTTGAAGAATTCGAGACTTGCGAACACCGTTAGTACGTTGTCAGCACTTGGAACAATAAAAGCTTTTCTTAACACATTTTTTTTGTGTAATGTTACAATAAAATAGAAACACAAGAAGATGAAGCATGATATATTCGGCAAAATCGATTTCATCGACATTTTATCTAAATAATGTACGTAATTTGATTGATTGAACAAAATCCTTTTTGATATTGAAGAATATAGCCGTTAATTTGACCGTAATAATTACATTACAAAAAAAAAGAAGATTTATTGAAAAGATATCAATTTCTTGAGAGCTTTGTTTTTTGTTTGTTGCTCACAGGCTAACCGAAATTATTTATTTATAAAATTCGAACGTTTTATACACAGAGAAAAAAAATGTTGATGAGCTTTTTTTGGGGGGGCTTTATAGAATGGATTGAAAAGCAAAATACAAAAAAAAATAACATCGGACGATGATTAAATATTTAATGTTGACATTGACCTTTACTGTTATACTTTTAAAACTAAAGTTTTATTTTGAATTATCGATAACGCTATACGAATATTGAATTACAAATTTTTGTTTTTTCGTAGAATTTTTATAAATTGATACGAACTTTTTGGAGTTGGAGATGGTGGTAGTTTTAGGAACCTATAGAAATTTAATTTAAGCCTTATGAATATTCCATAATTCTATACACATGTTTAATGTCAATCACTTCAGTTACAGATTGATTGGGATCCAAGACTTTATTTTATGTTATTTAAAAAATTTTATTAGAGACTTATCTGCTTATTGTACCAAAATATGAATATTTGAAATAAGAAGAAACAACTTGATCCAAGCATAAGCATCGTTCATATCTGAAGAAATGCATACGAATATTCACACCGGATGTGAAGGTTACGTGGAAACAACCAGATGGATTCTGCTTTTGCGAACCGTAATAAATTTGAAGACTCACAAAACGTTAGAATTAAACTCGGATACTTGATTCTGCGGTTTCGAGGTTTATCAAAAATCAAAAAAAATATTTAAGGCATTTTCTGTAAACATCATAAGATTTTATATATTCGTAGTGAGTGACAATTTAATAATCAGTAAGAAACAATAAATACAAATATTGTGCTATTTGGTGATGGTTTATATTGAAATTCGAATAAAATCAAAATGGAAAAATTAAAATTCGCGAGACCTGCGATGCAAAAATTGTATACTCAAAGATTTTATTGAATATTAATATTAGAAATATCCTAAGTTTGAACAATTAGTTAACAATTGCAAAATTTGATATGAACCACTACCAAATTTGGCGCTTGAGTCGTGTGATGAAAGTAATTACGATGAAATCCAAAATTATAATATAACATTCAACGGAGAATTGTTCCACGTCAAGTTTTTATTTCATCAACAGATGGCAAAATTCAAATCAATTAAATGATAATAGGAATGAGGAAATTACAGTAACATGTACAATAACTCAGACAAACGGAACTACGGTGAATAGATGAATAATAAAAATGGTGATACTTATTCAGTTAATGATCGAAATGAACAGTTAAGTCATCATAATGGTGGCCTTGGTTGTGTTACATTCAGCCAGTGATAAAAAAGAATCAAAATTGAATTATCAACCGCACAACAAATGAATGACACGTTATCATCGATTTAAGTTGCCAAAAATACCTTTATTATTATTATTATTTTATTTATTTACCAACTTTAAAAAAAACTGGTTACAATTTGAAATATTACTTAATTACAATACAATTAAAAATACAAAAATTAAACAATTTACCAAAAATCACAAAGAAAATGAGACATCAAAATCTCAAACGATTCTCTTGATAAATTAAAATCAAAAATCGATCGTACTTTATTAAAAGCTACCGAGACAATATAAACAGGTATATTCCTAGATAAATTACTCTTCCGTATTGGCAATTTAAGAACGAAATCCCCGCTCGATCGTAACATATGTACGTGTTGGAACGTAACTGGAAAAAAAATCAAAAATCGCACTACAATCAATCCTACAAACGAGGATATCACGAACAAAAGTGGCACACGTCGTAATTCTACGAATAGAGAGAGGTTCCAATCTTAAAAGTTTACATCTTCCCCTATACGGAGAAAGAATATAATTGGGAGGATTATTGTCCCTCGGTAATCTACGCAAGGCATATTTTAAAAACTGTTGTTGAACCCTTTCAATAAGATCCGAAGATTCTTGATAAAATGGGTCCCAAATAACTACACCATACTCCAATTGCGAACGCACTAACGAAATATACAAGATTCTAATCGCATACGGATCCCAGAAGTCTTTAGAGAATCGTTTAACAAACCCTAACATGGAAAACGCCTTAGAAACAATGCCCTGTATATGAATGTGGAATGATAAATTAGAAACAAAAGTGATATCCAAATCCTTGAAAGTGCCCACTTTCTCAATTCTATGGTCATTAAGAAGCAATTCGTAGTTAAAGTCCAAATCATTCCTTCTACGGGAAAATCGCAATAAACAACCTGTACGTACATCCTTCCCCAATTCGAAAGCAGTTGAAATAAAATTGGTCAGTAAAAATGAATTAGTAACAGTTGATCTGCCAGGAAGGAATCCATGTTGCTTAGATGAAATAAACCAACGAGTATAGAAAAAAATCCTTGACTAATTTTTCAAAAAGTTTCGGTAAAACGGATAAAATACTAATAGCTCGGTAATTTTTAATATCACTTCTGGAACCCGACTTAAATACTAGTTTAATTAACGAACATTTCCAGAGGTTCGGAAAGTATCCTTGCTGAAGACTTTTATTAAATAGGACGGTGATGAGAAAGGCGACAGCATGGGTTGTCATCCTAAGAACCAAGGGAGGAATGGAATCGAAACCTGCACTTTGATAAGTATCGAGCGATATTAGTTCATTCAAGACAGTATCAACATTGCCAGGAAAATATATTTCCAGCCACAGGACAATAGCTCGATGTCGAATCTGTCGATACCGGTTTCTTTACATAAGCACTCTCAAAAAAGTCGGCGAACAAGTTACAATTCTCATTCAAATTATGACCCACACGAACATCCAAAAACATAGTAGATGGATCCACTTGTTCTTTTAGAATCAACGAATTTCCAGAAGCTGTCAGGTCTACCTTTTATGTTCGATTCAATCTCCAAAATGTAATTGTTGTAAAGAAATTTATTCAATATTCGGTATTCATTTCTCAAAGATTCAAAAACAGCGTACCTATCAGAAGTAGGGAAAAGTTTAAATCTCTTATAAGCCTTGTCTTTAGAGTTTTTCAGATTAATAAGCTGTTTATTATGCCACGGTTCCTTTTTCTTATACGGGGATTTAAATTTAGGAATAAATTTCACCATTCCTACATTTAAAACATTATAAAAGTTATCCAACATTTCATCTAAATGATCGTTACCTTCTAATACACTCCAGTTATATTTGTCAAGAAAAGCATTAAAGGAAACATAGTCCCCAATTTTAAAATTAAAATTTTCAACAATTAACTCATCCTTGACACTTTCACATACCATAAAAGGCAGTGATACTTTTAAAGGAAAATTGTAAATGCTGGACGATCCTGCTAAATCGTCACACGTATCGACAATAAATTCTTGGTCCAACGGCAAAACTGCCGGGTCCAAAACATTCCCACAATTGTTCTTAACATTCACACATTGTTTGAGACCCATCGAAAATAATCCGGTCATAAAGTTATCATAATTCACATTCAAGTTCAACGGAGTTAAAAAATCATCAACTCGAAGCCAATTAGCATTTGGTAAGTTGAAATCACCAAATATACATATAAACGATCATTTGGTTGCAAAATGGGTGCTATGATGGACTTGATAATATCAATGAATTTATCATACACTCCAAAGTTAGACTCGCATGGAATATACGTGACACAAACAATTAGTGGAAACGAGTTCGAACCTGATTCGTACTGCGATTATGTCCAAATCGCAATCAGTCAATGATAAAGGTACAGATGAAAATTTCTCCGAAACAGCAATTAGCACACCACCACCTTTCGCATATGTGTCCTCAAGAAGATGCCTGTCCCGGCGATGGACAATGTATGATATCGGAAAATATTCTTCAGTCTTAAAATTAGATGTCAGCCATGTCTCCGATATACAGACAACATTATATTCTTCCTCAAGTAAAGTTAAATATAGATTCCTCAATTTAGAGCGTATACCGCTTGCGTTATGATAATAAATATTTAGAGCTGAGCTATAATTTCAAAAAATAATTTTACTTGGAACACATTCTAGCTTACAAATTTCGGGTAAATCAGATTGCTGGCTAATGGACGGAACTTTCCATCTATAGTTCCATTAATTATACGGCAACTGTTCACTGTACATTGAAAGGTTGACGACGAATGTATCCCATTAATATTTTGCTTGATGAGTAGCAAACCTAAAGAATGCTACACTCAGTTCTTTTATGAACTATCTAAACTTGCTTGTGACTGGAACATTAAACTAGTCCCACGCATGATAATTACAGATTCCGAGAAAACGATTAAATCTGCCGCTGAAGAATTTTTTCCAACAACAGCGTTTTGTGGATGCCTGTTTCATTTCAGCCAAATAATTTGGCGAACAGTACAAAAGGAACGACTCGCATCAAAATACGGAACGTCGGAATTATTCAACTTGCAAATACGAATGTTAAAATGTTTAGCATTTGTACCGGCAAATGAAGTCTCCAGTTACTTTGGCTTGTTGGTTCAAAGAAATATATATATATATGTTGGCAGCCCTGAAATCATTATATAGCTAGCTGTGCCTTTCTATATGTAGGACAGTTAGTCTTTTGTCATATTACTTGAATGGAAGTACAATAAAAGATTAAAACTGAATTATATTATAAAATTACATATGTTGTTTAATTAAAGACACAACATATATGTGGCGACGAGGATAAAGAAACAATTTATCAATTTTTTTTGGCGAGCAATTGAACGTGCACTAAAGAAAAAAACAAATCAAATTTTCATTTTGTTTTTTCAACGTGGCGAATAATTTGTGGCAGATTTTTTTTAATAAAAAAAATTAAAAAACCAATAAAAATATCAGAGATGGATCCGAAATATTTGGAGGCATTGAATAAAATTCTTCAAAACCAGAATGCCGCTATCAATCATTTGGCAAAATTAATTGGAGATGAAAATACATCAGTCAACATAACTTCAAATTCTGCATGCAATCTTTCATCGCAAATCACAGAGTTTTGTTACGATTCTGATTCACGTGTTTTCTTCGAGGCTTGGTACAGCAGATTCGCAGAATTATTCAAAGAAGACGCCAAGAATCTCGACGACTCAGCGAAAGTGAGACTTCTGCTCATGAAACTACACACGTCGAACTATGAAAAATATTCGAATCTGATTCTACCCAAAACACCGAAAGATTTTTCGTTTGCCGAGACAGTTCAGAAACTTACAGAGCTGTTCGGACCACAGAAATCTCTATTTCACCGACGATATGAGTGTCTACAGGTCGAAAAACACGACGGTGAGGATTTTGTGTCATACGGGAGCAAAGTCAACAAGTTGTGCGAAAGTTTCGATTTGGCCAATCTTTCAAGCGATCAATTCAAAAGCTTGATATTCATCATTGGTCTTCGCTCGAGTCGCGATAAGGAAATGCGCATACGGCTTTTGTCAAAGATGAACACAAGAGACGAACAAATCAATGGCATAGACAAATTGATTGCAGAATGTCAGACCCTCATTAACCTCAGGTCTGATGTCAGGTTGGTTGAGAAACACCAGCAAGAGAAGTCACCAGCTGTCAACCTGATCAAGCACACAGGAACAGTGAAGAAGGTGTACAACAAGACGCAGCACGCAGGAGACAACAACCTTTCCAACAAAGATCCAGCAAAAACTCCAAGAACCCCTTGTTGGTCATGTGGAGGCATGCATTTTTCGACAGACTGTTCCTTCAAAAGTCACAAATGTCAAAATTGTAAGCGAACTGGACACAAGGAGGGTTACTGCGGGTGCTTTCCTGAGAAGTCACAACAAACACAGATTCGTACCAAAGCAAAATACAATCCAAAGGACAATCCAAGTGTTAAAGAAATCTCAGTTGCTAACAGCATGGGTGGATTTGCGAATAAGCGCAAATTTATCGCAGTACTCATCAACGGCGTCGAAATCAAACTTCAAATGGACAGTGGTTCAGACATCACAATCATATCCGAGTCGATGTGGCATCGCATCGGGAAGCCCCGGTTGTCAAAACCAACTTTCGGAGCACGGACCGCAGACAAGAGCCAACTCAAGATCACTGCACAATTTGAAGGCGACATCAGTTTCAAAAATGTCGTAAAATCAGGAATAATTTACGTCGCGCCAGACATCAACATTTTCGGGATTGATTTCATGGACAAATTCAATCTGTGGGATGTGCCACTTAGCGTGGTCTGCAATCACATTACCGCCGAAGACGTATCAAGTTTAGATGTAAAATCATTGTTCCCTGATTTGTTTTCGGGTAAGCTGGGTCTCTGTACAAAAACGAAGGTCACATTACATCTAAAGCCGGATGTGAAACCAGTCTTTCGAGCAAAACGACCAGTGGCTTTTGCGGCACTGCCACTCATTGATGAAGAACTCAAACGTCTTCAGAATTTGAGCATCATTACTCCAGTCGAATACTCCGATTGGGCCGCGCCGATAGTCGTTGTCAAAAAAAAAGAGGGAAATGTCAGAATATGTGCAGATTATTCAACCGGTCTGAACAGCGTTTTGGAACCAAATCAATATCCATTACCAATTCCTCAAGAGATCTTCGCAAAAATAGCAAACGGAACAGTCTTCAGTCACATAGATCTTTCCGACGCATTTCTTCAAGTGGAGATCGAAGAAGAATCTCGCAAGCTACTCACAATCACAACGCATCGAGGACTTTTTCAATTCAACCGTTTACCCCCCGGCGTAAAGTCGGCACCGGGTGCATTTCAACAAATCATGTCAAACATGGTTGATGATTTGGAAAGAGTTGCTGCCTACATGGACGACATTATCGTCTCCGGCACAGACAAGTTGGATCACAATCAAAATCTGACACGCGCACTCAAGCGAATACAAGATTTCGGTTTCAGCCTAAAAATCGAGAAATGCAAATTCGCAATGAGATCAATTCGCTATCTGGGTCACGTCATTGACAAGGATGGTCTACGCCCAGATCCAGGTAAAGTGGAAGCTGTTACGAACATGCCACCACCGACAGATATAGCAACTCTACGTTCATATTTGGGTGCTATAAATTATTATGGTAAATTCGTAAAACAAATGCATCAACTACGACGACCACTCGACGTGCTGTTGGAACAAAATGTCTCATGGAATTGGACACCAGATTGTCAAAGGTCATTTGACAGTTTCAAAAAAATTTTGAAGTCTGATTTGCTACTCACTCATTTTGATCCAAGTCTTGAGATCATCGTAGCGGCTGACGCATCCAACACTGGCATCGGAGGTTGCATTTATCATCGGTTTCCGGACAAATCTGTCAAAGCAGTTTATCACGTTTCAAGGACCTTGAACAAAGCTGAACAAAATTATAGTCAGATCGAAAAAGAAGCCTACGCTTTGGTTTTCGCTGTGACTAAATTTCATAAATTCGTATTCGGTCGAAAGTTCTTACTTCAAACGGATCACAAACCATTATTGTCAATTTTCGGTTCAAAGAAAGGTATTCCTGTATACACAGCGAATAGACTTCAGAGATGGGCACTCACACTACTTATGTACAACTTCAACATCGAGTACGTGTCCACAAACAGTTTCGGATACGCAGATGTGCTTTCACGATTGATCAACTCTCACGTCAAACCAGACGAAGAATTTGTGATTGCGTCAATTCAAGCGGACGACGATTTTCAATCAGTTCAGCTCGAAATTTTTCATCATTTGCCCGTAACACACAACATGATACAGCAATCAACGGAAAAGTCAGCTGTTCTTCAAACAGTCATTCAACACGTCAACAATGGCTGGCCTACTTCATTCAAGCAAATTCAAGACACTGAGGTCAAACAATTTTTTCATCGTCGAGAAGCACTGTCAATAGCGAACGGTTGTCTCATGTACGGTGATCGCCTTGTTGTTCCAGAAAAATTTCAGCGACGAATTCTTCAACAACTTCACAAAGGACATCAGGGAATGCAGCGAATGAAGTCGATTTCTCGAAGTTATGTATACTGGCATGGCCTCGATCAGCAGATCGAAGAGATGGTTCGCGCTTGTAATCAATGCGCGAGTGCAGCTAAATCACCACCGAAAACTTTCCTCGAATCTTGGACCGTACCTGATGGTCCTTGGCAGCGAATTCACATTGACTACGCCGGACGCATTTACGGGTATTTCTTTCTCGTAATCATCGACGCATATTCAAAGTGGCCGGAAGTTTTTCTGTCTCAGACAACAACTTCAACAAAAACTATAAAAATGTTGGAGGAAACATTTTCTCGTTTTGGTATTCCAAAAACCATCGTGTCGGACAATGGAACTCAGTTTGTTTCAGCACAATTTAAAGAATTTTGTGAGTCAAATGGCATCAAACACGTGCGTACCGCCCCATTCCATCCACAATCAAATGGGCAGGCGGAACGTTTCGTCGATACGCTCAAGAGATCTCTTAAGAAAAATCAAGGGGAAGGAGGTATCGAGGAAGCTCTACAAATATTCTTGTCTACATATCGCTCAACGCTGAATCCTAACACACCATTGCAGAAATCACCAGCCGAGATCATGCTCGGACGACCAATGCGAACAACGTTCGATCTGTTAAAACCATCTGATCATTCAAACATTAATCACGATGATCTTAAGCAGAAACAGAATGAACAATTCAACAAGCAACATGGCGCTAAGAATCGACAGTTCAATGTCAATGACTCAGTCGATGTCAAGGTTTACTACAACAACAAGTATCGTTGGCAGTCTGCAATCGTCAAGGAACGACTGGGAAATGTAATGTATCGCGTCAAGTTACAAAACACTAACCGAATGGTCCGTTCACATGCAAATCAAATGCGATCTCGACCGTTTCAAGAACCATCAGCCTCATCTGATTCTCGATCGGAATTACCACTTGACACGCTCCTGGCTGAGTGTTCTACTTATTCAGTTCCAAATCATCAGAACGAATCTCTATATGAAGAAGCGGTTGATGTGCAACAAAACAATGGGCAACATCGATCTACTCCGGTTCGTCGATCAACTAGAGAACGAAGATTACCTCGACGACTGGAAGGGTTTGAATTAAACTAGGGGGAGATGTTGGCAGCCCTGAAATCATTATATAGCTAGCTGTGCCTTTCTATATGTAGGACAGTTAGTCTTTTGTCATATTACTTGAATGGAAGTACAATAAAAGATTAAAACTGAATTATATTATAAAATTACATATGTTGTTTAATTAAAGACACAACAATATATATATATATATATATATATATATATATATATATATATATATATATATATATATATATATATATATATATATATATATATATAAGTGCTAAAGGATCAAAAGATTGCCAGGCTCTGTGCACGACGATTTTCGAGGGCTAAGACATCAATAATTTAAAAAATCAGATACACATTAAATATTTTAACTTAAAAGTACATAGACACATATTTACATAAGTAAAATTTCAACAAATTTATTTCAAAGATTTAGCTCAGGGAAATAAACCTTTTTTCTTCGGGGATCTTTGAAAGCAGATATATCATTAAATCGATCCTGCTTCCACACCACCATCTATCACATCTTACTATATTGTCGAGGTAGAAGAGCCGATGTGCTTTTTTAAAGAGGTTTCCTCAGGAAGCCTAATCTTCTATAAATAATAAGAATTCATCTTGTAATACAAACACAAATCTATTTCATGATTTCGACAAATAGTAATTATTTCCAATATAGAAAATATCGTATCTAAAAAAAATACAGAGTACCTGTTATTATAGATAGTACAGTTTTTTTTTATTTATTATGAGGGGTGAGATATTGTATTTACTCCCTGCTTTGCAGAACTACTGACTAAAAAAAACGCCTCCTCCTTCAGACAGAAAATCCACCTTGGAACTATTTTGATAATACATCAAGATGGTGGCTCGTACATTGATTTCTATGTATGTTTCGTCTTCTAAATTCGTATTGTAAATAACAGCTTGCACATTCTAGGGTGGTTGTCTATTTCTGGTTTCTTTTGTTGTAAGATCGATTCTACGAAATCCGCCACTGTATCCCAGTTCTGTTTCGATTCGAGCATGACATGATGCCCACGATATTATCGGGCGTCACCCTGCCAACCTTTCTTACTAGATCTTCACGTCTCCTTTTCCACTGGTCGGAAGTGAAAAAGTGTGTTCTGAATCATCAATTGCTGCATCGCCGTAGATACACGACGATTCTTCCACCTTGCGCATCGTTTTCAGATAGTTGCAAAGGTACCCATGACCCGTGAGTAATTGAGTCAAAAAGTAAAGTACTTCGCCCTGTTTCCTATCCATCCACGCAGACAGGGTTTTAATTAGCCTTTCGTCAACCTTCGGAGGTTCTCAGTCTGCCATCTCTCCTGCCAGCAAAGCATGACGTGTTCTCTTGCTGCCTTTCTTGCCTCTAAGACGTCAAGTTCGCTCCTGGTGTCATATATAGCTTCTTTTCCTTCGCCATTAGGTCTATGGGAATCACTCCAGTAATAACCAACACAGACGGTTCTGAGACAGTTCTGTAAGAACTGAAGATTCTGAGTGCCCCACGACGTTGTATAGCTGCCATTTTTTATAGTATGATTCCTTTTTAATTGCATCTGCCCATATTTCGCATCCATACAAAAGGATGGAGTTCGTGACTTACATTAGAAGCCTCCTTTTTCCAGCCGTTGGGCCCCCGATATTCGTCATTAATCTGCTCAGGGCAAAGTTACTTTGGACGCCTTTTCTGAGGACCGCTTAACCTGTTCTCCAAAATTAAGCTTTGTGTCAAGATGTACCCCCAGGTAATTGATTGCTGTGCTGGACTGTATCTGTTGATTCCCTACCTGAAACAGCACGTCGGTTGCAATTTGCCGTCTCGTAAGCAAAATTAGTTCTGTTTTTTCTGTTGCTAAGAGATAGCTCTTCTCATTACTTGGTTGAGCTTGCGTTGGGCATCATCTATATCTCGAAAGACTATTACTACTGCAATATCGTCTGCGTACCCAACCATGAAGGTGTCATCTGGCATTTTCATTCTCAGGATGCCATCGTATGATGCATTCAATAAATCAGGCTCTAGAATAGACCCTTGGGCGGTACCCCCGTGACCTCTTTACTGCATTAACCCACCGTGGTTTCAAACAGTAGCTTCCTATCTTGTAGGTAGCTGTCCATTATCCGTAAAAGATAGTCTGGCATGCGGAAAGCATTTGATAGCGCCGATAACATGTCCGCCCACCTCGCCGAATTAAATGCGTTCTTAACATCCAGTTTAGCAATTAACACTAGCTTCTGTCAGTAGTGATTCCCTTGTTGTGCTATAAAGAAAGCTTTCACCAATTCTTCTACAGCGCCGATAGTAAACCGACCCTTCCTGTAGCTTCGATAGCTGCTGTGAGCCGCAGCTTTAGCAGTCGTTCTAATAGTTTTCCCACTGTATCCAGCATACACAGAGGTCTATATGCTAATGGAGAGTTTGGATAGCCCTTCTTTTTGTTTATGAGAACCAGCCGTTGGTTTTTTCATGCTTTAGGGAAAACTCCTTACTTGAGACAGCGATTGTACATATTTAGAAGTACGTCCGGATGTGATCTAGCTACCACCTTCATGACTTTCATGGGCACTCCGTCTGTGCCTGGTGCTTTCTTGTTTCGGAGAGAAGCAGCGACTTGCTGAATCTCTTCTACCTTGAAAACTGGTACTCCCTCCGATTTATCGGGGCAAGGTGGCCGATTGTCATTTGGATAGTTTTGGGAACAGGGAATTCACGATCCCAAGCCAGGATCCATGTCGATATCTCGTTTCAAATTTTCTCATTTGAGACGCTTGCTTCTTCTGATAGTACAGTACTCAAGTATTAAACAATGGAAATAAGGGCAAGTTTTTAATGTATTTCAAATTCAAAACTTAACAGCTGAACGCAGTAAATAAAAAATACGCTATTTCCTAAGCGGGCGGCAATTATCATAAAACAAATTATTCTTAATTTAATTCATAATAAAATTTCATTAGAAAATCATTTTAAAAAGTCCTCTTGCTCTTTTTGGAGCAAACTCAGAAATGACATCAGCGAAGTCGATATTTTTTACTGTTTCATTTTCTATTGACAAGATTGATAATGATGTAAATCTTTATTGACTGATGGTGGAGCGAAGATAATTTTTAATAATTTTCAATTTTGAAAAAGATCTTTCGGCTGATACAACTGTAACCGGTATTGTTAATAATATTTTCAGTAGAGTGATTTGATTAGTTTCTGAAGATATTTAGAAAGGATGTACCGTAGAACTTTTAAACAAGTAGATTTTTCTGGGACAATATTTCTAAAGAATAACATTTCCTGAATTAAATCATTGAAATCATTAAACTTCTGCAATTAATAGGAGTGTCTAATTCTTTGATACTTTTTAAATTCTCTAAAAATCCAAATATATTGTTGTGCATTTCATATGATTCGAATCGTTTCATAAATGATACAATAGCGGAATCGACAATTCTCAAAAAATAATCGGGTTTAAAATTTTCTTTTGCATCATTTATAGCATTGCCGGATTCATAATCAAATAATGGTCTAATTTTCTTATGTCGCACGATTTTAAATATTTCGTCATTATTTAATTCTAACGCAATCTCCTTAGCTTTAGCCAAATACAGAGTGAAGTGAAACCTCTAAATTTTTCAAAAAATGATAACAATTCCTTTAGATGTTTGATTGCCAAATATATTTGCATGGTCGAGCTTTGCAATATTTTACTGACGAAACCAACTTTACTCAACAAATCTTACCAAATCGTATAAGGTTTACAAGGAACTCATAAAAATCCAACTGGTTGTATATTGACAAAACTTCGTGATTAATTTTATTGTCAATTACTGTATTTGCAAGCTCAGTCAAAACATCAAAATTTTTAGAAATTGTAGATATATAGCTTTGACACTATCGTTACGGCATTCCCATCTGGTACCTGAAAGAAGTTTCGGTGTTAGATATTTCACATGTTTTATTAAGAGATCCCATCGTGCAGTTGAAGCAGAAAATGTTGTTTACACTTTCTGAAGAATACCAAAAAAATTGACAGCTTTAGAGCTAAAAATTGACACCCAGAGTCTGAACAGAATATTTCGAATTTAATGGAAACTTTAAATTTTCTAATACACAGTACGAGTACATAATTCGAGTATGTACTGAATGTTAAATAAAAATATTTTTTATAACATTTTTTAAAAGTTTCTTTTATAAATTATTTTGTTTGGTTTTTAGTTTGTATTTTTAAGAATACATACATGATTGCAAAATTTAAACATTTTTACGCGAGGAATAAATTTATTAAAATATTTTTGGGAATGTTTGTGCGAGGACTTCTTGAAGCGCGAGGCTCTGTGCAGTTGCACCGTTCACACTGCTACCAAGACGGCTCTGGGGGCATGGCATCGGCGCTTAAAAACAGTAGTAGGAACGAAAAATGCTGGTGTGTATAAACGAAATACGATTGAAAATAGGTGAAATGAAGCCATTCAATAAGAAAAATTTGATAAGACATAAAAATATTAAAAGAATTTTGAAAAAAAGGCAAAAAGTTGATAATTCGAATTTTTTAAAAAGGTTCGCTCAGAACATACAATAACATAACATATCGCTCATGACATAGAAAAGTGACACAACTCAAAAAATTGAGTTTTTCAGATAATTAGCCAAAAAGATGCGCAATGATCGATTTCATAACCTGACATAGCGACATTTTCATATTTATTTTACAAAGCTAGAGACGGCTCAATTTTCTGATCTTCCTTAGAGATTAGTGCGTAGTAAAATCGAAATAAGCATTTTTGTCTTTTGCTCCCCTGAAAAATTCGAAATTTTGAGTTGTGTCACTTTTCTTTATCATGTGCGATGGGGCATTTGCATTTAAATCTCACATGATTTTGTCCCCAAGCATTTTCTTTGTCCCCTTAGCATTTTCGAGATAATTTTTAACGGGTATAAGTTAAGTATTGGATCACAATACAGAAATTTATGAAAATGTATTTTTTTAAATAATGTTGGGCTTTTATTTTTAAAAAAACGGGTTTTTTGTCATGAACGTTACTTTATTTATTTTACATAAATTGTGAAATTTAAAACATAAATTTAATTTATTGATGTATATTCTCATTGGTGACATGTCTACTTGCAAATGGTATATTAATCTTTTGTATTTTGAAATTAATAATTTTAAAAATAACGTAAAACGTATTTTTAGATAACGTTCATGACAGAAAAATTAAAAATAGCACAAAAGATTATTAAAAAAAATGCAAAACACAAATCTCCTCCCGCCCAGATTTAAAAGAAACAGAAATATGATTCAAAAATTATATTTTAAATTTTTTTATGTGAGATTTAAATGCAAATGCTCCATATACATTTTTTTCTTTGTTAATAAAATTTGAATTCAACACTATCAAATCGCATTAAAAAAAATTAAATGCATTTTTACCATTCCCTTATTATGCACATCTTTTTAATTTTCGAGATTTTCAAAATAAACGACATATTTTGAAATTCGATATTCTAAAATTCGAGTTAATTTTTTCTTTCGATATTTTATTCATTCGATATTTCATTTGGCTTTAAGACTATCCCTAAAAAATAAAATAAACAATTAAGCATTAAATTATATCTGTGGCAATATGACATAAGGGAATAACTCGAGTTATACCTTTTCACGTATTATTACAAATTCGAAATCTCCATACTCGAATTCATGTCATATCAATTTTTCGTAATAATGCAGCAACTACAAATAACCGTAATAATCATTTAAAAAAGCAAGAATTCCAAAAACTCATACAATTTTGAACGACTCTTAATTTTAAAAACGTTTTCCTGAAAAAAGCGAATTTTAGAGATATTCCCTTATGTCATATTACCACAGATAGGGGTACAGCCCGTCCTAGGACGGATACAATTTATATATAATGTTGATGGCAAGCGGCCACTGCCACCATCACCATTTGACCATTTGATATTTTTTTAACCGTTATTTTTTAGCCAAGTAGGAATAGCTCGAGACTAAAGGCTTTTAAGGATTATTGTACTTTAAATAGACTTTAAACCAAAGAGTATGGGCTTTTAAGGACGATTTTACATGCGTTGGGCCATCAAACAAAAAACCTTACAGACAGCAAAAAAATTAAAAAATCGAGGTGGGCTGTGTCATCAACACGGCCGTAGGTGTTTTGCGTGATAGCTTTATAACATGTTGAGATTAATTATTTTAATTTAAACTAAATTATCTGCCATATTTTTTTATGTACAAATTAGCATCAGAATTACTCAAGTCAGATGGGGCATTCTCTCCCTATAGTGCGGTCAATCCCTGTAAATCGCTATTTTGTAGATTCAATTAAAATTAAAATTAATGTGTAGATTAATTATTTTAATTAAATAAAATTAACCACCACTGTTTCTTTACGCCAAAATTGACTTCAGAAGTGCTCGGATCGGATGAGTCATTCTCTCACTACAGTTGTTGAAGGATTTAAATCGCGCGAAATCATTCGATAATATTATGTGTGAGTGTGAGGCATAAAGCCTAAGGACCAACCTAAGAAATCATACATTTAAATTAAAGGTAATGCTTACAGTTGAAGTAATTGCCCACAACCAAGGGAAAAATTTCTTGTCAATTTTCGGAACATGCGGTGTAAGATGTTATCACGTCAAAAAAATATAAATTGAAAAACAAAACTAAAATGCCTTGGCCACAATCGAACCCTAGACTTTAGCCGCTCTAGTCCAAAACATTTCTACTAAAGCATAGTTTCCACGATGGCGAGGCGAAAAAATTAGTCAAACTAAAAAGAGGAAGGAATAAAAAATAACATGAGAGTGAGTGAAACAGCCACAAGTCGTTACACCGAATTATTATTCATTTATTTTTGACGTTTCGAGACTTCATCACCTATAACTTTGTTTGTGTTTGTATTGATAGACATTTCATAATTTAACTTGCATTTTTTAACTTTATTAACATCCATTACTGGATTAATGCTTTATATTTAATTATTTCCTTTACAAAACAAAATTCAAATTAACAGTTTTATTTTGAAATTTATTTTATTCCGAATTTTTTTTCAAATTGACATATGAATTCCGAAAATCAGCGGCTAATCCGAAAAAAGATGATCCATTTCATCTTTTTCTCGGATTAGACGTCCAATTTCGGAGTGCTGAATTAAAATATTAAAAACCGGACGTCCCAATTTTAAATCGCCATCGTGGGAACCGTGCTTTAGCCATATCAACCTAAGGAAATTTATTTAATTTTATTCTTATATTGTTTCGAACATAGCATGCTTTGAAGTTTATAACAGAAAAAAAAATTTTTACCGAAAAATTCTCATGGCTTACTACAACTCATAATATAAAAGTTTTTAAATAATTTGTTGTAGTGTATAATCACAGATAAGAATAGACAGATGTGGATCTTGTATGGGCCATATTTACATTCTAAATTTCAATACCAAATTCCAATCTAATCCTTTTAGAGCAGGACGTATATATTATAAAATAAAATTTTGTTTGAAGTTGGTATTGTTTGCTTGATATAATCAAAATAGCCATACGTAAAAAAATATAAAAAGAGACAGAAATGTACGTCCTGCTCTAAAAGGATTGGATGGGAATTTGGTATTGAAATTTTGGAATGTAAATATAGCCCATACAAGATCCACATCTGTCTATTCTTATCTGTGGTATAATCAAAAACGCGGACCACATATTTTCTTGTGTAATTAGTGATTACTGTAATAACTAGAAAGCGGAATGTTTAATTTAAAGCAAAATACATATTTGGTCATTACATGAATATTGAATACTAAAAAAAATAATATGTAATAAAAAGAATAAATGAGGATCGAACCGAAGACCTTTGCCTTCTAGTCCAATGCGTTACCACTACGCCACAAACAATAATACAACTGCTATTTTATTTGCATTGTTAAATTGTTTTATTTTTTCAAAGCGTTCTACAGCCTCGCTAGCTATATTAATTTGAAAGTAAAACACTTATAGTTCACTCATAGTTGTAAAACAGCTTTGGCAAAAAAGCAGCATGCCCTTAGGGCATCATTTCCCTCCAGGACCTTGAACAAGTCTTTGCCTAAGTATCAACAATTCAACATGCATCTGCGTGATTGGACTGCATGGTCCCTAACGGATTTACTTGACATACTAGTAGTACAATTTTGCAAATCAAAATAATTAAGCATCTCCAGTTTTATAGTGTGTGTACTGCCCAATTTACTTTATCAGTGGTAACTTCACATTTGTGGGAGAAACGTGGTTCATGTCTATGAATTACTTCGGTCTAAAAAGACCAAAGTATTGAAATCCTGCTAAAAATGACGAAAAATTTGGTTGGTCCAAAACCACTTTTCTCGACGTTTTGAAAGTCCCTGAGTCTGAAAATGCAAAAAAAAAAAAAAATGTCCGTCCATCTGTCTGGATGTCTGGATGTCTGGACCCATGGTATCTCGAGAACGGCTTGTCCGATTTGGATTTTTTTTTTCGCCAATCTGTTTCTATGGTCAAGGCGGAGATTTGAAAAGCTTTTGGAGACTGTACGTCAAGGGGGTGGGGTACCTGCCATACGAATTGACCCAAAATACCTGCTTTTACAAATATTTACGATTTTTTTATATAATATTTATTTGATTATTGGATTGGGAATTGATTTGAAGGTTAAATTATGGGTCAATTTGCGCGTTGAGTTGAAGTTGAGTTGGAGTTGAGTTGGGGTTGGATTTAGATGTAGTGAATAGTTAACACATTTTTTATATGATGGAATTTCCCTATTTATCAACCGAATATTATGAAATTCGACATTTGTATTGGAAATGGGAATCTAAAATGAGTTTTGTATCACGTTCTAGAATATGGCCAAGTATGATGGAACTTGCACATTTCTCAACCGATTATAATGAAATTCGACATGTGTATTGGAAATGGGATTCTAAAATATGTATTTTGGACGAAGTTCAGGAATATGGCCAATTATGATGGAACTTGGCTATTTCTCAACCGATTATAATGAAATTTGATATGTGTATGGAAATGGGAATATTTGATATGTGTGGAATATTGCCAAGTAGGATGGAACTTGGCTATGCCTTAACCGCGGGTATCATAAAATTAGCCATATGTGTTGGAAATGGAATTCTAACATAATTTTTTATAAAGCTCTGGAATATGGCCAAGTAGGATGGAACTTGGCTATTTCTTAACCTATTATGATGAAATTTGATATGTGTGTTGGAAATGGGATTCTAAAATGAGATTTTGGATAAATTTCTGGAATATGGTCAGTTAAACGGTTAGAAGTATCAGTATAATTTGTTATACTACTTTCGGTATAAAGTTACTGAAGCTGTACTGAATGTTACTGAAGCTTTTGACCTGTTTGGCTGTTGTTGTATAAGTAAATATATGTTGGTTGAAATAGAAATCAATAATGTCAAAACTGTCACACCAACTTTATGACATTATTGAAGATACCAAAGACCGAAGTTCTGATCCCCTCGTGAGGTTTCACTCTTTTAATTTATTTATTTTTATTTATTTTATTACAAAAACTATACCTATAATCACATATATGTATATGTAATTATGAAAAAAAAAATGAAATAAATAAGGAATTGCCTTTTCACCACAATAGTTGTAATCAGGGCCAATCAGAGGGTGGGCCAGCCGGGCCATACGGCACGGGCCCCCGATTTTTAGGGGCCCCCGAATTTTTTGTTACTATAGATTTCTCATTTGCGCTTGCTCTTCGATAGTATTTTGTCTTTGTAACAAGAACAAGATGTGACAATTTAAAATTTGACATTGAAGAGCGTTTTATTTGCTTCGATTCTCTGGAAAAACCGGAGAAGAAATTGCTGCCAGAATTCTTGAAATTTTGTCGGATATGGAATTAAATTTTAATTTATGTATTGCCCAAGCATATGATAATGGTGCAAATATGGCTGGCAAGCTAAACGGTGTGCAAGCCATTCTTACGAAGCGTAATCCTGATTGTATTTTTTCCAGCTGTGGGAACCACACATTAAATCTGGTTGGAGTTGATTCAACTAAATCGTGTAAAGAAGCTGTACAATTTTTTGGAGTTATACAACAAATGTATAATTTTTTTAGCAGTAGTCCGCGGAGATGGGAGGTTTTAAAGAAACATATCCGTATGTCTCTTCACTCGATTTCCAAAACTAGATGGTCTGCTAGAATAGATGAAGTAAAACCAATAGCCAAAAATCTATTATCTATTCGAGATGCTTTAAATGAAATGCATTCTTTTAATTTACCACCACACGCAATCGTTGAATTACACTCAATTGAGAAATATTTAAATAAATTTGAATGTGTTTTGCTCTCTATCATATGGCTCGAAATTTTGACAGATTTGCATCAGACAAATTTGGTAATTGAAGCTCGAAATGCTACACTTGATATTGAGCAAAATAATATTGAAAGTCTAGTAATGAGATTTCGCAATTTAAACGGAATGTGGAATGAAATATTTGCGAAAGCAAAAGCTAAAGCAGGTGAATATGGAGTTGCATGTGATTTTGCCATTAATAGAACGATACGGACACAATCGGATGCTGAAAAATACTACAGGATAAATGTGCTTAACGTAATAGTTAATTCCGTAATAGCTGGCTTACAAAGACGATTTCAATCTTTACAAATAATCTGAAATCTTTTCGGTTTTCTTTGGTCATTTCCAAATTTGACTGATGAAAAAATTGAAGCTGCAGTAAACCGTTTGCATTCAAAATACACGAGTGAGTTATCAAACGAGATACTAGATGAGGTAAAATTCCTTAAAGAAATGTATGCAGCTAATTTCAATGCAGATCCGACACCAACAAATTTATTAGAGAATATTCTCAGTAAAAACTTAGCTGGTTTATTTCCGAATCTTATCTTTGTCTTAAGAATATTTTTAAGTATTCCTGCATCTGTGTCTTCAGCCGAGAGGAGTTTCAGTGTTCTTAAAAGAATAAAAAATTATCATCGCTCAATAATGGCAGAACAACAGTTAAATGGATTGGCAATGTTAAACATTAACCACGACATCGCAACAAAAATTAATTTTGAGCAAATCATCAGAGAATTTTCTAATAATAAAGCGAGAAAAGCTTCAATCTAATAAATCCTAATAAATACTAAAATGAATTCATGTGATATAAACTTAAAATTGTTTTATTTTATTTTTATGGGGTCCCATTTTAATAATTTGGCCCAGGCCCCCTGCTAGCTCTGAAAGGCCCTGGTTGTAATAATAGTAATTTAAAAAAGAATACTACACAATACAACCAATATGATGTAAAATTATAATACATATAACAAAAAATAATTTAAACAATTTAAAAAAAATTTGTTATAAAAAAAAAATCAATTTTAAATTTTTGAAACCCTCATTTCAAAGACAACATCCCCTATTCATGCAAGAATTTACCTCTCCTCAAAAAACTAGCATACAAAATTATAAGTGAACAATTAAATAATGATCCTAAACAAAAAATCAATATTACTAAATCGAACTAGCCAAATTTTCAAACTTCCTAGGAATTTAGTTTTAGAATTCAGGCTACAGATATCAATCAGAAGTTTATTAAAGATGGTTGGTGCAGGTACTAAAAAATAATTATAAAAATGCGTTTTGCAAAATTTTGGAACGCTTCTGAAATGCATGACATTTTTACGCAGTAAATAACTGTGACAACTCAAATAACGATTCTCACTAATTTCAAAATAGTTATTCATAACCTTAAAAACATAAAGATGTTTCAATGGAAGAAGTCTACTGCTCAAGAATAATGACCAAGAAGGACTACGTTTATTCTTGAAATGCATCAATCTAACTACACTCCCGAGCAACTGAATCGACTAAAACCTTAAGCGCTCACATAAGGGCTATTTTTGTTAGAACGGTCAAACCGATTTTCATAAGACATTATATTTTTGAAAGCCTGATATTTTTGCTTTAAAATGACACTATTTTTATGAAAATTGGTTTAGTACTTTTTTTTGTAATGAATTTTGAATGAAAACGCAACCAAAATTGATGATTATGGGGGTGTTTAAAATTAAATTACAACAAAAAACTCAAGCAAAACAAAAATAATTTTATTGGTTAATAATAAGTATGCCCCCCCCTTGCGTCTACAACGGTTCGCATGCGGTTCCCCATTGACCTTATTAAGGTTTTGACAAATACTTGGGGGATCGCACCCCACTCCTCCTTTAACGCAATCTTCAGGTCACTGATGTTAGATGGTACCGGATTTGTAGCTCGGACCCTCCGTTTTAGTTCGTCCCATAAATGCTCAATTGGATTCATGTCTGGACTGAGTGCTGGCCACCTCATCGTCTCGAATCCGACTTCGTCCAAGAACTGTCGTGTGGTTCGAGCTGTGTGACACGGGGCATTGCCATGCATCAATATGAAATCTTCCCCTATATATCCTGCATAGGGCACTACATGATCCAAGAGAATGCCCTCGATATATCGTTCAGCAGTCAGATCTCCTTCACGGCCTCCACCAGGTACGAAAACAAGATCTGTTTTTCCCTCAAACGATATGCCAGCCCACACCATACACGAACCGCCGCCGTATGAGACTGCTTCAGCAAAACAGCAGTGCGAAAATCGCTCTCCTGGACGCCGGTAGACCCGGTCTCTCATATCACTACCATCGAGACATATTCTGCACTCGTCAGTAAATAGAACGGACGTCCATTGCTCGATGTTCCAATTGATGTGTTCGCGAGCAAATTCTAGTCGCTGTTTGCGGTGGCGTGTTGTCAATTTTGGGCCTTTAGCGGGCCGTCTTGGAGTGAGGTTGGCTTCCTTTAGGAGTCTTCTTTCTGTCCATTGGCTAACAGCTACATCTCGAACTTGTCTTAGCTCCTGCTGCACATCGACGCCCGTGAGATGGCGATTTCGCAGTGAAGTTAGGACGATAAATCGATCGTCCCTCTCTGATGTACACCGAACCCGGCTGGTTTGTGGTCTTCGATTGAAGGTACCAGTTTTCTGAAACCTTCTGAATACTCTTGAGACAGCAGATTGGCTCATGTTAAGCTGACGAGCGACTTCTTGTTGATTGCGTCCTTCTTGCAGTAAAGCAACAACTTGTGCGGATTTTTCTGGAGTGGTATCCATGATTTTAAGGAAACAATGAATTAAACTGGTAGAGATTTGTTCAGGTCAACGTCTGACTCATACACTGAAAAAAATCCTACATCAATGCAGACAAAATCTGCATTAATAGTAAGAATAATTCGTTAAAATGGAGCCAATACGACCCTTCGTTAATAGTACGAAAATCATACGTTAATATGGTGAAACACAAAAAAAAAATATTTTAACCTTCACAACTTACGTTGTAATATTTATGAATTGATTCATATAAGATACGAAAAATGTTATAATTTTAATGCAGTTAAAAGCATTTGTGGATGAACAAATTCTTATTATTAACGTAAAAAATTAAAGATTATATGAAATTTTTCGTAACATTAACGAAATGTTACATCATATTAACGAATAAATTCATACATATAAGTTTAGAAATTCATTATTTTGTTCATTTGAAATATTCGTATCTTGGAAGTATGGAATACTTAGTGGTTATGAATAATTCACAAATATGATGACGGCTTTTTTATAGACAATATATTATTTGTAAATGACATTCACTGTATTTCCGATTTGGTAAATCAGAAAAATAACAGAGGCCAATCACTTATAATATCTACCAATCAAATTAGAAATATTATCCCCTTCCCTTTCCCGCAGAGTCAATACAAAGTGTATCAACTCTCAAAAATTAGAAATCTCTTTGAGTTCTTGTGTTGGTCTTTGTAGTTCGGTTTCATACAAAAAAAGTAAGGTTTACTCTTCAGCTAGCTACGACCGAACTACAAAAATTCAACTCTCGCTTTATACATTATATATAAACTAGAGTGCATCGACTTAGTGAATTATATTCAACTAAATCAAAATCAAAAACCCAAGCAGAAATATAATTTGTGTGTATCATTATACCAAACGAATAATTATCAGATTCGTTAATATGACGAATTTCGTACATAGTCTCATTCATAAATATTATGAATTGTTCATAAATATGATTTTTTAATAAAATGATGCAAGTTTCACTAATACGCAAACAACATGTGATTGTATTTTACGTATAGTACAATAAACTAAACAATTTTTTAGTTTACGAATTATGATTCTTACTATTAATGCAAACATTCTTATGATTTTTTTCTAAATTTCATTTTTTTACGTAAATATAGCAATTTGTACATTAATAGTACGAATTGTGGTTAACGAACGCCATTCGTAAATAAAACGCAGTATATTTTTTTCAGTGTAAGTGACGACAAATATCGGTCAACGTGGCATGATACAGGAGATTGCATCACGCCAATTGTTTTCACCGAAACATCGCATTTTGCTAATACTGCTTTAATTTGAAAAGTACTGTATAGATTTTAATGATAAAGGTATCCTTGAAGAGATAAAATACTAGGCTGTCAAAAGAAGGTTGTTTGTCGAAAATCGATCCAGCCATTTTAGAAAAATATGCGTTTTGATGGTCTAGTCGATTCAGTTGCTCGGGAGTGTATATGCTTTTGAGCTACTACTAATAGTCTGATTGTCTCAAAATATGTACCACCCCAGCAACAAATACCATAATGCAATCTGGATTCAATTAAGGCGTGATAGAATATTTTAAGAATACCAGGTGAACAGACCGCAGTAGATACATTTGCCTAATTCCAGAATGCGAGAGTTTGTTAATTCTAACATATGATGCTTCCAGTCTAATCTACAATCAATGTTTAGACCCAAATATTTAATGTTATCAACAGATTCAATAGGCAAGCATTTATTCATGCACGGGTCATTCCTAGGGCAATGCCGGTCGTGATAAACTACGTCATTATTAAACGAACCATTATCATTTAAATTAAAGAGCATTGCTTTAGTTTTAAAGCTCAATAATAGCTTGTGCGCCGCGAACCAATTGGACAGAATTTTTAAATCATGATTAATGAATGATACTGCAGAAGTATAATCACAACTAATATATGCAAACGCTAGATCATCAGCAAAGGCAATAACTTTACCTTTAAAACTTTGTTTAAAAATAGAATTAATGTAAATTAAAAATAAAATTGGTCCAAATTCAGATCCTTCGGGGACACCCGCTTGTAGCACCGATAAGTCACTGAAACTATTTTTACGAGTAACCCTATGCGACCGATTAGTGATGAATGACTTGAGCTAGTTGAATATGCAACCTCGAAAACCAATATTCCTCAGCTTATCCAAAATAATACCATGATCTACCATATCAAAAGCCTTAGTAACATCCACAAACACAGCCGCCTACTGTACTAGAATTATTAATACCTTCATGAAGTGGATTCATAAGTTCGATCAAAGCATCCTCTCAAATTGAAATTTACTGAAAGAGTTAAAGCTATTCAGAAATTCTGTCATTCGTAATTTAACTGCTTTTCCAAAAATCTTAGAAGCAACAGAAAGGATGGATATTAGTCTGTAGTTACTCAACAACAGACGATCGCCCTTCTTAAAGAGAGGAATAACAGTGGCAATTTTCAGTGATTCCGGAAATGTACCTTCGGTTATACTACGGTTAAACAATGCACTTAATATATCAATAATGTTGAAGCTAATCCTTTTAATAATTGCACTACTAAAACCCAACAAATCTATAGAATGTTTATCCTGAAGGGAATTGATAATGAAAAATAATTCCATGGATGAAATTGGACGAAAGAAAAAATTTAAGTTGGGGCTCATATCAAGTATAATGGAGTTATTAATTAGTTGTGAATTATTGTTAAATTCCAGACGCGCTTTTGAAACTATATTACAAAATTAATTGTTAAAACAATTAGCAATGTCTGCTGAGAATGAGGGCTTATTATTTTGTTCGTCTAAAATTTCATTATTTGAAGTACCTTTGTTAAGTATTTCATTCAATAAGGACCATTGCTGCTTACTATTATTACCTGCCTTTTGGAATTTACTCAATACCTGATTCAGATTTTTGGCAAACTGGTGAAAATGATTTATCAAATTTAAATGATTGGGTTGCTTTTTTAATTTTCTACTGATTTTATTCTTTTTAAAAACCTTTTTGATCAACGAATTGTTCATTCAAGGCTTCAATTTATGAAATTTCCTAGGTGGTTTAATAAAAAATTTACTTTGGGATATGTAGTAAGTGAGTTTAGCAATAAACAAATCAAAAGCTTCTGAAATATCAGCTATAGATAACACAGTATTCCAAGACTCTACTAATATAACATATCGTTTAAAAGTTCAAAATTTAACCGAAATTGATGATTAACTTTTGACCTCCTGATTCGGGAGACAAAGTTTCCTTTAAACATCAAGTTGACAAAAACGGCACAATGATCAGTGATGCATAAGGCTTCAACTAAAAAATGTATCGCAACATTAGAGACTCTGTAAAAAACATGGCCCATACATGATGAAGATAAGCTAGAAATTCTAGTCGGAACATTAACCTCAGAGACTAAACCATTACTTGATATTAAAAATTTATACTCATCAATTAGCACAGAATTGTTTAGAATGTTAATATTAAAATCACCCAAAACTAACAAATTATTACATATTTTAATTATGAATGAACTGAATTCTTCCAGAAACAACTTAATGTCATATGATTGTGCCTGTAAACACATACAATCGTTACTTTGGAATTTGGAAAAAATACATCAACCAGTAATAAATCAGCTGACCTTAAATTGAAATTACTGTTCACTTTAACCTTTAAATTCACATCAACGTACACACCTACACCACCTGAACGGTAATTATTGTTGCAATTAGCAGAATAATTAACAAGTTCATAATCGTGTATCCAGATTTCTGTTAAAAAAATTAAACAAGGCGTTTTGTCTAATGTTTGAATATGACACACTAAATTGTCAAAATTCTTCCGTACACTACGGATATTTTGAATCAGTAGCTCGCATTCAAAATTTGAACCTCCTGAATGTAAAGAGAAGGAAAGTAAATTTATTGAATAAATCAGAACGAGAATTTGATATATCAGAACTCATTTGAATCCAATTCTAATAAAACAAGACGAATGATAACAGTTGAATACATGAAAAATGATTCAAATGAAAGATCAAAACTCAAAACTGAAAAATAAAAAGCATATCAAACTATTGCAGTAAAGCTCAGAACCAATACGTAAGTATTGCATTTGTAATGTTTTGATAATAAAAATAAATAAAAATAAACTAATAAGGCTTTTACAGTGTAGATTCAAACCGTACTGCAATAGATGGATTAGTAAGTGCAGTAAACACATCAATGAAATAATTAGTATGGGAGCTGATATCTTGCAGCTCAAAATCATGCACTGCTTCATCTATGTTCACTTTTCTAAAGTCTAAATATGAGTTTCTCGCAAATGCTGGAAATACTCAAAAACTCTCCGAAAATTAAAAAGGTAATAAAAATTCAAAATTTCAAAGTTTAACACGTTCACCACTCAACGTGCTACATAAAAAAAAAACTCATATCACACATTTGTGACGCAAAAATTCACGAAATAAAATAATTTTGTACTAGTAATTGTTTCTAGAAGTATCTAACACATACTTGTGTCAAGTATATAGCTTGACTGGGCTGGAAGCCCATTGTATTTTAACACGTGAGTTTTTTTTTGAACACCAAAAAACAGATGAGTGTAGAATGTGATAACAATTTAAAAAACAATTTACAAATTCTAACCTATCTGGAACGTACTGCTGTTTTTAAAAACCTTAAAAAATCAGGAGAGATAGAGAGAGAGAGAAGATCGTTAACAATTCACAATTCCAGATTGACCTAAGTTCTGCCAAATCCCAATCCAATTACCAAACCACAAAACACATCATCACCCAACATAAATTACCCAAAAACTCGACACTTGTTGTTCTTCCTGTAGGGCAAACAGCACACACACACACACACGCATCGAAGATTGAGCGAACCCAAAATAAAAGTACAAAAATACACTTAAATTAATAACAAAGAAACTACAAAAAAAAACAGGTTTCGAATTTTCTTGACTCTTTGCTCCACTATATTCTTATTATTGTTGTATAATTCACCGATCTTTTACACCTCAAAATCTTGTACAATCATATAAAAATAAAAATTCACAAAGAAAACATTCTTCCAAAACAAGTTGTACACTGTTCAGCTGCTCAGCAGTCAGCACATTTCCCCTATTTATTTACACAAATCTTATAGGTATATATCCATCTCGTTCATGTTCACAGTTTTATCACATGTGCTTTGCTTAGCCAACCTACTCTTTTCGATTTACAAATTTACCGCAGGGCAACGCATCGTAAAACTGTAACGCAATAATAAATTTCATTCATGTTCTACTAATTTTATTCTCTCATTCTCAATTTTTGTTTTCTTTATTTTCTTTTTTTCTACACATTAATTTCAATTCATCCAGCTGTTTAATAAGAGAAACCAGTTGGGGAAAACCTTACTTTTTAGATTCTGATATTTTTTTTGTTTCAGTCCTGTTGATTTGGTAAATTAAAAAATTATTTACTTTTGGGATAATTAAATTGCATAATTTCAAAAATAATTTTATTGAGTTTTAATTTTTGGTATGTTATTGCTTTGGTTAATACGAAGTACCGTAATTTACCATTTTTAAGATATAAGTCAATCGCAATTCTTTGTGTAGCAAATAAATAGCAAACACCAATAATATGTATTCCCGAAACTCCATGTATTAAATTACTACTTATTCAAATATAAATATACACCAAATTTTGCACATTGGGTTCGCCTCTTCTGTGGAATAAAAACAACTACTTTTCAAACATCGTAAAGAGAAAATATAATTTTTGCTGTAAATTGTTCGACTTTTTCCAGTCAGTCTCTTTTGAAACGTCGTCGATAGTAGTTCGAGTCTCACAGTTTGTTAGAATAAATTAGCAGAAAAGTGGAAAAAAAAAATTTGTTTTGTTCAATTTCATCCGAATTTTTTTGTGTTAAAATCTGCTTAATTTCAATTAATAAATATATATATATATATTGTTAAGGAAATTAATTAAGAATTTAGTGTAATATATTGTGCAATTATTGTTGTTGTTTTTAAGAAAATTACGTGTGTGCGCTAATAAAATTAAGGGAATAAAAAAATAAGAAATTTTTATCTTATCGCTAAAATTTTCTTATGTTGTTTTACCAGTGTGGTCTATGTGTAATATAAAATTTATAGTGATTAGTAATTAGTTTAGTTTAATTACACACAAAAAACATACAAAAAAATTTGTATGTGAATTTCCAATTTATATAGCGATTACGCGGTTATTTTGTGTAAATAAAAGTCGCCAAAATTAACGGGAATAAAGAAATGTTGGTTACTTCGGATTCAAATCCGGTTACTCCTAGCCGAGCGCCATCGATTTTGGATAGTCCAACGCTGGCCCGGGTGGAAAGGGCACGGTTACGTTTAGAGGCGGCCAGCGGACAACGTGAGGATAGTTTAGAGAGGAGTATTTTAACACAAAAGGTAAGCACTTACACATTAACCGGTTGTCTTCTATTGTTTTGTATTTATTCGAATACCTACTTTCTTATAAAAAAAAAAATATTTTGGGTGATGAAACCATACAATACCGATGAACATCTGTTTCTACGGTTGTGCGTTCGAAGACATTGTGTGATTTTTGTATTTGTTTTGCCTATATTTCTCTGAAATTATTTCATCATTATCACCGAGTTTATTTCTAACATTTTAGGTTTGACTTGTTCGTTATGGTGAGTTATGATGCAAGTGAATAATTGATACAGTTATTAATGTCTCATCCGCCGAGACACTGTAAATGAATTCATTTCGTCTGAAACTTCTAAATGTATTTTTTTTATGTACTTGACAAATTTTTCGTATTAATTACCTACCTGTGTCTGTTTATTTAGTAGCACTTATTTGATCAACCACTGACAAAAGAAATTGTTGCTCAAGTTTTTTTATGCAATGTGGCATTTGTTTAGTTTTACTATTTGGAATTTTATCACCTGCGCTTTATTTGTTTGTATTATTTGCATTGTTTTGAAATAACATCTATTGCACTTCAAGGTCTAGTAATTTTTTTTAGTAACGAGTATCCATTGTGATAACTGGAATTTATTTTCGAGGTTTGCTCATTTTACGAATTTATGAAATAAAATTTTAATTGCCTTGATTTGGTAATAATAGTTGGAATGTTCTGTAAATTAAGTATGTATAAGAAGTTTTTGAAAACTGCCAATCTTTCCAATCCTAAATTTCAAATTTATTGCGATTTCCAGTGTTTTCAGTGTTCAATTTAAAAGCAATTCAATTTAGGTTTTATTGAGATAATATATCGAATACGTATCAAATCGACCTATCTTAACAATCGGGCTTCTAACGAATCAGTATCAGACTATTTTGAGCTGGAAAGGTCAAAAGAAAAGTTTGAAAGAACGAAAATATATGATTGAAGTGTAGTTGGGATGGTAATTGCATTTTGATCAATTTTTTCCAAATAGAAAAGAAATTCGATAAAAAAAGTTTAAGGCTCGTATTCACTGAGATATTTCGAATGTTACTCATTACGTATTGTGTGAACGTTGTGTTGGCGGTCAGGCCAATGAACATAATTAGCTGGCCAACCAGCGAAACTGTAAGAAATGTAACAGAATTTAACGAAAGTCAGGTGTTTAGTTTTTTCAAAAAGATTTTTTATGTATGGGATAGATAAATAATTTTGGTTTCTATTATCGGCCATAACTACAGAATTTTTATAAAAATTTTTTTGTTTCCAAATAGTAACATCTACTAATATATCAGGATAATGATTTTGAGCTAAAATGTTTTTTAATACAATACAATTTTTATAATGGAATTTTGTATCTGAAAGTTTTATAATTTTTTGAGCAAGAATTTTGATTGTGTTAATTTTGTAAGAAAACGGGAGGCAAGAGTGAAAATTTATGTATCTTCCAGACCATGTATCTTTATCCACAAATGAAATTTTTTTTTATCAAATGCTTTTTCTATTGTGAATTTAATTCTCGGTTCTATCGAATTGAAAACATCCAAAAAAACATCAACTTTGTCAACTGGGATAGGCGTTATAATATCATCTACGTAACGATAATAGAATAATGGTTGAAAATCCAAAGAATTTATAGGACTAATAGGCGAATCCATTGGAGAGCCAAAAATTTGTTTGTACATTTTATTATCAAATGAGAATTCTGAATTATTTAATACGATGTCTAAAGCTATTAAAAATTGGACTTTCGTTAATTTTGGTTTTGAATTTTGTTTTATATTTCTCCAATTGCTGCTTATAATGTTAGTAACACGTTTGCAAAGGGTTGCCATTTGTACTTCCTTAGGGAGTACAGTACTTCTTTTCTGGTTCTGAATTTAAAATCTACTTATTTTCTGTAATTTAGAAAGAAGTACACAAATGTACTCCTTTTAGCTAATAAAGCGCGATAAATGTGAATCAGTTGAGTAAAAAATTAACAGAATTTTTGTAAGAAAGTTGTTTTGTATTGCTTTACAAAATGGTATCGAATATTTCAACAAAAATAAAAACAACATCAAAAGTCAGTCAATCAAGACTGAAATTTGTATTAATACCGACACCACGAATTGTCAATGCAATTATAGCTGATCGCGCTTGATGCTCTAGTCTGTCAATGGTATTAAACTCTTGTTCTAAGTTTGTTTTGGATGTAGTAATAAAGTTGCCGGATGACATTCAATAGAATCTGTTAATGAAGAGCCGTAATATCAGTTTTTTGTGAATGAAATAATTTTTTCTGCAATCAGTTTAAAATAAATCACATTTATCGGCTTTAAATACAGTGAAATCTCGGTATAACGAAGCCAAAAGGACTGGATAGATTTATTCACTAATTTATGCCTTTATTGTGATTTTAGATTTTGGTACACACATTGGGTGACCACGTGAAAAACGACTAAATCTGAACGAATTAGGAAACTATCATAGTTGAAAAAACCAGGACATTTCGACATAGAAAAATCAGAACAGTTTTTACGTCTCGAAATGATTAAAAAAAAATAAAAATTGATACTTATATGCTATTGGTTTGGTGGCGACTGGTTACACAGTGCCATCCACTGGGTACAAAACGTGGTGAAATTTCTTCCAGAAAAGTTTCAAGCCCGCTACCTTGTTTCAAGCCCGTGTTGCAACTAATTCATTAATCATTAAATAAGTTGGTTAAGTCAGATACTAGATTTCAATAAAATGGTGCATAATAGCACCAGTTCCATTTTGGGGCAGGGTTGGAGTTTCTTAATTAAACCATAGCCAGAGTTCAATGAATATTATGGGGCACTACTAATACTACATTGGTCCATAATTACAAACCATTAGAGCATCTCATTCCGCAATTCGGAATTCCGGTATTCCGGAATATCCATATTTTGGTTTCGGTTATTCTGGAATTGAAAACACTTAATCCGGAATTAATGAATTTCTTTTTTTCACACTAATTTAAGTAATTTATAGTCTTTGTTGAATTATAAAAGCTATATTCAGGGAAACTTCGCTAAAGCCACTATTCAAGGGACCCAGAAATGTTGGTTAATCTATCGAGGTGATTAATTTAAGCAATAAAACAATCTAATAATTTGAAAATTCATAATCAGGCTAAAAAGTCAAATTTTCTTCCAGTGTACATAACAAAAAGTTTTAAATAATATTTCAGAGACTGACAGACAGTGATTAATTTAGAGAGCTGGTCAAAATAGGGCGGTGGCTACTTTTGGAAGTTCTAGAGTATTTCCCTTTTGTATTCACTTTTCTCGTCCCTGAAAATTACCTGACGCATTTACATATTTACTTTTATCCGTTTCTAAAATATACCTGGTAAATACGTGGTGTGTTGTTTCTTAGTTTTTAAACAGAAAAAGGTACCTACTAAGTACATAATAACTATACAGCCCCATATATAATCTGGTTTCAGACTCAAACAAATAAATTCAGAAACTTTGTCGTCGTCCAATTCCTGTTATAAATTTGATGAGAGCAATTCAAGCTCGAACGGCTATATAAAATTGATGAATTCAATATCTTGTCTTGTTTAATTAAATTTGCGATATCAAGACGTTCAATATTGAAAAAAATATTTAATTTTGTTAGTTCATTTTAATGTTTGTACTATGACAAATTTGCTCGATTTTCCAACATCCTAAAAAATATCAAAAACCTAGATACACGTTTTTGCATCATCATCACCTGCGGTACGTAAGATTGCTTTCCTTTGCGTTTCAAAAAGAACGTTAATTTTGGAACGGTGGAAGTGCCCTTCGAGGATAAAAGAGCATATTTAGCAGCGGGAAACATCGCCACCAAAATTCTAGCCTAAATGATGCGTCATGTTTAATGAGAAAAACCAGAAAAACATGTTTTAAAATGTTGTCGATTTTTTCCACATTCAGTTTATTTATAAGGAGTGAGAATGAAAATAATGTTTTGTAAAATTGTAGAATTTATAAAGTTTAAAGAATTTCAATGAATGAAATTTATAGAATTTATTGATTTTATAAAATTTGCAGAGTTTAAAGAATTTTTAGTATTTATAAAAATTGGGAAATTTTAGAAAAAAAAAATAGAACAACAATTTAAGGTAGTAGAATTTATAGAACTCTTTCTGTTAAAACAATTTAGAACTTATAGAATCTATAAAATTTAAAGAATTTAAAAAATTCATAAAATTTATTGAATTTATAAAATTATTTTATAAATTTACTGAAATTTTCACCTGCTGCAACCGGAGAGTCCTGTGACAGTGCATAAACTGGTAAGTTTGGACTGATTGCCTCACTTGAAATGATGCAAGACAAGTCTAGCCAAAACTAGACTTAAGGCGCACCAGTGCATCAAGCTCTCGTGAAGGCAGGGTTTCGAGGCAAATGACTTCTGTATAAGCTGTTTGAATGAGGAGGAGGAAGGGACTATGGTTCACTTCGTTTGCTCATGTCCGGTATTTGCACGCAGAAGGATAAATACTTAGGTAAGTTCAAGATGGACAGCCTGTCGGATCTTGAAAACAGTAAAGTGCGCGATGTTCTATGCTACCTAAATAGTTCTAAATGGTTCCAGTAAGGGTAAAGGGGATACATTCTGTGCCACTCCAACTAACCTAACATACTGAATTTTTAGGCTTTATAGAAACCATGGAAATAATTAAATTTATAGGATTTACAGAATTTATTCGATTTATAGAATTCAAAGAATTTATTGAATTTGTAAAATTTATAAAAATTAAAAAAATTCTAGAAATACTTAAATTTGTAGAATAAATTGAATTTATTGAATTTATAGCAATTAAGGAATTGTTAAAATAAGCCAAATTTGAGTTTGACGAATTTAAAGAACTGAGAGACTTGAACAATTTATAGAACGGGTTGGGTTCTAGAATCTGAAGAATTTATAAAATTTATAGAATTTGTAGAGATTGTACCATATAATTTATAGAATTAATGGAATTTAAAAAATCCTTAATATTTATAGAATTTAGAGGTTTTATAAACATACTAGAATTTAAATAATAACATTCTTTGGAGAACTTATAAAATTTATAGAATTTATCGCATTTACAAAATTTTTAAGAACTAAAGAATTTATAGAATCATTCGTATCATTTATTAAATTTCTAATAGAATTATTTAGGTTCAAAGGATTTATCAAAATTTTTAAAATTATGAAATTTATAGAATTCAATGAATTTTTAAAATTTATAGAATTTATAGAAATTATGGAATTTTTAGAACAAGTAAAATTAGGGTTTCTAGAATTTATACAACTGACAGAGTTAAAACAATTTATAGAACCCCATAGAATATATAAAATTTAAAGAATTTATAAAATTTATTGAATTTGTGGAGTTTATCTAATTTATAGAATTGATGGAATTTATAAAATCTATGAAATTTATAGAGCTTATAAAAATATCAGAATTTATAATATTTATAGACTTTGTAGAATTTAGCGAACTTATAAAATTTTTAAAGGTTATGGATTTATCGAAATTGTTGTACAAACTAGTAAATTTTGAGTATATAGAATTTATAAAACAGACACACTTGATTCAATTAATAGAACTCAAAGAATCTACAAAGAATTTAAAGAAGGTATGTTATTCATAAAATTTATAGAATTTATTGGATTTAAAAAATTTATCAAATATACAGAATTTAAAGAATTTATAGAGTTTAAGAAACTCATTGGATTTTTACACTTTATTTGTAGAGTTTACTGAATTTATTTAATAACAACAACAAATTCTAAAAACATTATAAATTCTATACATTTTTTAAATTCTAAATCCTCAGCGCTCGCACTGTAATTTCGGCGCTTCCGCAGGCGAACTGGGTCCAAAGATGTCCACATACAGTTTGAACGAGTTAAATCGCTTTGAAAAATCTAAAAAAAAAATCATGATGACTCTTGAACCCTTCTAGAATGAGAATCCACAATTATATAAGTACAAAAGTTAGTAACTTTTTGACAATAAATCGATGTCTGAGCGAAAACGCTAGGAAAACGTATCTTGGCCTAAATTTCCACAATTAAAAAATGCCCCTTAGTAAAACATAAATGACCGTAGATTCTCATAATGAACAACCTAAGGCTCAAGAAAAACTGGAGTTTGACTGTTTCTGCCGAAAAAAGTATAATTATTTAACAAGAGAAAAATCGAGGATTTCCTCGATTAAGATCATTTTCACTGCAAAAATGTCGTTACGAAAAATAAAACGCATGTTTTTGACATTTTTTGTATATAAAATAGAACAGAGAATTGAGACTGAAAATGCTCAAATATCAATCGGCGTTAGTAGTGTGTTTGATAACACATTGAGTGATGTGAGTGATAAACGAATAAATAAATTTTTTTTATATGGCGTTTCGAAGTGACTAATACACCTAAAAATTGTGTTATGTGTACCTGCTTATCAGCAAAACGAGCAGGCTTTCTATAGAGAATATTAGCATGAACTAACTGGCAAAGAGGCGCCAAATGACGCGTGCAGGACCATAACTGTACTAAGTTTTTTTAGAGAGGGGCGCCAGGCCCTGCCCTTTATCTGGTTTTCGGGAATTCCCAACTGAAGTTTCACTTGGGTCGAAATCGTCCTAGTGCGACCGCGGAAGGTAAAAATTGTGTAAGTAGTAACTGTGATTTAGCATCGTTCATAAATATGAACACTAATTCTGTGGCAAAAACCCAAAACAGCATAAGTCTTAAATTTGCATTTTTCAGGAAAACGTTTTTAAAATTACATAAGAGTTACTCAAAATCGTATGAGTTTTTAGAATTCTGGTTTTTATAAACGGTTTTTTCACTGTTATTTCTAGTTACCGGAATATTACAAAAACTTGAAGTGATATGAAATCGATTACGGAGATCTCAAAAATAAAATAAAACGTAAAACTATACATAATTCGACTTATGCTGTTTTGGGTTTTTGCCACAGAATTATAACACGAAATAATTTTAAAAGAAATAAAAAAAAAAATGTTGTTCAAATGATTCTGTAATTCCTTTAAGGCAGTTTCGGGCTTATTGTGTGAAGCCAGGAATGCTGTATCACTAATTTAAATTTGACTAAACAATATCACAAAGCTCGAAGGAATGTTTTACAACCAAGTAAGAATAGAGTGATTCTTACTTAGCCTTTGACTCAAATTTCGCTGATGGGTACTAAAAAGTTTCCCTTTTTAGCAATGTCGGCAACCTGTTTTCTAGCAAGAGAAAAATTTAGATTTGATGGTTTAAAGGAGCATGCAAGAAAATTGATCTATTTTTGTAATTGATGATTTTTTGTATTGGCTGATTGATTTTCAAATTTTTGCTGATGACAAAAATTTAATCTAAATCAAATTTTTTGATCTATTACAAATTTTTAAAGCTCCGGCTTGCGTGTATTATACTGACATGAATCATTTAGAAGGGGGCCTTGTAACGATTCAATTTAAATATCCTATATTAGGTTGGGGTAAAAGTATTGAGAGATTTTTGTCATATTTGATTAAATTTTTCTTTTATTCAAAATGAGTTTTATTTAAGTATAGAATTGGCCATTTTTATCTATACTATGATGACCTTTTGCCAGTTTTCAGGAAGTTTCATTATTTCATCGGTGTAGAACTTCTGTGGTTTATCGGCGAAAAACTTGGCCATGTGATTTTCACAGTCCTTTTTATAAGCCAACTTTAGACCATCAAGGTAGTTTTGTAGAGTACGAAATAAATGGTAGTCAGAGGGTGCAAGATCAGAGCGCTTTATGGTGGATACATCAAAACTTCCAGCCAAGCTCTCTCAATTTTTGCTGGGCCATCTAAAATGTTGCGGTCTGGCGTTATTGTGATGAAAGACAAAAGTCTTTCTATTGATCGATTCTGGCCGATTTTTTTAATTGCTTGCTGCAATCTGGAATAAAATCATGAAATTTGGACTATACATTTTAGCGGTATTAAACAATATTATGAAAAATTTAGAATAAATTCAAAAAATGGTCAAAGTTACCCAAGTAATTTCGATTTGATATAAAATAACTTCGGTAACTTTGACCATTTTTTGGAGTTATTCTAAATTTTTCATAAAATTGTTTACTACTGCTAAAATTCACCGTCCGGATTTCATGATTCCGCCTCTGGTTAATTGCTGGTAGTAGAGATTAGAATCAATGGTATAACCAGGTTCTAGAACCTCATAATGGACGAGTCTCTTCCAATCCCATCATCATACACACAGCATATCTTATAGGGCATATGCTGGCTTTGAAGTCGTGTGTGGTGGTTCACCTTTCTTTGACCATGGTATTTTTAAACGACATTCTCGTATTTTATCCAATATTCATCGCCAGTAATGATTTGCTTCAAAAATGGGTCGATTACGTTGCGTTTCAGTAGCGATTCGCAAATGGGAATTCGGTCAATCAAATTTATCATCGACAATTCATGAGGCATCCAAACATCGAGCTTCTTTGTATATCCAGCCAGCCTTACGCAAATAGTTTAAAACTTATTTGTGATCGATATGTAAATTCCTTAGCAACGTCATGGCTGCTTATGTGTCGGTCTTCTTCGATTTTTTGTACGATTTCAACCGGAGCAAGGTGCATCTTTGACATTGAAATTTCCAGAACGGAAGCGAGCAAACCATTTACAAGCTATTCCATTCGATAAAGCATCTTGCCTGTAAATTGTAGACTGAAATGCCACCTTTTTGCGTCTATGACGCAATCTGATTAGTGTTGCCCGATATATGACACCAAACACCATCTAGTGAAAAAAAAAAATCTCAATACTTTTTACCCCAACCTACATAAGTAATATGTATTATAAGAAATACATTTTTAAAAATTGGTTTGTGGTTTAGATCTTTTTAGAAACACCCAAAATCATTTTTTGCATCCACTGCAAAGCCTCCTTACTTCGTAGTGATAATTAGCTTTTTAAGCGCGTAAGTAATGTCAAAATCTTTTATCGATTTTTAAAAGAATTTTGTATTTATAAATTTAAGCGCAAATTGATGCTCGAATTGTGAAGCAGCTTATAAAAGTTTAAAGAGAACAAGAAGATATTAATCTAATTGAAGAATATAGTTTGATGTTTAGAGCTTAAATATCTCAATTTTTCTAACTTCAAATGGTGTTGTTCAACGTTTCTTTAAAACGGTTTTAGAATTTATAGATAACAAATTTAGAATTTACTTAATCTAAGATTTTCAAAGTTTCTCGAATTTAAGATATCCTCGCCATTTAAAAGTACCTAAGCCTAGTTACATACAATTTTCCCGATTGTTGAAACGTCCGGTTAGACTGTTTTGTACACATTTAAAAACTATTATAAATTAAATTAAGTAAGGCATAATAATGCTTGAAAAATTTCAGAAGCTTTACTGAATTTTTGGAATTTTTATTTATTCTTTGAATTTTTTTAATTTAATATTCCCAATAGTTAAGTATTATCGTAAACTACAAAATAGAAAATTATAAATGGCAATATCACACCTTAACGAATCTTACTGCTTTACTGGGAATACTTATTTAAGCAAGCAACAATTAAGCCTTGGAGTTTCGATTCAGCTAAGTATAATAGGAACATTTTGAAACGTGAAACGAAACAATGCAACATTTTCTACACTGTAAATTATGGAAAAAGTTCTTTAGATCCGCATAAATATAGGGTTTATAAAATAAATAAATTGGTCAACAGTTTTTTTTATTCCATGTCGGACATATGGCGAAACGCTCGGAAAAGGGATTATTGGCACGGTATTAATTATTTTAGGAAAAAATATCAAACGGCCAATTTTTCCTAAGTATGGAAAATTTTCTTTCGATTAACATACATACTTAGTTGCTTATTTAATCCTTTTTATTATTATTATTGTCTGTCTCTTTATTAAAGAACTTATCAAAACTCGTATAGTTGCCGTTTTAAAATTGTTAATTTTGAAAATGATTTTTTATGACAATTTAATAATCGGGCCATTTTGTCCCATTTTCAACTTTTTTCCCTTAGCATTTAATTCAAAATAAGTGAGGTATTTGCTGATAATCGAAATTTTTCAACACTCTCTTTGATAATCGAATTTTATTTAAAAAAAATGTATTAAAAAACCAACGATAGGAAAGTCCCGTAGAACGACTTTGCCGTTTAATATTTTTTCCGAAAATGCAAAATAAACGAGTAATTTGTTAAAGAGATGAAAACTTCCTTTTAAACTTACTTGAACAAATACATTGATTTATAAAAGTTTGTGCCCAACTTTTTTCTTTTATAAGTCCGATTTTTGTTTAATTCGGCTGGACTAATTTCACATTTACCTAAAGCGATATAAACTGACAGTGGAATTTTCTAAGGTATAGCTTCTAAACTTGGGGTAGAAAATAATGAGATCTAACCAGCGGTTACTCTAGAAACAAGACTGATAGTTTACCATTCCTATAATATTTGCAATATTGATTTCTGTCAGGAAATGTTTTCAGATCACACAATGACTAGGCGAACAATTACAATTTAATATTTTCAAGGACAAGACAAATTTTACTTATGTCTATTCAACCGCAAATTATATCGTTGGTTTGTACAAATTGCTAAATAAAAAACTCTTAAAATCCCCATTAAAACTGCCAAATTTTCTTAGAACACCATTATACGATTAACAACTTCTGTAGTTCTGTAGTAACGTTACATTGACATAATGAAGAAATTAGAAAAGAGATCTTATCAAGAATCCAATATAATTTTATTAAACAAAAAAAAAAAAATGATTCGAGTGTAAAATTTAAAAGACACAAAAAAAAAATCCAAGATAATTCGGTAATACAATAAAAACCTTTTTTGTGAGTGCTCTTGTGTGCTTTCATTGTAATCAAGAAATGTGAAAACAGAATCATGAACCGTCTTCGTTTTATATAAAATATGAAGAGACTTTTTATTTTATTTTACACAGATGACTGTGGGGGATAAGAACATCCAACGAAATAAAAAAAAAAAAAAAATTATTCGACATAAAAGTCTAACAAGATCATGTTATACACTATACACAAAAGTTTTTCCAGTTTTTTTTTTTTTCTTTAAGACAACTGTTTGTCGTGCGAATTTTCTTCGTATTTTCGTTTTATTTCACTGTTTTGAACTGAACTTACAAAAAAAAAATTATTTTAGCGAGTGGCGATAAAAAAATTACTACTGTATACGTAAAATTCACTATGTGCATTAATAAAATGCAAAACTTTATTTCCTTAACACTTACAGTTAAGACGGAACAATAGAATATTCACTAAACCAGTTTCAATAAAAGTTACAGCATTCTATTAAGTTTATATGGTGTGCCGTCTGGAAGATGTTCGCGACAGCAGATACGTGTGGGACATTTTTTAGTATATCTAGATCTACTACGTTTACGATATATGTATGTACATCTAGCTTAACGTCTCTTGATTAAATTATTAAATTTTTTACTTAACAACACTTTCAATTGAGCTGAGTTGCATCTCGGTATATATAAAAACCATAAAATTATGATTACCATCTATAAAAGCGTTATTAATAATATTGAAGATTAGTTTTGTTTACGATAGTTTTTCATTAATTTTCTCTTCAAAACACGTCGTCAAACTTGTTTATTTTTATCGCTATAATATATAACGATAAAATAAATTAAAACATAAATATGTAATTATAAAATAAATTCCATTTTTAGTATATATATTGAGAATATCCAAGTTTTCATTTAAAAGACATTTAGTGAAAGTGATCGAAGGAATTTATGTAACAATCGATATATGTATAGATTCCATATAAAATATTATTTTGTGATCTTCTTGTCAAAAGGGTTTTTGGATTTGTTTTTTTTTCTCGGTTAATTAACCGTAATTATGATGTCACGATTATCATAAGACCGTCACTAATGAATTGTTACAACAGATAATCGTGCACTGGTTCATTGTCCCCGTACAAATGTCTATTTAAACCCGATTATCACGATTTCAGGCTCTGCATAATAAAGATTATCGTCTTTAATATTAAAACAGTATGTTTATTATTTTTTTTTGTTGTAAATAATTAACAGATTTTTGGTTGATGTTTGTTGTTTATCTAAATCGTCAAATGTCGCCCACAATAAGGAATTTGTTTTTATGTTTATTTATATACCAAAATATTTTAATATATGTATATGTATTTCAAAGATTACGATACACCTACATTGAATTTAACAAACGAAAAAATTTTACGCAAACCTAACGACAAAATTCGCGGAAATTGATGGCATCACTCACATCTAATGTGGCATAAAATATTCTCGATGTTTGAACAATATCAAAACTAAATTTTGAAAATTTGTTGTCTAAACAACAAGTCTTCTGTTAAAATCTACTATTTGCCAAACAAATAAATTTAAAAATTTAAAAGTTGTGGGTGATTATAAGTTGATACTATAACTTGGTTTTAATGTTAAAAAAATCTGTCAATGTTAATCTGTCAGTCGATTCCATAATATTTATTACATTTCTTCCTTTTTTGGTGCTAGTGCAAACGTAGAATGGCAAGGAGCTTTGAGTTTACTTCAAGGTTTTAAAAAATTCTATTTAAATCAAAATCTTTTGCAATATTCTCACCACAATCTAATTGCTTTAGCCACAAGCATTAGCTTAATCTAATTGCATAGTATCGATATTAATACAAAAATCACCACTCTTGATTGAGCTGATTTGTTATACACTCCCTTAGCAACTAAACCGACTCAAACCTTCAGCGCTCACAGAAAGGCAACATTTTTTAAAACGGCTTAACTGATTTTCACAAGGCAATATTATTTTGAAAGCTTGATATTTTTACTTTAAAATGACACTATTTTCATGAAAATTGGTTTAGTACTTTTTTTTATAATGAATTTTGAATGAAAACGCAACTAAAATTGATGATTATGAATAAAAATGGTACGGATATTTAAATTTAAATTACAACAAAATATTGAAGCAAAACAAAAACAATTGTTTTGGTTAATACTTAGTATTGCTTGGAGATCCCACCCCACTCCTCATCCAACACAATTTTGAGGTCACAAATGTTAGACGGTATCGGATTTCTGGCTCGGACCCTCCGTTTTAGTTCGTCCCATAAATTGGATTCGTGTCTGGACTGAGGGCTGGCCACCTCATCGTCTCGACTCTAGTCCAACTTCATCCATGACCTGCCGAGTGGTTCGAGCTGATACCAGGCATTGTCATGCATCAATATGAAATCTTCTTCTATATACCCTGCGTAGTACCCTCACGTTTAGCGTTCAGACCTCTACGGCCTCCACCAGGTACGAAAACAAGATCTGTTTTCCATCAAGCAATATGCCAGCCAACACCATGCAAGAACCGCCGCCGTACGAGACTGTTTCAGCAAAATAGCACTACAAAAATCGCTCTCCTGGACGCCATCACTACCATGGAGACATATTCTGCACTCGCTAGTGAATAGAACGAACTCGATGTTCCAATTGATGTGTTCGCGAGCAAATTCGAATCGCTCTTTGCGGTGGCGTGTTGCCAATTCTGGCTCTCTGGCGGGCCGTCTTAAAGTGAGGTTGGCTTCCTTTAAGCGTCGTTTTACTATCCATGGACTAACAGCTACTTCTCTTGAGAGGGGAAGTTCTTTTTCATTTTCAGTGAATTTGGTTAGTTGAACTTGCGAATAAATATGTATCCGCAAATTATATGCATACATGCGGCCGCCTTAAATAATAATTAGCCGTGCATTTGCAACTAAAACAAAAACATTTTTTAAACTTTAATTGTTTTATTTTGCAACCCACTCCATTTCAATGCATTGAATAAAATACTAAATACGGCCCTTAACTATTTTAGTCTTTCTTTTTTTCGCACAGAATTTTGTACGCTTGACGTTTGTTTATTTCAGATCTTTAGTCTTTATCCTCTATGGTCTTTATATAATTTCTAGTTCTTCTGTTCTATCCATTACGTTGATTTTTCTCATGTTATGTAAAATTTGTAAATTAGCTACTTAGTTAAGTAAGACATCAATGTATATGTTATTTTTCATCATTTAAATGTTGAAGAATTTAAAAAATTGTCTGTTAATCAAATTGCTTTTTCGACTTTATTATAGACAATATATTAGCAGTAATGACATTCACAGTATATTCGATGTGGCAAATCAGAAAAATACAGAGAGCAATCACTCATAATATATCTACTGGAAAAAATTAGAAATATCATTAACTCTCCCCCCTCCCCCACCCCTTTACTTTCCACCCCCTTATATATTATAGATAGTGTCTATAATAAAGCCGAAAAATCAATTTCATTTAAATGTTGTGCGTAATTTGACTTTAGGTTTGGTTTTGAATGTTCTTGAAAACGTTGGGAGAACGACCTTCCAGTCTGGCCAATGTAGAATTTTGTGCAGTTGTTGAATGTTAATTTTATGTATACTTACCACAATCCAACTCATTGTTTTGTTTTGGTTTTAATTGTTGTAGCAGTGTGTTATTGGTTTTTTGTGCTATAGTATAGCCGTATCGACTTACCTAATCTTTTTTTCAGAGTTTTGCTGGTATTATTGTTGTACACAACTGATATATATTTTTTAGGATTTTCTTCGGCTGTTAGAAGTGTCTTCACATTTTGTTGCTGTAATTTGTTTTTAATTTTTGAATTTAAGCGATGTATCAAATTTCCTGAGTATCCGTTTTGTATTGCAATGTGTCTGATGGTATTTAATTCTTCTATGTAATTAGTATTTGTCACTGGTATGCAATTTAAACGGTTAATCATGTGATTAAATGCGGACATTTTGTGCTGGAATGGGTGATTTGAAGTATTGTGTATAGTGTGGTTTTTTGTATTTGTTGCTTTTCTAAATATTTTGAATTGGTGTTTGTGGTTTACATACTGAATCGTGTAAGGTCCAAAAAAAATGATACTTTTCCAAAAGCCGTTGGTTACGAAATCGATACCTCCAACTCACAAGATGCTTCACTATTCGTGTCGAAGTTGGTTGTCATCCTAACTAATAATTTCGAAACGTAGAATCATCGCCGGTAATTTGTCAAAAAATGTTCGCATGCTATTTGTAAGCCGCAACGCAGAGTTTTGCCTTAGATGTTTCAATTTTCAACAGATGATGGTTTGTTTAATTTTCATTGAGCAGTATTTTCAATGGATAAATAATTTTTCTTGAACTGTTCAATTACTTCTTTTTTCTCATTGGAGACTCTACTACAGGATTATTGTTTGCTCTGACAAAATAATTCATTGGACGTAAAGTCCTCAGTGTAGTTTAGAAACGTCAGCAACAAATCTAGAGAGTAAAATAATGTTTTTGGTTGTTTGTTTTTAAGAGGAAACAAAACTAAATTATTTTAGATACTCTTGAATTGGTCCATTAAATTCAACTTTATATTTAGAACTATCTTGGAAAGCAAAGAGCGGGTAAAAAATCAAACTTTTTAATTTATTTGTTATTTATTTTTAACGAATTTTCACTTTTAACATCTAGGTGAAGTGCGGCTTTAATTTTGAGAGGAACAAATTCAAAATGAATATTAAGCTTTAAGTTACTTATAATGACAACCAAATGAATACATAAAATATTAAAAAACTTAAGGTATCATAAAATATTAAAAACCTTTTATTATTTTTTTAACTGCTGAAGTACAAAAATTTTGAATTTGTAATCTCGCACCTCAAAATTTATATTTGATTCTAAGAATCCATTTTATTGTTTCATTGTTTTTTGGTTTTACCATAGAAGAATTACTTAACCAGATGAACAAGTTGCCTTGGAACAAAATGTAGCTGAAGTAAAATACACAAATTTTATAGGGGAAATGTTTGTATCTCGAACGAAAGGCTATATACAATCGAACGAAAATTAATTATCTCTTTTCTTCCTTCGGCATTTAAATTACGAAAAAAAATATTTCATGAATCTATAGAAATGAATCCAAGCAATCAAACAAATACAAAGTAATTTTCTTTGTCTGTATGCTAAATTTTTATATTCGTATTTATCAAGCTTTGCTATTGGCTTTGCTGATGTATGAAAAAAAATCAAAAACCTAAACAATTTACAATAAAAAAATAAAAATAAAATCTATTTGTGCCTTCTCCGTTAGTATTTGTAATCTTTATGAATGAAAAAGGCGTAAGCTATTGGCGAATTGTTGTTGTTTATTATAGATTTATGCGAATGTATAATAAAATCACTGAAGGAATACGTTGTTCATTTTCTTCTTTTACAAGAATTTAATTAACGGCCTGCCTAAATGAAATGAAATCTTACACAAATGCAATATAAGTACAATTGTGTGTATGTGAAAATAAATTAGCGAATTTAATAAAAATTCGGTTTTAAAAATGTTGGTTCTACAAAATCTTCAAAATCTCGGTTCTAATCGCGGTTTCTATTTAGTTTTTCAAATTAAATTCCCCATTTTCCAGAATTTATAATTTTTGGCTATTTTCGTTTTGAAATTAAAATCCCCATTTTCCAGAATTTGTAAAAACCGAGATTTTGAAGCACCGAAAATTTGAAAACCGAGTTATTTTAGCCACTTTATTCTCAAAATCTTGGTTTTTAGAAAATTTGTTTTTTTTAAAACTTTAAAATTAATTTCCCCATTTTTCAGAATTTATTATTTGTTGATATTTTAATTTTAAAATTGAACTCCCCATTTTCCAGAATTTATAATTTTCAGTTATTTTCGTTTTAAAATGGAAAATCCCCATTCCAGAATTTTGAAAGAGATCGAGAGCCAAGAATTTGTCACCCAAGATTTAGTGCCCAACTCCACGAACACATATATACAAACATATATACACACTCAAACTAGCAACCCATAACAGGATATATAATCGCAAATTTCATCAGAAGCTCGGTTTTGAAATTTTTTTATTAATTCGGGCGGCTCGAATTAATAAAAATTTATTTTTCTAACCCGAGCTTTTGAGAACGAAGATTTTTAAAATCAAAATTTTGAAAACCGAAATTTAGAAAACCGAGATTTTGAAAACTGAAACTTAAACATCGAGATTATGTAGTCGTATGCTAAGATAATTATTTTATTGCTCATAAGAAAATGATAACGAACTTGAACGTATATGATTGAACAGATTTAATTTAGAGAGGATGTAAATGAATTTTGGAAAATTACCTAAGTAAATAGCAAAGAAAATAACAAGATGTCGTATGTACATATTGTAAACATCTATTTTGTACATAAAGCAAAAATGGGAGCGTCTCGAAATCTTGGTTGACAAAATCTTGACGTAGTCAAAATCTTGGTTTTTCAACAAAGTTGGTTTTTTGAAAACTTTAATATTAAAATATCCATTTTCCCGAATTTATAAAAAACAAGATTTTGAAAATCAAGATTTTGTAAACCAAGATTTCTTACCCAACCCAGCAAAAATAGTAAAATATTCTAAATAAATTTAGAAGTAAAGAGTGTAAATAGGATAAAGCTATGTACTTATATCATAGTTCGAATATCTCATTTGAACATATGGATGCTAAATTATTTTACTGTTTCTGAAATAATGGGACCTGTCTCTTTCTATATTTTGCCACTTTTCCATTTGTAAATGGAACAGATATAAGAGTAGGTCTAAACATGATGATAATTCATTTCGAGGGAACCAAAAACGCATTAAAACTTACAAACACTATAATAACCGTGCGGCCAAGAATTCAGTCGCTGTGCAGTTCATGCAGCAAGTCGGTCAAAAATTAAGATTTGCAGCCAAAGCTGCGCATTCCGTCGGATTAAAATGCAGCAAATAAAGTTAGGCTGCGCAGTTTACGCAGTCACATTAAAGCGGATGCAAAATCTGAAAATGTCAATTTTTTTTTTTTAAATTCAATTTTATGCATTATTGTTGGTGAAATAAAATAAAAACACGATTTCTCTCAATTATTCGTAATCACAAGGAATTATAAAAGTAGATAAATGACAAAATATGTCTTACAAACTTGCAGTCAGGCTGCCGGTCGTACAAAAATGCAGCCAATATTTTTTGCATTTCGCCTGCTTTTCAATTTTTTTGTGCAGCTTAAACTGTGCAGCGGCTGAATTCTTGACCTCACCCTAAAATGATTTATAAAATAAGTACCTACATCAGCTGACTTTCTTTACAAAATATCATTGTCTTAAGACTGTTTTTATTAGGGTTTTTCAGTTATTACACACATGAACGGAATTACACATACTACGATCCTTCTTGAAAATAAATAATTAGTTTGAAGAGAAAAAAAATCTCAAAATGTACTTTTGAATTTTTATATTAATGAAGCGATATTTTTCCTATTGTAGTCATTGAATAATTCTGTGGAATTAAACAAAAACAGGATATCTGCAAACAACAGCCTGATAAGCCATATTTTGAAATTAATAATAGGAAGATTTTTGCTCAATATGATGAACACTTTCTATAGTGAGCCTTACTATTATTTCAATCGCTGGATCAATTTGTACCTGCACCTATTAACCGCAACAATTGGTTTATTAAATTCATCCACAAACTGGTGTGGATTCAGGATTAATAAAAATTAATATTTTCGATTTTATTCCAAAAAAAGTGTAACGCTTAAATTCATTCAATATCAATATAACCAAACAATTCTTTTCAACAGTATAGATAGGTAGATACAGAAATTTTATTTAAACAAATATGAATTTACATTTTCCAAACAGACAATTTAACTTTCTGATATTCGATATTTACAACAATCTGTTAACAACAACATTTAATTGCACAAAATTGCGCATTTATAATTAATGAAGCCAAAATAGGATAATGGGCCCGATTCTGCCTTCCAAAATTTTATGTTATGTTATGTTATTTTTGTTTTTTCAATACAAATTCATATAGGAAGCGGGGAAATAAAATAACATAACATGAATTTTATCATTCCAGAATCGGGCCCAATATCATACTCCAAACATAGGTTTGCCATTTCATTTGCCAAGCCGTTGAAGGTAAAGCCCCTACGCATACCTGTTAATGGGTAACACAACAACAGAATTAAATGTACGAGTATTATTTAGATATTTTAGGTATGTAAATCGGCAGCTCATTGCCAGAGGGTCGCGTGACAAATTTGTTTTGCTTAATAAATAAGAGTAGACTATGCTTCTGAATTAGTTGTTTCATTTTCGTGTTGTTAAATATTAAATAATGATACACACATTTTTAAATTTTTTTTAGAAACACTTGTTAAATATTTCGCAAAATTACAAAAGGTTTAGAAAATCACTCGATCGATTTCGGAAATCGATCGAGTGATTTTTTAAACCTTTTGTAATTTTGCGAAATATTTAACAAGTGTTTTTAAAAAAAATTAAAAATGTGTGTATCAAGTGTGTTTCGCCAAGTGCCTACGGCAGAAAGTGTAAAAAGTAACTAATGATAATGAAAAAATATACAATCCGAGAACATACAGTAAAAATCTAAGGTAAGAACTTGTTTATTTCTTAACCGATTATGGTGAAATTGTTCCTTAAAATTGGCCATATTCCAGAACTTCTTCTAAATATAATTTTAGAATCTCAATTCTACAATTCCAATTTCACCATAATCAGATAAGGAATTCTAAATTGGTCATATTTGGCCATTGCTCATATATGATCAAGTATATAACCAGCACCAAAACGCTAGTGGAAAACCGGAAAGATATATAAAAACAAAATACAAAACATTTCCGTGAGCATACGAAAATATGTAGATACATTAAGAACCGCATTCTAATATCATCCTCAATTACTACTTAGCAGTTTATTTAAATGAATTCTTTAAACACCAAAATCGAAAACGTCAACAAATTGAAATAGAGTTATGACGATATTACGTAACATTACGGCAAATGTGATTTGGAAATCCAGAGAATTATTTTCCTTATTTGAAAATGTATTTATTATAAGTAGGTCAATAATATATGGGTTATTTAATAAATGAAACAACAACAATAAGTAAATCGTGTGATTGATCAATGATTATGATTTTCCCTATCAAAAAATTAAAGTCATTCAAGCAAAGATGATAAGAAATGAAAAGCAAATATAATTATTATCAAAAATAAAATGAGTATTTTAATAATCAGAACAAACTTTTGTACGTAGTCCCCCGATTTACGGACGCTCGATTTATAGATATTCGAAGTTACGGACATGACAAATGTATGATCAACGTTTCGGTATACGGATGAAATATTCGCAATTACGAACAGAATATTTTTTTCTCATTTTCTTTGTGCATGCCTTTCAGGGACTCTCAAAAATAGATTATACGGGGGATAAATTAAACTTGTACTGAATTTATATGAAAATGTCTGAAAAGCGAACAGTTGTGATTTAAAGTAGGTACATGAAAAATGCACGCAAAGTAATAACTTTAGAATTAAAACTTGGTATTTTATAGCAGTTTGATGCGGGCGATGTAGAGGTACAATTTGTCAATTGTACAAAGAGACACCTTTAACCGCAATAATATTTCAAAGTATAAAGAACTAAGGTTATGGATGAGATGGAGCAGTTACTTAGTGCGTGGATAGACCATGAAACTACTGGAGCATAACATTAAGCACCATGATAATTCAGGGAAAAGCAAAGCGCTATCAAGAGAAGGTTATACAAATTTTACAAGCCGGTGGATGGATACATATGTATTACAGCAGGTGTATAATGTCGATGAGACGGGTAACGCTAAAGACGAAGAAACAGCTCAGAATTCAAGGCAGTTAAAGATCGAATTGCAATTTTGATTTTAGGAAATGATGCCGGTCATCAGAATTTAAAACCGGTTCTAATCTGTCATCCCCAGGATTTCAATAATATTATAAGTCACAACTTGGAATTATTTGGCACTCAAATAAAAAAGGCTGGATGACTACACGAATTTTTGAGGAATGGTTAAATAATGATTTTACCAATTCAGTTACAAAATCCAACACTGATCAAAATATTTCAAAAAAGGCTTTGTTAATCGTTGACAATGCCCGCAAATACCGTACATATTTTTGAAATCTTGGAATATGATAAAGAGGATATTTCCACTGAAGAGTTGTTCACGCTAGTTAAAGAAACCACCAATGCACTACAGACGGTAAACTTGACTTCAACGTGATTTGTGCAAGTAAAATGTAAAAAGCTCTTCCATTTTTTTCTAAAACTACTGAAGCAAACGCTATTGAAAAATGTGATGGTGCAAATTTTAGTGGCAGTTCCGATGAACAGTTCAGCAGTTCAGACAATTAATTGTGAACTTCGATAAATTTATAATTTAGATTTTGTGTTATTTACTTAGGTAATTTTCCAAAATTCATTTATATCCTCTCTAAATTAAATCTGTTCAATCATAACTATTCGCTCAATTTCGATATCATTTCCTTAATTATCCTTTTCTATTGTTTTGTTTATCTCGTACATGAGTTGTATTAAATGGGTTGGCTACATAATCTCGATGTTTAAGTTTCAGTTTTCAAAATCTCGGTTTTCTAAATTTCGGTTTTCAAAATTTTGATTTTAAAAATCTTCGTTCTCAAAAGCTCGGGTTAGAAAAATAAATTTTTATTAATTCGAGCCGCCCGAATTAATAAAAAAATTTCAAAACCGAGCTTCTGATGAAATTTGCGATTATATATCCTGTTATGGGTTGCTAGTTTGAGTGTGTATATATGTTTGTATATATGTGTTCGTGGAGTTGGGCACTAAATCTTGGGTGACAAATTCTTGGCTCTCGATCTCTTTCAAAATTCTGGAATGGGGATTTTCCATTTTAAAACGAAAATAACTGAAAATTATAAATTCTGGAAAATGGGGAGTTCAATTTTAAAATTAAAATATCAACAAATAATAAATTCTGAAAAATGGGGAAATTAATTTTAAAGTTTTAAAAAAAACAAATTTTCTAAAAACCAAGATTTTGAGAATAAAGTGGCTAAAATAACTCGGTTTTCAAATTTTCGGTGCTTCAAAATCTCGGTTTTTACAAATTCTGGAAAATGGGGATTTTAATTTCAAAACGAAAATAGCCAAAAATTATAAATTCTGGAAAATGGGGAATTTAATTTGAAAAACTAAATATAAACCGCGATTAGAACCGAGATTTTGAAGATTTTGTAGAACCAACATTTTTAAAACCGAATTTTTATTAAATTCGCTAATTTATTTTCACATACACACAATTGTACTTATATTGCATTTGTGTAAGATTTCATTTCATTTAGGCAGGCCGTTAATTAAATTCTTGTAAAAGAAGAAAATGAACAACGTATTCCTTCAGTGATTTTATTATACATTCGCATAAATCTATAATAAACAACAACAATTCGCCAATAGCTTACGCCTTTTTCATTCATAAAGATTACAAATACTAACGGAGAAGGCACAAATAGATTTTATTTTTATTTTTTTATTGTAAATTGTTTAGGTTTTTGATTTTTTTTCATACATCAGCAAAGCTTGATAAATACGAATATAAAAATTTAGCATACAGACAAAGAAAATTACTTTGTATTTGTTTGATTGCTTGGATTCATTTCTATAGATTCATGAAATATTTTTTTTCGTAATTTAAATGCCGAAGGAAGAAAAGAGATAATTAATTTTCGTTCGATTGTATATAGCCTTTCGTTCGAGATACAAACATTTCCCCTATAAAATTTGTGTATTTTACTTCAGCTACATTTTGTTCCAAGGCAACTTGTTCATCTGGTTAAGTAATTATTTGTGGTTTTACGTTGAGTTTCGTGTGAATTTCAAAAAGTTTTTGTTCGTTTAGGATTTGTACACCTCGAAAATGTTAAAAAATTATTAAATCTTTGTGAATGACTCATGCTATTATTATTGTTGGGAATGATTACTGTAATTTTTTTAATTCTTTTGAATTGTTGAAATTATTGTCATTCGGAAAAAGTTTGCAATCTCGAAAATCCGTTGAAAACTCTAAACAATCTGAATTTGAAAACTCAAAAGTTGGTTATAAACGGGGTCTGTGGCAAATTCCAATATTTGACAATTTTAGAAAGTTTAGTCAATTATTTATTAACACTAAACCGGCCGGCAACACATTAAAGTATTTTTCTCGACTAGCGGTAATCGGCCGGCGATTCATTAATGTGGTTTTAGGTATAGTAAATAAGCCTAAACTGAAAACCGAGCTATCGGATTGGAATTTCTAAGAGGACTTGTTACACACAAAAATATGATTTTTGTACTCCAATACAAACATGCAAAAGTACGAATATTACTTCTAAGAGTACTTCGAATAAGTGTCAGCGGCCAATTTCACCTAAATCTCTCAGTTAAATATTTCTAATTATATAGTATCACAACGAAGTATAAAGTCGCTTGGTAACCTCACATCACCATTCGAATAAATATGATTTATTCAGTATTTCCTTTCGTCATGTCGAGACTATGTTACCATGTGTTTATCACCCACCGTTGAAAATTAAAAAATTATATTATCAACTCCCGCAAATTTAGGAAGTGTCAACTTAAAATATGTAAATTCACAATAATTTTATTAGCAATAGAAAAAAAAATAAAAAGTCGCGTGTGGTATTTAATGGAATTCTTGAGTCTTTCAAATTTTATTATGTTCAAAACTAAAAAAAACATTTCGTTTCTGCTGGTATAGTACATCACAAATATACATACATATTGGCGCCATAATTTCAATGATGTGCGACTTCCGATTAATAAAATGATATCATATTATGGGCTTTAGTTGAATTATAAACTTTATCATACGTTACGTACGTACTCTAAATGTATTACATAATTCGACAATATTATAATCGGGTATAATAACATGGAACAGTTGTTCGGTTTGCTTGCTTGAAAAACGCTAGTCTAACATAAATTATGTTATCTACGTATGTATACATTGATAATCAAATTTTTATTTCTATTTTTGATCTCTTTAATCTTTTAAGGTTACTAAACATATCAATTTGATTTATATTTATCATGGTTTCGGTTGGAATTTTTATTTACTACATCCGAGTGTGCGACATGATTTATGCAGTCTAGTCTCGATTCGATGGCGTTTCATTTTATCCTTGATCAAAAATATTTTTTTTTTGTTAAGCCCAAATAATCTAAACAACAAAACGGAACACTGGTTTTTGCGCAATGACATTTTTGATTAAAAGCGAAAAAATCACCAACAACGACGGGCAAGATACAAAAGTGGTCTCGCGACAAATTTTAATTTTTTAATTTACAGATATATTAAAATATATTCAATAACTTTTATTTCTCCTTCAAATTATTTTAGTTTAATGTTAATTCAATTTTCGGTCTATTATGTTTGTTGAATGGAAAATATTTGGCCGCCACACCATTTGTTTGGTTTTTTACAGATAATATATCGCTAATGTAGGTGGTGAACTTTTATATTAATATTGTTGGATATTTTCTAAATTAAAACATGTGTTAATTTCTAAACAAAAAATTAATTAATTTAATTATTTTAATTTATTTGTTCGATGCGAAGCGATTGTGTCATCAAAATGTGGTGGATTAATCATTTTATCGTGCGTCTTTCCATGTGTTGGTATAAATTATGATATTATAGTTTTATTGAAATGCTAATTTTATCTAGCTCAGAATTTTTTATATTCATAATACTTATTAGCGATCAAGCTATGTGTATATATGTATGTTCATAATTTCACTATTTCTTTGCATAAATTATGCAAGTTGTAGGTCTGTCGAACACAAATGACGATAAATCTCTGTGAAAATGTGAAATATTAATAGGATTCGAGAAGACGTTTAGCTCGTGGGTTTATTTAACAAAATATGTGGCGTCTTTTAGTTTTATTACTTCTTGGTCAAAGGTCCATTGTTATTGTTTATTTATGTTAATCATACCAATGACTAATTTCTTTACTCGGTGCAACCATCTCATATACTTTATACCTCCGGTTCGGCTGCCGTTTAACCTCTTGAAAGAAGTAAAGAGCACTATCGAATGAAGTGAATTTTTTTTTATTGATCTAGGGCGCGGTTTGTAATTGATACGTTTTTATTTACTTAATTCCTTACTTAGAGCGTGCTTTATGTTCATGAACATGTAATTCGAAGACATTAAAAAGTGAGTCAATCTGCTCCAAATGATTCTGAGGGTTGATTATGTCTGTACTTACTGCTATCTCTTCTGCTAAAATTCACAATTTAGTAATGCTTTGGTGCTTTTATACCATAAATAAATATAAATAAATAACCGATCTAAATTCAAGTAACAGATCCATTCGACATTGCTAGCGCCGCAAATTATTCTAAGGTGTAAACGAAGCAACTGTTGAGGAACAAAAGTTCAAATTGTGGAACAAAAGAAGAAATTTGAGTCGGGCTGCGCTTTGTCTTATAGTTACCTAAACATAACCGAGCTTTTAGTTTCTTCGAATGAAATTTCTCTTCTTTGTTGAATTACGGCCTAAATTAAACATGGCACTTCTAATTAAGCCTAATTTCCATTTTTTTTTGTATCTAAATGAAACGCCATACAAAATAAGTTGGCCAGATTCCTTTTTGGAGCATGAAAGAATTTCTAAGACTATTCATGGCGCATATTCGAAAAATAATTTCATTAACTTTAGTGGTAATCTCGCAACAGAAGAACTTGATGGAGATACAATTTTCTCTTGGTAATTTTTCCTCTCCATACAAAACTTAAAAAAGCATACTTTTCTTTCTCGCATGAAAAAAAGTTTTTTTATGTTGGTATGGGGAAAAAATTACCGAAAAGTTGACAAAAGTTTAGTTCCGTCAAATTTTTCTGTTGCGAAATTATCATAAAAGTTCCTGAAATTAATTTTCGAGTATGCGCCATCAAATATAATAATAAATTGAGCCAACTGCTATTAAGAATGTCAATTAATTTTTTGTATAGAGGCTAGAGGCATTAAAGTGTATAATCGAAAGATGGTTACACAACCAATCTGGTTCCATCGTACATTTTTGGTGAATCGATGATTTTTAGAACAATTATAGGACTTTCTATTTAAAATAGACCCTACGATTGTGCGGTAAACGCCACTGGAAATTTAGATTAATTTTTTCTGTTATTAGAAATGAGTGTGCATGGCTTTTCCATTTCAATCTGGAGAAAGTCACCGGTTTGCAACGCAGTCACCATTTAATATATAATTTTCTCTCAAATTTTTGATTTGTGCATTTTAATGCTTCTGAACAATGCTTGGTAATCATTGTTATTTCATCATAAAAGATTTCTACAAAATTTGCCAAATCGCTTTTCCATTTGATATCGCTTACCTACTTACGTTTCATCGCGTGTCGAGTCAACTGGAAGCAAAAGCTGCAATTCTTGACCAATAGTGATCCGGATCAGATCAAAGTTTACATTAAAAGCAACAACACAAATTGATTACATTTTTGTTTTTGATTCAACATTTTGATCCGAGTATGGTTGCTTGCTTTGCTTGTCGTTTCATGAAATGTCCAGATCAGACCAACCGTCAAGAAGTACAACTAATGTTATAATGAAAGTGCTGTTCTACACTGACTCCTATTTCTTTTAATTCTTGTTTAATCTTTTCGATTTCATAGCTATTATTGTTATTTTATCTACCATAGTTAGATGTAATGCTTGGAAAATTTTCCATATCTAAGTTTAATTCTCTTTGTTTTGGCGGTATTATCATATTCCGAGCTTCTCGATATGCAATCCTTTTCGTTATCATCATATATTTTATTTAATTTTTTATTCTTAAACTCCTCGCATATAAAACTATTCGTTATATGACTTTCATCACAATAGTAACATTTTGTCGCATTTTCGCATGTTGTATTTGTATGTCTCTCTTCCGCACAATTGGCGCATTTCTGTTTTTTTGCACGTTTGGGTTTAGGAATGAAATATGCCACTTTCCGTCTTACTCCATGGTTATGCTGTCTGGTAGTCTTGTAGTTCTAAAAGTTATTTTTATAGCTGCTGTTGGCTCTAATTTCTGAGCTTCATGTTCCATTTATTTATTCTTTCTAACTTTGATATTTTAACATTTATATTTATATTGCCATTTAACTGTTCGATATTTAAATATTCTGAGATTTTATTTATGTAGCCTATTGATTACAGCATGAAATTTGTTACATACGATAAGTAATGCTGTATTTTTTGTAAGTTTACACTTTTTAGAATTTTGTTCGCAGTTTCCATATCTCTAGTCTGTACTTTAACTCTTTTTCCGAATTGTTTTACCGTCAATATTTTCCCGAGGTAAACCCATTTCTCATATTCTTTATATCTTTTTTTTTCTATAATTACAAAGAAAGGACCTTGGTCACCTGGCATATATTTGTTGAATTTTTGCTCATCCTTTTTGGTTGCTAAAATTTTTGGTGTAGAGATTTTCGTTTTGACGTAGGACTACGTCTTTGTTTTCATTATACGTGAGGGGTAAACCAAAATTTCAATATGATGACGCGCGTCACGGAATTGACGTATTTACGAAATTTATTTGATTAAAGCAATGCCTCTTGATAAATATAAATGTAATGTTTTAAAAGCTATAAAAATTAAACCAAAATAAATAAAAATTTAGGGATTGAAAAAAAATTAAAACAACCAATTATTAATATGTATTTTAATTTTAATTAAATAGTGATGAACTTGATCAAACATGCCGCACGCCATATTGATTTAAAGCTATAAAATAAAAATAAAAAAGTTCAAAAAATTTGTATTTTCATTTTGTAAAATATTGTGTACATTTTTGAATTTCTAAGCCGTATAACCTATGCAATTCTAGAAAAATATATAGCCGCAAAGATCAGACCGAAAACTGTTTAGGTTTGTGAGTTATGGGACTTAAAAGTTTCCAAGTGACCGGAAACTAATTTGATTTAATACGTCATTTGAATCGTCAATATTTAAAAATAAATTATATCTAGTAAGCTTTTAATAATAGCAAGACATTCCCATTTCTGTGACATTGACATTTCTGTGACGTTTTAACGACTTTTTGTGACATTTTAATGATTGAAATTTCAACGATATATTGATCGATATATTATTTGTGAATTGATTTATTAAGGGCCATATTTATAGTCCGCACTACAACCACTGTTGTTACCAAAGCAACTCTTTTGGTATTTATAAACCTTACTATAACAACTGTTTTAAACAGTTGCTACAACTATAGTCGTGGATATCGGCGACTAAAACAGTTGTTACAAATTTTCGAAAATAAATTTTTTTTGTTGTAAATTGTGTTCGAAATTAGAAATTAATGTCAAAAACAAATCGATATAAATATAATTTTCATAATATCAGTGTAAATATATTTACTTTATACAACAAATAAATAAAATATTTTACTATTAAATCGATTCTTCATTTTCTTCAATATCATCATCCGCGTCAGATGGTTCTGTTTATTTATTAGAAAATAACTGTGTCCGAAAAGAAAAATTCTACAAAGAGCTTGTACTGAATTCATATGGTGTTTCGGATGTTGTTGATAAACACGGTGGCGCTTGTTGTACAGTCATATCTTGATCATTACAGTCACTGGCTTCTTCACTGTCCAGATTTTCGAATGGATCCTCTCCAAAACCTTGACAAATTTGACTGTTTTGCTCCCACAAATTTAAAATAATAATTAATTATCATATACGATTCGTATTAAGTATGAAATTTATAATTACCGTTTCATTCCTATATCCTGAATCATTATCGTAACAGTTTACTTGCGGACTAATCGTTGGCAGAATTAATTCATGTAGCTCACCATCAACCTGAGAGAGTTTTAGGTAGAAGGACCACAACATCTTTTTTTTTTGTTAGCCAACTCTTTTCGCAATTTTCCTTTCCAGTTTGCGTAAACTGCCTTCATGTTTGGTAGTTTTGCGCGGATCGATTATTTGGCTATTATATTCTAAAGCGACACTCTTCCAACCTTTTTTTTTTGTATTTGTCATCGAATAAGTCTTTTTATTTAATTGAATTTTATTTTAATCCTATAGTGAATCCTATCGTTTAATTTCCACTAGAACTATTTATTTACATTATAAAGCAATAACAAATAAATATCGTAACTGTAAGTTACAATTTTCATAAACTAACAAATTAAATTGCCGCTGTTTTTGTTATTTTAATGTTGGTAGCACTAGATCGAAAACAGTTGTTTTAACAACGTCTATAAATACCAAAATAAAATCCTGGTTAAAACAGTTAATTTAAAGCGTATTCGATTGGGCTGAATTAACTGAAGTAGTAGCTGTATCTGAAGTAACAGAAGTGAAGAGACTGTTCGATTGGCAACTCTTCACTTCAGTTAAAAATTGAGCAACTGAATTAACTGAAGAGATATTTTGCTTATGTAGTTACTTCAGATGAGTTATTTGGTTTTCTTTTTTTAAATTTCTTTATTTTCGTTTGTTTATATTCTCGTGTGTTGATTTGGGAGACTGTTTGGTTGGGAATTTGCGACCTAAAAAAGTATTTTTAATAATAAATTACTAGAAATTAATAGAATTACATTTTGAAACATTTTTTCCAAACACAAGCTAACTGAAATAGCTAGTTTGGTCTATAAATATGGGCCTAAAATTGTGTTTAAAGTGCTTTTCATACCGCCTGCGTTGACTTTGGACATTAAAAAAGTAAAGTCGTTTTGTAACTTTAAAGTTTTGTAATTTAGTTTTATTTGATTAACAGTGTCACTTTTTATAGAAATATTTTGAAACTGGTTTAAAATAAATTATTTTTAAGTGATAATTATTAAAAATAAAACTTAAATTTTTTAAAATCCAAAGTCAACACAGCCGGTAGGAAAAGCACTTAAAGGTATTATTTCTGAGTAATAAATTCTCTTTGTATGTATAAGGTCGTATATAAACCTTAATAGCAAATTATTATGGGACGCCATTAGGGTGTTTGAGAAAACGCTGGGAGCTGCATGAAATGAAATGGTATGTGACGAGAAGGTGGGATTCAGTGTATTGATTAAAAGTATTTTAGACGTTGATTTTTTAGTAAGCTTACAATGTCAAATTTTTGTTTTGCATTTGTTCTTTCCAGTGATGAAACTTTTACAAAAAAAAATGATTGATTTAGTGCTAAACAGTACATCGAATTACTTATCAGCACAATAAAGGATCGAAGAACTAATTGTGATTTGGAATTTGATTTCATTTATAAAAACGTTAACCAAATCTATGATACATACCAAATAGAGTTTAAAGTACCAAGACTTGCAGGTAGGAGCGACATAGGGAAAATGTTGAACACATATAAGTCCATCAGATTATTTTACAAAAAATTGTGTTTATTTCGTTATTGGACATTATCATTATGGATTTGAATGATCGATTTTCGGATAGATTATTAAATATATTTTACCACAGCAACAAGAAAATCCTAAACAATTATCTCTAAATTTGTAATTGTATTTCAATTTTTTTTATTATGATTGAATTTTTTATACACACATCAAAGAAAAAGCCATGCAAACAAAAGCTTGTCAAATTATTTGCATACAACATGACCCAAATGGATGAATTGTGATTCAATCGCTGACGGAAAAGTTGTATTCTCTTACTAAATACAACACGTGCTGCAATTAATGATCTATAATTTTTTACTCGTTAAAACCGACGCAGATAATTCAACTCGTGCTGCGCACTCGTTGAATTTTCAGCGCGGTTTTAACTCGTAAAAAATTATCGATAATAATTGAGCACTAGTTGTATTACGAATGAAAATGCTTAGTTTCATAAATTATTGTTTGAGATAGATTTTATTTTAACATCAAAATATCCTCAAGTCAAGTGTACAATAAAATTAAAGTAAATTTTTATTTTTGTTAAAAAAAAATGTCGATAAAATAATAGCAAATAGGTTAAATAAAAGAGAAGAAACAAACTTTTTCCCATATAAAATCTTCTATTTCAAGCGTAGTTGGAGAGGGATGCACATATATTGTTGGTTACAAATAATATCTGGGGTGGGTTGTTGTAACATCACTTTCGATTCGAATTCGATAGAGTTTATGTCTCTTGCTTCAAGAATAAAATTGTATTCTATTTCGCTTTTTGATTACGCTTATTCTATTGCGGTCTCAGTTTGTTGCGTAGTTTTCCTTTCTTTCACATCGATAAAGTATCACAAATAAAAATTTTGGTGATAAAGAATCATGGTATAAATATACAGAGGTATGTTCCAACCAATCGACATATCGCCATTTTTCCTTTTAGTGACGTCACTTTGAGTTATGTATATATTTCGTAACGTTGACTTCGTTTGGTTGGAATTTGTGTTTTTTCTATCGTGACCAATCGTTGAAACTTATTTCCATTTCCAAAACCTAAAAATATTCATATAAACCTAAATCAATTCGCAAAAAAACTATCCAAATTGACTCTGAGTGACGTTACGCTCCACGTGCTTTCAGCTGTCAAACATACCTTGTAATAATGATAAAGAATCATGAATATAAGTAGAAATAGAATGTTGTTCTGATTCGAGTAAGCTGAGATAGCAGCAAAAAAACATAATTGAAGAGTGAAATAGAGTAAAATTTTGTTCTTGAAACAAGAGACAAAACTCTATCGAATTCGATTCGAAAGTGATGTTACAACATCCCACCCCTGGGGTGAAATGTAATTTCAAATTTTCGAAATTCGAACAGAAAGTCGAAAATTGTTATGTTGTAAAATTTTGGAATCGCGATAATGATACTTTAGTATCACTCAGTTTATTTAATGTGATGTACGAGTGATTCGTCAAAATATAATAATATCCATCATAAATTGTTGTTTTTTAATAAAATCTTTAAGAATTAATATTAATTTATCACTTTGGAGTCGAAAATTTTTCAACATGCCAACCATCACTTTTTCCAATCGACTTTTAAAGTCGATTCGAATGAAAGTGATGGTGAACATCCTACGCCTGGTTGGTCTTTCTTTGATGTGTTTTAATTGTGATTAAAAAGTGGTTGTGCGTAGTTTGCTAATTTCTAGTCTATTGTATTTTAAAGTCTTTGATAAATAGTAAATGCCTACGTATGTATTTATTTTACAAAACATGATCTTACATCATTCATTTCATTTTTATAAGTTTATACTGTATTTTTCACATAGTTATGCAAAGAAAAAGTAAATTTGTACAATTTTATTTTAATTGTATTAATCAAACTACTATATTAAAATTATTGGTTTTAAAATATGTTATACTCAAAGGTTTGATTTAAATATAAACCTAAAAATATTTTCTGGTACGACTATTTCTCATTCATAAAATTTTAATCCAAAAGTTCAATTTTTTATTTTTTTTTTTTTTTTTTTTTTTTTTTTTTTTTTTATTTTTATTGAATCTGAAAAAGTTTATACAAACTGTGGTACAGACTCTTATTCTTATAATTTATTGCTTATTTCTATATACTTAATTAATTAAATTGATACTCAAATATTATGTTATGATTTGTTAAATGTTAACTTTCAAAATTGCTACATCAAATTAGAACAATTAATCCCTATTTTACAAAAATATCCTCGATCATCATTTTATACATAAGTTTCAACACCAAAAAAGAGAAAAAACATCTAATGTTCAAAATCCAAAACGATTTAAATAAATTTTTTTAAATTTTACATAGGTTCTTATGGTAAATCGTAAAATGTATCCCTCTTAAATTAAGCTTCTTTAAAATTGGTCTGATGCTGACGGCTTGTATATCTAGGTGCTTTGGTTTAATGCAGGTCGTCGAATGTAGGGCGTTGGTTAAGAGAGTTTCTTACCATACTGAGGTCTTGAGTTCGATTCTCACGATGAGCAAAAATTTGATTATTGATAACAAGATTTGAAAGTATTATTCTTTCAATACTTTATAAGAGGAAGAGTTCGGCAGATCTCAGTATGATGCGGGATTTCGGTAACTATCTCACAAATAATGCAGATCGAATGTGGCAGAATACCGCACTATAGTAAGTATATTGAGAAATGAAAGGCAAAACACAATGTCGGTATTATTAGTTTTAATTGGCACTCTCTACTCTTTCGCAGTTCGCTTTTAACGTCCTATACTTTACGCAATAGCCTTAGGTCCATTTTTGCAGTAGAGAGTGTTGCGATAGAATGAAGACAGAATAGTGAGATAGTAAAGTGATTACTATTGTGAAATAGTTTGAAATAAATTAAGTAAAAATAATTCTGTTGTGCTAATAATTTTAATTGGCTGTTTTATTCGTAATCTAGTAATGAACCTTTGTTGACAATGCAAACACGTAACTGGGTGGAAGAAAATATCCGGCATTTCAAATGATTTAAGCTGGGTGTAAAATATTTGAATGTGTCCAGTATTTTTCCCCCTGCGAAATACCAGTGGGGAGTAATGAGAATGTAGGCATTTTACCAACCAATGTTCATCACTGTAGAAGCTATTTATTTTCATCTATAACCCTCTCAATTTAAATCCCTGTAAATTTAAAAGTTATTCAAATTAATTCCACACTTGAACATTATACGATTTGAAGCTAGCACAAAAAAATGTATATTCTCTATTTTTTTAATAAATCTATGCACCAACACAATTCAATCCCATATCAGTTCCAGAGATTAGCCATGCTGTTTTATTTCGATTCCATTTATCACTAAGTCTAACCCAAAATAATAAAATTCTCAAAAATAAAATATACCAAATCTTATTTATTTTATTGTCTAAAGAAACCCGTAAGTATAAAAAACTTTTACTTTATATATCCTCGCGCTTCTTTATAACCCACACATACATACATTTGTATATACACCAATGCAAACCAAAGTAAAGTTAATCCCAATTTTATTAACAGAAAAAAAATTTGTTTAAGTACATTTTAATTACTTTCCTTTAGCTAAAATAAACTGATTTTTTTGTAATTTGATAATTTTTGATAACAGAACAACAACAAAATTACACAAAATACGAAATAACTACAAACAAAATATTTTTTGTTATACATATTTTATTGACTTAAGTTGTATTACCAATTTATGTAGATATAAAAGAAACACGCGGTAATTCTTTTGAAGAAAAAACACTGTATGCTTTAATTAGTGTACGGAATAAAATAAAAAGAATTATCAAAGTACCAGCGCGGGCTCCCAAGAGTGGTGGATCTAATTATGTAATTTATTTTGATTTCGACTCGATTGAATTGCATCATTTTGTAATTTATAAATATAACACACTTTAGTGTAATAATAGTTAGTTAGTTGGCAAAATCATTTTAATTACATAATAAAACAAGAATATAATATTGAAGGGAATCCGTAATCTAATACCAATTAAAATTTCGAGGTAGATTTTTATAGTGCCCTAATAATAGGATGACAAAATTGCGTTCATTCATAAACAAAATTAATTCTCTACAGTAACAATAATAATAGATTATGTATGTATGTATCACACATACCGGCAATTTTCTTTATTACCCATAACGTCTTCAGATCGTTAAAATTCCTGTGTCCTTTTTTTTTTGTTCTTTCGTCGTGTGTAGTATATAATATTGTACGTATATATAGTTAAAGGTTAAAATTTGATACTTTTTACGTATTTTATGGTTAAAATTTTATATTATTTATACTCCTGCTTCCTTTATATCGTCGGCTTTAACCCTCAGGGTACCGACTATAAAAAAGTCACGTTCAGTACTGACATGGGTTAGCCTAACCCGGCAACTTTGATTGGCTGTATCTTGGGCTGTAGTTGGCCAATTGAAACGTTTTTTTTTTAATCGATGGTCCATTTTGTCACAAATACGAGGGTGCTAATAGATTTATCGAATAATTTGTTTAAACAAAGATACATTCAAAAGTTTAAACATTTTGAAAAAATTTTTTGTAAAAAATCACTTTTTTTTCTAAATTGCATAACTTTGTGAAAAAAAAGATATCGAAAATTTTCTTGTTGCATTTTAAAGCTAAAAAGTTGTTCTTTAAAATGGCCCAATCAGTTTTTTGATCCATTCCAAAAACTATATTTTTTTTAAACTTTGAAATCACCCGTTTTTTAGGATAGCGATAAAACGTTCCATGATTGATTTATCGTAACAAGGCACAACTGTAATATAAATAAATAACAAAATTGATTGACCGTTTCTTAAAACCAAACATTTGATTATAATGAACGCCGTTCATTATCACCAAATTTTTGGTTAAAATGAACACACGTTTATAATGAACAAAATTATTTGTCCTATGACCGTTCATTATAAGCGAATTCTACTGTACATAAGCATAGAGCATAATTTTGAGGGTAGGATACACAATAATAAATTTTTAATTAATAATAAATATTTAATTAATAATAAAAATATAAAAAATAGTAAATTGTACAAACCAAAACACTTTACTCCAGCCAAAACTCCAAAAAAAAAAAAAAAAATTCTGTCTCCCGAAAATACGGATTTTGTAACGTTTAGTACTGACTGGGTGAGAAATACCCGAGGTCAACTTTCTAACTCGTACCACTCGAGCACCAAGCGCAGACTGAGGCTGCCACTCACGGCTTACACAGACACTACCACAAAGATTTTTTACCCCCCACTCCGGACCCCCGCCTTTCACTTCCTTTCAAATGGCGCGACTTTCAAAATCTGTCTGGGTTACGGTAACCCAGTCAGTACCCTGAGGGTTAAGAATTTTGAGATTTTTGTTTTGCTGGACTGTGATAATGTCGACGTTGGATACGGTTGTTTTGATTTTCTCGCATTTATATAAAAACATACATGAATCAATTTTATTTTTATTTTTATTTTGTTTTACCCTCTTATCTTTGGATTGATGGTTCGAATAATAATTTTCGCCAAAAATTACATTGATCGCACGATAGAATATAAATTAGGATGATTTTACATCATCACATTCTAAATAATTTCCTGGCATCCTAAGGGAGGCAATCCATACAACTATCGATTTTATTTTTGTTAAGCGCATTCAGTTTTCGCAAAACACAAACACACACACACCCACAAAATGAAAAATAAAAGGAACACTGTAGCGTGTAACATTAGAACGATACAAAATTAAACATATAAACCAACACCCATCACAAACACCGTATTGTAACGTATTTGAATCTATTATATTTCAATACGTCCCACATCTTAAATTAATTCAAAACCCATATTCTGGAAATAGTAGTCATCTTTAGAAAAAAACTCGTCGTTCATGAAGACAATATTAAATGTATAAGACTCAAAAATAATAATATAATAAACACCATCGTCATCTTGTCATCTTGTCTCACATACAAAACACTTCAAAAATTATTATTCCATTGCCATCGCCGAATATTTCAACAAAAATAAAAAATAAAAATAAAAATCACCAACAACAATACGATGTAAGAAGATGGTTTAATTTATATATTATCATATAAAAAAAAATCCAAATCAACTTAATAATCCATAAGACAGCAATACAGCAACATCAATTAGCGCATGAACCTATAATTCGAACTAAAATTAACATTTTGGTATAACCGGGTGGCAACTAAAATTCATCTCTCTACTATTTAGATTCTAATCACTCCCAACGTAAGGGCGACAGACGTTTGGTAGAAGCAAGGTAGACGTCTAATCTAAATACAAATAAACACAATAAATGATAAATATTTAGATGTCTATCGGAAGTTTCTTTTACATAAACACTTGAAGAATAAGAAAGGCGCAACACACTCGAAATATATAAACAAGTCACTAAGATAAATTTATTTCCTTGTAGAATTTTTGTTTGTATATTAGAAAATGTTAGATTTATATCTCTATATTGTATTAGTTGCGGTATTATTGTTGTTGTTTGGAAAATAAATTGAAATCCATCAAGCGCGATATATTTGTTGTGTTTTTTATCTTTCTGTTTGATTAAATGTTCAAAAAATGAAAAGTTTTTGTTTTGTCGAAATTAAATCTTTCCAGTCCAGATAGCAGTTTAATATGCGGGAAGAGGTTTGGTATGAGTGTATTTTTTTATTTTTTATTGTTTTGTTCTGGAAAATTGTTAGTTCGGCACAAGCTTATGAAGTTACTGCCAATCGATTTGTGTAAAGGCGAAGCTATGCGATACTGCGAACCATGCGAAGTTATGCGATACTGCATATGCACCCTGCGCCATTGAAATGTTCGGTTTGAATTTTTAAAGTAAATTTTGGAAATACCGCCGTTTGCTTCAAAAGTAGATAGCAAAAAAGATAGTTTCTGATTATCAAAACAATTTTTACACTATTCCGAGTATATTCAAATAAAAAGAACGGTAATCCGACATTTTAGACCTACATAACGTCGGATAAGGAATATTACCGCCCTACCTCGTAACAATTTGGCAGGTCTTTACAGTGTTTTTAACAAAGTTATTTCAATTGAAAAATAGTTTTTTATTGACAATGGTAATTTTTATTCAAAATAAGAATTAACAAATAAAATAATTCATCTCAACCAAAATATTTTGAGAGAAATTGAACTTTTTAAAATCAATGATTAATAACCCAGCCCTTGGCTTTTATGATGGCCTTAATCCCGATCAGCATTGAATTCTAAAGCTTGATTAAATAATATATTGTTATTTCTTCAAACCAGGCAAGCTGTTTTCGTAAGCCAAGAGTATAGATTTATGCAGCTGGTTTGAACAGAATTCCAAGCCCTCTGGAGACTATGTTCCCCATAACCGAGGGCATTTCTGATTCGAGTGAAACTCTATAAGAGTCCCAATCGGTCAGTTTTGGAATTCTAATCTCCTGGCCCTGCATGGTCTCGGCCGCCAAATCGAATCTGATGTGCAAGTGATCCGATAAGGAGACCTCTTCAGACATATGCGAGTTTTTAACTAAATTGCTAAAATGCGGACTAGTAAGCGTCAAATCTAAGACCCCTTGCCTATTTGTATTTATAAAGGTAGGCTCCCTTCCCCTATTGACAATATTTACATTATTAGTAATTATATTCTCAAAAAGGTACTCACCCCTATTATTGATGTTCGTGCTGCCCCACACCGTGTGGTGCTCATTTGTATCGCATCCTATCAGGTAAGCCAGCCCATAATCAGCCCTAACTTCGAGAGGAGGTGTCATCTCTGAGTCTCCAGGAAATAGGCGGAGGCCATTATAGCCTCCTGTTTTCCTCTTTCCCCCAGAACCTCCACCATTACCGCAACTAGGTCCCTGGAGATGAACTCTGAAATGGAAATAAAATTAATTTGCGAGCTGGCCAAAATGGCCGCTCTTGGACTCTCAGTTCCGTTACAATAAATCAACTTACCCACCCATGGCTCCTGTATTAGAGCCATGCCAATTTTCTGGCAGATAAACCTACGACAAAGGACGTCCGAAGACGCCTTTGCATGATACAGGTTCATTTGTAGGCAGGTTATGTGTGCCTTCATTCTAGCGACGTCTGCAGAAGGCCTGGATTAGCCTCCTTACTCGCACCGCCATTGCTAGATGGCGAATCGATCTTCTCCACCTTGCTACTGCTGTCTTTCGCTATCTGAAAGCCACCAGGCCTCACCAGTGGCTTGCACAGGGGGACCCCTCGCGGGGCTATTCCTCGTCTAACCGCTGACGCCTTCCTCTCTCTTTTCTTCCTTCTCCTCGCCTATCTCCTGGAAAGGGCCGCCACACCAGTGGTTTCAGCCATAGGTGCCGCCACGATAGCCTCCACAGGTGCAGCCACAATAGCCCCCACAGGCTTGACCACTTGGGCCCCCCCATAGAATCTACCTTTCCACCACCCGGCCCCCCTTGGGGTGCAGTTTCGAGTTGAGCTTCTCAACCGCAGAGTGGTCCATGGAGAAGGTGCAAAAGGCTGAAATGGCTTTCGCCTCTCTCCTGACCACTCTCCAGTTGATCGCCTGCATTCCCCTCGTTTTGGCTTCTGATAAAACCCAGAAGCTTATCCGTGGGCAGTTCGGCACTGTTTGGGAAGGTACCAAACACGATCCTAGTTCGAGGCAGGTTTCCCGCTTCAGCCACAATCAGCTCTGCACCCTCCCATGGCTTGATAGAGCCTATGATCTCCCTGAGCCACTATACAGTGACCCGGTCGGTGCAGGTCACTACCAGCCAACCAAGCCGAAGCTAACTGCCAAGAAACTTAGGTTTAAGCTCCCTGGCCTCCTGCTCCAGCACCTTATCCAAGATTCCCTCCTGGACAGCTTTAAGCTGCTCTCCAGTGAGGGCAACCTCAGGAAAACCAGAGTGGAAGATCCCAATGATCTCTGACTCTGCAGCCTGCCTGAAGGTAACTCCAGACCGGACCGCAGAACCCGAGACCACCAGGACATGTTCTTCCCCCCTGGCCTTTTTTTGTGCCTGTGAAGTATCGTCATCAGAGCGGTCTGTCTTCGACGGTTGGGCCGTCGTACGAGCGCAAGTCTCCTTCTCTGGCCCCAACGCCAGAAGCCTTGTCTCGCTTCCGGGCGCTTTGCCCTCAGCCAGGAGCTTGTTATACCGATTTTTTGCGGCCCCACACATTTTCACGTGAGGAGCCGCGGCAGGTTTGTTGATGATGTTAACTTGAGACTTCCGGTACTCCCCGACGTCCGCACTTCCCTCTGTTTTCACAGAGGAGAACCCCCCACCTGCGGAGGCCAAATCCTCATCTCCTGAGGTCTCCATATCGGAATTGAGAATTAGGTTCTCGAGCTCCGCACGGAGCTCCTTATCCGATGACCCACCCATCGAAGATTCCACAGCGGAAAGAGGCCCAGGTCCTTGAAAACCACTGCAGAATTTTTGCTGTTCCGTGACGCTTTAGGAGCGTTACCATCTTTATTTTTTTGATTGTTATTAGGCATTTTATTCCCACGAGTATTTGGGAAATAAAGGTCACCTGTGGGACACAGTGTTAGTGAGTTTTACATAAAATGTTTGTGAATTGACCAGGAAATTGCTTTTTTTTTAAATTCCCGGGATACCGGGAATTCCCGGGATTGAAGAATACTCAATCTTGACTAGTGAGATTCAGAATTTGTCGGGAGTTTCGACCCTCTAGATACAGCATTCTACTCAGTTTTTCAACACGATCGTTTGGCGGCATTGAGGAGTGACTATGAATCAAATTGACGACAATTACCACGGTCCCGATTTTGTTACTATAAGGTTTAAAAGCGGTTTGTTTCGGTTGTTTGTTGTTGGGGTTTATATTAGTTTTGGCAACGCACCAAATATTTGAACAGAGGTTTATTGATTTTATTAAGGATCATCTGATGCCAATGAAATGTTAAAATGAAAATGATCATGTTTTCTTTGCGAATGATTTTAATACCAACTTGGAACCGTACCGAGTGATCACTTTTTTGGATAATATGTTTTTAATAATATTGAATATGATACAATACTTTTTATTTGGATTAAATCAGATACCCTGGTTCCAGCCATTTTTCTTCAGTACTCAAACCTAAATTTTATAGATTAAAAATTTTAAGGTTTATTAAAAATTGATAAATTTCTGATCGCAGGGAACTTTAAATTAAGATGAACAAAATTAAGAAAATATTAACAAATTAACAAATATTTATCGCGCTCGAATGGTTCTTGAAGTTTCGATATTTCTAGGTCATATTTCTCTCATTCTCATTTTCGTAGGACAATATAATGCTTTGCGCTCTTATAAAACGAATAATTTGAACATCATAGGAGTTCTCATTATTAAAGAATGTTAAATACCAAAATATCCTATTAAAATTTTGACATTAAAACCAAACAACAACAAAAACGTCTAAAAATAAATTCATTGTTTTTATTATAAAATATTACGATGATTAGCCGTCTGCTATATCATAGTGGTTTGGTTGTTTTAATTTTGGTGTTTACTATAAATGGAAACCGACTATAAAACATTTATATAAAATGCCAATAATTTTATCACATTATCGACTTGCACAAAAAATATTTTAATTGGGAAATGAAATCATCATTAAATTAACTAAATACATCTTTATGTACTTAAATATACATTCGTTTACTAACATAAAATGTATCTGGAAAGGGATGCTGCAAAAAATTTACCTACAAAATAAAATAAATAAATAAAAGTAAATCACTTAATGTTTTCCCCACCTTCTTATTGGTATTCCCGCCACCGACTTCGCCTGTCAGTCTGTCAGCCGCTCTTTTGGAAGAATAACAACAAGAAGGGGAAAACGAAATAAAAACAAAATTTTTTAATTTAATTTTCAATTTTCCTACCGTACATATACAACAACACCCGAATACATGAAGGATAATGAAAATATCCGCCAACAACAATGCTAAAAGTAAAATATACAGAAGGTATATGTTGAGAAAATTATATTTTCCTAAACATTTTTTTTTTTTGTTATATGTATGTATAAGGTTATCATAAATAAAAGAAAAACTTAACGTTTGTACATACACACATACAAAACAATGAAAATGAAATTTATGGAATTTAAATATTATATAGTCGGGTAGAGTGTGTATATAGAGTAGCAAAAGACTGTAATGAAAAAAAAAAATGGAAAAAGGGTTGGAAATCTTTCCAGCTTTTTTATTTTTTTCAATTTTATTTTGTGCGAATAAAACGTAAATATATAGAGGCAATTAGAAAATTAGCTTTTTGTTATTTATTCAATCGGGGAAAATTTACATTCTTATACATGTATAATACAAATTAGAAAACAACAAACACACACACACACACACACACACGCTTGTCATATTATTATGGAATGAAAATTTATTAATTTAACTTCCTACATTTATTTATTTTTTTTACGATTTTATTTGCATATACAAATCGGCTATTATGTTGACCGAACAATTAAAACTCGTGAAGGTATTTCTACAGTACAAATCATCAATTGGATGAGGTCATATAATAAACCTTCGAATCATCATCGCTTCACCGTATTTATAATTAATAAATTTTTCCGTTTCGCTTTTTTATCGGAAATGGCTTTATTTACTTTCTTCTTTATGTACTTCACACCTTAATCGGGAATTGTTGACCTTTGTAGACTTTACTATAAAGTATATATAATGTATGTATGTATGTATATACATGTAAGTAGTTCCTTCATAGGCTTTTATGTAAATCACCATCATTTGTGTAAATCAAAGTGATGGTTGGTTGAGTGAGTCATAGATTTTTTTTGCTTTATAGATATGATTAAAAAAATGATTATTTTAGGACTTAGTGGAAATTACTACGTCATTCGAAGATTGTGATGCCATATACAATATATTTTATTTTTTTGTTCAATATTTAATTTTTATTTTTGTTTCGTTGCAGGTATTTCTTGAGACATCCTTCTAAAGAAGTTTTAGCTGTAAGTCGTTCGCTTTTACATAACATCTAAATATTTTTGATAATTACTATAAGTTTTACAACAGAAATGCAATTCCTTACATCTTAGGTATGAAATGTTGCACCTAAAACTAAAATTTGAAATCTCTAGAATTTACTGTCAAAATTTTGAGTTAGCTATTCATTAATTGATTTAATCTATTTAATTAATTTAACGAATAATATTTGATTTTGTAATAAAGCATTAAAGGAACTAACCAGCCTAGGTTTTTTTTTTTTTCGAATTTGCTACGTGTTTTCTTATTATTTTACTTAAAATAGAAAGAAAACAGTAGATTTTCGATGAGTAGTAGATGTGGCGGAAATCGAAAGAATCGATTATTTTCGTGACTATACGTATTAGTTTCATTTTAATCGCTGATCATTGCTGCTATTGCATTTAAATACAGTACAATGAATCATTTCAAATTAATTTTATAAAACAAAGAAACATGATCTTTTCTGTAATATAAAACCGTTTTTCACTGCGGCGTTTCTCACTATAATAAAGAAAATAAAAATGTAACACAGCAAACACCAGTTGACGACTTGTGAAAGCCATACCTCTTGTATTCCTCTCTCTGGGTAAATTTGATAAAAAAGATACTTGATTTCGTTAAATTTTTCGTTAAACCCAAATATTTAAATCTGGGGTCACAAGGCACAACATAGTTTAAACCAAACTTGATAATTTTTCTAGAGAGGCAGAAAAAGCCAACTATTTAATTCAATTTTTACTTATGCCGACTAAAGCTGCTACAGCTTGCGACCTTTGCTTTTGGCCACAAGGCATTACACTTAAGTCAAATTTAGTGAAATTAGAGGAGAAATAGAAAACGGTAATATTGAAAATAATTTTTGTCTTAAGTCGACTTTAGCGATTTTTGGAAAAGCATTTTTTTCTATCATCTTAAATTTCACTTAATAAAATAAAATAAACAAAATATGCCAAATTAACATCAGTTCATTCGAGATTATATTCACGGGCAATTTCGGTGGTTTATGCGATAATGATATTGTAATTAACCAAAATAATGTGCCATGAGGCCTTACCCTTGAATTTAATCGAAAAAATTACCGGTGACTTTCTAGTAAAATTCGTCATTTGATTCGAAAATTTAAATTGCATTACTAAAGTCAGCTGTCCAAGGAGTATTGGCCTAATGACTTTTTGGGCATCCCGTTCGTGATAAAGCTAAAGTACTCCTTCTTTGTGCTCTGGAGAACGCTTTTGATATTATAATTATTTGTGAGAGTTTGCCGATACGTCGACTGATGTTACATATTCTCATTGGGTCAAATGTGGAACATTGAGCTGATTTTAAAAAAATTATAGGTTTTAGTATATCGTTTCGTTTGATATTGAATAGAGATTTTCACGCTATTTCCAAAACAGATTCATTTCTTTATTTAATGCCTTACTCTGCGTGGTCAGTGACCATTTGCATTAAAAAAAAATTCTAGTAAATTTGTATTAGGAGGTGATTTGAATGTCATTGTTTCATTGATAAATGAATGACTTCAGGCTGTTATTGAAAAGTACATTCGATTAATAAAAAAAAACAATGTTTTCGCAAACCTGAGTACAATAATGCAGGCTCACCTAACTAAGCAAACTACTTTCGACATCCTTAGTCCGTAAAGTTTTTAAAATTTGAATATGGTGTCTTTAGCATTCATAACTAAACTTTTCAGAACGAAAGAGAACTGACTTCATATCGAAAGGATTCCGAAATTTCATGAAACGCAACAGTTTTGAATCGCTTTGTCGGTTTCATCGCTTACAATTTCTCGTGATTCAGTTTGAAATTCATCGTGAGCATTATGAATTTATAATTAATTTCTTTTAATTTCATGCACAACATCGCACAATACTCAAAATATGCAGTCATCGTCGCGATTGGGGTCAAACACCACTCGCATGAAATCATTCGTCAGGGTCCAAATCACACACCCCTACATAACAATGGATCTTATTAACACCATGTATAACTTCAAACGGTTTTTGCAAGATATTTGGACTATGTTATTATGGAAATTATTGAAATATGTATCGCTTGATAATTTGGATTTGAAGCTGGAGTTGGCTTTCAGTTTCGAGTTAATCTGACAAAAAGATTTTTTTTTTTTTAAAGAGATGTTTGTGTACTACTACTAAGAGCGTGAAATGTATGATTTTGTGCACAAGATTAAACACTTGTTACACAAGACACAAGCAGAGTTTAATAATTCTGTGGCAATATTGCATAATGTACAGTGGTGTTCAATGAAATAACACACTCTAAGATTTTTTTGCAAATTCTTCATTACCTAAACAACTATTTATCAATATTCGATTATTTTTTTTATTTACATATTATAAATATAAACTTACAATTAAATCAAAAAATCATATTAGGCTGTTCAAAATAATAGTATGTACAGTTATATCAAAATTCATTTTCAGCCTTATTTGTGTATGATTAAACCTAATATTATTTTTATGAAATAGTATTGGTCGTGTGACTTTCTTTTCGAACCTGCATCGACACATTCCTAGAGCCCACCAGCCGCTGGCATTTGTGAACAGTCACTTATTCCAAATTCGACAAATTTTAATTCCAAAATTTCTGTTTATTTTTGTGTTTCTCATTATTAATTGCTACTTTTACTTGATCCCAACAATTTTCGATCGGATTCATATAAGTGGCACTATTCTGGTTTTCCCGGGAAATTGCGAATTGGGAATTGATTTATTGTCAGTTTTTAATGTATTTTGGTTTTATTTTTTCCAAAGCATACTGATTACTGAACGATTGGTATTTTGCTCATGTTTTGGGAAAAAATAATTCCCAGCCAAATTTTTAGGGAAAAATACACAACAAAATTGCATGAAATGGAACTATTTTTCCCCAAAATTAAGTATGATTGGGAAAAAGGAAAATCAAAATACATTAAAAACTGACAATAAATCAATTCCCAATTCGCAATTCCCCGGGAAAACCAGAATAGTGCCACAGGTGACTGACTCGGCCATTGTGTGACCTCCACTTTGTAATCGTTAAGCTAATATGTTGCTTCTCTCAAGGTAATCTTTGTATCGTTATCTTGCTGTTATCGTCTTCGGTATAACCGAGCATTAGATAAGTTAATAATATGGATGTAAACAATCGCCATCATTCCATTTTTCGAGCAATTATTTATAATGTTCCGAGCTAGAAAAAAAAATCTCGCTATGCCACTATGGACAACCACCATGCTTAATCGTCTTTTTCGTATGTTAGGGCGAAAGTTTGTATTGGGCTGAGATCGTTCATCATGTCGGCCTTCAGAACCAAATAGATTGACTTTTATTTTGTCAATTCATAGTATTTTTCTTCACTGTTTTGGCTTCAAAATTTTGTTTGGATAACGAAGGAACGGCTCGGGCCTTTCAATCTATCTCGAGCATCTGTTTGCGAATGATGTGTAGTGACTCCCATTTCACTTAATGTACATATTTCAAAATTTAAACTTTAAACAAAATTTAAACAAACGAATTTCCATTTTTACTCGCCGTATAAATTGATATAACTTATGTTTCGCGTAGCGACATCTTTTATGTAGAGTTTTCGTAAATGTTTTATTTTTGTTTTGCTTATATTGTTTTGTATTATTTATTTCGTTACATCAAATTGTTTTCGTCGAGTAAGAAAAGAAAACCGAAAAACAGTTAATTATTCTTTCTTTAATAGCGGTAGATAACAAGTGTCATAGTGAAATCGAAGGACATACAATACTCAATAATTTTCCTCAATATATTTTTTTGCTCCACACAATATTTGTCATCTAAAATTCAATTCGATACAGTTTTCCGAAAGTTGGCGCATCATTTTTGGTTACTGTTGGAACAATGCCAAATACAAATGATGACGATAAAACCAAAGCAACTGATTCAGCACCAGCTGCAGTTTCTTTTGAGAGTACATATCCGTCATTTTGGACCACAATGCCTGACGTCTGGTTTAAGGTCTTCGAATCATACTTAGCATCTAGGGAGACTCCTATCACTAGTGATGACACTAAATTTGCCAGAGTTTTATCTGCATTACCAGAAGATGTTTCAGGCACAGTATCTGATGTCATATTAAACCCCCTCAAAATAAAAAATATGACACGTTGCGAGATGAAATTATAAAGCGCCGCACATTGTTGGAATATGATCGTCTTGAAAGGCTTATGAGCTGTCAAACAATGGGTGACGACAGTCCATCACAATTTTATCGAAGAATTAACGATTTAGGGTGATCATCCGAATGTGTTAATAACGAGCTTATGAAAAAAATTTGGTTACGTAATATACCTAGCTATATAAGTGTAATATTAGCTCCAGTAGAAGAAAAATCAATGGAAGAACTTCAGAAAATGGCCGATAAAATTTGGAATATAGAAAAAAATAAAACAAGAAATGTTTTTTTAGTGTTTTAAGTGTTGAACCTAGCGCTATTACTAGTAATGATCGTGGTGGTAATACTTTAGATAATTTGAAATATTCAATTAACCAGTTAAAAGAACAATTTAACCGTTTTAGTATGAAACCAAACCAGTCAGATAGCTACTATAGAGGTAGATCATAAAATATTTTTTCAAATAATAATCAATATAGATCTAGATCTCGAACTTATTCACCCTCGAATTATAATTCGCGTTCATGGAATGGTTCACGTTCAAATAGTAGAAATGCGCGTAGTCGTACACATTCATTTTTTATGAAACAAGGAAAATTATTATGTTGGTATCATTTTAAGTTTGATAAAAACACAAGAAGTTGCTACAAAGAAAAATGCCAGTTTGGCTCAAATAACGCAAATAATTCAGGTTACGATTAGAGCCTAACGTTGATTCAATAAAGTGAAGCCAGTGTCGAAAAACTAAATTAAGTTATTTGATTGATACGGGAGCTGATGTTTCAGTTCTTCCGTTTTCACTATTTAAAAAATAGGGGGTACAGCCCGTCCTAGGACGCATACAATTTATATATAATGTCGATGTCAAGCGGCCACTGCCCCCATCACCATTTGACCATTTGATATTTTTTTAACCGTTATTTTTTAGTCAAGTAGAAATAACTCGAGAGTAAAGGCTTTTAACCCTCTCAAACGCCTTGTACAATATATTGTACATCAACTTTCATCGCTTCGACCAACCGTAATTTTTAATTTTTGTCTCATTTCTCTTGTGCGATCGTTCTCTTATGTATTTATGTTCACACTACAGTTTTATGAGCAATGCCGTATCATAGCAGTGCATAATTGTGCTACGTATTTTATTTTTGGAAGAAAGTCAATTTTAATTGGAGTTTGAAAGGGTTAAGGATTATTGTACGTTAAATAGACCTTAAACCAAAAGAGTAATGGCTTTTAAGGACGGTTTTACATGCGTTGGGGTCGTTACATCAAACAAAAAACTTTACAGACAGAAAAAAATCAAAAAAATCGGAGTGGGCCGTAGGTGTTTTGCGTGATAGCATTTATAACATGTTGATATTAATTATTTTAATTTAAACTAAATTATCTGCCATATTTTTTTATGTACAAATTAGCATCAGAATTACTCAAGTCAGATGGGGCATTCTCTCCCTATAGTGCGGTCAATCCCTGTAAATCGCTATTTTGTAGATTCAATTAAAATTAAAATTAATGTGTAGATTAATTATTTTAATTTAAAAAAAATTAACCACCACTGTTTCTTTACGCAAAAATTGACTTCAGAAGTGCTCGGATCGGATGAGCCATTCTCTCACTACAGTTGTTAAAGGAATTAAATCGCGCGAAATCATTCGATTATATTATGTGTGAGGCATAAAGCCTAAGGACCAACCTAAGAAATCATACATTTAAATTAAAGGTAATGCTTAGTAGTTGATTAGTAATTGCCCACAACCAAGGGAAACATTTCTTGTCAATTTTCTGAACATGCGGTGTAAAATGTGATCACGTCAAAAAAATATAAATTGAAAAACAAAACTAAAATGCCTTGGCCACAATCGAACTCTGGACTTTAGCCGCTCTAATCCAAAACATTTCTACTAAGCCATATCAACCTAAGGAAATTTATTTAATTTTCATTCTTATATTGTTTCGAACATAGCATGCTTTGAAGTTTATGACAGAAAAAAAATTGTTTACCGAATAATTCTCATGGCTTACTACAACTCATAATATAAAAGTTTTTAAATAATTTGTTGTAGTGTTTGATCGTAAACGCGGACCACGTATTTTCTTGTGTAACTAGTAATTACCGTAATAACTAAAAAGCGGAATGTTTAATTTAAAATAAAATATTTGGTCATAACATGAATACTAAAAAGTAAATAAAATAGAATTGGCTGAGAATTGAACCCAAGACCTTTGTCGCTCTAGTCCAGTGCGTTACCACTACGCCACAAACAATATAATAACCGTCATTTTATTTGCATTGTTAAATTATTCTATTATTTCAAAGCATTTAACAGTGTCCCTAGCTAAATATATTAATGAGTTTAGCGTACCAATTTCTTAATTAACAGTGGCAAATGGCTTAACTATTGCGGTATATGGAAGCAAATTATTATAAGTCGATTTGGGGTTACGATGTGATTTTAAACACGTATTTGAATTGCAAATGTAACAAAGCCTATAATAGGAGCTGATTTTTTAATTAAATTTAATATTTCTGTTGACCTACCTAACCAAAGACTGTTAAATAATCATATTTTATTTCAAACCAAAGCAATTCGTTCGACATTCTGTGGATATAATAACGCCGAAAATGTTTAACGTTGAATACGGTTCGATTTTGGCCGAGTACCCTTTAACTCATCAAATAATTACTAACCGTATTCTACCTTTTTGTCGCCCGCGTCGTCTTGATCAAAATAAATTCAGAATTGCCAAAGCTGAATTTGAATACATGGTTCAATAAGGTTTATGCCGTATATTCAGTTCGCCAGGATGTTCTCCATTACACTTAGTGCCCAAAAAAAATTCCGAAGACTGGAGACCATGTGGCGATTATCGCCGCCTAAATATAATTACGCAAGCAGATCGATACCCACTCTCACACATTCAAGATTTTTCTCTAAATTTAAAAGGTTGTACAGTATTTTCAAAAGTAGATTTGGTTCGGGCTTTTCACCATATTCCCATAGCAAAAGAAGATATACACAAAGCTGCGATTACTACGCCTTTCGGGATGTATGAGTTTGCACGTATGCCATATGGTTCGAGGAACGCGGCTCAAACATTTCAAAGTTTTGTGAATGAGATGACGAAAGATTTAAGCTTTGTTTATGTGTATGTAGATGATATCCTTGTTGCTAGTCGAAATCAAGCCGAACATGTGCACCAATTAAGATCATTATTTCAATCACTTTCTGAATACTCGGTAAATATCAATCCAAGTAAATGCGTTTTCGGTGTTGAAAAGCTTGATTTTCTGAGTCATGAAATTTCTAGAAATAGTATTTGTTAACCACGATGGCTTACCAGATTTATTAAAACGAAAAGCAGATTACTTTTATTTCACTTGATAATTATTATTAAATGGTATTATTTCTTCGAAAACGATTATTATTACACGATATTATTATCGATTATAATTTTATTTGTGTTTTATTAAAATGGCCACTGTTTTGATGCCCACGTTGTTGTTTTTATGACGATTGATGACGAAGAGAGAAGACCGACTAAAAACACATCGTGCAGTTTGACATTTTTCCAATTTGTTTTTGGTGTTGCCTGACAAAGGGAAATCCGTTGATTCGATGTGTTCACCACCAGGCCTCGCACCGGTCGTGTATTCAGTCACACATCACAATCCAGAATAGGAATGATTCGAGATTTTCTTGCGCCAACGCCGATAAGTGCAACTGAACGTTTTATTGGTATGGTAAACTATTACCACAGGTTTATACCTAAGCTTTCTGAAATGCTGGCACCTATTCATGATCATCTAAACGCATTACGTCGACTATAAAAAAAGAGTAATTTTTATTGTCCTGAAAATTGTCACGCAAGCTTTCAACAAGTTATTAAAGCCGAATTATGCAAAGCAACATTATTGGCGTTCTCAAATTTTGATGCCCAAAATGTACTAACCACTGATGCTTCCCAAAACGCGATCGGCGGCGTACTTGAACAAGAAATCGGAAACACTCGTGAACCTCTTGCGTATTTTTCTCGTAAGTTTACAGAGACTGAACAAAAATATTCCACATTCGATCGCGAGCTATTAGCAATCTACTCAAGTATACCACATTTCCAACATTTCTTAGAAGGTCGTGAGTTTTCAACATTCACAGACCATAAACCGCTAGTTAACGCAATGAATAGTAAAACCGATCGTTCTCCACGGCAAACAAGACATCTCGAATTTATCGCGCAATTTTGTACGTCTATCAAGCACATTAGTGGTCTTAAAAATATCGTTGCTGATATTTCAAAATTTAAACTTAAAAAAAAACGAATTTCTATTTTCATGTGTTTTTCATTTACATTATTAATCAGTGATATAAGCCACAGTTGAAAATTCTATTAAAAATGGAAAATTTCCATCTTTATAATGATTAAATCAAGCTATATACCCTTTTATACACAACCGTAATAAGCGCTTACAAAAACAAGATTTCTAGAAACTCATACAATTTTGACTTTAAAAATGTTTTCCTGAAAAATGTGAATTTTAGAGTTATTACCTTATGCTATATTGCCACAGAATTAATTGAGAACATAAAAAATTTTATGCCTGAGGTGCAATATTTTTTCTACAACGATGGTAAAAGGTTTAGTTAAAGATAACTAGTATTAAAAGATTTCCAAACAATACAGTAGTTAATTTTTAAATATAAAAGTTTATGTTAATACGAGTAATTACAAAACGGAAGTGAAATTTGCAGCACGAGCGTTAGTGGGCTAGTTTTTCTACGAAATTTAAGAATTATTCATACTTAATTAAAGAAAATTCTTTTAACCCCATTTTTACTGACAAGTGACAGTAAAGTTTAAACTGAAGATACTCACAAAATGTTTTATTTTATATTCTGCACGTATTTTGTATTCAAAAACCATTTATTTATTTTGAACTAAATTAATGAATTAATAGCCTTAAAATTTAAAAGTTGCGTTATTTTATTTAAATTTTCACTTGTGTCTAAAAGTCACATTTCAGTAGGTTGGGTCAGTAAATTTACTCAGTAGAAATAGGGTTAAATATGTGTATAGATAAACATAAATAAAAACTGTGGAAATGTCTTAAGGTCGATCCGCATTCCGCATCCACACGTTCGCAATGATAGGTGAATTTTGATTCAATATCACGAAAGATACAAAGAATGATGAAAATGATGTAGGTACATATTTCCGTGGCTGTACTTTGATGATAATTTCATTCACCTTATGCAGCACATTTGACAAAAAATTACTAATTTTGTAAATTCCGAAAATTAATAAATAAATATTTTATGGGACCCAACATTTTACTGTTTTGTTCTAATCCAGGGTCCAACTCAACTCCTTAAAATAAACGCTAATTGGAATAGAACAAAGAGATTTACATTATTCATAAAGTTTTGCAGAGATACAAATATTTGACAAGCACTCGACTATAAACCTATTTTTGTTTCCAGATTGCTGGCATAACTGTCATTCTCTTGAATTTTTAACTTTAAGTTTTTGTTTTACAATTAAATAAAATAAATCGAAGAAAGTTTTTGTTTTATTTAAAGGAGGTGAGTGTTGAAAAATCAATATTTTCCTACAGAGGAAAGATAAATGATTAAAGTAACATTATTTTTCCGACTGCGATAACAAACAAAAACCATAAATTTTCATTGTGCAAAGTTAAATCTATTAAATTAAAACGTCATTAATTTATATGTCTTTGCACCGCACTTTGGAAAAATTGAAAGACACAAGCCTTAGTTACTGTACACATATGATGTCACTTAGAAATACAAAACCAGAATTCGAACGAACGAGCTTCTTCTATAATTAATAACAATAAAAAAAGTATGTATAAGACATCCGCGATAATAAATTTCGTCATTTCTCTTAAATAAAAACAACAAAAACTTATTAATTTTAATTGTGTAGGACGAGATTATTTGTTATGCAACTTTGTATAACAAAATAAGTTTATGATGATGATAATGGTGGTTATAAACTCTGGTAACGAATTGGGGAAAATAATAGAATTTCATAATTCTTTATTTGGTAAAAAAATGCAATAATCTTAACTAATTATAGAATGGGATGAAAACTCCTAGCGCATTGTACGATTTTGTGGTTGGACAACGTCCCACGTTAATTTAGAAATTATGAAATTTAAAAATGATAAGAATACATAATTTATTTTAATGAATGGAACATGAATACTGTAAGTAGGTAGATGTAGTACATTGCCCTAAACATTTATTTCACCTAGTTATTATATACGTAATAAACGCGCAGCACTTCAATCGTATTTTGTCATGCTATACTTCAACACAACAGCAATATTTTTGTCTCTTGTTATGATTTTTATTTTATTTTAAAGTAAACAGCGATTATTTTAATTCTTTTTTACATACAGAATCTTAAAAAAATACAAAAAATTATATGGTAGTTTTCTTAAAAGTCCTGTTATAAAAAAACGACTGTTACCTGGTAATAAAGCAAAAAAAATCGTTTTATATTGTGTACATAATAATCTTGCAATAAATAAGCATTTAAATGAAGAGCGAACCGTTTCTCTTCTACCCAGTGTTTTTTATTGTTTTTAACGCGGAAAAATAATTTACATAATTCTATATTACGAACAACTATATTTGGATTATTTAATGGCATGTTCAAGATGATGATGTTGTTTGTGTACATGAGGCAAATATGTACATATATACAATATCATTGATTTAATACAACGATTACCTTAATAATCCACAAAAACGTAACTAGAGTGTAAACATTTTTTTTATTTGGTTTGATTGATAGTGTTCTGAAAATTTGAAGTTGAAAGTAGAATACGTTTTTCGTTTCTTTGGCTAAACTCGTATAGGCTGTCTATTTCCGTTTTTCTTGTTTTGGTTTTGGTATAATATGCAAATCATCATCAATTATACAGCAAAAATCGATTTTACGACAAGCAATTAAAATTTGAAATGACCTGGCCTAAAATATATTACATAATATACGATATGATAGAGACATTCAATAAAACTTCATTACCATACGTTGAGTAATTGATTAAATGGGATGTTCCCTAACTGCTTCAAAAATATACTTAACTCCGACCGTACACATCCAAATATAAATCTTAATTATTTTTAAACTTCATGATTGATGGAGTTTTCGAGAATCAACACACTCGTTATTTTATTTATATATTCGATTTACATTTCGTATTGATTAATTACAAATTAAAATTAAATTTCTTGTTGGCTGATTTCATCTCTATATACCTATTATACGTAATATGCGAGAGTATTATAGTATTCTTGGTTGTTTGAGTTGATAGACGGTTTTTTAATTAAAAAATAAAGTCGAATATAATAAAATTGCACGACTTGAGTGAAATATATACATATTATATAGAAATGCAATTTATTTTGTGCATTGAACACGATTAAAAAATGCCTACATAACAACACAACTATTAATCTGACTCCTTTTTAAGTTCAATTTATTTTTAAATTAATTTTATTACTATAGTACCGACTCGTTATGTGAATAATATAATGAGTTAATGATTGGTTTTTATATGCAGTCGATTTAAAATAATTGGTGTACTAAGAGGTCATTTTATTTTTTTTACGCCATATTAAACACGTACACGAACAAACTTTATAGAATCATTTAATTATAAAATTTATTAATTAAATTTGCAAAATTAATTTGCTTCCTAGCTAAAATATTTCAAAAATTATCCAAAAAATTCTAGCGAACATAGAAATCATACAACCGCAATACTCTTTGTTATCCAGTTTTAATCAAAACCTATTTCGCTAATAGCGTCTGTAATACAAATAGTTATTTGCGTACCAAGTGCTGACGGTATTATCCGCTTTTCAAGGAGGAAGTACAACATAAAATTCCACCCAGAGAGATAACTAACAGACAAACTCAGAAGATACCAATCATTATGGATAACCAATAAGTCGACCATAAAATGATAGAAAAATGAAACCGTACAAATTATTTGATTTAATATATTTGTGGCTTATATTGAGTTCAATTCTGAAAATAATCTTATTTATAACACTACGGTGAAAGTGTTTCACTGTGAAATTAACCTCATATTTATCAATGGCGAAAGTTTTGGTATAGTGATTGATGGTGTTGTACTATTGAATCAAATTCAACCAAAATAAATAAATAAATCTGTTTTGGGACTGGCAATAGTGATCATAGAAATTTTCAGAATTTTGAAATATCACAATGATCAATTTTCAAATAAAAATTAACGCGACGAAAGAAATCAAATTAATCGAGCAATCACCATTCGTTGTATTGGTCCGTAGTACTTTAATAAGGAGAATCATTTCTTGTGCCTTCTACTTTGGTCCATAATTGTCGTTGAACAGCTGTTCTATTTTCGAATTTCAAATAACAAATCCTTCTTCAATGACTTGTTCATAGTTTCAAGTCCGTCTCCAACTCACGTCTGGTCATTATTTTTTAAGGCGATTTTCTTCCTAGAGTGTGTAGCTGCAATAACAAATGTATACGCGCAGCCACTTAATTTGCATAAATTTGCAATGTACTAATCGTCCGGTGCATGAATTGATGTGTGTGTAGACAAGTGAAGCAAAATGTATTGCCGATCCATTTGTATCTTACACAGAGTAACGATAATTACCAAATACATATACCGTGTTATATGTATCCATCGTGCAGTGATTTCTCCAGCTAGCTGAAATGATGATGTTTGTGATAATGCCATTATATTTTATACTCATTTCTCTTAACATATTAAGTTTATATAATTTCATTCATAATAATAAAATTAGCATTATATGTATTTAGAATTATTATGTAATTGTAATTGTGGTTAAGGGAGAAATTTAACATTTAAGATAAAAGAATAAATTTTGAGGCAGTATGAATTGGAAGCTCAAAGAATATAATTATTGTTCAATAAATAAAATTATTATTATTAAATATTAAAATTAATATTTGAAAATTGTTTTTATTAAATGGTGAGATTGGTCCCAAAATTATTTTGGTAATTGGGCATTCGTCGATATCCATAGTGGTGACCCCGACGTGATCGGGCATACGGAAAGTTAAAAGTTGTACGGTCACGATTACAAACAAATAAATTTAATAATAAAAAAATAAACGTCGATAAAATTATGTTGGTGTAGTATATGGTGTGGTATATCGTTGGGTAGTTCTGTATGTGAAGTGCAAATAGCTAAATTATCAAATAAAAAAAAACGTAATTACGAGATAACGCATAGAGCTACAAATCAATACCAATGGAAAAAAATCTACGCTAATTTCCCACTATACATCCAACGTCCATAAAATATATTTGCGGTATACGGAAAAACGTCCTTGAGCTGTAAATAATTGTCATCATTCAAGCGGAAACCAAATAAAAATTAACGGTTTATACAAATTTGCGGATCGGTGGCGTTATTCAGCAGCAGTATTGTATGCAGAAAATTCCAGAAAAGACGGAAAACAACGGGCGGAATATTTCAAGTGGAAATTCGTGTATCAACATTTTATTTTGAACATCTTATCATCAAGGTCATGTTTCTGTTTTAACATATTATAATTATTTTTGCATCTTGAATTATTATTTTTTAAATCAGATACTTTTCAATTCATTTTTTTTAGTTATAATTATTGTAAGGACGAATCATATAATCGAAGTCGAAGCAGCTGGAGAACTGCGGATTATATTGGCCTATACAAACAGAATATTAACAACAATAAATTGGTAAGACATTTTGTTTTAAAAAAAAAAAAATATTTGTATACACACATTGTCGGTCAAAATTTCGAAATCGTTCGATACATTTATTTTCTTGGTGTGGTAATAGCGTCACTATAACGGGATTTTAATTTTTTTTTGCAAAATACGAAAATAAAATGAGTGATACGGATGAAAAACCAGAAATTGCACAATCCCAAGTACATGTGGCTTATCCGCCTTATTGGGCACACATGCCTGACTTATGGTTTACTCAAATGGAGGCTGTTTTTGAAGTAAAAAAAATTACTAACGATACTAAAAAGTACTTAAACACGATTGCGTGTTTACCGTTAGATGTTATTTCTTCCATTTCCGACATAATTACAAAACCTCCAGATACAAATAAATATAATGCTCTTCGTGAAGGTTTGATTAAACGTAAAACCTTATCCGAAGCGCAACGTGTAGAAAAATTAATTGAGTCTACATTAATAGGAGATAAATCTCCATCTGAATTTTACCGCAGTTTAGAACAAATTGCTGGATCATCCGGTGCCGTAAACGCACAATTGTTAAAGACTTTGTGGTTAAAAAGACTGCCAGATGCTATCAAAGCTGTTGTCATGGTTCGAGAATCTGACTCGATCACCGAATTATGCGAATTAGCGGATAAAATATGGCAAATAACTTCACCATCGTCTTCTATCATTAGTGCTACGTCTAGGTCGAATAAAAATATTTCAGAAACAGACAATTTCACAGTGCAAAGTTTAGTAAAAACAATTAACGAATTGCGTTCAAGATTTGATCGGTGGGAGAAACGTAATTCCGGTTCTCGTTCTAATCATAATAATGTCCGTATAGATAATTCAAGAGATCGAAACAATAAAAGTAGTCGTTCGAAAAGTCGAGAGTCTGGTAAATATCTTTGTTGGTACCACCATAAGTATAGGAATAAGGCAGCCAAATGCCAACGTGGTTGTACTTGGAAAGCAAATTCCAACTCATCAGGAAATTCGGGAAACTAAACCGTCCCATCGTAAATTCGACGAACGATGGGATTGCAGCAAATCGTCGATTATTTGTAAAATGTCTAAAAACTAAATTAATATTTTTAGTAGATACTGGAGCTGACGCATCAGTCATACCTCCAAAACATTTTAGCGATTTGCATCCTGATAGAGAACCATTACTTTTCGCAGCAAACGGTACCCCAATAAAAACTTTTGGTACGCGACTAATTGTTGTCGATTTAGGTCTACGTCGAGAATTTAAGCACCCATTTGTAATAGGAAATGTAACGAAACCTATATTAGGTGTTGATTTTTTGATTAAATTCGGATTAACCATTGATCTAAAAAATCGTATTTTGAAAGATAATTTAACAAATCTATCAATTAATACAATTATTAAAAGCGATGATTCATTTTCACCGCGGTTACATATTATTAACGGAGAATATGGTAAACTCCTTCGCCAGTTTCCGACTTTGACTCAGGAACCAAAATATGATGAACCAGTTAAACACAAAGTCGTTCATAAAATCGTTACTTACGGCCACCTTCCATATTCTACTCCTGGAAGGCTGGACTCTGAGCGCCATAAAATAGCACGTTCGGAATTCGAACAAATGTCTATGTTAGGTTTGTGTAGACCGTCTGATTCTTCAGTCTCCTCACCATTGCACTTGGTGCCGAAACGGGATAGTAACGATTGGCGACCCTGCGGGGATTACAGGCGACTTAACGCGGTAACGGTGCCAGATCGTTACCCATTACCACATATCCATAACTTTTCTCTAAATCTCCGTGGTTGTACCATCTTTTCTAAAATAGACTTAGTGCGAGCCTACAACCAAATCCCAGTGGCTAAAGAAGATATCTACAAAACAGCAATTACAGTTCCGTTTGGTCTCTTCGAGTTTGTTAGAATGCCCTATGGATTGCGTAATGCAGCCCAAACATTTCAACGTTTTTTAAACGAGGTGACCAAAGGACTTGATTTTGTTTTTGGATACATTGACGATATTTTGGTGGCTAGCCACTCGCACGAAGAACATAAATTACACCTAGAAAAATTATTTAGCCGATTAACGGAATATGGTGTAAACATAAAACCCTCGAAATGTGAATTTGGAGTAAATCGCATCGAATTTCTCAGTCATGAAATAACGAAAGACGGAATTTTACCATCATCTAAACGAATAGCGGCAATCAGGGATTTCCCTCAACCCAGTTCTGTACGGCAAGTACAAAAATTCGTCGGTATGGTAAATTTTTACCACAGGTTTATTCCACACTTGGCAGAGTTACTTGCTCCAATCCATGAGCACATGAAAAACCTGAAACAAGTGAAGAAAAAGATTATTTTCTCCTGGAATCCTGAGTGTGAGGTGGCTTTTAATAAAATTAAGTCAGCCCTCGCCCAGTGTACACTTTTGGCGCATCCAATGGAGAATTGTCGAATAAGCATCACTACAGATGCTTCTAGCGTGGCTCTAGGTGGTGTATTAGAGCAACACAGAAACGGTACTAGTGAACCTATCGGATTTCTTTCCAAGAAGCTCTCTCCTGCTGAGAGGAAATACTCAGCATTTGATCGAGAGTTATTAGCGATTTACTGCGCTATTAAACACTTTCGATACTTTGTGGAAGGAAGGCTATTCACGGTGTTTACTGATCACAAACCTCTGTGTACTGCGATTTCATCTAAGACAGAACGTAGTCCGCGTCAGGCGCGCCAATTAGATTATATATCACAGTTTACCACCGACATTCGATATATTAAGGGTGAAAGTAATATTGTGGCTGACACACTTAGTAGACCTGATGTAGACAATATTTTTACAATTCGGCTTGCTAATCTAGATGTCGAGAAATTAATCGCCTTGCAGGCAACCGATAACGAACTTACTGAATTGTGTAACAATTCCCAACGTGAGCACAAATGGAAACTTGTGAAATTATACGATAGCATTTCGGATCGGAATATTTGGTCGGAAACTTCGACGGGAGTGAATCGTCCATATATTCCTGAACAAATGCGTAGATCAATTTTTGATCAATTACATAATTTATCACATCCGGGAGTTCGCACTAGTCGTAAATTAGTATCAGGTAAATATTTTTGGCCAAAAATGAATGTAGACACAGGAAATTGGGCAAAAACATGCATTTCCTGCCAAAAAGCCAAAATAAATCGACATACACGTTCCGAAATTGGTAGATTTGAATTACCCTCCGCCAGGTTCGAAAATATTCATGTAGATTTAGTTGGTCCACTACCCCCCTCAAATGGTTATGCTTTTATTCTCACAATTATCGATCGTTTTACTCGCTGGCCGGAAGCTATACCTCTTGTCGATATGAAAACATCTTCAGTTATACACGCTTTCGTAGACCAGTACGTCTCGCGTTTTGGAGTACCATTAGAGATAACGACTGACCAAGGCAGTCAATTCGAGAGTAACCTATTTCAGGAATTTAGGAAAATGCTAGGTTCATACAGAATACGTACGTCAAGTTACAACCCAAAGGCCAACGGCATGGTGGAACGTTTTCACCGCCAGTTGAAAGCCTCTCTGTATGCTCGAGAAAATACCATGAATTGGAGTTTTGAACTCCCCTTTATCCTCCTTGGTATTAGAACTTCGGTCAAGGATGACCTAGGATGTACTCCAGCGGACCTTGTCTACGGACAGACACCTAAGGTCCCTGGTGATCTTTTAATGCATCCTGAGCCCGCGACATCAACTGATCCTGCGTCACTGGTCGGGAAACTTAAAGAGTTGATGCGCAACGTCGTTCCCAAAAATTCACGAAGCCCTTCACAGGACAACATCTTCATTCATAAAGATTTGACGGACTGCGACTATGTATTCGTCCGCGTGGATAAAGTTAAGATTGGTTTAACTGCTCCATATGAAGGTCCATATAAGGTGTTAAAAAAGCTTCGTAAAAATTTTATTGTAGAAATAAAAGGTAAAAATACTTCTATCTCAATTGACCGACTTAAACCAGCCTACGTGACAGAATCTCTCCAAATTGAGCCACCAAAGAGAAACCATAACCATGTAAGTTTTTTAAAGTAATTTTCAGCTACACATTTTATAATTGTTCGTTGGTATATTGACGCTATCGCTACGGAGGGAGTATTGTAGCTGCAATAACAAATGTATACGCGCAGCCACTTAATTTGCATAAATTTGCAATGTACTAATCGTCCGGTGCATGAATTGATGTGTGTGTAGACAAGTGAAGCAAAATGTATTGCCGATCCATTTGTATCTTACACAGAGTAACGATAATTACCAAATACATATACCGTGTTATATGTATCCATCGTGCAGTGATTTCTCCAGCTAGCTGAAATGATGATGTTTGTGATAATGCCATTATATTTTATACTCATTTCTCTTAACATATTAAGTTTATATAATTTCATTCATAATAATAAAATTAGCATTATATGTATTTAGAATTATTATGTAATTGTAATTGTGGTTAAGGGAGAAATTTAACATTTAAGATAAAAGAATAAATTTTGAGGCAGTATGAATTGGAAGCTCAAAGAATATAATTATTGTTCAATAAATAAAATTATTATTATTAAATATTAAAATTAATATTTGAAAATTGTTTTTATTAAATGGTGAGATTGGTCCCAAAATTATTTTGGTAATTGGGCATTCGTCGATATCCATAAGTGTATAAAGATGTGTAGCGACCCCACATTAGAAATATATTTGCTCGACGTTCTTTTCTTCTTTTAAGTTCTAGATACCTAGGTTATGTTAGGTTAGATTAGAGTGGCTGCTATCGTACACTTAGGCCAGCAGTGGCCCATTGTGATACCACATGATCCCATCTCCCCAATACTCCCGTTGAAACCAACCAGAGTCACTTATGTAGCGTAAAATATCTCGCACTCCGCGAGTTCCGAAAGGCTGTCCATACCGTACACACCCAAGTACTTATGCATTCTGTATGATAGCGCCGGACAACAGCATAGGAAGTGATCCAAAGTCTCCTCCTCCTCTTCATCCATGCAACTTCATGTTGCATGTTGAGTGTTGATCCACTCATTTGTCAAGGCAATCGCCTTTTTACTGAGAGCCAATTTTAGCACTGCCATAGGCCTCCCCAGACCTACCCTTTCCGGCTGCATCTGGAGAGTCGTACCGTACCTATTTATCTAGTTGGTCCGCCCTGCAGTTCCCCGTGACGTCCAAGTGACCCGGGACCCAGATTATCTGGCTGCTGAAATACTCGCTCATCTCGTTAAGAGATGATCGCCAATCCAGCGCCACCCGTGACTTCAGACAAACCGCCTCTAGTGACTTGACCGCCGCCTGACTGTCCACATAAATTGCGATATCCCTCACGGATACCACATTATGCTTCAACCATGTCATGACTTCCCCGATCGCTACCGCTTCAGCCTGGTACACGCTGTAGTAGTCAGGGAGACGAACAGAAATATTAACATTAAGCTTTTCACAGAAGACTCCGGCTCCTACCTTATCGTCTAGCTTCTAGCGTTGCTCCAGGATTCCCTTGAAGGACAGATGGTCCGGAAACCTTTATTGAAGCACAACGTTGGTTAACTATAATCCAGATTCGCCAGTTCTTCGCCAACGAATCTACATATCGTCGAGTGTCCCACCTGAAGACGCTTCCGCTGAGAGACAGCCGATAGTCTCGTAGCCACGTTGGCTGCCATCTGTTTACCATGAAAACGCGTGTAGGTGTGTCCTAAGCGCCCCGCTTCTAAGCATACAGGCCGTTCTTTGCACCCTCTCCATCATACCTCTATATGTTACCTTATCCAGAGCTGGCCACCAAACGCCCACCCCGTACATTAGCACAGGTCTTACCACCGCGGTAAAAAGCCAGTGTACCAGCTCCGGTTTCAAACCCCATCTCTTACCTATGGCGTTCCTACACGAGTATAAGGCTACATAAGCCTTATTTACCTTTTCCAAAGTGTTAGGCTTCCAGCTGAGCGTACTATCAAAGATTATGCCCAAAAATCTCGCTCTGTCAGCAAAAACCAGTTCACTGCCGTTTACGATAGGAGGGCTAACTACCGGAATTTTATATTTCCTAGTAAATAGTACCAGCTCTGTCTTGGAATGGTTGATCCCCAAATGTAATGATCAGGAGTGCATTCTGCATAACATCCCTAATCGTATCTAGATATTTGCCTGAGACAGCTATCCCTCATCATCTGCATATGCTACAACTCCTATCCCCTCTCTCTCCAGTTTCAACAGCTATCCATTATTCACTACACTCCAAGGAATGGGGGACATTACACCTCCTTGCGGGGTTCCTCTAAGCACCCGTCTTCTAAATTCTAATCTTGGACTCTCCCAGCTCCGAGGTAATAATCCTGCTTACCAGCATCTGATTTATTAACCTACTTATAGAGCAGTCCACCTTCAAAAGAGACAATCCTTCCATGATAGCCTCTGTTTTTACATTATTAAAGGCACCCTCTTCCTGGTATCAATTCTTGATCGAATAAATACATCTACCAACCTTTCCAAGGTTTTCAATAGAAAGGATGATAGAGTTATAGGCCTCAGGTCCTTTGGATGAGCATGTGAGCTCTTTCCCGATTTCGGGACAAAGACCACTTTGATCTCTATCCAATTCCTAGGAATATAGACCAGATTCAGGCATTCCCTGAAGATAACCTCCAGCCAGGGGAGGATAACTGCCGAGTTCCTTTGGATCTCTGCTGTTATGATCCGCCACCGGATCCGTTCCCTGTCCAATATGTCCTCCGTACCTATTGAAGGTATTCCTCGATGAGTTCCAGGCTCCATCGAGTCATCAAAGCTTCCCGGAAAGTGGGTTTCAATGAGAAGCTCCAACGATTTCGCACTTGAAGCTGTCCATGACCCGTCTGGTCTAATGACTGAATGAAATCTGGACTATGACTAGTTGGGTTAGTAGATAGAACCTTCCTAAGGCGAGAAGTCTCAGAGACTTCCTCCATTCTACAACAGAAGAGTCTCCAAGATCCCCTTTGTGCCTTCCTCAATTCTTTTTTGTACTTTCTTAGGTCCTCCTTATAGGAGTCCCAGTCCCGAACCTTCCTCGTGTTCTTTGCTTTATTAAAGGCTATCCTACAAGCCTTCCGATAGGTCTTCAGCTCCATGGACCACCATGTCGGTTTCTGCCTACCCCTTGGCTTTATCAGGCAAGCAGCATTAAGGGAAAGATTGCAGGCTTTTGTGACAACGTCCGCAATGCAATCCAATTCTTCCACTGTCTCCGGAAGTCCCGGGACCTCTGACGGCAATAATTCCTCTAACACCTCCCCATATTTCACGCAGTTTGTCCTTCTAGGATTCCTGAAGGGCTTCTGGGTAACCGGGTGAATGTTGAGGTTATATGTTATATGTAGTTGATCAGAGAATGAGTGCTTTTTCGCCACTCTCCATCTCCTAATCAACTGAAAAATAGTATCCGAGGTGAAGGTCACATCTAGAACCTCCTGCCGATTACTAACGATAAATGTTGGTTCTTGCCCAACATTACAGACTGAAAGGTTAGTATTTAATAAATAATCAAAAAATAACTCACCTCTCTCATTAATATCAGTGCTCTGCTCCCCCAAATTGTGTGATGCGCGTTTGCATCACACCCGAGTACCACACCAATCCTGCTTCGCTTTGCTATGAAAATTTAAAAAAAAAATAAAAATTAAAAAAATTAATTCTTCATTTTAAAATTTAATTTTTTTGTTTTTTTATAATTTTCATAGCAAATCATTATTCCTTCAGGTGACCAAGGGCAGTCATGGAAAATACATATTCGGACGTACAATTGATTGCTCTTTTCGAATCCGATGTCAAAACAGGGGTTTCTGTCATCAGAAATAGGGGTTATAATTTAAAAAAATTACCTTGACCTACAAATAACCTTGAATATGAAGGTCAAGGTCATAAACCAGTTTACCTTGTTCAAAATTACCTAAGAATAAATCTTGCTCATTTTTTTTTGACCGAACGCCGCGAGATTTTTAGGAGTTTCCATACTTTTTCCTCACCCTGTATATTATTGTAGTAAACCCTTATAAGTCGAAATATCTTTGTAAGTCTACGGAATAAAGCTCGAAAATTCTGAATAACTATGAATAATCGCGACTAATGTGGAAAACCTCAAATAACCTCGAAACAATTGCGAATATTCTTCAATAAATCATACTGAAGATAACCTCAAAAATCTCATTGTGCAATAGCATTTAACTCAAAATCAATTCTGGCAAATCTCGAATTATCTTCAAAGCCTAGAATTTCTCGAATAATGTAAAATCCTGAAACTCGAAAAACTCAAAATTCTCTATGTCTCAAATAATCTCGGAATCTTGAAAAACCTCGAAAGTTCTTGAGAATCTTTTATTAACGGTAATAGAGTAACGTCTTGAAACCCAAAATTTCAAGCAATTCATCGCTAATATTTTACTGGAACAAATCATAATAGAGAAACATTTCGAAAACGTTGAATTATTATCTGTAAAAACAGCTAACCTTACACAAAGTAAGCCTACTTAGCCACGAAACTAAGCCTACCTAATCTTCATCTTCTTTCCTTCAATCGGTTTCGAATCAAAATTTTTTAGGAGTATTTTTTTTGTGAACCTGAACCCGGGCCATGTTAAAAGTTGGGTTCGGGTTTAAATTTTTTAGATCGGAAATGAAAAAAACATTAACCGAGAATTGCGTGAAATGTAATTTTTGGGTACTAAAATTAATTTTAGCGCCAGAAAGAGTACATTAAAATGAAGATTAATTAAACGTTACACAATGATTAAATATAAATTAAGTTGCTTGGTATTTTAATTTTTTGTTTTTTTCTTACCCAATGTTCACCTGAACCCGTAATCGAAATTGTTGAGGTCAATATCATGACGTGACTAGAGATTCGTAATCGGGGACCCAAAAACCATGAACATGGCATCCATCTTGACTGTAATATGATTTGTACGGTATTTTATGCAAAGGGATTGTCAATAAGAGATGGAGGACCCCAAAAACCTCCGAGTAGAGAATTTCAAAATTTTGGCCAGGTTTTACGGAAATCGACTGCACTGTTCGCCGTTTAGTGTATTCGGCGATACAAGAAAAACTACTACGATTAAAGAACCCGTTCCTGGATAAATTTGGTAACAGATTTAAAATAATATAAGTATGTAAAAACCGGCAAGATACTATTTACAAATTACCAATCTCCTTTGTTTAGAGTTTTAGACACACCCAATTAAAATTGTGTTTACTTAATAATCATCTTTTGTTCAAACGGGGTCGAACTTTTTCACTGATTACTTAACAACCTAATCTAATTCATTTTTTTCACAATAAACTCCTAACACGAAGTGTAGATAAGAACATAAACAAATGTTTTATATAGTAAACAAACAATGCACAACGTCTAATGATAAAGTTTTTCGTGTTTGCTTCAAAGGAAGTACAAATAAGACAAAAAAAAAATTAAATTATATCGAACGCATATGTAATATCTCAACTTAATGCGAGTACTGTGTGTCTGTGTGCACAATTCGAGACAAGAAGGAAATTATTTTTCTTTATGTTCATAAAACAAAAAAAAAACTTTTCCGAAATTTTGTTTGACAAACAAACATCGTTCACTATACATACATACTTATATACATCTAGTTGGATTCGGATGGGGTGTGGTTTTTATGCGTTCCGGTCGTACTCTTTATACTATGATCAACCATTGAACTTTTCAAGTGCGGATACGAAAATTTATCAATAACCAATTTTTTATTATTATTTTATTCAATTCAATTTAAAACAAAAAAAAAAAAAATTCGACAGACGTACTTAAACACGTTTGAGTTTATTTTTATTTCTTAGTTTTCCCTTTCATTTTCCCACTTTTCAATTCTGTCGTATATATGTATACGCTTTTATTGTCAATTTTATTTTAAGATTCATATCATGTGACTTAATTTTATTTTTTTTTTTCGTTCGTTTTTTATTTTTTTCCTTTGGTGTAATATAATAAAATTGAAGTGGAGCAAAAAATATATTCCAAGGAAGTTCATGATGATGATTCGTAATAATGATCATCATGATCAGAGAGGAGAACTTTGTGTGTGCGTATTTTTTATTCGTTGTCAATTTTTATAATATTTTGGGTACTGGTGTGTAATAACATTATTCCTTGTCTCTGTGTGTGAATATGGGAACAGCAACAAAAAAAGGGGTTATGAATTTTTTTCGGTTTAAAAATGGCAGTTTGGAACTGAAGATAATTTTTTTTTTTTTTTACTAGAGCAACTGTATAGGTAATAGAATTTTCACAATTTTTATTATTTTTATTTCGTTATCAAAAACCACCTTTGTACCCAATATTCAGATATAATGTATGTATATACAGAGCGCAGCTGGATGCGTACGTGAAATTTTCCTATTTATTTTTCTATTTTTCATTGTCGTTTTATTGGATTTTTTTTATTATTATTTTTTTGTTAGAAATATACTAAACTGCGGAAACTAAAACTTTTATTGATGTGAAGATGATGATTTAGAAATGATAATTGTTATGAGATAATTTCGTTTTTATGTTTAATGGCCATTTGATGGGAACAATTTTGTGAAACCAACATAAAATAATAGTATCTTATTCTATTATTAGATCTATAATTTGCGAAAGTGTAATCCAAACTGACTTCAATAAAACAAATTCGGATTCTAAATTTAAATGTCAAAATATTAACCTGAGTTGGATTAAATTTAAAACTGATTCTGTTCTTAAATCTATGTAGTTGTTAAGTGCAAAACAAACAAATTTAAGCTAATCTGCGCTTTTTACTTATCTGCGACAATTTCAAATGCTACCAGTGCCTAGTGGTAGCCGCAAAAGGGCACAATTGTAAAATTCACATTTTTAAAGAAATTATTTTTATAACTAAATCAACCAAAACCGTACAATTTTTTTTTTTAATTGTAGTTTTCGTAAACAGTAATTACAGTTGTTTGTATAGTTTCCGGGTTACAATAATTGATATTGTATGAAATCGAATACGAAGAATTCGAATTTTGTTTTGACGGTGTTAAATCGTACCAAAATTACGCTTTCACTTACAAAATACAGTTTTTCAGGATTTTCTCCAATTGCCGAATTATTCTTTTGTCACGTCAAATGTACTCAAATTTTATTTGTTAAGGCAACAATTTAGGCAATAAAGTGTTTGTGAGCTGCGCTACTAAGAGTTTCAAACCGGTTTCAATTAATTTCGAAAAATAAGTAAATTTTAGATTTTAACCAAATACTATTAAAAAAAGTAACAAATTAAGAAAATTTCGAAAAATTCTTAAACCGCACCATCCATACCATTCCAAGCTTCAGTCTTGTTGTATTTGACGAATAAAGGATCGTGTGAGAATATTTTAGCAGAACGAAAACAAATGAAAATCCAACCAAACGGCACAGAGTTTAAAACCTGGTTCGGAATTTTTTATCATTTGATTACTACGATCTATAATGGTGAAGAACACGACTATGACCCTCTGCAAGATGTTTTTTTCTGTAGTAAATTTAATATTGTTTGAAGGAAAAGCTGCTAAAACACTATATTTATATACACAATACTCAATCGTGACAATTTTCTTCTTGTGACCACTGAACAGACCAAAATACATACTCGTATATGATTTCCTTATTTTTAACTATTTCTTCAATTTCCAAAAGCAAAATTGTAAAATATTTTCTTAAAACAAGTACACAACTAGGTACATGGTACTAGGTGATAAAAAATTTCTCAAGTCATAATGTACCGGAGTATTTTGTAACTGTGGTTAAACTACAAAGTTTTGGTACTACAAATATACATATTTGGCGCAATTTGTATGGTATACTTGTGTAAATTATTTACAATAATGGAATCCAACTTTTTGGTATCAATTTGTTTTTCCAAGTTATTGAGCTTGATGGTTTATCCTTTATATTCTTTCTGAAATACGGAGCGACGTGTTCCTTAAATATTGGCCATTTAGTATACAGTATTTAGTGCTGATGGCTTGCTGGGTTGCTGGGAAATGTAAATTTGTAATCTATATCAACCTGTTGTTTTTTAAACTTACAATTGCATCCAATTTTAGTTATTATTTTTTTTATACGAATTCCAAGACTATGTTTGAAAAGTGGCCACTTTTTAAAAATATTTTGACCTTCCTTCAAAATGTCTTGCTTCCTAAATTTAACCACTGATGCTCATTGTGATTCAACTTCGGTCCACGGCTCATTGTTGTGGCTTAGCCAAATAATTGTGGTTTTTTCGTCGACTGTAGTAGACGATACTGCTGAAGTGTCTTCGGCATGCGAACCTAAAGAAAGTTAATTAAAAAGGTATATGGTATTAAATAATAAAAATGTAATTTGTATTGTATTACTATTCGGATCTTCACTCTGAGATTTACTTAATTTTCTGATTTTCACCCGTGCGTTGATTGCTTCATACAGTTTGGCAGCAGGATTCAGACCACGACCCCATTTCCTGAAGTAATAATTCTATTATTAAAATCTAAATATTATAAATAAAAAAGAAGCAGAATCAAAGCGCAACACTAAAAGAAATATTAGCTTACAAAAAGGAATTCAAAAGGAAACATTTCTTTAATAATATTTCTGGCATTCACTATATCCCTCATTCTCATTGCAACGTTTATCAAAGAATAGGTGTCTTCAATATTAGAATTCAACGTGTTTCTGTGAGTATCACTTATCACTATTTTTTTCAGATATTTAAAAAGGGTTGATATCGTTATCCAAAACAAAAAGACCCCAAAAAACAAAAAATCCCAAAAAATCAAGTTTTTTAAATTTAACAAATTTTGGAAATATGGGGGCTGTCGCCCCAACCCCTTTCTTAGACAATTTTTTTTAAATTCTAACATTCATAGAGATTAGAGCCTTTTTTCAAATTTATGTTTTTTAATAATTATCCACATATGTACTAAAATAGAGAACTTCCCAAAGCCGCTTAGCATTGAAACCTTTACGCAACGATGACAGGAAAACGTCAGAAAAATTCAAAAATATTTACATTTGTAACAATATTTACGTTTGTATTTCACATACTAAAATAAAGAACTCCCCAAAGCCGCTTAGCATTTGTCCTTTCCGCGCCAGGATGACATGAAATTATGTAGATTCCTTTTCTTTTCATATTGTAGATAACAAAAATTTAATGGGGTGTTCCTTTTCGTTGGGATACTTTAATTTGTATTTTTTGGTATTTTTTTTTTTTTTGGTATTGTTTCGTTCGGGAATATGATGGTATCTCATTTTACATTTAAAATGTAAAAAGAGATACCATCATACAATTTCCTCAATTACAAAATCACAAATTTTAAAATCCGAAATTATGAAATCCCTTTGTTAAGAAGAATATTTATTAAAACGCGCGCGCGCATATATTACTAAATATTCCTCGTAACAACGGGCTTCCAAAATTTGAAATATTTTAATATAGATAGAAAGATAAAAGTTCTCACGCAAAATCACTACATTTCTAGAGAAAATGAGCACAAAATTATTACTTGGTTTTTACATGATCCTCGAGATGCAAAAGCTCATCTTGCCGACTGTAATGCAAAACTAAAAAGTTAGGCTACAAATAGTTTCTTACCATCATCGCAAATAACTCACGAAGTAATTATAGTTGTAACCAAATGCACGCGTGCACATTCATGCGAATTCGTTCCAGCAAAATGAAAGGATATACACAGAGTTTTCAGTGTGAGGGGGTCGCAACAATCCTTACAATTGCGCTTAATCAAACCCACCATAATATAAGCTTTTGTAATGATACAATCAATGTGTTTCGTAAAAGATAGATAACAAGAAAACGTTATGCCTAAGTCGGATATGAACTCAACTCTATCAACACCAATATTATATAAAAAATATTGCTGGAATTTTGACAAGCACATCCGAGAGAATGATAAAATCCTGCATTTACTCACATTCAGCAACAATTGGTTTTTAAACGACCAACTGCAAAATTTAATCAAGTCATCTTGCAATTTCACACAATCAGTAACCTCATTAATTGGAGCAAATATTTTCATATCATCTGTGTAAAGCAGACAATGTGCAAATTTAAAACACTCAACAACGTCATTTACAAATAATGAAAATAAAAGCGGATCAATGTGACTTCCTTGAGGAACTCCTGAGGTATCTTAACAAATTGGTAACGATCAGAAAGATATGAATGCAACCACTTAATAGGGATGAACTGACAATCTAGTTTATCCAGCTTATCGATAAGAATCGAATGGTCAATTTTATCGAAAGCCTTTGAAAATTCGGTGTAAACTATATCTACTTGTTGCCTACTATGTTATAATCTACTACATAAATGTCCACAAAAAGAGACTAGATTAGTCGCCGTAGACCTACCCGGATAAAATCAGTGTTGAGCAGGAGAAATAAACCTTTTTACATGATAAAACAAACATTTCTGTACCATGGATTCGAATAGTTTTGGTATAGCAGATAGAATAGCGATTCCGCGATGGTTGCTTACTTCGCTTCTTTTGCCAGATTTGAAAATCGGACGGATGAAAGATAATTTCCACAGATCAGGAAAAATCCCTGTACGTATGCTATTATTAAATATAATAGTCAGTGGAGGGGCTAGACTCACTGCATAATTCTTAATAAGGATGGGTGGAAAGCCATCCTGTCCTGCTCCCTTATTAACTTCAAGTTGAGATAACCCATCATAGACTTCTGCTTCCGTAAATTTTAAAAAGATAAAATCAGAAAGACCGCGGTTAGTTAAAGGCTTGTTACATGATACCGCAGGTTCTTCATAGACAGACTCAAAAAAATTGGCAAACAAATTGGATATATCAGAGGGCTGACTGGCGAAAGAATTCTTAAAGGTCATTGGGGTAGGAAACCCAGCAACCTTCTTTTTACCATTTATGAAATTCCAGAATTTCTTAGGATAGGAAGTTAATTCATCTTCAATTTGCAAAATGTAGTTATTGTAAAGGAACCAGTTTAAAGTTTTAAACTCCTTACGAGCAGTGTTGAAGCTAGGATAAAACTCAACCCTGTGTAACTTGTATAAAGAATGAAACTTATTACGGCGTTTTTCAATACGAATTAGCTGTTTATTATACCATGGCTCCCGATACCGAGGTTCGTTTTTCACTGAAGGAACATATCTTTCAATACCAGACTTGAGAAGCTCGTTGAACAAAAATACACTATCGTTCAAGTCTCCTCCTCGTTCTAGAAATACCCAGTCCGAATCGACAAGAAATTTGTTTAAAGAAACGTAGTCAGCATGTCTAAAATCGAAATGAAAAGAATTACTAGAAGTACACATAGTATTACAATTCTCATAAAAAATGTATATCATAATTGGGGTATGATATATGCTCGTACATCCAGTGAAGTCCTCACACGGCGAGAGCTCCAAATACATAAGGTCAGTTGAAAAAACCAAATCGAGGAATTTCCCTCGACTATTGCTTATTCGGTTCACCTGCATCAATGCTGTGCTAGCAAAATAATCAGTGACTGCTAATCCTTTTTGGTCATTGGAACAGGCCGTGAAAACTCCATCAACATCAATCCAAGTAATATCAGGAAGATTGAAGTCACCAGTAACAATTAGTTGTTCACCAACTCGAACCAATGGCGCAACAGCAGAATCGATGAAATTAATAATTCCAAGATAATATTCCAGGGTAGATCCGCAGGGAACATATGCAGCTACTACGAGGATGGAGGCACTGGCTACATTAATACGTACAGCAATAACATCATAAGTTGGATGACATGCAATGAGCTCGTTTGAAATCGAACCTTTAACAGCGACCAACACACCTCCCCCCTTCAGGCTGGTAGAAAAATCATGCCGATCATTCCTGTGAACGACGTAGTTAGGTGGAAAATATTCCGCCGAATTGAAACTTTTAGTAAGCCATGTTTCTGAGATAATGATCACATCATAATCATTGTCAAGCACGCCAAGCAAGAATAATTTAGCTTTACCTCGAATGCTAGAGGCATTGTGGTAGTACATCGAGGTAAAAGAGGTTTGACCAGAACTTATAGGCGGAAGCACCCTGCCCTAGACTACATCACTTACATTACGGGAGAGTTGACTGGTACAGCTGGTATCCGAAATTTCACACTGTAGGTTATTACTTGGGACAAATTTACTACTTAGTAAGCTATTATAATTTATTCTGCTGACATGTTGAGAGCAGCAGTTGTACGAAATTTCACCCGTGGAGGCAATGTTGGCCGAAAATTTTTATCGTAAAACTCCCGAATGTGTACACCAGTTGGCCAAGTATTAGGGTCTAGGGCCTTAATACGTACATCAGCTTTTATGCCCAATTTGAAGCAAACAAACTCCAAAGACTCGATGCTTCTTTGTTTAGGGACTAGTTTGAATGCCTTACAGTCTTCAATCTCCAAACAAGTTTTTGCCATGGACGCAATTTCATTTTCGGAAGTATCCGCATCAAATTTTGAGACGTGTAGCCATATCGTCGGTACAATGACCTTTACCCCAAAATTTTCCGAAAATTGTCTGGTACCACAAATAATTTTTGTGCCCAGATTTTTAGGATGCTTGTTCCCAACTGTACTCACGACAACACTGGAACTCATAGAGGACGAAGTCACCACATCAGAAAATGTTCTAGTGGAGGCCGGAGGATTTTGCATGGCTGGTTGTATGACCGCATTACTAATAGGCATAACAGCAGGCAATTTATTACAAGGTATATCTTTTACGCTTTTATCAGACGTAATCAGAGAAGCGTCGGATATAATCCTTGAAGCCGAATCCTTAGTTTCTCTTGCAGAAGAACATGGCACAAACGATGTGGTAGTTGTGGCTAACAAGTGAGGTAGGCGATCGAGGATCATGCCAAGTTGTTGTTTGAGACTAGTAATTTCGTCAAGCAGCTTCTCAACAAAGGGCTGCTGGGCAGTATTCGCACTAGAATTGCAGTCCCTCATTACCTTGAGGAATGATTGATTTTTCATGAGGTCTCTGCAGTCACAACAGAACCACATAATATTAGAACATTTCCTCGTTTGATTATATGCCACACGGTCCACTTCAGCACAACCATAGTGGAATATTTTACCACAAAAACCAGAGCAGCTGATGATCTGATTATTTGCAATTGTCAAGCAGCATTTGCCGCAATCCATATTTTATATTTATATTTTTATTTTATTTAAATAAACATAAATAATACAAACACTTACTATTATGTAATTATATTTTTAATAATTACAATTTATTTTTGATATTTTTAGTTAATATTTTAGTTTTATTGTGCTTCAAAATACACAAAACAAAGAAAAAAAAAAACAAACGTCACTACCATTCAAGGCCCACTTACAATTAGAAATATGTACATATGATTTGTATTTACATACAATATTTACAAGCACATAATTACACACATATTAATTAGTAATTATATTTTTAGTAATTACAATTTTTAATATTTTAGTTTTTTTTTTTATTATCCCTCAAAATCACAAAACACGGAAAAAAAAACAAACGTCACTACCATTCAAGGCCCACTTACAATTCCTACAAGGCCCACTTACAATTTATTTGCTGCTAAAATTGTATGACATTTTTATGTTTGCATTTTGTAAATATAAACAAAAATATTTTCGTGTTATAAAAATGACTGTTATACGTGATAAATAAATTGATTTTGGCTGTCCCTTTTTGAAAAACGTCAATAATTGCTGTGTTCCATTGGCCTGAGTAAACTACTCACAAGTACTTGTATCTACTCGCAACTACTCATGCTCAAACGATGGTGTAGTTGAGAAGTAGTTACGCACAATTTACGCATTTACGGCAGAGGGATTTTAGTTTAAAAAATTCTAATAGATGACTCTATACCCATTTTGTTTGCGTGAAATGTCATTTTTTTAACCCGATTTTCAAAATAATGTTAATTTAGTTATAAACTTGTATGTATTTTATTTTGAAACATTTGCATAAAACGTACTTGGTATTCTTTGCAAAAATTTATTAAGTTATTTGATTAAAATTTGAATTTACTGACAACAAAAATATGCTGGTTGGATTACGGTTAAAAAAAATTTTTTGTTTATGTTTGTGATACGTCACGGCAATTTTTAAATAGCAAAAATATTTTAATTATTTTGTTGTTTAACGTTTTTATAATTATTAATTATTATTAATGGAACAACGTGTTTTTTATCAAAATCAACCAGTTTTATTTAAATTGAGGTTATGTTTGACTACTATCACGAAAATTCGCGTTTCATTGGACATCTACTCACAAGTACTTGCAAGTAGCAAATTGTTTCCAATGGAACACTATAATTATTTTTTTGATTGTGTAGTGACATCTAGTGGCAAACGCTCTGTACTTTTTCAACAATCGTGCTGCCTCTTTCGGAAAACATGATCTATAGGTATCGCATTTTGCAGTTTTTCAATCGTCAATTATGTATGGTTCTCACTTTAATTTTAGCGAGAGTTGTGCGCGGATGATATTTTTGGTTTTATTAATTATGATGACAATTTCCATTCGTTTTAAAGTTGGCAGCACAGTAATTTTAAATTTTTTACAGTTGTTTGGTGAACATCTATAATATAGTAAGGCCTGTATTAGACTATAAAAGATCTTTGACAAAGATATTTTATAAAATATATTTGTCAAAGACTTTTGATAGTGTAATATGCATATTTTATAAATTTTTTTGTTTTATCAAATTTCTTTTATTATATTTAGCTTCTTGCGGCTAAATATGATAAAAGATTTTGACGTTGCATAATTAATATTGTTTTAAAAAAATCGTATTTTATTGTAAAAATGGCGGAAAATAAATTTAATTGGAGTGATTCAATAACCAATGTTTAATAAGTGAGTATATGAAGCAAATGCATTTTTATATAATACAGAAAGCCTAGAGTATAAAAATAGGAGAATTTCCACTTTTTTCCGTCAAATTTCATGGAAAAATGATAAAATCTTTGACGTAGTGTAATATAGCAAAATATTTGTTAAAAGTTGTTTTATAAAATAAAATGCATGAATATGTTTTATCAAATATATTTGTCAAAGATCTTTTATAGTCTAATACAGGCCTAAGACCGATTTCCAACTCGCAAATTCTAGAGTTATATTTCGTTAAATCAATAAAATAAAGTAATATCTAGTTATTTGAGTCGTATATTTCAATATATGACAATTACATCTACATAGTCGTATATATGGCAATTCCAGAACAATGATAAAAATCTGAAACGTTCGTGGATACTGGCAATTTATAAGGCTTATAGAAAAATAAAGTGGGATCGATGTCCACCTCGCCAAATCTGAAGTTTTATTCTGTTAAATTAATAAAATGAAGTTAATACCTATGTAAGTCGCATATTTCGGGATCAATTTAGGTCATTCCAAAACAATAACAAAAATCTAGAAAAATTCGTGGGTACTGGCTACTGGCAGACGAATCTGAATTCGTTTGCAATTTAATTAGATTATAAATCAAAACTTAATTTACAGCTAGTTAATGTTTTTTATTTTCGTTTTAATAAAATTAGTTTCCTAAATATAAATCATTGTGAATGGGTTTATTTGTAACTTGAATTAAAATTTCATTTCGTCTAAATATTTTCATGCACTTAATTTTTATATAAATACACAGCAAGCAATACATTCAATTTTTTCCATTTAGAATAATTTAAGAAATTTTTAACAGCCGTAGGGACAGCCGTATTTAAAAATTAAGGAACTGCAAAAACTCGCAAATTCTGTCATTTTTGAAGTTCCAAGAATTAGAGGGTCGGTTTTGAAAGTCACCAGGAACACCGGTGGCACAAAAACAGATTTGGATTGGATTATATTGATAAAGTAAACCGTAGGGCGCCAACAGAAGTTAGTGTGTGAAAACAGTAACCATCGCTTTGGTACCAATGGAAAAAGTAGTTTTCGTCCCGCAAATTACTTTTTCTGTTGGTACCAAAATGGTGGTCAATCAATATAACCCACTTCAAATCTATTTTTGTGCCACCGGTGTTCCTGACTTATCTTTCATTATTTCATTCGCTATTATTTCCCCAAACAATGTATTTATTTTGATGGGGTGGTTGAATTCTGGATCTATCCGTAGTAAATTGTTGATGTGAAACTATTTCCAAGCACTAAATTTGTACTTCGGCACTTTCCCTGATAGTTGGTTTGCAATTAAGGTATTGATTTCCATTGAAGTTTTTGATGAGACCTAGGCATCTATATAAAATATTACCATCCGTTTTAACATGCACACCATTGCACTATGTATTAGTTGTACTTTCTTTCTGCCTCTTTATTTAAAAAATATGCTTGAGAACTAAAATCAAACAGCACCCTAAGCAACTTTACTTAAGATTTACTCAGATTTACTTTAGATTCTTTTTCTACTACTGGTAATCCCTGAGTTGTTGACAAGTGTTCTGTTGGTAACTTGGACTATAAGTTTGGTAAATTGCTTGTAACTCTATTGGTAAGTTTTTTGTAAACTGCCGAAATATACTTCCTTGATCCATTATGACTATCTGCATTACTTTGCAATATGTTATCAGATCTAAACAGTCACACGCTGTTGATGCCAGAATTATGATGGCTCTCGATGCCTGTTGTCGTTTTCATACTCTGAGTTACCTTTTTCCATTTCAAGTGATCGGCTTAAAAATATGGGATCTCAATTTTCGATAATCGGTTGTCACTCGCTTAGCACACATTAGCATCATGCTCTTTTGTTATGTTATCTTAACACGTTTTAAAATAATTTAAATTGACTTCATATTACTACAAAGCCTCTGTATCAATCTACTCATGATAGTATTATTTGCTCAAATAATCCGAAAAAGGTGTCACTATAGAGTAGGTTTACCTATTATTACTTATTTATTTCTTGAGAGGAAACATTTAAGCCTTTTGTAGAACTTAGTTCTTCTCTTCTTTTGGATGGGCGGTTGTTCACATTCCTCTTCATTAGTAAGACCAGCAGCTTGTTGAATACGTGAAAGTCTTACATGTGAAGGGGGTGATGTAGGATTATAATATTGAAGTTCTCGAGGTTGCGACGAAAATTGTATATTACCACAAGTGGCCCTACTATTTCTCTGCTCCGGATTGCACAATATACTGGATGTTGAACTATGCTGAGTTGCACTCATGCTAATTGTCAGCCGCGCGTCTGCAGGGTCAGGCGTCACTACGTCATCGAAATTACATCCAATCAGGTCTTCGTATGATTTTTGGGCTGCTAATTTTGCCCTACGTGAAATGACTTTCTGTACAGGTGGCCTCTCTGGCATCCGTCTAGCTAGTTCTTCTTTACCTCTATTGCATCCTAATTGCTCAGCCGTGGAGTGACGAGACATAGATTTGTTAATCATTTCGTCAGTATTTAATGGTCCTAAAGGTGGCCTCTCTGCCATCTGTCTAGCTGCTTCTGGATAACTTCTATTGAATCTCTGGAATCTGGCCATTACGGCTAATACTTTTTCAGTTGGATGCCTTGTAAACGCTGCCGCAAGCCTATCATATTGTACTTGGGTCAAATCTAATTGCGCAGGCGTGGATTTCTGAAACTCATATTTGATCTTCATTTGCTCAATATTTATAGCTGCTTCTGGCTTACATCTATTTAATTTCTGGAATTTGTCCATTGCGGCTAATACTCTTTTAGCTGGATGCTTTCTAAACGCTGCCGCAAGCCTACAATATTGTTCTTGGGTCAAATCTAATTGCTCAGCCGTGGATTTATAAAAATTAGATTTGAGCATTATTTCGTCAAAAGTCTCTCTCGCTACGTTTTGCAACATTTTTAATTATTATTTAACGTACAATTTACACAAAAATTTAGAGGAATATCGAATTGTTAAATATGCCGAAAGATACTAAAAAAAAACAACCGAAATTTATAATTTAAAATGTTTTCCAGAGCACTCTACTTATTGAAACATTAAACCGCATAATACAAAAGTAATTCAGTAACTTTTATGGTAATTTCGCAACAGAACAAGAGCTGCAACGACGGGCGTCGACGAATCAAAAAAAAATGTCGCCGCGATATCGCTGTAGTTAACATAACAAGAGCATCAGCGCATGGCGATAAAAAAATAACAACAAACGACATAACCTAAATCTTGTGTTTTTGGCACATGAATATTATAATAGGCGTTTTCGGAAATAGATCCTGAATAACTTCAGGCTAACTTTTAATTTTTCTTATGTTGGTAAAAAGTTATCCAAGTTAATCCATCACATACAAAAAATTAAGAATACATTTTTATATGAAAGCAAAAGGTAGAAAATAAATTTTGAGAGATAATTCAAAGAAATACAAAATAATTTGTCTAAAACACAGCTAATTAAAAGAAAAAAATTAAAGCCATAACATGTGTCTGAAGTTATCTTTTTTGTTCGTAAATAGGTGGATAAGTTTAATGGTCGAAAGTTAGCCTGAAGTTATTCAGTATCTATTTCCGAAAACGCCTATTGCCAAATAGACGTTGGTGGGTATAGATTTTCCGTTTTATTTTGTGGGTGACGCCGCATGCCATTTTTTGATTTGTCGTGATGACTTTTTGAGTTTAGGTAACATTTTGAATTTGGTTCATAATTGGTTCATTATAAAAGAATAAAAAATTGGTGTATAATTAATTTGTCAAAATATTCATTTTTATTAAATTTTTATTATTATTATTATGTTTATTTTGACACAACACAGGAGCACATGCAAACAATAGTGCAAATAATATTTTCATTCGATTGACGTTAAAAAAATAAGGCACTCTGTTCAGTGTACTCGAATGAGGGGATCGAATGATGAACTAGACCGAGATAACACCAATGGAAAATCAATTTTTAAAGTCTATTGTAAACAATTTTAATTAATTTTATTAACTGTTTCTTGTTAGTTAATGTTTAATTTTATTTTTGTCTATTAATTATGTGTAGATAAACAATTTTCTTGGCCATAGTGTATTACAAAACAAGGGTAAGCCAATTTAAATAGTTTAGCGTTTAAAATCCGAAAAAAGTCTTCTCAGACTAAAAATTATCGGATATTTCAGATAATTTATCTGTCTGATCTCACCGATGTTATTAAAATAACTCGCCAATTGGCGTCGCTATTTTATCTCTACACATGTTTCACTGCAGTTCAGTCTTCATGTACGATCAATAAGAGGCTAAAAAAACAATTATTTCGACTCTATCTACATAATTAAGGATAGTTTAGAAATAACTAGGTAATTAATTTCGTTTTCGAGTTGAATTTTTAGAAAGACTCGCGGAACCTGTCTCAACCTTCGTCATCATTTTCTAGTCTTAGTGCCATGTGGAAATACGATTTAAAAAATAAAAAATATATTTTTATTCAAACTCGGTGGTGTTTTTTATTTTCAAATATTCCTTTTGCATCCACGGCGAGGACCATAATAACAAAATTTAGTCTTAGGTGAGAATCATAATAGAGGCCTAAAACATAAACCAAATTCTAGATCATTCAAAATAATCTTAGAAAATGTGGGTAAGACCTTCTATTTCTAAACATGTGGTTTAGGTTTTTTTGACTTTTGAAACAAAAACCAAACGTGTGAGTAATTTTGAAAATTTTATTTAAATTTTCACAAACATAAACACAACAACAATATCATGATTAACCAATAAAAAATTTTAGTAGCATGTATTGCCGCCTGAATTTGTATAACCGCAGGCATCCATCGTGCCCCATGCTTTTGATAATCTTTTGGATATCGCACTGTCAGATATTTTCCCATTAAAGTGAAAGTTCTTTAGGATTCAAATCGGGACTCCTTACAGGCCATGTTACATTTGAAATATTTACATAATATATTCACTAGCCTGGTAGCTTGAGGTCTAGCATTATCGTGCATTAGCACGAAATTATCGCATTTAAATGATGCGTAGGGAACAACATATTCTTCCAATATTTCATTAATATAGCGAATGATCGTTATAGATCCCGTTAAACCCTTATATTGTTCGGTGCATGTTCCCATCGGATTTCGCGCCCATACCATGACTGATCCGCCTAGAAAATTTTTGCTAAAGGTAAAAATAAGACTTGTGATAAATAAGACTTGGCTCCAATCAGGTTCCGTCCAATGTTCTTGTTCCCTGGTAAATTGTAGCCTTGAAATCCTGTGACATAGAAATTGGTTTTATTTCAAGTAGCTAGTGCGGTTCAAGAGGTATTCACATTTGAAACTTTAGTTATAAACCATGTAAAATATTATTTTTTCTGTTTCAAATTTCCAGGTAATATGGATCAAAAGATATTCGCACCAAAACACAATTTTTTTTTAGCGTTTTCACCCGACCCAATTCTATGCGTATTCTTGTATATATTTTTCTAGAGTTAACGGTAAATTTTCGTGTTGCTATGAATTTGTTCTCTAACTGTGCCTGTCCAGATCAACAAGCACATTAAGACGATAAGTTTGCTTGCAGAAAAGATTAGCCGATTAGGCTTTCCCGGTAATTTTCATAAATTCAAACTCAACAAAAATAAATTTTTTGAAGACTGAACTCGTAATCGCTTATGTGGGAGCTTTATCCTCTTTTATAATACCATATTTATTCCTGTGCTTTCCTTTGGTAATGCTGTGTGTTGTGTTTCACGAAAAGATGTTAAAGTAGAAATTCATAAGCGGAAACCCGTATTTAAAAATAAAATAGCTACAAGAAACTCGCAAATTCTGTAATTTTTGAAGTTCCAAGAATTGGCCGGTTTGTTTTGAAATGGACGCAAACTCTTTTTCAAACTATAAGTTGTACTATCTTGCTGCCTCTTTTTTTAAAAAATATGCTTGAGAGCTTAAAGAAAATTTCACCCTAAGCAAATGGCAGCCATTTCTTCAAACTCTCATCAAAGCAGTACTCAGAGTTACTTGAGATTCTTTTTTATACTACTGGTAAAACCCTGAGTGGTTGACACTTGTTCTATTGGAATTTTGGGCTGTAAGCTTGGTAAGTTGCTTGTAACTCTGTATTGGTAAGTTATTTATTTAGTACGAAAAAGAGTGCGTATTCAAAGTATAAAACTGCCGAGATGTACATCCTTGATCCATTATGACTATCTGTATTACTTTCCAATATGTTATCAGACCTAAACACTAATCGACACAACTCTGTGTTGCCTTTTCGTTTTTCGTGTTGTTAATATCAAATAAATAAACGAAAACTCAACACACCCAGTTGTACAATGTAGCGCTCAGAAAGCGCATAATGCCACTTTAACCCTAATCAGCATATGTAGATTGTGTCTCGCAGACTCATTTTAAGTTTATTAGCTAAAAAATAATTGAAAAATAAATTTTTAAGAAAATTGAGCTTTATGTAATCCAACACTTATTATTTAAGATCTAGAATCACCTACTAACATTTTTTTAATCGTACCGAATGTAGGCCTAACCGGCCCATTTTCAAAAAACAAACATAAAAGCATGCGTTGAGGAAATAACATCTTAATTGATCAATTTAAACTTCGTAAGAGAATACTTCAGAATTTTAAAGAACAGTGCTATAGAGAATTTTAGTCCTTTTATTGATTATTATGGGTATGTTATGCATAACAATAACAAAATCAAAAGATGCCAAAATTTACGATTTCACGATTCAGAAGAATGATCTGCAGATATAGTAATTAAGAAATGTACATACTGTTGATGTGCGGATGTAGCAATTTGGAGAAAAATTTCTTTCCAGCACTAAATTGCAGAAATAAACTTGATATATTTAGTAGATTTGCGATAGTTCAACAACCAATCAGAGGAATTCCCAATTTTGGAAATGAGCGTCCTCACAGAAACAGAGAAAAACAGCGGTGTATTTCATACTACAGTAGTTCTTGCAACGTTACATTCGAGAAGCTTTAGTAGCTTCTAATTGGCCCAATAGTGCTGAATCTAGGACTTCACTTGTTTTATTCAATTCTAACAAATCAGAATGTCTAGAGGAGTTACTTTCTAAGGGTAAAACTCTAATGAATGAAATGTTTTTGGTTTTCAAAAGTTGAACTTTGCTCAATATCACTTATATCGTCAATGACCCCCACTCATCGTGGATTATAGATTTTGAAAACAACAATAATTAAAAAATATTTTTGGCTATATACGGGAAGCTGAAAGGTTGGTTGAGACTGCATTATACGTGTCACGGTAAATTTTTCAAAGAAATCTAAAAAATGACCCCATGGCGTTAACCTTTACTTTATAAAGTATAGATGGTAGTGTAGTTCCAATACAATTGTAATGCTACAATAAGCCAATTAGCAAAACGATAAATGACGATTCAGAAAATGTTTTTTGTAAATTTAGAATATAAATTGGTTATACCAAATAGAAATAGACTTACAGAAGGCATTTACTGGGCCCTTGTATATTTTGGCCAAGCATCTACTACTAAATTTTACAGAAATATTTTGTCTCGAAGATTATTTGTCTTGATTATTTGGTCTCGAAGAAATTAAAAGCTTAAGTGGCGCATTTCTCCTTCAACACTTGGGCAGGTTCATCAACTATGTAACTGTCATTTTATTTTAATCTAGTAAATATGTTCATTTTTCTTTAAAAATTACATATGAGTCCAAGAGACTCATCGCATGCCTTAACGTAAGTAAAATGACCCATGCTGATTAGGGTTAATCGGACTTATTATTCAGGTTTAAACAACAATTTGTAAGCACAATTGCAATTTTTAGGCCCAACTTTTTGGTCAAATCACAAAATACCTAAATGATTAATAGCTAATTTTAAAATTTCCTTATTCCTAAATATTAACTTTAAATTTAGCTTCTAAAATTTCTGGATTAATATCGCTCTTTGTTTTTTAAATCTCGAATTATGTATATACACGTACACACATACTTTAATATTTGGAGTTAAATTTTCCAATAGAATTTGAATTTTAGAAATATAAAAACTTGAAAATTTCTTAAAATTTTTATAATTCGATTTTTTTTTTATGATTTTTTGTAAGCTACACCCAATTTCAAATTTTGCAGTAATCCTGAAATTTAAAATTTGTGAAGAATTAATGGCCATAATATCGAGGATACCAGTCAGCCATTAAGTTAATAAAATAATATCCCAAATATTGGTTTGATCTTCATCAAATCTATGTGTTGTCCCTCAATAGTTAATTGTGGTAATCTTAGCCTCTGACTAGCTACTTTTCGCTTACATTCGTTGGATTTCTGATTGCTGCGATTGTTCACATTCTTCTTCTTCCTTTTTTTCCTCCTGTCGGTTTATACTTTGAAAGAAAACTCAATTCCGCCTCCTCTTCATTATTAAGATCAATATCGCAAGGACTCTCAGCATGTCTATCACGATCGCAAGACCTAGGTGGTGTTTGACAAACAGCACCCTGTGGCGGCTGGTTATTATAATCATTTAGGTCAGAGGCATCCAACCCGCGGCCCGCGAGTGTTTTGGATGCGGCCCGCTCCTGCTTAATTATTATTTCTGAAAAAATCATCACTAAATAATAATTTCATGAAAGGTCTTTTTACATACATTTGTACAAAAATCTATTTTTTTTTTTATTTCTCTGTTTGACGATTGATAACATGTCTGGCATAGCTACTGCCTACTGATGTTACACCAGCTATGGTTGGAAAGCAGGCAAGCCTGACGAAGTTAGTAGAAGATAATGAGAAATCCATTGGTAATAAACGTTTTATGAAATATCACCATCATACACTAAGAAAACTTATGTGCACGGGCTTTCAAAATGGAAAATGTTATGTTTGTCGTTATTAAGACCATACATTTTATTAGGTCACGAGGATTAAATCATCGCCAATTTCAAGAGTTTTTCAGAAATTTGGATGCTAGCTATGGAGATGCTACTTACTTTACTTCGGTAAGGTGGTTAAGTCGTGGGAAAATGCTGAAGCGATTTTATGATATAAAAAAGGTAATAAAATGCTTTTTGGAATCAAAGGAAAACGACATACCTGTATTGGAAGATTAAACTTGGTTAGCAGATTTAGCATTTTAGGTAGATATCACAAGCCACTTAAATGATTTAAATGTGCGCCTTCAAGGCGAGAAACAGCTGATAAGCGACATGTTTCAAACAGTAGCAGCCTTTGAAATGAAACTAAAATTATGGCAGTCCCAGATTAAAAATAATGACTTATCTCATTTTAAAACAATGTCTGAACAAAAACACCTAAAAACTGAAAAATATGCGGAATTAGTTGCCATTTTATTACAGGAGTTTGAAAAAAGATTTGAAGATTTCCGTAAAAATCAAACGCAATTTAATATATTTGCTACGCCATTTTCAGTTGATATCAATATCAAATGGAATGCATAGAGCTGCAATCGGATATGAAATTAAAAGAAAAATTTCTTCTAACTGAATCTTTATTAGTCTTTTACGAATTATGTGTATCTAAAAAAAAATACCCGGCTTTTCTGGACCATGCATGACATTACTTTTTGGAAGCACTTATATTTGTGAGCAGCTTTTTTTGCATAAGGAGCTTACAAAAGGTAAATTACGAACGAAAATATCGGATGCTCAACTTGAAACAACTCTTCGTATTGCTGCGCCTTCTATAAATGTAGATATGGGTGCACTGGTATCTAAAATCCAAGCTCAATGTTCGCATTAAAAGAATTATTTCTGTATTATTTTCATATGTTTAATATAATGAATTGATATGAACAATAAATGTAGTTTTGTTATAAGAATTAGTCAAAAAAGATATAATAGTAGACTATAATAAAAATTAAATTTTGTATGTGGCACTTGGCAGACTTTCTTTTGCTATGCGGCCCAGTAATTGTAAAAGGTTGGACACCTATTTAGGTCATTTGAAAAAGATTGTTGCCTACGCGAGAGTGATGTATGTGATGAGCGTGACTTCGGTTTCCTACTTGTATTGTTACATGGGAATGGTTCCAGTTCATCCTCAGGAATAGGAATAGGCTTACTTAACATTCGGCTTACATTCAGCTGCGAAACATACGTTACATCATTGGGTTCATATGATTTTTTCACTTCTAATTTTGCCATGCGTCGATTGGCATCCTGGAGTTGGAGCATTACGTCTACTACTTCTTTAACTGGATTCGTTTGAAAAGCTGCTGCAAGCCTATCATATTGTTCCGGGATCAATTCTAATTGCTCAGGCGTTAAGTATTGAAACATAGATTTCATCTTCATTAAATATTTGTCTTCTTCCTGTGCCCTATCTCTTTGCATCCGCCTAGCTGCGTTTCGCTTACATTCATTGGATTTCTGGATTCTTTGCATTGCGGCTATTACTTTTTTAGCTGGATGCGTTTTAAAAGCTTGCCCAAGCTTATAATATTGTTCATACGTCAAATCTAATTGCTCAGGCGTGGATTTATGAAAGTTACATTTGATCGCCATTTCGTCAACAATGTCTCCGCACAATATTGGTGATTTATCCATTATTTCTAATTATTATTAAACTTACAATTTACACAAAAATTTAGAAGAGTATCGGATTGTTTTTATATGCCGAAAGATACTAAAAAAACAAACAACCGAACTTTATAATTTGAAATGTGTTCCAGAGCACTCTACTTTTTCAAACATGATTGAAAGTAGCACGCAGTTGAAGTGAAATCAAATTTTAGCTTTTGTTTTTCAGTAAAGCATCGTCATGAAATATTTGTCGCAATATACAAAATATACAAAATAACTTGGGTAACTTTGACCATTTTTTGAATTTATTCTAAATTTTTCATAGAATTGTTTATTACCGCTAAAATTTACCGTCCGGATTTCATGATAGCGCCCCAGGAGTGTGTTCATAAACTCTATATTGCAACAATATTGTTAACAATGACAGTTCTAAAGCGTTCATAAACTTCGATTGTAACCACAGCAACGTGCTTTTTGTTGTTTTTGAATGAATTAAATAATTCAAACTTTTGGTTTCTCATGGAAATACGACTAGTGCCTTTTTATCTGTCAGAACTCAACAATAAAGCGAATATAAACCAAGTACGAAAATTAATAATCAGTAAACACAAATGAATCCAGGGAACTGAAGGAAAATATTGAAAAACTGAAATTTATTTTTGAAACTTTAGACAATTGTCCAGTTATTTTCATTCATAACTCAAAATCAGTCGCAATACAGATCTCTTAGTGTTAACTCCTTTATTGAGCTGGTGGTCCCGGGTACTGCGCATTATCGTAAAAGGCCCGTTATATTGTGTACAAAAGCGAGAGTTTCACAATTTTCAGCTCAATAAAATAGATAGTGGTACCGGGTACTGCATTTTTATATGTATAAGGCCCATAATATCCGTGCTATTCGGTGGTATCACAAAGTGCGACTCAATAAATGAAACAGTAAAACTATAAAATAAAAGTGAAAAAGTGAAACGTAATAAAAAAAATAAAACAGTAAACCTCGGCCTTCAAGCCAGAACTAATAATTATTACTCTCTTCCTCCATCTTGTACCTGCAATTTTATCTATTCGGTTGTTATAAGTTGTATTTATATACTTTTTAACTCTGCAATTCATGCACTCTTAAATATTGTTGTGACATTTGTAACATTAACGTTGTTAAGGTCTACGTCATTCGTACAATGACAGTTGGAACAATATTCCCTCTAAACAAGGTGAACCGTTTATGAATCAAAAACGAAGATACCCATTCATACAATCGTTCGTAAGCGAATCATTTTTGCGGTTCAAAAACGGACCAATTACGGTGTTCCTATAACATGATAATTAGACTTTTTAGCGAAGTATTGTTAATGTATTGGTAGTTCGCAAACAGTTCACTTTTAGTGATACATTAACGAATCTCTTTTGGTGAAACATTAACGAATCATTTTTGGTGAAACATTTACGAATCGTATTAAGTGACACGTTAACGTAACATTTTTGCGATACACTAATGGCACACTTTTGCGATACACTAACGCAACACTTTTGCGATACTTACTTAAACTGTAATATAATAAGTAAAAACACATCAAGCTTGTAAATTAAAACGCAAATATTGAATTGTTTGGTTTATATATTTCAGTCTTAAATTTATTATAAAGTGCTAAAATATAATATGTATTATGCAGATACTTTAAAAATAAAACTTGGTAAACAACGATTTAAAAAATATTTTTTTCAGTATCACACTTAATTATTATCACGATTTCAATTTTCCATCTATCACATTTTGAATTTCAGAATATCGACATTATAATATTAAATAAGAAATAACATTATTAAGAAAATAAAAAAATGCTCTACCTAAAAATATTTTATCGATTTTGGGCTCTAAATTTTTATGTATAATGCTTTAAATTAATCGCTGAAAATTAAGAACCCAATAGTCGTTAAACAAATGTTTATATGAAAGTTCCTTGTAAATATATGAAAGTTCCTATAAAGATTAAATAAATTCCAATAAAAAAAGATTTTTATTCGTAATTCAAAAAATAAAATAAAAAAGTAACCTAAACAAACATTAGCAATATTACACATGAAATTCATTTCAATAAAAAATAAATAAATAAAATCTTAGCAAGCTAACAAATGAATTCATTTCATAAACAGACGTAGTCATTTGAAAAATAGATGTCAAAAGTCAAAACAATTACACAAAATATTGACCTAAATTGCTAATACTATCTAAATCCGTTTGATAAAAAAAATATAATGTTTTAATCTAAAAAGTTACTAAAAATTCACACTTAATCTAAATTAATTTACTAAATAAAATTATTTATTAGCTTTTTTTACGCGATCCTTGGCGTATTGGAACCATTTTTTAATAACGAAGACAATTTCAACATTTTTGCAGGATGGAAATTTCCGCATTGCACATTCTGGGGAAGAATATTTACAAAATATTAACAGTTAGTACAAAATTTGTTCGGCCAACTTTAGCTATATTAAGTACCTTTAACTAAATCCATAATGTGAAATTGTTCCAATGCAACGTTTTCATGCCGGCCATACCAAGAGAAATGTGTAGCTGCTGGATCAGAAATGATTAGTTTGAGACAAGCTCTCACAAATTTATCTAAATTTTGATCTACAACGTTTTCGAACCGTTTGACCTGTAAATAGCAATAACACTAATCAGTATATGAAATAAACTTTAATTTTGTAAGTATATTATGTACATACCAACATTCTTTCTTTTTCTATTTCTTTTATTTCCTCTTCCAGGTTGAGGAACTCGGCTTTTGAAGTTGCCGGAATTTTAAGTGTTCCAACTCCTTCGGGATCTTCAATTTTTTTGTTTCGGCGCTCCTCCTTTAACTCTCGCCTCAATAATTTCACCTCTCGCAATAATACTCTTATCATTTTTCAACGTCTGTGATCGTCGGAATTTGAGAGGATGTTGATGAAGATGTTTCTACTGGATCGGCGGCAGCTACACTAGTAGGTATGGAGGCTGATGGTTGAAAATAAAACACCTTCTGTGAAGATTTCATTTGCGTACTTGTTGCTGGTGTAATATCTTCATTTATACATAAAAAGTTTGCATAATTTGCATCATCGTCGGAGTCGAATACCTCGTCATACTGCGTTTCTATTTCACTTTGATTTTTCGACATAATATCTATAAGAAGAAATTTTATTTTAGTCTAAATGTTGTAAGGAAACGTACACAAAGTTTGTTTTTGTTTTAATTCTCATAATTTTAGTTTTTATGTTGGAAATTTTGATAGTTTTCGGTTCTTTATAATGTTCCTCGATTTGAGAATTGATGCAATAAATTCCCACGTTGGCTGAATCTGTTGGATAATTGAAATAATTGGTGACATTTTTAAGGAATGTTCCAGTTAATGTGTTTCCTTCAATTGTATGTATTTTCATGATCTGATTTTGTATCATACAATAATTGTTGGGAAACTTAGCAGCCAATTTAAATGTTGTAAACATTGTTTCTTCAGGCGTTGACTGAAATTCTTCAATTTCTCTAATTTTGTTTACAATTTGCTGCAAAGGAAATGATCCTTTTTTAACCATTTTTTTCATTTTTTGCAGAAAATTTTCAAACCGAAAAGCACTATATCTGTCTAGAGGACCATATAATTTTACATCTTCCGACAAATGAAGCAGACTATGCACGTTATATGAAGTATTTTCTTTGCCAAATAACACAGAAAAGTCCTTTACGAATTCTGCTAACATGACGGCTGCACATTGATTATTAGTCTTCGAGTGGTCAGGATGACATAGTATTCTAATTCCACAAACGAGGAGTAAAAAATGTTTATAATATTTGTCTGGCAGTATTCCTTTAAGTGCCACAACACCAGAGTACATGAAGAAAAGCCTAAATTCTGTTGCCTTCCAGTGTTCCAGTTCTTCCAATGTTCTCTGCTTTCGAGCGAACTCAAATGGAATGCAGGGTCTTATGGCTCGTAGATTTTCGTTTATGGCCGCTATAGCGTTCGTTTTCAAACAAAATTTTTTTCGTTTTACGCTTTTAAGTAAATGTAGAAGTTGTCGTGTTACACCCAATAATGCGCAATGCATATAATCTATGGGGAATTTTGTGACACATCCAATTTCCAAAGAATCTAATAATATGCTATCTTTTGTATGGTGTTCCTTTTGACTTTTTTCTTTAAATTGTCTGTCAGTTCTTAGCACGTTTTTGATACCTGGAAAACATACTTTGTGATCCATATAAATTCCTTTTATTTGGCATTTTGTGCAACTAAAGTAGCCCGAATGTGATTTAACTCCTGAAAAATACATTTTAGATGGTTAGTTTATTTTAAATTATGTAAAATAAATTATTATTACCTAATATAAAAGCACGAGCTGGAGCATCGCAAATAAATGCTCCTAAAGAAAATTTGTAATTTTTGCCTTTATACTGTATCCCATTTTGATGCAAACATTTTATTTCGTTAATAAACATCTCTAAAAAGGCATCAGCACTTGACGGCTTTTTATTTCCATGGTATACACCGATGGTAAACACTTTCTTGTATGGTGGAATGTTCCCTAGGATTGGCCAAAGCTGACTATTTGGAGCTTTTAGCCAAAGGAACCCCGTCAATTCCGATATCGACGGTTATCTCGTTCTTATTATACTCGTTATTTTCAAGAAAAAACTCTATATTATGCCGCAAACCGATATGAGTATAATTTCCGTTTTCTATGCTATGTACTTCACATGTTTTTACAGAACATTTTTTTAAAGTTCTTACGTCTTGAGGGACGTTTAGATTTTGTTTTCGAAGCAATTTTAACAATGCATTCCCACATTGCACAGAAATATTAAATTCTACAAGCCATTGTGCTAGTTCTCGTACTAAACTATTTTCATCCACTTCCGAAAACACTGTTGGTGTTGAACTTGACGGAATATCACTATCAGAGTCGGATTGTGCATCGAGTCTAAAGTCTTGAGTTACTCCGACATTCGCGTGTGCCGCATTAGAAATATCAACTGCGCGACTGCTTGAGCACTCCTTCAATTGACTTTCGGTGCACAATTTGTTCAACTCTCTATTTATTTCATAGTACCGTCGCTTTTCCATTTTAAACGATAGAAATGAAATACAAACTTATTTGTACGTACAAGATCCACTAAGCATAAACATAAAAAAAATATTCACCTATTTCCAAAAAATGGCAGCGGATTGTTAAACAATATAAAGTTTTTCTATTTTAATGATTTTTTACACAGTTATTTATTCACAGAAATTTTATAAAATTAAATATACACAGAAATATATATGTACACATAAACCACAAGAGTTTTATCCAAAATAATTTTTTTATCAAAATAATTTTTATTTAATGGCAGGAAAATACTAATACACAATATGGCGTTTTGGTCGAATCACGATCATTAAATAAAGCGATCGTTTTTGTATAGTATATGTACATATGATTTTTTACTGTAGTGTGTAGTGTATTAGTGCAAAAGAAAACAAGCAAAAAAAAGGGATTCGTTTATAGTACGTTAATGCGCCGTATTTTGCGAATTCGTAAAATTGTTTAGAGGGTTGTTACAATGTAGAGTTTATGAACACACTCCAATATGCAGCTCGAGAAAAATTTTCAATTCAAATTTGACGTAAAATTATTGACGATTTCGATTCGGCTTCTACCTCATCTTTGAAAAAGCATTTTCTACTGTTAAATCGAACAAAATTGCTCCGTAGTGTGTTTTTGACATTTTAATTTAAACACAACCTATAATTTTTACAAAAGATTTATTCGATACTCGATAACAAAACAACATAAAAAAATGAACATATCAATTAATTTATATAAATATAAACAGAAAAAAAAAACACAAAAGACGCTTTCAATAAACTCAAATCGAATGAAAAATGTCATTCAAAATGACAGTTCTATTTGTGTTTGTTTTATGTTGAATTCTTTTCACCCAATATCGTCAAAAAAAATTGACGCACATCCAAAAACTGTGTTCTTTTCACCAAAATTCGTCAATTTTTTTTCGATGTGCATCAATTTTACGAAATGCAGATTTTTCCATGAATTTAACACCAACAAAAATAGAAACGTCAATTTGGCTAAATTCAAGTTACTGGTTATAGCTGGAAAATCGGGTAAGGCGCGAATTTTTTGAAAATTTTTCTTCACAGAATTATAGATCTACTCTTTTTAATAGGTGCAAGCTATATTTTCCGGAAAATTCTCATATTTTACGGGGAAAATTTTCAGTTTTTCCAAAAAAAAATATTTAATTTCTTAAATTTTGCCTAATTTAAAACAATGTCAAATTACATATTTGTTTATGTATTGTCCATTTTTTCGGTAGTTTTAAAACCGTCAAACACTGTTAAAAGGCGATATGAATTTTAAATGAGTTTTGATTATAAAAATAAAAATTTTCATATATACGCTAGAAAAGAAGGGGTTTGGGAGCGGCAGCCCCATCCTCTAAGGTATAAAACGAATTAAAATCATATTTTGCTTTCTTGTCTTCATCTGAGTTCCAAAATTAAATTTTCAATTTAAATATCGCGAGGAATCGTGTGAGAATATGCCCTAAATTCGTTTTCAGATATGCCCTAGATTCTTTGGGGACGGAGCCCCCAAAGAATCTAGGGAATATCTGAAAACGAATTAAAATAATCTAAAAAAAAAGTAATATTGCGCGAAGAGGTCCAATGCTAAGCGGCTTTGGGGAGTTCCCAATTTTAGTATGTGAATTATAAAAATGACAACTATTACATTTTGCTTTCAATATTGCGCGAAGAGGTCCAATGCTAAGCGGCTTTGGGGAGTTCCCAATTTTAGTATGTGAATTATAAAAATGACAACTATTACATTTTGCTTTCAATATTGCGCGAAGAGGTCCAATGCTAAGCGGCTTTGGGGAGTTCCCAATTTTAGTATAAAATAAATAAATTAAAAAATATTTTAAATATTGAGCAAAATTTAAGAAATTAAATTTTTTTTTTTGGGAAAACTGAAAATTTTCCCGGAAAATATGATAATTTTCCGGAAAAAATTTGCTTGTACCTATTAAAAAGTGTAGATTTATAATCCTGGATAGAAATTTTTTCGCAAAAATTCTCGCCTTACCTGATTTTCCAGCTATACCCAGTAACTTGAATTACGCCGTCAATTTAGTTGTCCAAATTTTTCAATATATAGCAGCGATTTTTTGTATCTCGATCATTTTTATTCTCATTTTGTGTTTAGTTTAATGTGTTTAATAATTGTTGTGTTAATTATTTTAATTTAATTAAATAGAATGATGCCGCCAAATTTTAATTTGACGTTTAGAAATGTCAATCAAGTAACCAATACAAACACAAAACTTCGTCAATTTTGTTCCATGTACTTTTCACCCACAAAATTCGTATTGATTTGAAAAAACGAAAAGAACACGACATTAGTAAATCTGCCATAAAATCCAAATTCGTAAACCAACAACAATTTTGCTCGACGGAGTAACTTATCTTGACAAATCGGACAGTTTGACCGTAGAAAGAGCATCTTTTATCGAGCCGGATTGCTTTTTCTTGGTCAATCGAAATCGTCATTAATACAATAAATTTTAAACAATAGATCGATAATTTGACAGCCAAAATATGTCAGATTTTTTTGAGTGTTAAGGAAAACAAACAGCAGTTCATATGAAGCTAACTTTAAATGTTTGAAAATAACTTAATTTTAATGAAAATAACCACAGAAAAAAATCAAACGGCACAAGATTAAACCTAAAGAATACGAATCTGCCTTCTTTTTATGTTTTAATTTTTCACACGCTTTTCACAAAAAAATTTACTTGCTTAGCTTAAAATGACATAAAATGAATACATTTCAATTAAATTTTTATTAAAAAATATTTAATATATGTCTGTAATTATAGAAATAAAATTGCATTTGTGCCACTTCATACAAAAAGATATGAACAATATTTTGACGTTTATTTGTTTTCCTTAACACAAAAAATCACAATGAAGTTGTCTAGCATTCAATCTATTTCGCTGAGCGGTATGCACTTGTGTGCATGATAAACCAATTGAAAGGTATGATTGACAGCTGTTTCAAATTCGCCTTTTCTTGCGCATGTCGTCAATCGGTGCGATAAAATCACAAGGCTTCGTTTTTTTCACAAAATTTTCACAAAAACTATCACCGCAAAACAATTCGATTTGTTTTTGTTTGCTATGAACTAGTGTTTATAAAAAAAATAGTATAGAACAAATCACCGAATGACGTATTTTTTTAGTGAAAGAGATAGCAATACATGCGCTTGATCATACCTCTTAAATTAGTTTATCATGCCTTTGTGTGAAAAATTTGAAAAATATCAGTTGTTTTATTCAAATCTAGATTGCCCCACTATAAATTCTCCAAATGACGATAATGCTGTGGATTGTGTGGATATAACTAATAACCCAAACCATTGAAAGAAAATCTGCAGATGCATTAAAAAAGAAACTCGGAAAAAGTGAGTTAAATTCAGTGGAAAAAAGAAAGTTATGTGCGCTAGTGAAAAGCAATCCATGTAATTGGAAATTAGAAGACAAACTTCATAAAAATGTTCATGCTACTGTTGCTGGTGCTTGATCCCAGATAGCCAAAGAAATGTAAAAACCACGTAAAATAATGATTTAAATTATTGTAATAATTATACATGCGCTAAACATTTATTTTATTAAAATTTAGTTAACGAGTGCAAATTAGCCTGGAAATCTTTAAAGGATAGCCGACTCTACCACAAATTAGGGCGAGAAAACCGTTAAAGTCCGGAAATGCAGCTCCTGACCATGACATGGATATGGATGAAGAAGGCTTGTTATTCGATCCGGATGAAGTGATTGATTGGGAATTTGAAAGAGACATGTTATTCATATCATCTGCATCTTTAGATAGCAGGAGACGATAAGATTTAGCCATAACTTAATGTCCATGACAAACTAATTTCTAAAAGTTGTACGCCATCTATTCAGAACGTTTTCTACAATTACAAGGGATGAGGACTCACAACAACAAGAAAGTGGCATTGAACAGTAATGCTTCAAATTATTTCTATGCAAGTTTGTTCGTTTATTTCCAAAATTTAATTTTTAATTCGCAAATTATTTATTCAAAATAAATAAGAAAAATAAATTCAAAAGCTGCGATTGCATTGAGTAGTGCGGAAACCTAACCGAACTCCCTCAATGAGTTTATAAAAATATGAAAAAAAATATACCATCGACTTCTCGAGATGCGGTGCGTTACCAATAAAAACACGAGGCGATTTTAAATCAATTTAGACAGGATGCTGGATGTTGCAGAAGTTACGCTAACGATGTAGTTGAGCAATTAGATTTCAAATTCCCGGAACAAACTTATGTGGTGTGTAACCGCGTGTTCGGTTAGGCTCGGCTATCTCCGGGGTCTTGCTTATATGTTGGCCGAATACTCCAATCAATCGAATCCTCGAATTTAAAAAATGTACAATGCTTTAGATTTAGAAAACGACATCTGATAAATGATTTAAATCGAAAATCAAAAATCATGTTCCTCAACCAACACATAATTGAAATTTCAATCCGAATTGTTTAAATTTGAGAATCAGATCAATTTATGAAAGATGTGAAAATTTGTTAGTACAATCTATTCTATGTCTCGGCAGTTTCCATGTCTTGTGCGGTTTATCCAACATTTTAAATCATCATCTAAGTTAAAAGAAGTACCGTGAAGAACCTGGGTTGAGATGAGAAACCCATTTTGACAGCATATTTTACAATAAAAGGTTAATAATATTCTGGACTCTGTTTTGTTTGCGAAAATTATCTTAATTTTTAATGGCGTCTAATATAAAAAAATATATTGGAAAGGCCCTGGTATCAAGCACTAACTTAGGTAAACGATCTTACCAGAATAAAAATTTATAGAGACGGTAAGTATTCGAATTAGAAATAATTAAAATTCCCAAAGATACTATAATACGATTTATGTATATTAGTCATTGAATATCCATAATAGTGGTTTTCAAAATATAGTGCTGTATTAATCAAGACGAAGCCACCATCAGCCACAGTGACCTCTGCACCTAATAAGGGAGTGTGGCTCAGAGAACCAAGTTTCGAGCCAACTATTCGCTGTCCTTAAATTTCATCTAATGTATCATTCAAATAAAATTTCTAATTTCTATTGAAATCGCCTGTGGTACCATCGTCTTGTTTATGACCAAATTCACACTCATGACTGGTCTGTCGCTATGTCTAATCGGCTACCTTTCGAAATTTTCTATTATCGTCCAACTGTCACACCCAAATATTACAATATGATCAATACTCTATACAATTTTAGTTGCATGGTGATTGCTAAGAATCCCATCACTCTATCCTATGTGTATTTACTATAACAAAAGTGCATTAAAAGCGGGAAACAATTAAATATCATATTTTAATTTATTTAAAAATAAAACTTATACATACAAGATACGCACAGGATAATTACCCTGGGGACCCTCAGATCCACGATTCCTACTAGTTGTTTCTTAGATATCTTTTCCTTCATCCGTGTAAGCCTGGAGGATTCGGCTTCTATACGGAATATAATTTTTGGCGTTTGAACCCTTCAGGCCACTGCCATAAGCCTTGTGCCCGTCTATTTCTATAGATGGTTGGTAATTCGTTTATTAATCAAAGTAAGGAACAAATATGCCTTACAGAATGACTCACGCTTTTTCGGAAAAAGGGGTTTTTACCTTCAATTGATGATTGGTAAAATTTGAAGCAATTTTCTGACTACATTTGCTCAACGTTGCAAAAATTAAAATTTGTGCAAAGTGATGAGACTCAGCGAGTAAATATTAAATTCTTTGGCCGAATAGTCGAAATCATTTGAATTTTGATCTCTATAAAATTGTAAACGTTCTTTGTGATTTTTACTTAAGTATATCGTCGTGTTTGGCCTAGTTTTCGAATTAGAATTAACTATCAAATAATATCCATATCCACTTAAAATTCTACAATCAACCTCACATACATTTCAAGCATTTTAATAAACCACAAAAAATAATAAATTTAAATCAAAAAATAAAATTCCAAATACCTACATGAATTTACGAAGAAAACCAGAAATTAAATTTAAAAATTCTTCGTATTCACTTTTAAAAAATTTAAAACGATTTTCCAATTTTAATTAAAGCGAGCGCCCCAACAACAATAACAATAAATAAAAGCAATAAAAATAAAATCACACAAAAATCTCTTACATATGCGGAGGAATGATGAAATTTTCTTATCAAAATATGATAACAAAAAAATAAAACGGAAAAACTTCCGCATTTTTCATTTGTGCAATAAGGATACTCATATATGTATGTACATACATTATATAAGAAATAACGTTTAAGTCATATCGATTTAATGATTATTTTTCGAATTCAAGTCAAGTAAATTACGTAATTCTGCTTTCTATATATCGGGTACAAATATATCGTAGAGAGAAAACCAAACAAAAAACCAAAAAATGTTTAATTCTTAACATTTTTTCATGCGCGCATTTCCTTCCGGCGGAGGCTGAAATTATAAAGATTTATATATATATAATATACATACATATATTGATAAGAAATATGTTAATCATGTACCAAATACATTTTTGTGTGTACAATTTGAGGTTTTATTATTGTGCTTTGTGTTACGCAGATATAATGAAAATGTGCTAGAGATCTTGCGATGATTAAATTGTTGCGCTATTAAATGTTTTAACAATTGCTAAATTTATTTTAATTTTAATTTTTTTATTTTTTAAAATAATAATTTTTCAATAAACTTTTAGTCAGATGAAACTCTGAAGATCTTGAATTTTATTACTCTTTCTTTAATGTTGTACATTTTCACATACATAAAATTGATTTATCATGATGAAAATTTTATTGGAAAAAATAAAATCAAGGTTATTTTATTATGTAACTATAGTTTTGTGAGATAAGAAGCTATTGGTGAAACTGAACGCGACATTGAAAATATTTAAGTATGTATTGGATTAATGCGGTGTGATTTTCACACGATGAAAGATGCGCTCCTGCAAGCTGCATTTGTCTAAATAAATTTTATTGTTGTATATAGTATTGGATTCTAATCGAAGAAAATTCTACAAATTTAAATTAACTAATTCCTGATTTTCTAGTAAACTTCGGTTGGCATAGAAACTATTCAACGTACGTCGAATGTTGAATTTGATTTATTACATCGAAATTCGAATTTTTAAAAGTTTCACAAATTTCTAATCTGAAATCATTTACAAATTTTTATAAACGGGGTATAAACTAATTTGAAAATTTAGAAGTTAATTAGATTTTAAGAATTTTGAAGTTAATTGATGAATTTAGTAGGAGTTGGTGGTATAAGCTTAGAATTATTTCGGAATCAGCAGGAATGCGAATTTAAAAATTTACAAATTTAGAATTTTTTGTTTGTCAGTCTAAGTCCTCGAAAATATCACTGATTAACACAAACGCCTCTTCTTGAAACTAATCTGATTTTTTATTCACCAACCTTATTTTGGCCACCTTTACGTCGTTTTGTAAATCACAACGAGTGTAAAGTCCAACTATAAATGATTTTTGCAAAAACAAAATTTGTTTTAACAGAAAACAACATACCTAACGAAAATCAAACTCATCCGTTTACCAATCTGAAATTTCCATCTACTTTGTTTTTTCGTCGATGATTTTCAAGAATGCAGCAATTTAAATTTTTAATTTAGCCAGTTCACACCACAAATCACTTATAATAGATTACGCCTTGCGCACTTTGCCTATTTGGATCATAAAATAAACGGCATAAAATAGTGACGTCAAATGAGAGTGAACAGCTTTGTTTCACAATATTGTTGTATGTAATTGAATCCAAAAATTAAATTAAATTAAATAAATAGCGAGGTGCACCGTATTTAATTGTTGTAATAACAATATAAATAATTGTCCATATAGTTTTCATTCTTTTCCAACTAATAAGAGATTGTTGAAAGCATGGATCCTATTTTGTAAGAGGAAAGAAATATTCAACCATAATATATCCATATTCAAACATAATACATCCATATATTATACATTTATTAGATAAATTCCTTATTTTTCATACATTTCCTTTGCAATATCTTACTAGCAACTCTCAGTTGACGTAATGCGCAGTAAACTACGAAAACGAAATCCACGAAGGCGTAATCTATTATAAGTGATTTGTGAGTTCACACCATGTATAGTATACAGGGCATTGCAACACTTCCTCGTTTCATACCTCTTTGTCTACAAAATTTGATTTATTTTTCAAAGTTTGTAGGCAAAGGGGTATGAAACGAGAAAGTGTCACTTGTACCGACAATCAAATTTTAGTATGCTTTTAGTCGATTGATGCGACAATCGTCGTTTGAAGTGGCAAACATCATTTTACGTCACATTTTCTTATATTATTACTTCGGTCGACTAAGAGAATACCAATTTAACCTTAAAACCGTCTGGCGTTGCCAGACTGCGGTTTAACAAATCCGATTTAACTAAACTGGTTCAGGGTACTCTATGAAATAAAACGCAATTAGCAAAAATTGGGGTTGACACACTACGGCTAAACTCGAAAAATTCACTAAATCCGATTTATAAAATCGCAGTGTGTCAATGCTATAATTTCCTTACCCCCCAATTCTGACGTTAAGACTCTTAACACTGTCTTGGCTAAGACATTTTTTGGGAAGACTTTTTTTTAAGACTACAGATTAAATTGGTATTCTGATCGTAGCAGTCTTAATTTTTTGGTTGCAAATTCTCCAAAACGTTTGTAGACCTGTCAAACACCAATGTTTTCCTTGTTTTCATTAATTTTCCAGATTTTATTTGTATTTTAAGATATTTTCACTATTGAAAAATAAATAAACAAACATATTTAAATGCTTTTATGTCGATACATACAATTTAAGATGACACTTGTTGTAAAAGTGTCATCATTTTGCTACAAGAGAAATGTCAAATAAAGACCGTTAAGACCATCAAAATTGTTGGTCTTACATAAGACTATTTTGTAAGACTAATGACAGCTAAGATTACTCGTAGAATACGAAATGGGTCTTAACTAACACAAAAGTCTTAACTAACAGAAAAAGTCTTACATACGACTGTTTTTTGATCAGTGACTGGGCGTCAGAATCGGGCGGTTAGTCGTCTTCATTCGTCGTGACAATTGTTGTGTCAACTTTAACTCAGACCTCATTTAATCCTAACTCGACTGCAACTCAACGAGCAAGCTAACCCTAAACTCAACCATAACTCAACCCCACTCAACCCCAAACTTAACTTTCAACTCAAACCTTAAATTAACACGGTTCGAAGTCTACATGCGTTCAGGAGTACAACTAAATTTAATCTCAAACTCAACCCCGACTCAACCCACAAATAAAACCGCAACTGAACCGCAACCCTCAACTAAATGCCCAATTGTATCCTCAAACCAACACGATTCGAAAAACTATACGCGTTCATGAACTCAACTCAGAACAAGTCAAGCTAACTTACAATTGAACTCCACTTTTTACTTAACCCTAAACTGCATGCTTTTATTAACTCAATCCTAACTTATCTCTAATTTGACCCCAACTCAACTCTGAACTTAAGCTCAAACTCAACATCCAACTCAATCCTCAATTCAACGCGACACAAAAAATAAATTAGTACATGAACCCAGATCAAAACTACTTTAGTTTACTTCCAACTTAATCCTTAACACAACCCAAAATAAATTTCCAATTAAACCACTGACTCAACAATCCTAACCCAACCTTATCTCGACCTGCAATCCAGTTCTTCAATCAACCCCAAAATCACGCCCTACTCAACTTCCAAACCAACATGGTCTTAAGAACTACTTGCGAATATGAACTCAACTCAAGCTTACTCGAATCCTACACACAGACAGCCCGCCCGACTTACAGGCACTTTTAAAACGTCGATAAAAGTGGTTTTGTTCCAATAATATTTTTGCTCATTTTTGATAGGGTTTTAAGATTTTGGTCTGGATCGAAACAATTACAATTTACAAAAGCCCTCAAAATTTTCAGGAAACTCCTGTAACTTCCAAGTTTTAAATTAAACATTCATAAGTAGAATTATGGAGATTTTCATATACAAATTCTAAAGTTTAATTTTTTCCATATCCAAATGGCAGAGCAATATGGAGGCGAATCTTTTTCTTCTGGCCAAGAAACCTTACTAGCACGTGAACAGTATGATCCTTTTTTGTGAAAGTATGGTAAGTATGGACCTACGCAGTATTGTGCGCAGTCGGAAATTGAATCTTTTCATTTTTATAATTTGCCTGTTACTCGTATAGTAGGATGTTCGGGAGTATAAGCAGTATCTTCGAATGTTGAACCCGGTTTTGCATGTGAAAAATTTGAATCATCATATAAGTTCTCTTCACGCTTTGCACGTTTATCGCTGAATTACAAAATCCATAAAATACTTTGGGAATTGGATATTGCTGTGATCTTGCTTTTAGATGTCTGGTAGCAACCCCATAATCCACCGCAGTCGCATTTCATGCACTCTAAGAGATCATTGGTTAAACTAGGAGATTACTGGTGCCTGGTATCACGTTGGCAACCTAACGTTGTTTCTTGGATGATTTTGATTGATACTAGTTAATGTAGTGTATAATCGTATTATCCAGTGAAACCAAATTTCAGCACATGAAGGTTGAAGATGTACTACATAAATGTGGTTTCTTATATGAAAATGTTTACCTCATTACCTGATCCAAAAACAACACCATCACCACCTCTACAACAATCACTAGGCCAAACAAATCGAAATTCATGTAGTGTTTAACTATTAAACAATAAAACTACTCACAAACAAAAAAGATGTGTGGGCACAATCATGAAGGTAATCTTGTATTCAAAATAAAACATAAAAATAACAAATTTTATTTAATAATTTTGTAAACACATACTTAAGAAGAATTGGAATGAAATCTTTAAAGAGCAGCACACGGTGTAGACACGAAAATAAATAATTTTGAAATTACAAATTCTAAAAATACAAAATTATTAAAGTGGAATTGATTATGTGTATATCGTGCGCTTTAATTTAAATAACCAAAAGTGTTTACATTTCTTGTAGATTTGTTTACCGAAATATTGTTATCGGTACGATACACACGAACACGTAAATTAAAGTGAAATCTAGGTGATGGATGTGAAATCTTTTTTTTGTTTTGATAAATCGGTATGCTATTTTGGGTTTCGAGTGGTAACGATTTATTTCGGTACCCAAACTACTATGTACGTACATACGTAGTATACGTACGTTTGTTATCTGTCATCTAAATTAAAATTCTCTATTGTCCACTGTACTACAATTGTCCTATATACGATATACAATATATTTTATTTATGTACACATATTGATTGATTGATAAAATGTTAGCAGCTTAGTTTATATCTATGGGAATACGATCGACAAAAAATCAACAATCAAACTATTTGTTGTGAATAAAAATTAAAATTTATTCACTATGGATATATTAACACGTTTTTGTTAAAAATACGAAAACATAAAAATTAATGGGCATTTAGAGAATGAACTGTACAGAAGTTTATACATTGTGAAATTGAAAGTTTGTCTGTGTGCGAATTGGAAGCTTTTAATAAATCAGTTTTTTGTATGTTTTTTTTTCTTCTTAATAATCATTTATGGTCTGTTTGATGGTGTTTCATTAAAAAAACTTAATTTAAAATAATTTATTAACTTTCATTTGTATGTGTGCTCAATAATTAAAATATTTAAAATTCAATGGTATGAAAGTGTATAAATGATATATGTACATATCTACATATGTGCACACGAGTTGTATTTAAACTTCAAGGTTCAGGGAATTCAGTTTCTACAAATTATATCTCAAATATTTTAAAGTTCAATTTCAATAAGTTGCATAAAGTCATAAAGTCTATAGTGTACGAATTCATTATATTGCAAATATGGGCTTTGCACATACGATAAGGTAAAAAATTCAATTAATTTACAAAATTTTCCATTTTTGATTAGTTTTATTTATTTTTTCAACATTTCCATTTATAGTTTCAATTAAATTCTTAAAATAGAATTATATTAATTCAAATGGACTGTGCGATATATGTACATAATATGACAAATTGATTGATTAATAAATTTAAATGAAATTAAAAATTATATTGAAAATATTACTGGAAAATGCATAAATATTTTAATTAAAAATAATCGTTGTTGGTTCTCAGTTCGTTATCCGGGAAAAAATATTTTTAACGTGACCTAAATACCAATTAATTTAATATTGTTTTAGGCATCTCAACTCAAGCGAAGCGGTAGAGCGATACTTCGGAATAAAATGGGGCAAGCAGATCTCAAGCCGTAAAGTATCGGAACACTGTCTGAAGGATTAGGACTTCTGATAATATTTTTCCAACCATTAGAAAAGCTATTGGGCTAAACACCAAAATTTGCTTCAAAATGTGCAACATTTTATAGAATTGGTTTTGACGGCTTAAACCATATTTGTGAATAAAAATATCATTTTTTATAGAATTATGAATTATATGAATAAGTGAGATTTTGTTCAATACAATTTTACTTTTCCCACTATACAAGTTTTGTTGTTGTTTCTTCCCAATGTATGATATATCAAACCGACCTCTGCGGTTCTTTGGCAAGTCATTTTAATTTTTTTTTTTTCAAAATTATGTTTTTTATCCATAAATATGACTGGCATCTGAATTTGAGTAATATTGTGCAACCAGAATATAGTACGGGCATGAATGGGTTAATTTGCTAAAAAAAAAATCAGAAAGAAGTCGACGAGAAAATAAAGGAGTACGTAGCATTGGTAAAAAATAAATTCTCTAAGAAACCAAAAGTTATACGGTCGAACCGAGGAGGAGAGTAAACCGGATAGAACGTCGCCAATTTTTGAAACAAGAAGCAATTAAAATTCAGTACACAACACTGAGTGTTACTGAGAGAAAAAATCGAGATTTCGCGTTGTATGCTGTTGGACGGAAATTTACCGAAATCATTTTGGGCAGAAGCGGCAAATACGGCAAATTATATTCAAAACCGCCATACAGAGCGATTGAAAAGACACCATATGAGGCGTGGTATCAGCGGAAACGAGGTATTAAACATTTTTCAATTTTTGGTGCTAAATGTTTTGTTCATATACCATCAGAGAAATGAAGAAAATTGAATGATACCAGCGACCGATGATTTTTGTTGGTTATGACGAAAATTCGAAAGGATTCAGATGCTTAGATCCAGTCAAAAATAAGTTGGTGATTAGTCGAGACGTCCGCTTTACGGAAAATTCTGCGAGTGAGATCAGCATCAGCGTTGATTTATCATCAAGTGATGCGAATGGCGAATCAAGTACAATCGGCATCGACATGGATAAGTCAACTGAAATCAATCCAAAAGTGTGTAACAACGTGAGTGACACCGTAACAACAGAAAATAATGCGGGAGTGTGCAACAACAGTATAGACGCAGTGTCGAATGTCGAATTTGAGTCTATCGCTGAAGGCTTACATCGTATTTTCAATGATGAAAACAATAGAGACATTCTCATTCATGATGCATCAGTGCGTACCATTTTACAGCGGCTAAAAAGAGCGTGCCACCACAATGATTGATCAACGAAATCGATATGGTTTATAAAGTCGTCGAGCCGAAAAATCTATCGGAGGCATTGTCCAGTGAGCATAAAGAACAATGAATAGGTGTAATGAAAAATGAAATAATTGTGCGAATTACCAAACGACAGAAAAGCGATTGGCTGCAAATGGGTTTATAAACTAAAAACCGATGTAGAAGGAAAAATTGATCGATATAAAGCGCGTCAGTTGCACAGGGTTTCTCACAAAAATATGGAACTGATTATGATCAAATGTTTGCTGCTGTTGCTCGAGAAACAACGTTCAGATTCGAGTGAACTCGTTTGTTTGTTGGAAAAAGTCTATATGGTCTAAAACAAGCGGCGAAATCATGGAACGACGCTATTCATAAAGTATTGATCGATACGGGTTTTCAACAAAGCAAAGCAGATCAATGCTTGTACTCACGAAAAAAAAAAACGGCGAATGGTCAATTCTTCTGATTTATGTCGACGATATGATTGTGGCAGCGAAATCAATCAAAACAGGTAACGAAATAAAGGAAGTCATCGCAACGAAATTTGAAGTGCAAGATCTGGATGAAATTAAATTTTACCTCGGAATAGAGATCATCAAGGACGCGAAAAACATTTATCATTTGTGTCAATCAAAATACATTCAAAGAATTGCTGCGGATTTCGGTCTCAGTGATGCGAAAGTTTCAAACGTTCCGATGAACGTGACGTGAACTACGATAAATCCGATGCGGATGATAATTTTTTGCTGACAAACACAGATTATCAGAAGCTTATCGGGTGTTTGCTTTACATATCCATGAATACACGACCGGATATTTCGGCGAGTGTTTCGAGTGCAACAACCACTTAAACAAGATTGGAATGAATTGAAACGGGTGTTGAAATATCTAAAGGGCACTGCAAATTTAAAATTGGCATTAAATACTGATGACGATTCGGACAAATTTTTCTACGGATATGCTGACCCAAATTGGGCCGAAAATAAAAAGGACCGAAAATCAAACGCTGGTTATGTTTTTGTTGTTAATGGTGGCATCGCAAGTTGGGCATGTCGAAAGCAGAATTGCGTCGCAATATCATCTACAGAAACAGAGTTCATTGCATTCTCCGAAACGTGTCAAGAGACATTTTGGTTGCGGCGATTGCTGAACGATTTGCAATAGCCAGTTCAAACAGCAACAATAGTCTACGAAGACAACCAAAGCTGTTTGAAGCTCATTGAAGATTAAAAGTTGTCAAATCGAACAAAACATTGCTGTTCAGTAGATAAAAAAAAAAAAATCGAACAAAACATTGCTGTTCATTGTTGTTCAGTAGATATATTGGCCTATTTACTAACAAAACCATTGCCGACAAAGCGTCATATCATGCTACGCGAGCGATGTGGATTAAATTGAGTTAAACAAATAATTAGAATGAGGAGGAGTGTTGAGATAAATTATATTATAGACATTGAAATTATTTGGTGAAAATTCATAATCAATTGAAGTGAAGTAGGCGTTTTGTTTTGTTATTTTTTATTTATTATGTTTATGGAATCTTTTACTTTATTTATTCATTCTGTGAAAATTACAGAGTGCGGTTCCTCGCAAAGTAAAAGATTCGGTTGTTTTATTTAATTCGATTACGGTTGTTCGCTTTGTTCCACACATAAGGACTTTCGTGTAAGCCCACAAGAATATCAACTCAAGTATAAACGTTATGCTGTTCTAGACTTTTTATCAGAGCTATGGGTGCACCCCTTACAAGAGTGTTATTTACATAAATCGAAATAGTTCTAGTAGATCTGATCACCCTAATGTTTTGAAATGCTAAATATTTGGTTTGTTTTCTTTAATTTCTTGGAAATTTGTTGGATTTACAAATATATTTCAATTAGAGGCGCTAGACGCTAGCTAACTTTAAAATGTAATTCGAAAACCTGATAGGATTTTGTTATTATCTACGGGCATTTTTTGTCTGAAATATTGGTCAGGAAACGTTTAGCAGAAACTTCAATTCTCTTTATGGAATTTATGAGCTACTAAGGACCCATGGTTTAGTACTTGATTAAACAATTTTAGTGGCATCAATTTAACCATACATTTAGTAAGTAGATAAAAATTGCCAGCTCATGTCTCGTTTTATCAATAAATTCTTGCTCTGATAGAGTTACAAAAATGTATTCGCGAGAACAAAGTTTTAATTTTTTTTTTAAATTTTATTCGTCGATTGTTGCTCCTCTACAATAGTGGCCATACGAAGTTAACATCAAAAACATCAAAGCATCCAAGTATATGATTCCAATTAGAATAATAACACTCCTATTGGATTCCAATTAAAATTTGAAAGTATTGGTACTTTCCACTAAAGCTTTTATTTTTTTTCTTCTTGGACCAGTAACAAGCACTCGCAGAGATTTGGGCAAGGTTGAACTTAGGCTGCGGTCGAATTCTCGAGTAAATCCGTAAAATTCGGTAAATGCATTTACCTTTTTTTGCTGGAGAGTAAGGGAAATAAAAAAAGGTAAATCTTTTACGTTTAGATACTTTATTCTTTATTGTTATAAGAATTGAACGAGTAAAAAATAGAAAAAAACGTGTAATTTAACAGAAAACGAACATTAAAAATCTAAATTTACCGCGGTAAATGATTTACCCGAGAATTCGACCGCAGCCTTAGTTGCTAAATTAAATTATCGAATATTTGTTGCCGTCCTGAAAAGAAAATATTCACATTCAATACTTACGATATTGGTATACGGGATAAACTGAATTGAAAAAATTCCAAATACAGATTTTGAAGATTCTTAATCGCATATCTTTATGATATTCTATAATGGCAGGTTGCAAAATAAAGATTTTCTGGCTCTCATATTCGAAGGGATCTGCAAAATTTGAGTTTCAGAGAACGTTGGAAATCAACTTAGAATTTTTAATTTCTTCCTTATTTAAAAAACTGTGATACTTATAAACTAAGATTTTCCAGCGCAACGTTCCCCGTAAATTGCAGGTAAAGCGATGTTTAATGGTTTCAGATAATACCGCAACTTCATCCAATCTTAAAAAATCCTAACCGCCAACCTTTTTTAGCCTGTTTTTATTTTATTTTTAGGTAATATTCATGCCTTAGGAGGACATTCTTCTCTGAAATTGTTGATGGATTTCACCTTTCGAAGCGAAATGAAAAAAATGGCAATAATAAATCAAAGCTTCGTTCACAGCTTCTGTTAGACATAGTTTATCTTTTTCTGCACTGTAATAATAATTTTATGCCCAAGTAAAAAGTCTGTAAACAATAAAAATACATCAAAATGCTCCAATGAAATTTAACTTTCCGTTATGCAACGCATCACCACAGCCATTCATAATTGCGTTGAAAGGCAAAACGAAACGTTAAAAAAAAAAATCATTTTCACAATTGCGAGAAAATTGAATTTGTACTAACCATTATTTTTCAACTTCAAATAATTATTCTACCGTCAAGATAACAAACTATTATTATTTTTTTTTTTTAATGTAAACAACAAAAAAAACTATGTACATATCTAATTGAAATTACTTGTGAAATTTTACTATTATTATGGGAATAATACAAGAGAAACAATTTATGTAATTGAAATTTTAATTTTGTAAAATTCATTCAAATTTGTAAAATATTTTATTGATCGTAAATTTTGTTTTAATATTTTAATCAACTTTTCACTTGCCTAAATTGTTTATCTTCATTAACGGTGTGTAATATTAAAAAAATTTCTTGTGCACACACAGCGAACTTACATTATATAATACGTTCAATTTATCTAATTGATGAAGTGATTGAATTGGAATTCATAATTTATGTGGAAAAAACAAAAAATTTTGCTCGTTATTTATTACAAGGCTAACAACAATAGTTTATTAAATAATCCATTTAGTGGTAGGTATGTAACTATTTTGATTTGACATTTTTTTTTATTTATATATTTTGCGCTATTATTTAAATTAACATTGTTTATTTATTGTGTGTATACAAGTAAAATAAATATTTAAATTACAACAGTAGTAATGAGAAATTTTGATTAGATTTTTTTATAGAGCTATGTTTGTACATAAATATGTAGTTTGAATTGTGAATGGTCATGCCAAGTTTAAAATTTGCATATTTATGCTACACTCGTATAATTATTTATTTACTAAACAGCTGATTTATTATACCCATATACATATAAATAGTTGGTATACTAACCTTGATTTGATTGAAACTTGTCCGTTCGGATTCACACATATCAATTTTGTTTTGCCTGCAGTATGGTCAATAAACTATAGTCAACAAAGCGTTACTCATACAAAAGTTATGATTATGAATAATCTGCGGTTAAATCAATACATAGGTTTTGTTTGTGTGTGCGGTTTTGCTGACGTTTTGTTGTTATTGTATTTAAATTACGTCGTTTAATTATTTTTCAATCTATGATAACAACATCTGGTAAATATTTTCTCTTGGTGCTTATGTGGTGTTTTCCAACACCATGGAAAATTAAATGAAATAATATACATACTCATGATTTTAATTTGTATTTATTTATTAAGTTTATTTATTAATGGTAATTTAGTTTGTATTAATATTTTATTATAAATTAGAATTTAATTTTTATAATTTATATAAAGACTTTATTTTTATGTTTATGTGTTCCGCGTCCGACGTTCAAAAATGTAAGAGATCGAAATTGTATTTTTTATCACTTAAATGCAATTTTGTCTATCCAAAAAATAAATGCATTTAGGTGGGGTAATTTAATAGGGTGATTAAAAATATGAAGCAATTGTATTGTTATGCAACACAAGTGGATTGTCGTGCAATACACTACACCTTATCCCCCGAGAAAAGATAAATCATGAAATTTGAATGATTTATCTTTCAACTTTAATATTATTTAAAAATGTCGGAATCGGAACGAAAGAAATTTTATCTAATACATATATAATATTACAATTTTATATTTTTAATTTTAGAATTTGAATATTTTTTTTTTTTTTTTATATGTTATTCAAACATGTATTTTTTATACAAAAAAAATAATTTTTGGATTTTGTACTAAAAATAAAAATTATATACAATATTTATTTATTTTTTTTTTTTTTTTTTTTACAATAGAGTTCAAAAAATAACAAGAAAATTAACCAATTTAATAAATTTATAAAAATATCATGAAAATATTACAAACTATTTTATTTATTTTACCAACAACCCACAAAAAAAATGTTTAAATGATTTTTTTTTTTTCATTTTCGACTTTATTTATTTCAATTTTTTTTTTTTTTTTTTTTAACTTTATATCTAAATTAAATACATTTTCAACTTAAAAATAATATTGAGAAATCGTGAATTTATTAAATCCTAAATTAAGAAAAAAAACACTTTGTTTTCTAAATTAAAAGTTATTTAGTTATTATAAAAAAAAATTAATATTTCAATTAGAACATGAATCTTCTTCACAAAAAAAATGTTTCAATCGGTTGTTATTTACAATCTTTAAAGTTTTCGTTTTATTATCCTGAATCTTTGAATTTTGTTCAGAGGGTATTTCAACAACAGTGTATGGACCAGTCCATAATTTGTCTGTTTTTCCTTTGGGAGTCTCGTTTCTTAATAGTACGTTGTCACCAATTTGAAAAGGTTTATAGAAAATATTTTTATCGTAATATTCTTTCGATTTTTGTTTTTTTATAATTAACCTATCTCTTGCTATTTCCCAAGTACTCTGTAATCTAAATTTTAGTTCGGCACTGTAATCGTCGTAATTATATAAAGCTTCAGGTTTTCTTTGTATTAATGATGTTGGTAAATCTGGTTTACATCCGTATAATAATTCGTAAGGCATGTAGCCTGTTGATGAATGAGGAGTGGAATTATAATTAAATATAGCAAAGGGGATCCATTGATCCCAATTGAGTGGATCTGAATTAACAAAAGATCTTATATACTCTGCAAGTGTCTTATGTGAGCGTTCAAGTGCTCCATTACTTTGAGCATGATATGCTGTGCAATTTATTTTTTTTATTTTTAATATTTTACATACATTTCGAAATACTTGCCCCATAAAATTGGAACCTTGATCGGTTACAACCGAAAATGGACAACCGAATTTACAAATAAGATGCTCTACAAATGCTTTGGCAATTGTATTGGTCTCCTGATTTGGTAATATTACAGCTACAGAAAACTTTGTCAAATCATCCTGCATCGTTAAACAATATTTATTATTTTCGTATGACTGTGGGAGTGGTCCAAATACGTCAAGAAAAACTTTCTCAAAGGGTTTTTTTGAGGTGGTTGTTAATTTCATAGGCATCTTATGATTACGACAATGCTTATTTTGTTGACATTTTTCACACATTTTTATATATTGTTTTATTCGACTGAGCATGTTTTTAAAATAATAATAACTTTTGATACGATTGTATGTTTTTACAACACCTTGGTGTCCGCCAATAGGTGTATTGTGGAATTCATTTATAATATGATTTATGCTATCTTCATCAGTTAAATGAATGATATCTAGTGAATTATTTTTAACATTTTGATTTTCAGAATTGTTTAATATTTGATGATTTATATTTTCATTGGAAATTTTATCAGAATCTATAGAATTACTATTTAAAATTGTAGGATTTGGATTAATGTATGTATTATTTTGTGATACTATTTCACGAATATTTTGGTTTTTAGACATTGATCGAGTTATGGCGTTGACATCTACTTTTTCAATTGGAATTTCGATTCTTGAAAGCAACATTTTGATTAAATTTTCCGGGTTTGTATACTTTCTCGAAGTCGTACTCTTCCAATTCTAATCTCCATCTTAGAATCATAGAATTTGGATTTGCAGAGGAATAGAGATACGTGAGAGGTTTATGATCGGTGATCACTGTAAACTTTCGGCCATACAAATATGGACGATATCGACGAATGGCCCAAACTATAGCTAGCAACTCTTTCTTCACGGTTGGATAATTTCTTTCAGCAGTGTTAAGAACACGACTCGCATAAGCGATTGGAAGGTCTTTTGACTCTGTTACCTGTGATAAAATTGCTCCAATTGCTACATCTGACGCATCTGTTGTTAAATAAAAGTGTTCGGAAAAATTTGGATATTGTAAAATTGGTTGATTAATTAATTTTTTTTTTAAATTTTGGAAAGCCTCTTCAGTGAAAGCATTCCATTCAAAATTTATGTTTTTCTTTTTAAGGTTTGTTAAAGGCTCAGCTATGTCAGCGTAATTTTGTATAAATTGCCGATAATAGCCGGATAGGCCTAAAAATGTTAAAATTTCCTTTCTATTTTTTGGTCGAGGATATTTTAATATTGCCTCTACAATTTGAGGATCTGGTTTTATTCCAGTACTTGTAATAATGTGCCCTAAATATTTTATTTCTGTTTTTAAAAATTTGCATTTAGATGGTTGTAATTTAAGATTAAACTTTCTGAAACAAGAAAAAACTTCGATTAATTTTCGGTTATGATCTTCGAGATCATACCCGTAGATGACTACGTCGTCTAAATAGACAAAACATTTGACTCCATTTAATCCAGAGAGAACATGATTCATAAGTCTCTGAAATGTACTAGGAGCTCCTTTTAAGCCAAAGGGCATGCGATTAAAATGAAAGTGACCCATATTAGTACTAAAAGCAGTCTTTTCTTTGTCTTGGGGGTCCAACAAAACTTGGTGATACCCGTTCGCAAGATCAAGTGTCGAAAAGTAGCTTGATTGACCTAATTGGTCCAATATCTCAGTTATATTGGGCAGTGGGAAGACATTATTTATTGAGATTTCGTTTAATTTACGAAAATCGATTACGAGGCGCCATTTCTTTTCGTCGGTAGCAGATTTTTTCGGAACTATTAATAAAGGTGAGTTCCAAGGACTCAAACTGGGTTCAATAATCGAATCTTCCAGCATTTTATTAACTTGAGTATTAATTTCGGCCTTTGACGCTTCTGGTAATCTGTAAGGTTTCTTATTGATTGGTTGACTATTCGGTATGAGAGGAATTTTGTGAAATATTGCATTTGTGGTGGAAAGAACATCGCCGGCTAAATGAAAAACATCGTTGAAATCACGACAAATTTTTATGATTGATTGTCTTTCATTGTCATTTAAATGAGATAAATCCATTTCGGAATTAAGAGAATCGAAACGACTTTCTAATTTATCAGACCACGAATTTAAATTATAAATTTCATAATTTTCTATTTTTTCTATTTTAATATCTAAGTTGCTTAACTGTACAGGATAATTGTTATTGTTTAGGACGCTGAATGTGGCGAAATTATTGATTGGTTTGATTAAAGAACTTGCTAGAAAAACACCAGCTAAAATTTGTTGAGATGGACATATGTAATCGAAATTATTTTCAACTTTGACTTGTAATTTTACAATACTTTCAGCTCTTGCCGGAATTTCTACATTATTAAAATCTGGACAATAACATAGCGGAACAGAAAACAAATATTCATTCAGAATAATTTCCAAACATTTATTTGAGTAGTCAATCTTGCATTTGTACTGCTCCAAGAAATCTTTACCAATGATACCGCTACAAATGAGAGGAAATTCATTTGAAACTATTTGAAATTGGTAATTGATTTTATTATTAAATGGTAAAATTATGTTGGCATTAACTTGAGCAAGTGTGTTAATGTTTTGATCGGTGATTCCTTTCAAAATACATTTTCTACCGGGATAGCATTCAGTATCAAATTTAATAAATTGTTTTTTTATTAAACTGACGTCCGCACCGGTATCAATTAAAAAATATGATTTTTCATTGTTTAAAATATCTAAATTGAGACAAACGTATTTATAATCATGTGTATTTGAAATTGTATTTGTAGTTGAAAAAATTTTTGAATTAAGATTAATATTAGCTGAATTTGAAATTGGAATAAAATAATTTGACAGTAAATTTTGACTTTCTATAGGATTTTTATTAGGTGTGGAACACGAATTTATAATTTTTGGACCCGAATAGATGTGTCCTGAATCTGCACGGGTCTTTGATAGTTTCCCGAATTATCTGAACTTGATGCTTGTGGTTGATGTTCGGTTATATTATTTGTATGTAAATGAGTTATTGATTTTACTGAGTTATTATATCTTCTTTTATTGCAGTCATTAATTGTGTGTGTATTGTCTTTACAATAGTTACAGAACATTTGAGATGTTGTTTTGAAAGCACTGTTTTGAAATGTTCTGTTGTAATTATTATTAAAGTTTTGTCCTTGATGAGAATTTTGTTTTTGAAAATTATTGCTCTGGAAATTTGAATTATTGGGTGAGATAGAACTCTGCCCATATTTTTGACTGTTATGATAATTATTAAAACTGTTATAATGAGGTGTTTGTCGAACATTAGAGTTATTATTAAAATTTGACAATTTATTTCTGTTTACATTTTTCCTAGTGTAGCACATATCAATCGAATGACCTAATTTTTTACAATAAGTGCAAACAACGGAATTTGTTTTGTTGAAATTAGTTTTAGGAGAATTATTAGAATTTGAGGGTTTATGCGATACTTCTTCTTCTACAGCTTGAGCTATCGCGGATGATAGATCGCTAAAATGATGAGATTTTATAATGATTTTTAGATTATCGCTTAATCCATCTTGAAATGAATTTAGAGCAGTTGCTTCATTTAATTTTTTAATTATTTCCGCTGAAGCTACTCCTTGTTTTGCTATACAAATTTCATCCAATTCAAATAACAATTTTTCGATTCTGTCTGCAAATGACCTGACGCTCTCCGATTTGAATTGAACTAGACTAATTAATTCCGAAGAAACTGTCCCTTGAGATCTTCTTTTAATGAATTTGGCTTCCAAAGCCAATTTTAATGATTCCCACGTATCAAAATCTCTGTAGCGAACGATTTCATAAGCACTTTCAGATAATTTAGTTTTCACTAGACTAATAAAAAGTGCTTTGTCATCTATAGCAATCAAAGGTTTCCACACTATTTCGCAACATGCGCAAAATTTGTGTAATTCATTTACATTACCAGAGAAAGCTGGTATAATTTTTAAGGTATGTCCAATATTTAAAGGCATTGTATTTTCAATTTTTGGATTTTTATCGACCGTTACAGTTTGTTTTACTTTATTATTAACTGGTTTAGAATTGTCAGGTAACTCAAACGGTTGTGGTTTGGTATTTAACTTGAAATTATCTGTCTCAATCTGATTATTTTCGTCCGAATCAGAATCGTCAATAATATATATGGTGTTATTTAAATCGTCTTGTGACTTAAAAAACATTAACTGATTGTTGATTTTTTTTTTACCAAAATCCAAAGATTTAGATCGTCTTAATATTTTTTTATTTTGTATTTTAGAAATAGTTCTATACCTCAAGGAAATACAACTATCAGGATTCATAAAAATATTTTAATCATTAATTAAACAATTAAAGGAATAATTCAATATTTCTCAGTATAAATAGTATTAAAAATGTATATGTAAATACATAATATGTGTTAATTTTCTAGAATTTCTTGCTAGTTTTTTAATATATTTTTTTTTTTAAATTTGTAAAATAGGAAATTTTATAAAAATTTTGTATACTAGATGTTTTTTTTTTTTTGTTTTTTGAACTTGTTAGAATTAATTTATATTTTATTGTTTGCAACTTAATTTAATTAATATAATCTATAAAGGTTTTTTTTTTTTTTTGTTTGTTTGTTTATATAATTAATAAAAAAAATTTACCGATAAAAATGTTTTGTTGTCCGGCTGAGGATGATGATTGTTGTATAATTATGACATCGATTGAAATCCAGACAAATGATGACGTATTGATTGTTGATGATGACTGGTTCAGAAGTATATTTTACATATTTTATATATTTTATAGATGTAAATTTTATTGATGATGATGTACATAGAGTTACAGATGAGAAAACACACTTCAATAAGTAATAATTATGTGCGTGCGATAAATTAACTCCACTGAAGATATGAATTTTTTATGTACGAGTAATCATGATTACATAAAAATATTTAAATTGTATCAATGTACAAAACGACTCACTGAAACCATGATAGAAATGGTTTTTTTTCACTATTTTATTATAATTTTTATGATTTTTTACTTTATTTATAATTTTTTTTGCAATTTTTCACTTGTCCTGTTACAACTTTTCACATATCATTATATTTTGTAACTTTCCACTTGATTGTTTTAGTGATTATATTTTACTTTATATTTTGAATTTTCACATCACATCACAAAGATTTTCTTAGATTTATTTCTCATTTTGTTTCTTGTTTAATTTTTATTTAGTTTCTAATTAGTACATATTAGTTTAATTATTTTAGTTTAATTTTTATAATTTTTTTATTTTATTTAGAACTTTTGAATAATTTTTTTTTTTAGACTCTTCGGCCATTTTTAGTTCTTGTTTAATTTTGTGTAATTTTAAGACTTTTTTTTTTACCACGTTTTCTATTTTTTTTTCACTATTTAATTATAATTTTTATAATTTTTTATTTTATTTAGAATTTTTGAATAATTTTCACTTGATTTTATTATATGCTTTGTTTTACTCATAGTATTTCTTTTTTGTAATACTATAGTATGAATTCATTTTCATGTTACATTAGAAAAAAAAATGTTTGTAAGACTTTTCGGCCATTTTTTTGTTTTTGTTTAATTTTATGGATTTTATAGATTTTTTTTTTAACACGTGTACGGTCAAAACTTTCACATTTAATTTTAAATTATTTTCATTATTATTTTTTCTGATTAGTTATTAGCACTAGTTTTTGTACCTTTTTTTTGCCGCTGTCACCAATGTGGTGTTTTCCAACACCATGGAAAATTAAATGAAATAATATACATACTCATGATTTTAATTTGTATTTATTTATTAAGTTTATTTATTAATGGTAATTTAGTTTGTATTAATATTTTATTATAAATTAGAATTTAATTTTTATAATTTATATAAAGACTTTATTTTTATGTTTATGTGTTCCGCGTCCGACGTTCAAAAATGTAAGAGATCGAAATTGTATTTTTTATCACTTAAATGCAATTTTGTCTATCCAAAAAATAAATGCATTTAGGTGGGGTAATTTAATAGGGTGATTAAAAATATGAAGCAATTGTATTGTTATGCAACACAAGTGGATTGTCGTGCAATACACTACACTTAGAGGATTTACTACGACCAATATTACTAGTTGGCCAAAAAGCAGTACCCATCTTGGTTGGTTATAGAAGCAAAATATTGAGCGATCAAATTGAACGGTTAGTTATGCAAGTTTCTGTTTTTATGTTTAGTTCAATATACGCATGTGAGTTTCTGCTAAACGTTTCCTAAATGTTTGTTTAGTCTTTGCGTTTTATCAATTTTTAAGTCCCAAATTTCAGTTCGGTAGTAAATACACATGTTTGTAGAAACTGTTTTCTCTACAGTAAAGGCAAATCCAGCGTACAAAAAGGGTTATAAGCTTTACAGTTGTTAGATGTTAAGTGGAACGGAAATTATCTCATTCAATTTACTATTCCTGTTAACTTCAAATTCGGCCGAAATCACCATCTAATTTTTAATTACTATTCCATTCTTATATTCTATAAATTTTTAACATTTTTCAAGTTCTCTGAAACCCTAATTCTTAAAATTCATTAAATTGAAATTGAAAAATGTGTTAATTCTTATAGGTGTGAAGTTTTTCCCATTTTTTCCCCAGATATACGTATACAAATCCTTTTGGCATAAACAAAATTCTATTGGATTCTCATTGAATTTAGCATGTGTTAGTGTTTATTGTACACTGTTAAGAATTCAAAATGTTTCTATAAATGTATTATTATTAAATTAAATTTCAATTAAAATCAATTTACTAAACGGACATAATTTTAATTCAAATTTATATAAGAAAATTTGTAAAATGTGAACCACAAAGTTCATTTATTTTGAAATATCATGATTCAATTCATAAATGAATACCTACATAACGTAACAATGTTATGCCTATAACCGTGTATTATTTTACTGAATTTTTTACTGAAAAGAATGTTATCAAACAATTAGTTTATAAAATACTTTTCATCAGAAACTAATTTCAAACTACTTTAAAATTAAAAGCACATTATTATTTCTCTGGTTAGGGAATACCTTCATAGCTCAATGGATGTGGAATTTAATCAGCTATTTCGTGAACTATCACAACTTGAGTCCAAATCGCTGGCAATGGTCGTTAATGGCCCTACATCAAATTCCTGCAAAACCGCGATTTGAGCAGATTTATTTCTCTGGTTAGGGAATAACTTCTTAGCTCCGTGGATGGGGAATTTAAACACCTTTTTCGTGAACTATCACAACTTGAGTCCAAATCTCTGGTAATGGTCGTTAATGGCCCTAAATCAAATTCCTGCAAAACCGCAATTCGAAGTTTAAATTCGAAGCACACTTATTTCTGGGGATACGGGATACCTTATCAGCCTGATGGGAATACACTATAACTTTCACGTTACGATTAGAGTCAAAATCATTAACAGATGCCGTGATTTCCTGTTTTCCTTGTATTTAAATAGAAAATTATTTATTTATTTATTGCACTTTAACAATAATTTAGTATTAAAAGGAAAAGCACAGATGGAAACAGAGTAAACCGAACAAAAGAACAAAAAAAAATAATGAAGCTGCTTCCATTAGGCAGAAAAACCTCTTAGTCTTGGTTTCGACCGCAAAGTTCGTTGTTATTTTAACAACGGGAAATATTTTTTTATATGGTTGTGTGGGTATTTCGTTTGGATATGTATTTCTACTTTTTGACGTTTGATACAATTTTGAAACTGGTTGTAAATGAATGACAAGTTTAAGGTTGAGTAGAATTGCTGCTTGAAAAATGCTTGAGATTCTGAATTTATTAATTTAAAATTCATTAGAATACTTTAAAAATATCTATAATTAATATTTTATTTATAACTTTGAGCCGCCATTTTGGCATATATGCATTTGGCATCATCAGCCGCCATGTTGGCATTTTGTAATATTTTCGATCTAGGCATTTGGGTAATCACCACAAATTTTGGTGCACAGCTCGCCAAAATGCGATTTAATTATCACGAATCACATTTTATCTGTTACAGATAGTCATGCTGAATCCTAAAATTAATTAAACCTGTTCAAAATGGACAAATAATATTCTACATGTCGTATAATTAAAACATTCAACAAACGTCAAAATAAAAATGTGTTTACAATATAGGGTGGTTCAATAATTTCGTAGGGGAAATTTTGTATTTTAGTACTAATGTAAAAATAACAACCAAAAAACATCTATGCATTAGTACTTTTTGGTTGTTATTTTGAATGTTTTTTTTATTTGTGTGGGTTACAAATTTTGTGTCGATACACATTTTTTTTGCATAATTATGTATACTATCCGTGTGAGAAGCGTTGCAAAAATAACAACGAACTTTGCTGTCGAAACGTACACTTACATTTTTTCAAACAATTTCCACCTCATGCATACACATTCTATTTTGAGCAATAGCTCATTTACAATAAAATGTACAGCAAGAGGTGAAAATAAATTTTCATAATAAATTTTATTTTCTTATTAGATTAAAAATCGTATCACATACAAAATCTCATAAAGGTTTTAGTACACCAGGAATTGCATTAACTAAGTGAAAAGCGCCATCTATTATTGTACTATTATATTTCGATGCTTCTAAACCCCTCACTAAATATTTCTTATCTACTAATATTGCAGTAGAAAAAAATAGGTGATTAAATTCCCCATCCACAGAACTAAGAAATTATTACCTAACCAGAGAAATAAATGTGCTACGAATTTTAAACATCAAATTGCGGTCTTGCAGGAATTTGATTAAGGGCAATTAACGCCCATTGTCAGAGATTTGGACTCAAGTTGTGATAGTTCACGAGATAGCTGAATAAATTCCAGAGAAATAAATGTGCTACGAATTTTAAACTTCAAATTGCGGTTTTGCAGGAATTTGATTAAGTGCCATTAACGGCCATTGCCAGAAATTTTGACTCAAGTTGTGATAGTTCACGAAATAGCTGAATAAATTCCCCATCCACAGAGCTAAGAAGTTATTCCCTAACCAGAGAAATAAATGTGCTACGAATTTTAAACTTCAAATTGCGGGTTTGCAGGAATTTGATTAAGGGCCATTAACGGCCATTGCCAGCGATTTGGACTCAAGATGTGATAGTTCACGAGATAGCTGAATAAATTCCAGAGAAATAAATGTGCTACGAATTTTGAACATCAAATTTCGGTTTTGCAGGAATTTGATTAAGTGCCATTAACGCTTATTGCCAGAGATTTGGACTCAAGTTGTGATAGTTCACGAAATAGCTGAATAAATTCCCCATCCACAGAGCTAAGAAGTTATTCCCTAACCAGAGAAATAAATGTGCTACGAATTTTAAACTTCAAATTGCGGGTTTGCAGGAATTTGATTAAGGGCAATTAACGCCCATTGTCAGAGATTTGGACTCAAGTTGTGATAGTTCACGAGATAGCTGAATAAATTCCAGAGAAATAAATGTGCTACGAATTTTAAACTTCAAATTGCGGTTTTGCAGGAATTTGATTAAGTGCCATTAACGGCCATTGCCAGAAATTTTGACTCAAGTTGTGATAGTTCACGTAATATCTGATTAAATTCCCCATCAACAAAGCTAAGAAGGTATTCTCTAACCAGAGAAATAAATGTGCTACGAATTTTTAACTTTAAATTGCGGGTTTGCAGGAATTTGATTAAGGGCAATTAACGCCCATTGTCAGAGATTTGGACTCAAGTTATGATAGTTCACGAGATAGCTGAATAAATTCCAGAGAAATAAATGTGCTACGAATTTTAAACTTCAAATTGCGGTTTTGTAGGAATTTGATTAAGGGCCATTAACGCCTATTGCCAGAGATTTGGACTCAAGTTGTGATAGTTCATAAAATAGCTGATTAAATTCCCCATCCATAGAGCTAAGAAGATATCCCCTAACCAGAGAAATAAATATGCTTCAAATTTTAAAATTCAAATTGCGATTTCGCTATCCCCAGAAATAAATTTCTTTCAAATTTTAATCTTCTAATCACAATTTTGCCATTAATACTAAAGGATCATTTGCTTAGTTAATAAATTAGCCGACTAATTTTTTGCTAAATATATTCCCTTTCAGAAATAATTTTATTCGAATGATCTTCTCGATTTTGTAATAAAATTATATTTTTAGTACTAAATATTTCAATAGGAATCCAGATTTTTTCCAATTTGAATTCAATTTAACATTGTGAAACTAACACATATAAAAAATGGGATTTTTGGGAAAACTTCAAACCCATTAATTCTTTTCCTCTTAAGAAGTTGCAACAATTTGAAAGAGGTGTGTTTTCATTCGAACTATACTATGCCATAGAATTTCCATTCGAACTATGCCACAACCGCATTTGTGTCGACAAATAGATGTAAGTATGCATTTTGCTATCGGGGTCGTATTTTGCCATTTGCTGATAACAACTATGAATTCGAATATTTTCTACCTAACGAAGAAGGATGATTTATCGCCGAACTCCAATAATTTTTTTACGTTTTTTCAATTTATTAATTTTTAAAATTTTCTAAATTCTTTAAATTTATTTATCCTTTATATATTCTAGATTCTTTCTCTTTTTAAAATAAATTAATTTTTTTAATTAATTAAATTCTTCAAACTGTTTCAGTTCTTTGAAGAATTAAATTCCTAAATTAAATTCATTAAATTAAAAAAATCTTTAAATTTTTGAAATATTTTAAAATTTAAAAAAAATTTAATTATTTATGATATATTCTTCAAATTTCCTAAATTCAATTATGTATTTAAATTCTTTAAATAATTTAAATTTTTTAAATTCTTCTAATTTCCAAAATTTTCTAAAATAAATTAATTCTGGGTTAAACTTCTTAAATTTTCTAAATTCTTTATCGTAGATAATCGTAGATTCTATAAATTAAACTAATATTTTGGAATGATATCAAAGGGCCGAATGTCAAAGGGTGAATGTCGAAGGCCGAATGGGTCGAAGGGCTGAATTTTTTTTGTTTATTATTTTGTTTTGCTTTTAGAAATATAATTTTTTAAATTTCTTGTTTGAGGGAATATTTTGTAAATGTACTGAATTTGATATTAAGAACTATAATTTTTATTTATTTATGAAAAACAATATTAATTTTCCAGATATCAATACCAGTTTGAAATGCTGTTTGTCAAAATGACCCATATCAAAATAGGTAATACATTTCAGGTTGAAACAATATTCAAAACAACGTCATGAGACAATAATATACTTTAAAATAAACCGTTCCGTTTAATTTAAGTAGACATTTTGGAAATTTTGCCTTAAACTGTAATTTGTCTTTATAATTATGTAGTAAATTGTTAGGAGTATATTCACTATATTCACATGACTAAATCACAGAGAAATTATTTTATCCGTCCAAATAGAATTTTCCTTCACCCTAACGAATAAAAAATGTTCTGATTTTTATGACATTTTATGACAAAATTCTTTTTTGGCTTTGATGAAATCCTATTAGGTACAAATATTTTTTCACTTGCTAATTACAAAAAGAACACAAAATATAAACAACAAAATTAATGCAATATTTTTGCCGATAGAATATCTAAAGAACATCAAATCATAATATCATATCTATACATAATAAAATATGTATAAACTCAAGAAAAATTAATTTATATTTGATAAAAAAATTTACAAAATATTCCTTAAAACAAGAAATTTAAAAAATTATATTTCTAAAAACAAAAAAAATAAATAAAAAAATTCGGCCCTTCGACCCATTCGGCCCTTCGCCATTCGGCCCTTCGACTCATTCGGCCCTTCGACCCTTTCGGCCCTTCGACATTCGGCCCTTCGACATTCGGCCCTTCGACATTCGGCCCTTCAACCCATTCGGCCCTTCGACCCATTCGGCCCTTCGACATTCGGCCCTTCGACATTCGGCCCTTTGAAATTCGGCCCTTCGTCCTCATTCCAATATTTTTAATTAATCGAATTCTTAAAAATCTTAAATTAATTAAATTCTGTAAATCTTTTAAATAATAAATTCTTCTCTAAAATTTAAAACACAAACTAACTACATATTTAAATTTTCTTTCTAAAGTTTCATAAATTCTTTAAATTTATTAAATTCTTAAAATTAATTAAACTAATTAAAATTATTTAATTTTTTAAATTCTTTCAAATTCTTAAATTGATTCGTTAAATTCAAAAAGAATCTAAATTTTCTTAATTCTTAGAATTGTTTGAATTTTTTAATTTCTTTAAATTTTTGAAATTCTTTATTTTCAAATTAACTAAATATTTTAAAATATATTAATTCTTTAAATTATTTAAATATATTTAAATACTTTAAAATTAATTAAATATTTGATTTTTTTAAAGGATTTAAAGTTTAAACAATTAAATTGAATTTAAGGAATTTAGAAAATTTAAAGTATTTAATAATTTAAATAATGTAAAAAAATTAATTTTTTAATTTCTTAATATGTACCTTTTCATTTTTCGAAATTTTCTCTTCAAATTCTTTAATTTCGTTAAACTCTTCAAATTGTTTAAAGTCTTAAATTCTGCTCTTATGTACCTAATTAAATTCTTTAAATTCTCTAAATATTTTAAATTCGTTATTTTCATTAAATTGTTTAAAATTATTTAAAATCTTTAAACTGAAATTCTTTTGTTTTTTTTTATTTTTTTTATTTCTGGCCCGAAGCGTGGTTCAAATTGATTATTTGTTGTCGATAGCGATTAGTATTAATATTAACGGTTTTACCAAGCTTTTTCGGGTTACCTGGACGTTCTTTGTCTTTCACTTGAAAATCACCAATTTTGAAGCCCTTAAACCAGCGTACTAGAATCGTGAGATTGGGCATATTCACCATAAGCTTTCCGAATAATACGATAACTTTCAGCACAATTTCGTACCTGTCGATTCGCCTTTCGCATATATATATGTACATTAGGGTGGAGCGCTATTGTATGGGATTTTTTAATTTTTTTAATACCGTTTTCGCGGGCTATGGAGTAAATGCTCTAGCACTTTCTTGAAGCCGAGTTAAAATATTTCGAAAAAATATAGCGGTTTAGTACTGCCCCAGGGCCAATAAAAATTCCCAATAATCAAAATTTTATATGGCTTCTTTTAATAATTACAATTCGTATTTTATAATTAATTTTTACGATATTATAAAAAAGGTACTAAAAATAAAATAAAATATAGATGTTAAATATTCTTAGTTATCAATTTTTTAAAATTAGAAACAATAATGACTTTGGGACTGCGTAGTAATATTATTAAATTTCCTATATTTGGGTCGGGGGCTGGATTATTAAATAACGTATTACCTACTTACGAGGACATTTATTTATACATATAAGTCTCACATAGCACAGAGAAAAAGTAATATAAAGGTTTGGTGCTTAATACTAGTGAAATAGTTACAATAAAAATGGAAGAAAAGTGGCAAAACACATCAATACCTATTGTAGAACACCGTAAAATTTTTGGGTGGATTAAAGTTTATAACAACAAGTATAGAAGTCTGCTTAATTAAACCATTTAAAGGTAGAAAGAACATTGAGCAATATAAAGATAAACTACTAAGATTCAAAGCCGATAGCAAGATTATATTTGATATTGCAACATGCAAAGGTAAAACGTTTTTCAAATGTTCCTGTGATAACAGCCGAAAAGTACATACAAAAGAAAGAGAATTTTTAAGCGACCAGCGAAGTGTCAGAAAACTGAGGACATGGATAAATGGTTAATTTTTGATTTAATTTATACAATACCTAATTATTAACTTTACCTCCATTGGGGCAGTACTAAAATACGAAATATTGAAAAGTGTCCATAATGACTTTTAATCTTATCTCTAAAGAGCATCTTTTCCGCACTCCGCTAAAACGATTAGAAAAACAAAGAAAGATCGCTCCACCCTAATGTACATATGTATGTATATCAACTCATGTTTAATTCCATCTAAGAAAAAAACGCATAATTAACCGGTAAACCTGGTAAATAACTAAGAATTTAAGGAATTTCAAGAATTCACATAATTTTAAAGGATTTAATTATGTAAAAAATTTAATAATTTAAAAAATTAATTTTTTTAAATTTTTTAATTTCTTTTGTATTTATTTTTAAATTGTTCGTTAAATTCTTTAAATTTCTTAAATTCTTTTAATTCTTTAATTTTTCAAATTCCCAAATTGCTTTATATTTTTGTTCAGTTTTATTTAATCTTCACTCGCTACTATGCGACATCCGCATTTATGTGGACAAATAGATAAAGGTAGTATGAATTTTGCTATCGGAATCGAATTTTACCTTTTAGAACGACTATGAATTTGAATATTTACTACCTAATGTGGAACCTTGATTCATTGCCCAAATTGTAAAGTCTCAGGGACGAACCTGTCTCGTAAATCGCATTAGCGTACAATTAAAAACTGTTTCAGTTTGAACCGTTCAAATTCGCAATATTTGGATTAATCCATAATTATTTCAAGGGTCTTTGGAAGTCTCAAATATTCTCGAAAAATGTGGTGGTACACTGGAGGTATTATAATTAAACCACTATTAGTAGAACACATATTTTAAACTTTAAAATTACAAGTAAGGTTTTTATTTTTATTTATTTTAAATAATTCATAGGTCTATAAATAAATAAAATTATTTAGTCATAGGTTGACAATCACAGTTTACCAAATTAAAATAAAAAAAAAAAATAAAAAAAGTAATAGTGGTGGTTTTGACTGGCATTCTGAACCACTTCCTTATAAAAATAAATAATTTAGAAAAAATCAAATGGGAAACCCTTTTTTGATCCAAGACCTTTTTTGACTTCATCTCCTGCCTTTACTATTTGTAAGGGAGGCACGTTGGGATGGCGTTGTATTCTTCCAATTCTTCCAAACTTCCTGAATTTAGGTTCATAAATATTCTCTGTTTGTCGGTTTCCTCAGTGAGACTTTTCATTTAACATTTGTCCATAGATTCCCGGGTTTTTGCCGTTATTTCGTTATATTTGAGAAATAAGCATCCCCAAACCATTAATGATGTACTGCCATGATTCATTGTTTTTTTCACATACCTAGGGTTAAGCACCTTGTTTGAGGAACGACTTTCGTATGGTCTCCTTTCACCTCCAACCATGTTGGATTTACTCTCATCCCTCTAAATTTTGAAATTACAAAATGCCCTAGGTACTAAATGCTCTTTGGCAAAATCAATTGTTTTGCCTACGTTCCGGTTGCTTAATTGTGATTTCCGTTTCGCTTGTTTGCTCTGTAGCTTAATTATAATGATACCACTGTAATTCTTTAACAAGACCCTTGCAAATTTTGAAAACTATTGAGGATCATGGATATAAACTCAAAAAATCTCGACAAGTTTGAATAGTTTTAGAGACAATTTGGAATTTATTTTCTTGAAATTTTATAGAATCTCGAATAAAATCTAAACTTGCAAGCTAAACTCGAATACTGTTGAAAATGTTGAAAATTATACGTATGTAAACAGTCAATGCTAATTAAATCATCAATAATCTCGATTTATCATTAATCCTGAAACGGCATGCGATGGTTGTTGCATTTTTAACCCATTATAAGCGGGGCGGGTAAAAATACCTGCCTCGAGAACTGGTGTTAATAGGGCTGGGTATTATTACCTATTTGAATCAACTTACTTTAAAAGCGGAGCAAGGTACTTTTACTCTATCGGTTTTCATACGAAACTGAAAGAGTTAGCTCGGACTTTTTGTTTAGATTGAACAATTTCACTTTTTCAACGTTTGTTTACCGGTATTTTTACCCGCCCCTCTTATAATGTTTTAATATCGAGAAGCTGGGATATAGATAATCTAGAAAAATTCAACAAAACCTTTCAAAAATAAATCACATATTTCTGATAATCTTGAATAAAATTTTAACCCTAGAAAATTTTGAAAATTCCCAATGCTAAACACTATAAGCAGTTTCAAAGCAACAAAACATTTTCTCGAAAAAATAACTGGAAAATCTCGAATAATCCCGCAAATATTGAGTAATGTTGATCGTTTTGATGCCAACCAACGCTAATCAAAGCCTGAAAATCTGGATTAATCCATATATGTATAGTATCACAAAAAGTTGTATTTCGAGAATCAAGCCAATTCTAATATATAAAATAAAACTTTTAGTATAAATGGGGGGTATTCGTGACTTAGTGGCTATTTATGATCTAATTCATTTGTAACACGTTTTTTAGATGTGTTGGATAATTTTATTTTTCATTTGTTATCTCATAAATAATAATACACACTTTTCTGTCCCTCTAAAAACAATTGCAACAAAACGCGAAGTTTACGAAAATGTGTAGCTGTCAAAAGATTTGTTGTAATTTCATAACTTTTCAAGTAATCAAAGTGAGAAGTCACTGAAAACAGTTTCCTGTATAAAAAACGGTAAGTACAAGTTAAAATTAAAATTTATGTATAATTAAAAAGTATGTGTATTGAGTTCGGTTCGAAATACCAACAAATTCGGTCCGAATTACAATCTACAGGCTTTTTATTTATTCATTATCTTTTATTTATGATTTATCTTTGCTGCTGTGACCTCTCATTTATTAAACAGCTTAGTAGTGAACAGCCCAACAATTTTACGGTCACAATTTGATCCAAATAGGTCACAAACTATATCTTATTTAGTTCTACGTTACGATGGGCAAAACAAAGACCAAAGGTAACCAACAAAAATATTCTGGAGCAACCGTTCATCAAGCTATTGCGGCTATCGAGAATGGAATGACCATTTACGCAGCCAGCAAAACATATGGAATACCTAAAACTAGTTTATTATATAAACATAATGGAAAGAGGCCAATATCAGGTAAATCCGAACCTCCAACCGTCTTATCCCTAGAAGAGGAAAATATTTTGGTTGATTGGACTATACAAATGGGTAAAGCAGGTTTCCCAATAACAAAAAACCAACTACTTGATAGCGTCACGGCACTAATAAATTTTGAAAAATCAAATAATTTTACCAATGGACGGCCAGGTCGAGCGTGGTTTGAGGGATTTTTCAGAAGGCACACCGAGATGTCGCAGCGTTTTACAGAGACTCCGAAGTTGGTTTCGCGAAGTAGGAGAATTTTTCGGAGAAGGAAACACAATAAACGAACCCTCAAGAGCCTTTAACTGCGAATTGCGATAAAACTGCATTTTTTCTTACGCCAACAGGTGAAAAAGTGCTTGTTGAAAAGGGATCGGAAAAAATCAATAGAATCATAGCCAACGATTCTATAGAAAATTATACTGTTCTAATAACAGCCAATGCCAGTGGAATGCTCCCACCTCCTATGGTAATATATCCGTATAAAAGGCGTATTCCTTCGGATATCATAAACAAATATCCAAAAAAATGGGGCATAGGATATACAGAGAGTGGCTGGATGACGTCCGCTACGTTTTATGAGTACATAACAAATATTTTTACCTATGGATTTTGGAAAAAAAAATTGGATTGCCGGTAGTACTCTTCGTGGACGGGCATTCGTCACATTTGACTTTACCTTTAAGTCAATTTTGTAGGGACAAACAATTAATATTAATCTCGTTCCTAGCTCACTCAACGCATATTTTGCAGCCAATGGATGTGGCATTTTTCCATCCTCTCAAGTTGGCGTGGAAAGATTGTGTAAGCAAATGGAAAATAGGTAATTGTGGGGCTAAAATTAATCGCGCGAATTTTGCACCGTTACTTGAAAAGGCATTACATTTAGCTAGTAAAGAAAATATTTTCCGAAACGGATTCAGGACATGCCGCCTATGCCCTTTTTCCGAAGACGCCATAAACTATTCTTTGCTCGCTACTGGGAAATTTGAAAAAAAAAACAAAAACAAACAGGAACTCTCGAGACAAAACAGGCTACAGAAAAGCTATTCGAATTTCTGAAGCATTTTGAAAGTCGTTTAGATGAATCGGTGAAACGAAGTTTTCTTGCATCGGAATGCCGAAGTAAATGGTATGGCGAGGAAAAATATCAAGATCATTTTAATTATTGACTTAAAATAAAGCACGAATTAAAGTTGCTAAAACAATGCTTCTTCCGGAACAGGAAGATAAAATTCAGTTTACTACTCTCGACCTACCGGACCATCATATAATTAACCAGTTATTGCCAGAGGGCCAAAATCAAATAGATTTTACTTTTCATCCGGATTCCACAAACCACCAAAATGTAACGAATAAATATAATCCAGATTTAGACGGCCAAATCCAAATAGATTTTACGTTTAACATGGCTTCAACATCAACAAACCACCAAAATGAAATGGAAACAAGTACTTCCGATAGCTCAAATGTTAGTCATACAGTTGTAGGTGTCATCTCTATTCCGTTGAAACCAGTGAGCAACCATATGTTTTCTACAATCCCATTTAAAAGGTTTTGGCCGCTAGACCTTAAAGAGTCTGAGGAAAGAACGAAACGACCCAAGGAAAAGTTACCAAAAGTTGCTACCAGTAACCCTTGGATAAAATATAATGAGGAAAAAGAAAAAGAAAATGCTAAAACTGAAATCGAGAAAACAGCAAGAAAAGAATTGAGGGAAAAAAGAATAAATTAAAGGAACAACTATTTAACAAAAGAAAGAATTTAGAAGTCACAAAGAAAAATGAAGCTGAACTAAATCTCCACAATTCCGATAGCGCTAATGAGGCAATTAAAGTCAATTCGTTTGTAATTGTAACGTACGAGGAAGAATATTTTCCAGGCATGGTCATTGAAGCAAAACTTGATGAATACAGAGTTAAGGTTATGGCGATGAGTGGAGCCAACTGGAAATGGCCAGAAAAAGAAGACATCCTGTGGTATACGTCTGATATTGTATGCAGAAATATCGAGCCCATATTAATTAACGCTCGCGGTATTTATTCCATACCAGATGTCGAAATTTACCGGAAACTTTAAAAAATATGAAACAAATTCATCTTTTTATTTAATTCTATTTTATTTGTGCTGTGCTAAGACTAATTTATTTATTATTTATTTTTATTTTTGTTAACTTTTGAATTAATTTGTAATAATCACTCTCAGAGGAATGTGATACTTATTTCTTAATTTTATTAAAGTATGTTTTTATATAAAATTAAATTTATTTTAAACTAACTAAACGTTTTTTTTTCTTTGAAGAAATGGTATATGTAACCACTAGAATCAGAATGAAATACAGTAGTCACAAATACCATCAGCGATCAGTCACGGTTATAAACTACTCGGTCACAAATACCCCCAAATATTTTGTTTTGAACTTAATACTAAAATATATTTTTTTTAATTGGAAGGGTTAAATCTAACTGGTTTGGTTACTGTTAATTATAATAAGAATAGTTCAGGTTCACAATAAAATTTATTTTGATAGCCTGGTGCAAATAATTAATTATATACAGATTTTTATAATTTTTTTTTTGAGACGGTCACAAATACCCCCTTTTACTATACTTGAAAAAAAAGAATAAATCAAAACCACCAAATCCGAACATTTTATAATGGGTCGATTATGAGCTGCAAGATTTTTTCGAAATTCCGACAAAAAGCAATCTCGAAACTTGGAGCTTGAAATAGCAGCAGTGGTACCTAACAGAAGAAATTTAAATGTAGAAGGATTACAATAAGTTCACAACTTCCTGTGAAATTAGCTCAAATTTTTTCGTAAAATTTATTTTTTCACAAAATTTAGTTAAGAAGTCAATAAATTATGTTATAATTCGATTCATTCCTTGCGTAAAAATTTAATGTCTCCATAAATAGACAATTCAAATATTTAACCCCCGTGTTTTATTTTATCTGTTTATCAACCTACACCCCACATTTTTGCTCGAATATCACCGCAACAGAAACTGATACAATTTTGTGGTTCTTAATTGTTGCCCTTAATATTTGCACGGGTCCCGATCGAGGCGACTTAATTTCAAAGCGGAATTAGACAAAACAGAACATTTCAAAAATAACATAAATGATACAAAATAGTGTATAGGAATATAAACTTTGAATTTGAATGCTTTTTAGGTTAATATTAGAATTCCATTTTTATCACACATGCCTCGCAAAGTATGCTACAAAATTGATTTGACCGTAGACAATGATTTATCGCATAAAACCCACAACAACCCAATTTTCATGTGTTATCATTAAAGATAAACAAACGAATAGAATAATCTAAAGAAAGTAGATTTTACTTTTTTTCTTACTTGTTCTCTATAGAAGTAAGATTCTAGGTAGATGATACTTATGTTTAAAATATTGTTACCAACCTTAGCTTGGCGAAGAGAAAAATGTGGAACGTGTAACAAGTTTCTTTTGTACGAATTTTCCGTTAATTATACAGAGATAGTATTATGTTGTTGTTTTAGACTTTAGTGAGTGTGTCTTTTCGATATTCCATTACAAAATCAATATTAAGAAAAATATCGCCATAGATTTATGTTCATATAGACATACATACATACATATAGATGTAATATAATATAGACAAGAAAATAAGAAAATTTTTTAGATTTAAATCTTGAGGCAATCAATTTTAGTTTTCTTTCTATAAATATTTTTCCTGTTTTTCCTTGTCTATATCGGTGTGTAACTTGTGTATGTTTGTGTGTGAGTGTGTATTTGTGTCTTCACTCGATATATTTGTTCTAAATTCCCAAAAGATTAAGAGATTTAGAAACATTTCGTTCGTTGTCGTCATACGTTGTTGTTCTCTGTATATATTGTATATTCTTATTAATTACATTAAGTTTTATTTTTTTGTTGTTGTTGTTTTTGGAAAGATTAGATTGGTAAAACGAAGAAAACTACAACTGAAGAAAAAAAAATTAAGATTTTGTTTTCTTTGATTCATATAATTATTATTAATTGTTGTATTATTTTTATTATTATTAATGAGTTTTGTGGGAATTTCTTTTATTTTATTTTTTATCCAACTTTGTTATTAGCTAATTATCGATACTTGGAAAATCTATGTATGGTTGGAAAAAATAAAAGTAATAGATTTTAACACCTTTCATCTGCATCGTACCTATGTATGTACATACATACGTTCAGAAAGGTTTATTGACTTGTACTTAAACATAAATATGTATGTTGTTTACAAAAAAAAGTGCAAGTAAAATATTTTTCGCACTAACGTATAAATTAATATTAAGAAAGTGATTTTGTTACCTGTTATTTGTAGAAAACCAACTGTGTTGTACACATGTATGTTTAAGAAAAATTTATAAATTAAATAAGAAGAAAGAAATTAAATTTAATTACTAGTTACTAGAAGAGATTTACACGGGTTTAATTAATATACCGTTAGTCAAAAGTATGTACACATGTACGGTGATTGCACTTTTTGTTAAAAAAAAAAACAAAGATTAGAAAACTTGTTTTATTGTTAGTTGGTGTACGATTTAATAGTACTTTAGAGCCAATCAACAACAACATAATACCCAAAAACCAACTATTGCGTGACCCTATTTTCTTCTCGCTGTGCCATTAATATCTATAAAGTAAATGATGCTTTCATTGAAAAATCGATGTATAGAAATCATGACAAATGACGTGCTGTTACATCAATTTAATTATTTTACGAGTTTTACATCAATCATGAGAATAATTCAACAATAACGCATAAAAAACATGAACACAAGAAGTCCGTATAAAGAAGGTCTTGATGGGTATTATGGTGATGATGATGATGATGATGGATTTTTGATTGATGAATTAATCTCGTTTGTATATATACTATTTACGAGAAGGCGCATACTAATATTTTGATAATGCACAAATGTATTTTAATAATCACTGAATCTAAGAAGTTGTTTTTTTATGTTTTTCGTTTCAGGTATGTAAGCAAAATTCTACATTTTAAAGGTAACATAATTTTTTATGTATATTAGTATAATCAACAATATTAAATTCCTCTCATTTCTGTAACGCATGCGGCTCCATATTTTATTAATCGAGCGTGATGACTGATTTAATGATATAAGAAACAAATGGAGGCAATTAAATTTACCAGAGTTCTAGTTTTTCACGTGATACCATAATTAATTATTAGATATTCATACGCCTGTAATATAATATACTAAATAGAGCTTTGTTTACTTTACTATTTTTGTGTAAACTATAAACAATTTAATTTATTGCAACTTACAAATTTTAAATGTTCTCCTTCAGTCACAAAAAAATCTAAATATCCAAAACATGCACGTACACATAAAAATGAATCACCTCATTCATTTGCCTGTCTGTCTCTGGCGACGGCGACGACGATGACGACGACGTTATTTAAATTATTTTAATTTCTTGGAAAATATAAAACTTACCGCACGAATATTGAACTATTTTTTTGTACAACGTAAATTATAGTTGGACGAATATAAACTTGAAAAACTATTGTGCATATACACAGAGCGACACAAAATAACTCATTGTACTATACACCTGAAAATCAATAACGCATTTTGTTTTATTTGCGGAAAAATATAATGAATTTTCCCTATATGTTTGGCTGGAATATTTAAAAAGGGTTTATTAAATATTGCATCAAAGAAATGCTAGAAACATGCAATGTGGGTGGGCGCCCTGCAGTGTATATATAGCCTCATTTATATGATAATGGGAATATCTACATAGACAACATAGTTTACGAAACAAACAACATATAGGTACCTACACATAATTGACATGGTATGCTAATGAAATGTCTGTAAATTTTTATCTTTATGACCTTTTATGGTGCAGTGGATATGGTAGTGCGTGTAATATAATCCCTTTCATAAATATTAAAGTGAAGAGGCACCTATTCGATATAATTAGTTTATTGATTGGCGAAGGCGATTTTAAATATTTCATGTTTTATAAACCACGCTTGGTCCCATCAAGACAATCAAAAACAACCTACAGAAAATAAGTTGCTGAATGTCTTTTATGTAGGTGTGAAATTACAAAAATATTCAAAAATTTGGAAAATTGATTTCTTTTTAACTGTATTGCGTGGATCCGATTTATATGATAATCCTTTACATTATTAAAGCATTGGAAACAATACGACATTTTATTTTAAACGGAAAATCACTATGGTATGCCAATGTCATATCGATTCTAGGAATTAGAAACGCGCTTCATTGCAAAAATTTGTTTTTATATTAATCCCCAAAAGAGTAACTTATGTGGTGTCATTCCTTTAGAAGTCAATGAATTTGAAATGCCGTTTGGAGATTCATATTCTGTGCAATTTATAAACTCATCATGTTTCTTGTTATTTTACAGTCACTTTGCCGAGGATTGTATTATTATTCGACAAAATACAACGTTCTCCAAAATTAGGTCATACAGGCTGACAGCCTCTTGAAATGAAGAGGCTATTTGTCCGTAAATTATTCTTCGAGTACTTCGAGTTGAATGCTCAATTGTAGAAAATGTGAAATGATCTCGATTTAGTTTCAACCTCAGTGTTATAGGATAGAGTAATACTTATATAACTTCTTTGCCCAAAGGTTGCATGATGTACTGTTTCAGTGCGAAAATAAATTCTTGTCGCAGCACCCTTCTGTTACTTAGGTACTGTCATTACTTCACATACATCTTGATGACCGACGATCAATGTCATTTCATCTCGAAACATATTTGGCGACCTTTTAGAACATTCACCCTCAATCATGCATATTGCATATAGTTGATATCACTTAACTTACAGTTAGATAAATTTCACATCATTGGAGTCGCGTAGCTTGTTGTCGGGAACAGTTATTTTATTACCATTACCAATATATGGTATCAAGAAGCTGCCGCTTTAGTAAATCTTCCAGAATTTAAATTGTAAAATTCTTGGTAATCAGGATGATCTGAAGTATATGGTGGGAAATAATTAAATGGGCGATTTATTTGTTGAATAACTCAGAAACTAAGAATAAATTCTTCAAATTTACGATTAATATGTTTTATTGGCATCATTACAATTCGTTTTGAAAAATTATGGCCGGTAAATGGCCACCACTAGCATTGATGCAAACCTTTTCTCGTTTAGTAAAGTGTTCTTCTTTCATGTTTTTCCTCGTTCCGCCATTCGCAAAACGCTTTCAGAAGCGGTAAGTGTTCGAAACCGCTTTTCAAAAACTCAATAGAACAGAATTTTTTGTGGGTTCTCTGACCTAAACATTACCCGAGCCTCTGGCAGTATTTTGTTAATGAAAGCTGACTATTCCCTGCACTATGCTGATACCAATTGCTGATTAAGCCTAGATTTACGAGAGTGCACAGAGGCTTAATTTTGGTTACTCTAAATCTAAATAGAAACGCAATCGACTTGTCGAAATAAAAATCAAGTCTGAGAATCAAAATTGGAACACAGGTATAGGGAAATCACAACCGATTAAAGGTTAAAAAAATGATTTTGCAAAAGGATTAAATTCAACAAGCAAATTGTCAATTGTCAGCTTTTATAATCCATCCATATTTCAATTTCCACATTTCGGCTCTGAGTGCTGAAAAACACAAAGTCGCTGTTGTAAGTAAACGTGATTGTACATGTATGCGTTATGAGAGCTCTAACTGTCTTACATATTCGAATCTCATTTAATATTTACTTAATCCACCACTAGTTGCCCCAATTTTCAGATTTGGTAGTTTCACATTTTTAATGTTTATTTTTGTACATTGGAATTATATCAATTGGGATTTTTGAATTAAATTACAGATTTCCGGGTTTGATTAACTTTAAGTTGCTTGGGATCGAAATTATTTGAAATTATCCAATATTTTCGAGATTATTCGACATCCTCTATAAACACTTTTAACATGTTTTAAAAATTGACCAGCAGATTTCAATGGCAATAAACATTGAGCTATATGGACTAAGTCTCACCAAGAGATGACCGACAAATTCATCTTCTTGGAAAACATCTTCAATAAAAGCATGCCAGCCTTATCAGTTATACCATTGTAACTACTCACTGGAGTAAATTAGCATTTTGAAGACAACGCCTTATGAACTTAAAGGCTTCTGATTTTTAAATGCACCTCATGAAGGATCAAACTCATATTTCAGAAATATAATACCAATATTGCTTCCTTTCTTCTTAGATCGTCCTTTAGTTTACGATATACTACAAATGAAATAAAATTTGTTTGGGAACAACGGGAACAGTGGGCATTAGTAATTTTTGAGTATTCACGTATTTTCAGTTTGTTAGCGTCTGTATTTGCTCTTTCAGGCACCTTGCGAATATTCTTTAACTTATACATCAACCCCCATCGAAATGTTTCCGAGCACATTCAGTGGAAACAACAACTTGATAGCTTGTTTGTAGTTTTTGTTTTATCCATTTCAATGTTATTTTTGGGTTTTCTTCGATACATTGTTCCATAAATGTACGATGATCTGTTGTACTTTTAAGTCATCGGTTTGGGTTAAACCTGGGCTGGGTAGGTTAGATTGGCCGTACTCTCCGATCTTCATTGTTCAATTTGGGAATTCACAGTTTTAAATTGGGAACTAACAGCTGGGATGTGGGAATTAACAATTAGTGATAAATAATTTCATTATGGGAATTAACAATTTCCAAATGGGAAATAAAAAATTGAGGCTTATATCATCAAAACTTGCACAAATTTTGTTTTTGATGATATCAGCTGCAATTTTTTATTCCCCATTTTGAAATTGTTAATTCCCAAATTGAAATTCTTTACTCGCAAATTGAAATTGTAAGTTATTTTTTCAAAAAAATAATTATGTTGCTTTTTATTTGCGTAGTATTTAGCACAGATTGATTTTTTTTTTTTTTTTTTTCAAGATTATTCTAGTATTCTAAGTTTATTCGAGGTTTTCGGGAATAAATTTCTTGAGAATATCTAGATTATTCGAGCTTTTTCGATTTAATCTTCGTGTTAACAAAATAAAACTAAACCTACTAAAATATTTATAATTATAAATAGCTATATAATAAATTACTACAATAATTAATAAAAATACAGTGTGATTCTTTTATTTGTGTAATTAATTTGAGGTGCATAGTTGCACAACTCGTCGAGAGTGTGAGAATGGTTTGGTTCACGTCGTAAAATATCAAAAATATTTATTCCAAGCCACTTCATTTATCCGAGATATTTTGGTCTGTTCGAGTTATGTCAAGATTTTTGATATTTTACAGGATTTTTGGGGTTCTTAAGCTTATACAAGATATGTTTGGCACTGAGTCTAATAAGTGTAATAATGTAGATATCAATTAAGATTTTCCAAATTTTCGATTCTTCGAGTTTAGCTTGAAGTTAAATTTAGCGTAGCATTCAGTTTCATGATTTTACCCTAATGAATTTCTAAATTCTGTTTTTTGTTTGTTTATTATCTAGATTTCCAAATGTAAATAGTGTTAAGCTTATGATATCAAAATTATAAACATTATTCAATATTTTCGAGATTATTCGAGTTTTAGCTGATTTATGCTAGATTTTTCAAGATTGTTATAGGATACTAAATTTAGTAGAATTTTCTGGAAATATTCGAAATTTTTTGTGAACATCGAAAACATTGGTAAACATTTCGAGATTATTCATGGTTCTCGATATTCTTCGAAGTTTACACGGGTTCGGGCGGTGGTTATTACAAAATTAGTGATTTATCGATACTTTTTAGTTTGTGAGCTTTTCTCAAAATGTTACGTGGAATGAAAATAAAACGAAAAATTTATGTTGCGCGAAAATTGGTAGTTATGTAATGATATAATAGAACAAAAATATTTTTGCTTTGCGCGTATTTATATTCATATATGTACATCAAAGACTGTTACTTCCTATCGCATTCCGCCACTTTTTTATGGCATACCTATAAAGAGTACTTCTGCTATTGATTCTCTTGCTTGTTGGACATCTTTCAGTATTTAAATGAATGCAGTCGAATAATACTTATGACCATAATGTTTTTAATTTAGTTACCACAACTCAATTTAGTCCAGTTATAAATTTTAGATTTAAGATAGTTACACAGTGTTGAAAAAAAACAATTTTTTTTTTGCTTTAATGGATAGTTTTTTACCCTAAGAATGTGTATCTCGGTCTCTAAAACTCAATTCGCAACAGAACAATTTGAAATGACCGCCATACGCCGATGCCTTGAGAGCGCTCGCTTTATTTGCTATGTTTCTGTTAACGTGTTTTTCTCAAAATCAGATTTTTTTGGCGTGGTTGACAGCATAGCACAGACAGTTTTTGTCCGAAAGACATTCACCTGTATTTTATTAATATTTTTCGCCTAGTGACGAGGATGCCACCTTCCGGCCGCTATAGTGTCTATAAAAGGCTAAAAGGCCATACAAAAAAAATAAAATTTCCGTACTCTCTAAATTGTGTTTTAAAATGTGAAATTTCAAATCGATCATCCAAGCCATTTTCTTGTAAAAAATTCCGAAAAATACATTCATTTTCGTTACTCAACACTGTGTAACTGCCTTAAATAAATAAACAAAATTTTTATTTATTCAAAATCAAAACTTCCATACATTTTTAATAATTTATAAACCTATTTGATATTTTGAAACGGGGTTCTGATGAAAATTTGGAATGTTTGAAACTAGTGATCGACCTAAAGTAAGGTGACCAGACGTCATCTTTTGAAGATGACAGTCATCTTTTACGGATGATCGCCATCTTCAAAAATAATGCCATCTTTTTGTTATCTTTTACAAAAATCATCATCTTTGTCATATTTTTCATCATATCGTATAAATTGTAGAATAATTGTCGTTTGAAATATAATTCAACGGTTTTAAATCTGTGAACGTAAACGAACGCAACACGTTTATTGTCAAAAGAACGCAATTTGAATGTTTCTGTTGTTGAACGCATCCATTATATTTGGCGTTTACTTTAGATAAAATTAAAACTTTCAACAAACTCACGGGTACGATGCACTATTTGTGGTCAATCTTTTTCCATTGCAAACAAAGGTAGAGATGATATTGTGCAGCATAACAACTCAACAAACCACAAAGCGCATGAAAATTCTAGAGCATCAAGCTCAAGAATCACAATTTTTATGAGGAGTATTGACACATTTGGATCCACTGAAAGAAATTTGGCAAAGGCAGAAATGATATTGGCTTATTATAATGTTATGCGTAACATTTCATTCCGTAGTACGGACTGTACTAGCCGGCTAATACAGTATTTGTTTGATAAGAAATTTTTCTGTGCGCGAACAAAAACGGGCACATTAGTGACTAACGTAATTTTTCCGTATTTTTCAACTCAACTAAAACAAGATTTAACCAAAGTAAGTTTTGTTGCTAGCTTATTTGATGCATCAAAGTCAAACAATAAATCGACGAAACTTTACCCGATAATGGTTCAATAGACCTTTTTCCTTAATTGTCAAACATAGTGAATCAGCAGAAATATCTGTAGGTGTTGCATAATATTGGAATCTTGTTTTCAGTGTTTCAACTAAATAAATTAAATTTTACATTAAATTTAACTTTAGAAACGCTTTTGCGGAATTGTGAAGTTGTTTCCCGAAATATAATTCATTAATTATATTTCTACAACATTAATTTTTAGTTCGGACCACCTACGGATCGTCGATCTTACTTGTCAAATTTTTTTAAGGAAAAAGGTCAATATTTTAATAAAATATCGGGAGTCAATGTTAAATTACTCAATTTATCAACTGTCTTCTCATATTCTAGCCGAATTGAGGAGAAATAATTTGGAGTAAAAAACAATTGCAATATCTGCTGGCAACATAAATTTGAATTTTGGTGGTTTAGCTCGCAAAGGAACTGGTAATGTCTTTTTTAAATTGAAAACATCTATAGAGCGAGATCTGATAGGAATTGGATGTAATGCTCCTATAGTGTTCAATGCTATAAATACAGCTTCAGGAGTTTTAAACGTGGATATTGAAAATACCTATTTTACCAAAAATATTTTTATACTTTAGAAATTACACAGTATATGAACTGTAGCATTGAAATCACTTTGTGAAGATGCCGAGGTAGAATATAATAAACTTCTTGGATATTCTACTACTCGTTGGTTGGCACTTTCTAGTGCTACAGAGCGGATATTGCAATAGTATGAGCCATTGCGATCATATTTTTTAAGCCAAAATGTAATTCCAAAATTAATGAAAAAGTTTTTTGAAAACTAACGTAATCTATTTAAAATTCATCCATAACCAATCAGAACTATTCAAAAGAACTGTGTTGAAACTAGAGAAAAATTGTTTAAGTGCTACAGAAGCGTGGCATATTTTATATGAATTGAAGGAAGAATGAATGATAGACTGGAAAAGCTCTACATACCATTAATTTTACGAAGTGATATAAATAAATTGGAACATCCTGAACCTGATTTTCGAGCAAAATTTATGTCTGACGTAAAATTTTTTTATGAAACGTCTATCAACTATTTAAGCGAATGGACAAAATCCTTGGAAGATATAAAGTTGCTATATTGGGCTATGACGATGGAAAATTGATGAATGAAATTAGAAAAATAAATATTTATTGTGACGAACAGAAGATCACATTGTGGAATGAAAACAAACTCGAGCATGACGAACGATGGGTCGAAATATTTAAATATTTTAATACAGAATGCATCACTTATTATTCCGAAATTTTAAAGCTTGTCGAATTTTCTTTTGCTATACCAGGAACAAACGCATCCGTGGAAAGAGTATTTTCAATTATTAATGATATATTGACATCTGAAAACGCTCAAATTTCAATTAAATGTATTGAAGCTCAAGTCAGCGTTAAAATAAATGGTAAAAAATCGTGCTCAGAATTTTTAAAATAGATTGAATCTGATAAACTCTGTTGAAAGTAGCCCATAAGTCATACAAATATGAATAAGAATAAAGTACGATTTTTGTGAAATGAATTATATTTAATATTTAATAATTTTATATAAATTTTTATATGCGTTTAAATTTTTATTTTATATGGGAAATGGAAGGGGGGAGGGGGTGGTATATATGTTTTTGAAAAATGTCATCTTTTGATTTGAAAATAATCTGGTCACCTTACCTAAAGGCATATACAGTGGTAGACTTTCGTTTTAACGCACTATGTTTTTTGAATATAGTTCTAAGCACAGAGAAGGATACAAGAGTAGTTTCTTCCATACATTAAAATGGTATTCGATTCAAAAACAGCTTACTTTATAATATAACATTTATTTAATATATATCTATCCTTTTTCATATTTCTTCAAAGAACAACAAAGCGAAAAAGTACTATTTATTTATGAATGAACCAAATATTTCAGTATAACGTAGCAACGCGCATTTTTGTTTTCAAATACTATACTATATACGGCGATTGTCATGTGAAGGGCTGTGTTTGTACAAAAAACAAGGCAGTCCTGATTTGTTTTAATTTTAGGCATCTCAACTCAAGCGAAGCGCTAGAGCGAGAAAGATGCCTTATATCCCCGCTATTGATGTCTGTTAACAAGTATTAAGTCGAAAAGTACTTATCCGATTTTCATGAAATAAAGACAGACTTAAAAACCTTGATCAGATAAGAAAAAAATTGTATGGCTAAGATCTGGAGGTGGTCGGACTCCAAAATTATAGACGCGTAAAGATTTACTTTGCAATACATTCACGTAAAAAACAAAAACAATAAAAGTACATAATAGAATACATACTATGTTCAAATTTTTTTTTTGCCCTTGAATGAATGAATGAAAATGTTTTTGTTTGAATGTATATAAAATAATTATGCATACAAGTCCAATTATTACGTAATATAAAAGTTTTGTTTATACATTCTTCTTTATTGTAGGATTGGTGCCTAACGGTATATGTAGATATTATGTAGACGGCATTGTTGAGATGCCGGTAATGCGATTACTTCCTGTAATGGCTTTCCTACTTTTTTTTCAATATGTAGTACTTTTTCGCTTTGTTGTTCTTTAAAGCAATATGAAAATATAGGATAGATATATATTAAATGAATGTTATGATCTCTTTTCCTCATAAGACTCAAATAAATATTATTCGCATTTAAAGCGCCGCAAGAGGCGCCACGATTTTTACGAGCCAAAGGTGATAACCGGTTATTTATGTACCGCATTTATATTTAAATTTAAATATTATTGATAAATTAATTAGCTTTCTAAATGAATTGAACTTTTTAATTGCAAAAAACGATTATTTTGAAACAAATTCACAAAGACACATGTCTTATTATATATTTATTTACCGGTTGATCACCTTTGGCTAAGTTGTAAAACCGTTCACCAGATGTCAAATACTCTGCGTGAAAGGCGAATGAAGTAAGCTGTTTTTGAATCGAATACCATTTTAATGTATGGAAGAAACTACTCTTATATCCTTCTCTGTGGTTCTAAGCGTATGTTTTGATTTTTTTCAAGTAGTCTAAAATGTGTCTATCATCTTAAACCTGTTGCTAAGAAAAATCATTAGTAAAAAAATTAATGGTTTACTTTAATAAATTCAAAAATTTAAATTTCAGGTAGACATTCGTTTAACCCTAATCAACATAGCTCATTTTACTTAGGTTAATGCATACGATGAGTCTCTCAGACTCATAAGAATTTTTATTTTGAAAAAATGCTAGTTTTCTTTATTTCAATTATTTAAATAATAGTTTACTGTATTTCAATTACTTTTATAATTCAATTTGGAAAAATTAATTTAAAACATAAAAAAACAATAATTTATTTATTTTCATAGTGGTGACAGATTACCAATTTTTAAAGAGTGTTGAAGACATACACTTTGTTTACAGCCACTGCAAAGCTGTTTATTCATGCGGCCCAGACCAGGACACATGTAGCATCTACGTTTCTTTAATTTTGAGGTATTTTGTCCAGTTTCTGGGGCTGAGCTGGATGTAGGTAAAATCAGTTCTATTGCATATTTCGTTAGTTTTGAAAGACGCGAAGAACTCCTTCTTTGGATATTAGGTACAACCAACTCCTGAATCAATTCTTTCAGAAACATTTTTCTACTCTCTTGCAGCTACTCCAGTCACATCAAGTAAATTAAAAAACTGGGCCAAATGTGTGGGCCACACATGTTAGCGCTTAACAACCGCTGAGCTAACTCAATATTTGTAAAATAATTATCAAACGTAATATTCTGTTTCGAATAACGAAACGGAACACAAAGTTCTTCAACGACGTTTGATTCTAGGTTAATTGTCCGCGTAGGTCCTTCCTTTCCTAGATATGGGATCCCTTTTAGTGGATAGCTTGTAAGGCTGTCCTTTTCGACTTTTCTGGCTAGCTGATATCTTGTATAGGCAATAGTCCTGATTGCAATCCTATCGAAAACCTTTAGAGGGCGTTCCCCGAAAAGTTTATGGAAATGTACAGCAATATATTTCAATACGAATTTTGAATGTTTTGAAATTTTTAAAGTGGTAATAAAATTTTTTGACAGTTTCATAATGTATCACAACTATATTACACAGTTGTATCAACGGTTTTTAGATTTTTTTCCCCGCATTCGCGCGCTAATAACAAACAAAATACCACTTTAATTTAACTTGCTAATTATTTTAAAAAAATCATAATTTGTTAAAATAATCACCTAATTAGTAAATCAAAATAAAAGAAGAAAATAAAAAGAAATACGCGAAGCTATAAATGGCAATGTAACTTCCTACTAATATTAAAAAAAAAAAAAAAATAAGATTCTCATTATTTTAATTAATTTAAAGGGAAGAGAAACTAATTTAAATACATATTTTATTTATTTATTTGTTCTTTCTTTTTTTTTCTTTTGGTTTTAGGTTTCTGTTTCTATTGAATCTTCGGATGTGTGTGTGCGTATGCCTGTGTAACTCAACGTGCTAGGATGGTTAGGCAAGTGAAAGGAAATAAATATTTTACAAAAATGTAATGTTGAAAAAAACAACATCTTCAGCTGGTATATAGAATTTAATTTAATTAATAATTTATTTGTTGAATTATGTACGAGAGCACACGAGCTATGTATATACAGAAAGGTGTTGCTTACGAATTGATAGATTTATGTGTACTATATAGTTCTAGTTGATGTTTAAATAAGGATGAGGATCCACACGAAATAATATTTTACACCTCCTGATATACTCTTATTTACTAAATTTTCACAATGGCAATTAATTTTATATTTCCTAATTATTCATTTTACGAGTATTTTTGTGGGAGAAGAAGGAAAATAAGATGATTAGAAAATATAAATTAAATTTTTGTTATTTTTGTTTTTCTATACAAAATATACACAGACACAATCTTGTACAGAATCACAATTTAAATTACACACTAATAAAAAAAATAAAAAAACAACAACAGGTAAATTTATTTCCCTCATTTTTCCTATTATTGTGTAAATAAATATTTGAGGATAAGGTGTGAAAATTTCAATTTTGTTTTTCTATTAATTACGGCAAAACAGAAAAAAATAAAAAATAAATAAAATTCATCACACACAAGACAAAACCAAAATAAGCAAAAAAATAAACTTTAAGAAATGAAAAATTATAAAGTTTATAATTTTCAATTTAAGATATGTAAATTCTGCTATGTGTGTATGACAAGCATTGGAAAATTGAAACATTTAAAATTCATGTTGTATGTAGTATAATAATAAACATAACACACTCTGAGTATGTATGTACATAACACTGTTGAAGTTATTAAAAAGTAATGAAGAGAGAAAATTAAAGTGGATTTTTTTTTGCCATCTAATCTTCTATTTTATTGCCTCAAGTATTTTTAATTTTCATAAAAGAAAATATTCTTGTGTTTAAGTATTTATATACGTATATAATATGTAATATGTATGGATGTGTGTGAATGTAGCTTTTTTATAATTTATGGAAAATTTACAAAATAGCGCACACAATAAATACTCAGCATAGAGAAGAAAAATTATGAATATAATTTTCACAATTTATGTATTGCTTATGATCTTATTTATTGCTTTTTGTTTATTGTTTATATCTTTATAACACCATATACATAATATTATTCTATAGATGTGCAATATATTTTATTTCGTTTATTTAGTTGGGATACACAATAGCTATATTCTCAATGTATAAACAATAAATGGTAATTCTGATTGACAAAATGTATATACGTGTATTTTAATCGGGAAATCGTGATTCCAATATAAAACGATTATAGGCGACGATATGTAATTTGTTGTGTGTACTTGTTGTAAACGACAATTATAGTTATGATATGATGCGTTATGTACTATACATAAAAAAAATTTTATTTTTGTGATTATTGGATGCTTTAACATAATATTGTTAAACATTTTGGAAGTTTGCTCAAATCATGAATTGAAATTTAAAAGTATAAAGCTTTATCTCAAAATTTGACAAATTTTGAATATAATTCAAAATTAAAAATACGAAATTCAAGATGGTCGGGGTTTTCTTTAATAAACTTATAGGAGTTTATACAACACAATTTAAATACTACAACTTAATAGAAATAGATTTCAGTGTTTTTTATTGGTTTCATTTGTATGGCAAATTTCTTTGAAAACGGTTGCCGAAGCGAACAACGCTTACTCTCATAGGGCAACCACATCACTTTCAATTCTAATTAGGGTTGCCAACTGGGTCATATTCGAATGTAGCCCGGACTTTGGTCCAGAAATTTCATGTCCTAGGTGCCTCTCAAATTCCATGTCTGAATATCTGGCAAAATTCTCTTACTAATTGGTCTTTCCCTATGTGATATTCTACAAACAACAGAATCTCCTATTCTTGAATCATTTGGAGTTTGGTATTCACCACTCTGTAGTTGTGTCAAATTTCTAGTGTGTTGAATTAATTTTTGATAATTGTTTATGTTTATTGTGCTAGAAATTGATTTTGTTTTAAGTAAATTAAAAATTGTTTTTGGTGTACTAAAACATGTTTTGTTTTATTTTACAAATTTTACAATGCAGTTGTAGTTGTAAATTTACCAAAGCAATAAGCAATTCTCAATAAGGTCAATTAAAACTATTTTAGCGATACGTCACTTTATTTTTTAGGAATTCTTTTATTTTATTACAAATTTTGTTATAAAAAATAATTTCGAAATGATTTCATATAATGTTTGTAAATCTAAAATCTACTAATATTTGATAAAAAAATATTAAAACTTTTCCGTAGTATTGAGTAGTTTTGTTTTTTTCGTAGGATGGCAGCACCCTAACATACATCTGTGTCAAATTTTGTGTCAATATCTTTAGTAGTTAATGAAATACGTTTGTTTACTTTCATTTAAAAAGTGCATTTTACGATTTTTTAAATGAGTTCATCAAAGAAGTTGCATCACATTTTACTTCAAAAATCGAATTTCTGCTTCTAAAATGTTGGAAATTTTGGAAAAGAATTTTGGTCACAATGCACTATTCGGAGCGAGTGGTTTTGACTGGTATAGTATAAGTTGGTGAAAGAATAAAAAGAAGGCGTTGAAGATTCTTGCCGTCCTTCGACGTCTACCGATGAAAACTACGTCAAGGATTTGGTGCTCAAAAATCTTCAATTGATAATTGGAGATGATTGTTGATATCACGCAAATATCGTTTGGGTCAGAATTTTGAGCAGACAACTCTTGGTTTTTGCATCATTTTCTACACAGGAAAATTTAGCTTACAATGTAAATATAATTTGCAAAGAAGAAAATTAACGAAATAGCTATCAATAATTTTAAAAATATGTATACATAAATAAACAATAATTAAATTATTGTAATTTTATGTATGTAGGGCTAGGGATGTATAATGGAAGTAAATGATTCGAAAACATCTTTGATCTTACCATACTAATGTTAATTCATCAAAACTATAAATCAATTATGGAACAAATCATATTCTTCTATGTACTCATTGAAAAGTCGATCTTTTATTGATGATTTGAAAAATACAACCGGTAGACATTTTTCGGATTCCTTTAATTGATTAAACCATTCAATTCCTTTATAAAATACTTATGTATACTGTTTTGTGTAAGTGATATTTTATTGTTTGGTAGACAATAATTTCTCGACGAGAGTTTCTCGTAACTCTTTCAGTTAACTGTAGGTTAGTTCTTAAATCAACATTACATTTCAGAACACCTGATTTTATTTTGTATAGGTATAGTCTTTTTATGTTCAAATTCTATAAGTTTAATAATTGGTAAAGTTTTGTTGTTATATAATGATGAAATATAAACACTCGCTGAACCCAAAATCTGTGCCAAATATTGTAAATTAGAATGGGTATAGCCAAAATATAAGTTGAGGGATAATTCACGGGGAACATACTGAGCAGTCCTTCTTAAAGCTTTAATAAATGACGAAATTTTCTTTTTAATTGAGTTGATATGGTTAGAAATAAATTTAAATAATAAGCCGTATGTGTTGTATTTAAAAAGATTTAGGCCCGATTGTATGAACGAGGATAAATAATTAATCCTCTGATTTAGCGTAGTTTGCATTGTATGAACGATGCTAAATCAGAAAATTAATCGATGATTTTTTTTTATCATCTGTTTTATCCTCTCTTTTTGGTGACTGAATCAGAGACTAAAAAAATTTGTTTTTGTTTTATTGACATTGCAAATGTGGTGTATCATACAAACGAGACATTTTTATAAAAGAACGTAATTATTAAAAATGGACTCAACAAGGAAGAAAATGTCAAATTCGGAAATTGAAATTTTATTTTCCTCTAAATAAAGACAAAACAAATTTTTAATAAACATCAACAAAGTAAACGTCATTGAAAAAGTATTGCCAGTCATACAAGAAATTGCTATAAAACTGCAAAAAAAGAGCGAGGCTACATTTTTATTTAGCAACGTTCATACAATCAACGAAAAGTAAAATCCTTGAGTAGTGATTAATCATTAGTCTCGGATTTTTTTTTTCATTTAGCGGTGTTCATTAGGGCATCCAATTTTAGGCCATAAAGTAATTCCGGAATTTTCGAATTTGAATATTCTCGATTCCGGAATTGCGGAATTGTTTTTAATAATCTATGATTAAAAATTTAAAAACAGTAAAATTTTACAGAAAACATCAAATTTCTTTTAGTTCGTTTAAAATATTAGATATTTCTATAATTAATGCTCATATATATGCACGATACTAAATCGCAGTTACAATTAGGATAAACACATTTTGTAGAGTTAAACAATTTTATATATTTTATAAGGTTTATGGAATTTGTAGTAAATTATATAAATTCTTTAAATCTAAAAATTCTTTAAACGCTAAAAATTCTATCAAACCTATAATTTCAGTAAATTATACAAATTCTATAAAGTCTAAAAATCCAAATAAATTCCACAAATTTTATAAGTTTTAATATGTCTATACAAACTATAAATTTTTAAATTTTCTGAATTTTACAAATTATATCAATTCTAAAAATTGTACAAAATTTATAAATTCGCTAAATTTTGTAGGTTCTTTGAGTTCTATTAATTGTTTCAAGCGTGTCGGTTTTAGAAATTCTAGAAACTCAAATTTTTCTTGTTTTATAAATTAAAAATTTCGATACATCCTATAAACTTGAACAATTCTATAAGTTCTATAAATTTAATAAATTTTCTAAGTCCTTTAAATTTTACAAGATTAAAAATTCAGTAAGTGCTTTAAATTTTATAAATCTCTAAATTCTTTAGTTCTTATAAATAAATTAAAATCGATAAATTCTATACATTTTATACTTGTTTTAAATTCTACAAAGTCTATGTACCGTTTATTTTGAATGTGGTTTAAGTTCATATTTTTGTGAAATGAGATAATGAAAGAATTTAAAATCAATAAATGAAAAAGTATTTATGGGATTTTCAATTTTCTTATTTTTTGCATAGGTTTTAGGGATTTAATTTTTTTTTTTAATTTAACTATAAGTTGTTTAGCGATAAAATATTATACTAAGATATCTCTATTGTTCTCATCTTTAACTTAATGTTTTGGAAAAATGGACTTACACCACTTTCAAAATAAACGGTTCATATGTTTATAAGCTCTATCAATTCCATAAATTACATAAACTCCACAAAATCTATAAATTTTACAATCTTTTTAAATTTTATAGATCCTATGGATTCTATAAATTGTTTCAAGTCTGTGAGTTCTATAAATTCTACAAAACCCTAATTTTCCTTATTCTAAAAATTCCATATTTTGTAAAAATTTCATAAATTTAATTAATTCTATGAATATTTCTATAAATTCTATGGATAAAGTTTTATAATTCAGTAAGTTCTTTAAATTCCAATCAAATCTAATAAATCCTTTAGTTCTTATACTTTAGATTCGATAAATTCTATAAATCTTAAAAGTCCTATAAATTTTATAAGTTCCCCAAAGACCGTAATTTATTATAAATCAAGGAAACGAACCAAAGTCCCTTCCTACTCTCGTTCTTAATTCACGAGAGTTTAATGTTTTGGTGCGCCTCAAGTTTAGTTTTGGCCAGGCTTGAATTGCTTTACTATAAGTGTGGGTATTAGTCCACCTATCCAGCTTAAGCGCTGTGAGAGGACCCCAGGCTTGATCTTTCAGGTTGCAGCTGGTGGTTCTATAAACTTTATAAATTCAATAAATTTTATGAATTTTTCAATTTCTTTAAATTTTGTAGATGCTATAATTTCTACAAATTATTTCTATCTCCCAAAATTAACGTCCGTTGACGGTGCAAAAACGTGTAAAAACGAGCAAATTGGTGATTCCATTAATTTTGAACGTTTTGCTGTCACAAAATAAATTAAAAAGACTAGCAATCGGTAATTTTCTAAGCGGTAAATCAATAAAACGATTTTAATGAATTTTGACCATTTTGTATCGTCAAATCATGAATTTTTTTATTGAAACAACGTTCGCGCAATGAGCATTTTGGGCCAAGGGACAAGATTATTGAATTCATCAATTATATCATCGCCGCCCGAGCTTGAATTGCTCTCATCAAATTTATAACTGGCATTGGACGTCTGGTGAGGTGTTTCTGAATTTGTTTGTTTGAGTTCAAAACCAGATATACATATGTATGTGTATAGTTATTATTATGTACTAAGCCCTTTTTTCAGTTTAAAAACTAAGTACTAACACAACTCGTATTTGGCCGGTGTATTTTAGAGACCGAAAAAATTAAATGCACAAGGTAATTTTCAGGGACGAGCATTTATTGTTTCACAATCCCTTTATTAGGTGTCATGTCATAGTGAACGCAACACAGAAAAACTCTTCAAAAAGTAGTTACCTCTCTATTTTGACCAGTTCCCTAAATTGATTACTTTTTATCAGTCTCTGAAATATTACGTATACATTTTTGTTAAAATTGTAGAACCGTTTTCTTAACCTTTTTAGCCTGATTTTGAATTTTCAAATTATTAGAGTTTTTATTCCTTAAACTAACCACCACCACAGTTTGACCAACATTTCTGTGTCCCTTGAATATTCCCTGTACATATATAGTTTTTTTTAGTTCAAATAGGAACTATAATTACATAAAATTATATTGGAATTACTTAAATTAGTGTGAATAATAGAAATTCATTAATTCCGGAATTAGTGTTTTCAATTTCGAAATAATCGAAACCAAAATATGGGCCGGTATCCCGGAATACCGGAATTCCGATATTCGGAATTGAATGCTCTAGTGTTCATACAATCGGCCCTTAGTACTTATTGATCACAGTGTACTATTGACATTTTTGTGTATGGGGAATAATTTCACCTGCTTCATACCCATATATTCCCTTAGTACCGAGAAATTTCCATTAGTAGGGAGTCCAAGAATACATGAATTACAATTTCCGAACGTTTTAATAAATTTTGATAAAAGTCGACTACCGGTTTAATGATATTCAATTGATTAATTATCAAAAAACCTGCCAACATTACAACTTTGGTGATCTTTATAAAGGTACCTAAGTCAAATCGACCCAAATATAAGCAGTCGTCATTCAACGTCAATGATTATGTTCTTTTGAAATTCTTCCAATAATCCAATTGCTAGGATAACTAAAATTAAGATAAATGCCTTTTTGTGATGGGTTTTAATGCCAATTGGGAAAATCAATAAAGCCAGCCCTTCGCCCCCAAAGAAATTTTTAAAAAATTTGTATTTTTTAATTATTAGTCATTTATTAAAGTAGAGAATTCATAAAAGTCTAGAATGTTTTAAATTGTTTTTTGGTTGTTTCCCTCGCGATAGAACTGAGGAATTCGAAATTTTGGTTTCGTTGAGAAGTCTAGCTTTATAGTACTTTACGCCTATGAAATTTTAAAACAAACCGCGTAAATTAAGACAACTTCAAGGTACGTACATGGTTCATTTCTGGTGAAAAATGTTCACGTTAGTTAAATAAATGTAATACGTAACGAATTGGTTCGAATGTTCGTAACCTTGCGGTTAAATTTTTGTCCTGTGAACAATTTTGGTTACGTTAGATTAGGAACCCTGACTAAATTCTTGTACGAGTTGAGAATAATTCAACTCGTTTACCTTACTTCGTGGTGCACATTTTTTACTACAAATGTATCATATATGTACCTTGAGTAATCATTATTCAATAAAGAAGATACGTATTAATGGGGCCGAATATTATTTCTATGAAAACTAATATGATTTTCAAACAATTCATAAATTTGTGTAGAAATCTTTTAAAATAAATCGGGTTTTCATAGAAATAACAGCAGAATAGAAGAAAAGACAAATAGAAGATTTATATTGAATCGGACTTCAAAAAGCTTCGACACTGCTGGATACAAAATAATAATCTTCTGTTACAACTTTCGTATCTCAATTCTATTAAAATTAAATTTTAAATGTAATTTAATTGAAACTCATTTACAAATTTTTTCTAACTATTTTTACATTTATGGAAAAGTTGTAACTTTCATAATGTAAATTTTCTAAATTTCGAAAATTTTATAATTAATTATCAAAATTGCTCAAAAACTTTTCATATCGAGACGGATAAAGTAATTCTGTTACTTTATACCTATAAAAATTCTAAACATTTCTGTTTAAAATTTCTAGAGCTCTGCATTTCTATTACTTTTAGTGAATGTAGCACGCCTAGCGTATAAAAAGTAGATTGAAAGAGTTCCAATTTTGATAGAAATTTAAATTTGAATGAAATATCAGAATTTCTGTGATGCCCAAAATTTTGAAAATTCTATCAAATACATAGTTCTGACTTCTGAGTCTTCTAAACATACAAAGCTCTGAGGAATCCTAAAAATTTTTAATTTCCCTAAGTTATAAATATGTACTTCATATTTTCTTTCATCTTTAAAATTTTCAAGATTTCTATTTAGAATCGATTTAGATTTTCAACACTTTTAAGAATTTCATTATTAAAATTTCTTTCGTGATTGTTAGAAGCTGCAAACAATTTTTATTTTCTATATTTACGTAGAAGGAAATTCCAGTTAGCTTTAAAAACATTGAAATAATTTAAATGAGATAATTTAAATGGGGAACCAAAACAAATTTGTGGGAATAAAATTAGCATCAATATTAGATTGTTCTACAAGTAAAGAAAAGTGATAGTTTTCCAGCGAGTGTAATTGTTTAATTCACGAGCGAGCTCTAGCGATCGCGTGTATTAACAATTTTACGAGCATGGAAAACCACTTTTTTCGTGTCCTTAATGGCAAAGAGTGTCATTTCTTGGCTGAAAACAGTAAAGAAAACTGCTACTTTTCTCCTTAGCAACACATTTCTTCACTATAAACACTTTTCTTCATAGAAACGCTTTTTTTCCAAATGATTTTTGAATTTTTGACTTTTATTTATTTGCTTACTTTTTTTTTTTTTTTTTTTTCGCTGGCGCTACATCCCATGGAGGGATTTGGCCGCTTCATTTTGAAGTTTCGTAATCATTTTTTTTAACGGATAATGAGTGATTAATTCATTGATCCAACATTAACCAGCCGTGATTTTTTCATCACCCGCCGGGGATCGAACCCGGGACCTCCGGAGCTTAAAGCAAGCATGCTAACCACTGTGCCACCGGGGCGGCTTACTGCGATTGTTATATACATGCTATCTATGCATACATACTTCGATCCAAACTGGGTCTATCTTTTTTATTTTTACCTGATTTGTCGTCAAATACACGAAAAAATAGCATGTCCGACACGTAAGAAAAGTGGTTCTCCACGCTCGTAAAATTGTTAATCCACGCGATCGCTAGCGCTCGCTCGTAAATTAAACAATTTTACTCGCTGGAAAACTATCACTTTTCTTTACTTGTAGAACAATCTACTATTCTTACGTATAGAACATGCTATTTTTTCGTGTATTTGATGACAAATTAGGTAAAAATAAAAAAAACAAGTCAAAAATTCAAAAATCATTTGGAAAAAAAGAGTTTCTATGAAGAAAAGTGTTTATAGTGAAGAAATGTGTTGCTAAGGAGAAAAGTAGCTGTTTTCTTTAATGTTTTCAGCCAAGAAATGACACTGTTTGCCATTAAGTCCACAAAAAAAATTATAAATTGGAGTCAAACATTTGACAGTATTTGGGTAAATAATTTAGCTTATAAAACAAAATATCAGCATTCTTGTAAAAGTGGGAGAGCTGGAGAAACAATTATATAATTTTTCCAGCTTTTTTGTTCACGACCAAGTTTTGTGTATGATTTACAAATTTAGCTGGCTCTGTCTCGCGATAGTTATATTTAACTCCCCAACTCATCTAAACATTTTAAATTTCAACATATACGAGTTAAAATGGCTCACGATTTCCATACATTACTCACAAGTGTAAAATCATCATTATTTGCAAGGAATAAACGCGAAAAGTGTTTTAAATAAAATGTTAACACACCCAATCATTGTATACATATAAAAACTACTATAGTATATTTTTGTAGCATGCAAGTGATTTGAATAATGAATATTTGAAAATAGTTTTGTATGAGGTTCATACAATCCCAACATTTTTTTTTTTTCGTTATTTATTTAACGGAAGCACGAAATGACGGAATCCACATTCGAATGGAAAAATTATGAATAAATGATTTTTAGTCTTGCATATTAATTTATGTTCTTTCGTAATATTTAACAATATTATGAATATAACAGTTAAAACGTGTGTTGGATTAATGATCGATCGATTAAATCAATAATATTAGATTTTTTCTCTTCAATTTGAAGTCTCCTCGCGAGAAATTACACAAAAAAAAAACACCGTAATTGATTATTTTGCTGTTAAAGTATTTTATTATTATTATCCAAGTTATAATTGCTGATAATAAATAAACTTAACTATAAATAATACAACAAAAAGATTTTATAATTTATTTTGCAGAGTTGTTGGTTTATTTGTTTTCATGGAGGAAATTATAAAAAAAACTTTTTTTTTAATCTTACGTTTATTGACCTAAAAAGAAGAAAGTACTTTGTTGCTTATTTGGATTCTTTATGTATTGTTGTTGAGTTTTTATTTTGTGAAATTTGCTTCTGTCTGTTTGTTATTGGCTTAATGTTTTATTTAGCTAAAATGATTTATAAAGTTGATGTTCGTGGTTATTACCAACCAATTGTTTCATACTGCGGAAATTAAAAAGATGAAAAAATAAACAAATTACTTCGAAATTACGTAGTGCAATTGAAATTTATGATTTTTTGCTAACAATGCCACTATGCCGGTGAAGAAATTTTCGTTTTATGAATATTGAGTTAGATCAAATATTTAATTTGATACGCAATATAATAAATTTGTTTTTTAACACCAGTTTCTAGAGATATTTTCCTATTGACCGAACTACATGAAATTGCAAGACAGTCACAGTAAAATATATTTCCAGGGGCAACATCCACCAATTGCTACATTATCTTGGTTTAACTGCTTGAAGTATATCAGTTAAACTTTCTGCAAATATTGAATATAAATAACATGTATATTAATATTGAATTGCTCAGTTCTTCCAATAAATAGACACAAAAAGATCCACGGCTACGGACTACGCAACGAGATAAACATTGACGGTTCTTTATTGAATACATATTACTCATACCCCGATATTTTTTTTTCGTTCAAATTCCAACCATATTTTCCCTTCTCAACACTACGCATCACGCTAATATAATAAATCACTAAAATTTAGAATACTTTGTATATTTTTCCAAAAAGTTCAGCAAAAATAGATATAGTACAAAAAAGAAAAAAAATCCTACAGACTCCAAACTTTACAGACATGTTCTTTAAGTATAGTATCCTGTATCTGACTACTTAGTACTTGTATAAAAAAAATCTACCATTCTAGGTCAGGCGCTGCTCCTTCTACTGAAGCAGGCAGAAAGTCTGGAAACACGAAATATACTTGGAGATGGTGACAGGTGACGTTCTCCCATTTTGTCCCGTATCCGCATGCCTTTTTATGGGTTGATAACTAACCCTAAGATATGAAAGATAGAATAGTTCTTGGCCGCTGCACGCTTTCCGAAAATATGGAAAATCGCTTTTCTTTTTGTGAAGAATTTTAGTGTTTTTCCGTGATATTATACAGCAGGCAGCCTTTGTAACATAAGGTAGTACAAACAAATTGAAGTTCTAATAATTGAAGGCATGCAATCCGCAGCGGCCGAAAGGGCTCAAAGAGTTATGTAAAAATGAGAAAAATTACAGGGGATTTCCGTGTTTTCAAATTGCATGCCGATGTAAAAAATTGAAGTTTTAATCACAAAAATACTCTGGGAAAATTGGCATGCGCTCCTCGTATGACCAAGGGTGGAAAATGTCGGGAAAACTCTATAAACAATCAGTACCGGTTTTCCGTGATTTCAAACTACCCCTAATAAAGATAAATATTAATTTTATAACGAAATAATTCTCTAATGCAAACGGCATGCATGTTAAATAAGACCATCGTATTATAAATAATAATAAAAGTTGCACAAAATCTTGGAAACATTTTCGTGTTTCTGATTTGCATGCCGTTTTGTATTTCATAAAAAAATATTAATTTAAGTTTATGGCTAAAATGACATGCATGTAGCTCCAGTCCAACATCAGAAAATTATAAAATAAGTTACAAAAACGGATTTTTTTCAATTGAAATCTAAACGCAGCTTAACCTTAGAACCCACGTGTTTGGTGCATTTAGTGCCCCATCTGATTTAGAAATTTAAATAAAAGGTATTTGCATTAGTAACGAAATTGCACTAATTTTTTTATATCTTACCTTTTTATAATTAATGTACAATAAATGTACACATTTAAAATGATTTCCTATAAAAACACTTTGAAATTTATATGGGGGTGCTCAATGTCCCTAAACACGATATTAAGTTATTTTGTATGAGCACGTACATATTTAAGGTTAATACGTCAACCACCACGACACGAGTACGTTAGAGGAGTTACTACTATACGAATTGTGGTGACCTTATATTTTTCCATTATTTGTTTTCCTTTAAATTTTTATTTTGATGTTGTTGTTGTAAACTTATGTAAAATTAAAATAAAAAACAAATCGTCGTGTCACATCGCCAATCAACTATAATAAAACAAAAAGTGTGTAAATAAATGATTTTTACTGTATGAATTTTCTCTTCGGCCAAATTCGTATTTTTTTTTTTGTTTTAAAATGTTTTGTTTCATTTCGCTTATAGGCGTATGAATATATAAGAAGATAATTATTTTAAGTTACCGTTTTAGATCATTTTTTGAACGTTTCATGGTGAGTTTATCTCTCTGTGAGATCAGTCGACAAAAATTTTGATTTTGAAATTTAACATTTAGTACTTTAACGCAAAACATATTTTAAAAAAGTGTATTAAACGTGACGAAATTCAATTTTTTTTGTGATTATATGTATCATTGAGAACGTAATGTAATGAAAATGTTGAGAATAGATGTTTCTTGGCTTGTGCGGTTACAGCTCCTACTATATCTCTCGCTTCAGCGATATTAAGATCTTTTCAGATAATTTTAAAGCAGAGAAAAAGGTGTTCCCTAAAGTATAGTGACGTCGAAGTGCCCCGTTCAAATGATACCATTGGATATCATTCTAAATGCCGAAATTGTAATATTATAACTTGCTGTGCAATTAAAGCGCAGTATATTAAGAGTTTGCTATTGCAGTACAAGTTTTATTTATTTATTTATTCCATGATGGGGCAACACACAGCCACAGTCCAATTACGTGTACCCACAAAACTTACATATAAATACGTCAATATTAGAAAAATAATAATAATAAATATATCAAAATAAACTAGAAACAATAACATCAATAATAGTAAGACTAATACAAAAAGTAATGAATTCGAAATTGACCAAAAGTTTATAAGAAAACGTTAAATTATGACATTAACAAACAGGCATCACCAGCAATTAATATTTAAATATTTAAGTGGTGAATTCAAACACGATCAACTGACCAAATTGAAGAGGCGCGATCTATATTGGTTCAAAGAAAGGGAAAACAAATCAAGATTAATGAATATTTGATCGTGGTTGCGCTGTAGTCTGGGATTCGTAAAACCTAAATTTGTTCGCGACTGTATAGGTAAGAAAAGTTGATTATTTCTGAGCAGGTAACCTGGAATATAGAAATTTACATCACATAGCACAACGGTATCCATTTTAGAATTTAATAGCTTGTAAAGCAATAAATCATCTAACACTAACCTTCTATTCCGTAAGCTAACCATGCCAAATATCTTAAGTCTAGTAATATAAGGGATACTTCCTACATGAGGTACAGTTTTAAAAATTAAGAACTTCGTAAATTTCCCTTGCACTCGCTCGACTTGCTCACTATAAATTTCGTAGAATGGATTCCAAATTTGCGAAGCGTATTCTATTTTACTTCTTACAAGACTATTGTATATAATATTGTTAGGACTTCGGGATTACGGAAATTCCTTCCTCTGCGGAAAATAAACCCAAGAATTTGATGTGCTTTCGCACAGATTGAGTCAATGTGTTTTTCGAATGTCAATTTGGTGTCGAAAATAACACCTAAGTCGGTAATTTGATTAACTCTCTTTAAGTTAACATTTGCAATATAATAACTGACTAGCAACGGGCGGGTTTTCTTAGTAAAGGTAATTACCAAACATTTTTCAGTATCCAATTCAAGTTTATTTAAAAGGCACCAGTTTTGCAGTTTATCAAGATCCATTTGCAGAGAAAGAGAAGCAGACCCATCGGTAATTCTTCTGAAAATTTTCAAATCATCGGCATAAAACAAATGGGGACAATCAAACATGTTAGAAAGGTCGTTAATGAATATCACCGGCACACCGGAAGTAGCTAAAAACGGTCTTGAAAGTTGTCCATTAAATTTTACTTTTACAAACCTATCACTAAGATACGAAGATAACCAAATACATAGTTTATCGGAAAGTCCTATTTTGTAGCATTTCTTTATGAGAACATCGTGAGATACTGTATCAAACGCTTTTTTAAAATCAGTATAAATATGTACAATCGACTTGAAAGCCCTTGTATACGCCATCGAACTGAGCGTTTTTCATAAAATCCATGCTGTGTGCTACTAATACTAGATTTTACTTCTTGAAAAATTAAATTATACATAAGTTTTTCAAAAATTTTACTAAATGCAGTTAAGAGAGAAATGGGCCTATAATTTTCAATGATACTTTTATCGCCTTTTTTGAAAATTGGTACCAAAAGTGCCGATTTCCACCTAGAGGGGAAAATACCAGAATTTAATGATAAATTAAAAATATATACTAGGGGTGCAGCTAATTGTTCTCTTAGCTGAAAGACAAAATAATTCCTTATGCTGTCAGAACCCGGACCCTTGTTTAAGTCAACTGAATTTAATACATTAAGTACATCTCAACAGTAAAAAAGGAAATGGCATTAGATACCCAATTAGTATTGGGTGCATTTAGGAAACTGCTGTTGGAAGGAAAACTAGGTGTATAAACTGACTCAAAGTAATCTGCAAACATATTACAAATAGTTTCACTACTGCCAAGTCGCATAGAGGTAGGATAATCCGACTTGGAAGTTATGGAATTAGTATAATTCCAGAACTGCTTCGGGTTATGTTTTAAGTTTTGCTCGATTGCTCTTAAATATTGATAGTAACAAATGCGAATTTCCTTTTTAACCAGTTTCCGATATAATGAGAAAATTTCATGGTCATTGTGGTTTTTGTAGATCCGGTAAATCGAATGAAATTTATGTTTTTGACTAATCAAGTACCGTAATTTTGAAGAATACCAAAATGGAAACTTAGAGCGTGAATTCTTCAATGAAGACTTAGGTTCTAGATAAATGCTAATTGTAGAGTACAACTCATTAACAGCGCGGTGAACATCACGATTAGTCTTAGCAAACTGCGGGTCCCAATCATGGACGGATAGTTGTTCTCTAATTCGAACATAGATAGTCTAGATGTTTTAAATTAATATACGGGGAACTAATAAAAGGTAATTTTGTTTTAGAAAAGCCTAGTATGTTGATAACGATATGAGGAAGAAAACTGTCTATCATTGAAAGAGGATCCGAGCAAAGCTTGACTTCAATAGTAGTACTACTTAAGTTTGAGAAAATGAGATACATACTCGGTATACTCGGTAAAAATCGGTTAATATCGGATTGATTAAAAGTTTAAAGACAGACTTATAGATCTTGATTAGATAAGAAAAACGTGTTATGGCTAAAACCTTTAGGTAGTCGGATTCCAAAGTTATAGACGCGTAAAGATTTCCTTATTCCTTTTCCTAGAATATAGTACATACTATTATAGACAATCATAATAGATTTCTCATTTGACTAAAAACCAGTGTTTAAATTCATTTTTTCGTTCCCTTCTTTTATCTTTTTTTTCTCTCTTTGTGAAAGAAAACAAAAAATATTTTTGTTTGTTTCTTTCCCCGGGAACGAAATCGAAAAAAGTAAAATATCTCTCCTCATATAAAACACAAAGGAATAAGAGAGGAAAGATATTTCATTTTGTTGAATTTCGTTCCGGAGGAAAGAAACAAAACAAAATATTTTTTCTCTTCTTTCACAAAAAGAGAATAAATAAAGGAACGAAATTTGAATTTAAACACTGCTAAAAACACAAAAAAAAAAAATCCATTCAAATGTTATCGGTGTATTGCGTATACGTATTATATTTGCACCGCATTCTAAAATCATTGCCTTATAAAATACACAACACAACGATAACATTGGAAATATCGAGTCTAGGCTATATTATCCCACGCAATTCATCCCGGATTAATTCATCCCGCACAATTTATTCCCGTTATCAATTCATGCCCCCTCGGAGGGGCTTTAGGTTTAAATTTCGGGAGACGTAGGAGCCGGGATCAGTAAACATGTCGCACTGCATACTGCACGTAGGAGTGGATTTTATAGAATCTATTAATGACACGTATTAGTGATACGTGGTCAACCCTAATTTAACTTAGAATTATAGAGGCTAACGGCTTCGGTAAGATTCACGGAAACGCGGGAGGTCGCTACGCCCCCCCCCCCGCTTAGCCCTCCGAGGGGCTTTAGATTTGAATTTCTTTCGGGGGACGTAGGAGCCGGGATCAGTAAACATGTCGCACTGCATACTGCACGTAGGAGCGGATTTTATAGAATCTATTAATGACACATATTAGTGATACGTGGCCAACCCTAATTTAACTTAGAATTTTAGAGGCTAACAGCTTCGGTAACTCTCACGGGAACATTTTCAATTTGGGATGAGTAACCAAAAGGGATAAATTATGCGGGATGAATTGCTCTCAGGGGTAAATTGTGCGGGATGAATTGATTTGGGATGAAATGTGCGAGATGAATCAGCCGGTTACCGAAATATCAGAAGTTTTGTTTGTTTCCTTTAGTTATAATGAAATGAGAAATCTAGTATGAATGTCTATGTACATGTGTTCAAAATTTTTTTTGCCTTTGAAAGAATGTTTGAATGTGTACAGGGTGTCAGGGTTTGGGATGCTAATTCGTTAAGGGGTGATTCATTGGTTCATTCTGAGAAACAAATCGTATGCGAGGGAGGGGTGGTCCAATTTTGATATCCTTTGAGATACAGGGTGTACAAATTTGGTTCAGAAACAAAGAAGAAATTTTAGAATTCCGGTTGCTTTTGTTTGTGGCTAACCTCCTACAATATATTTTTTTTAGGTTAGAACCAAGGTAACATAACAGAATCTTACATTATAAAATACATTTTGAAAGAGTGAACCCGAGACCGACAGCATTTTGGCCCCTGCTCTACATTTGGTGATTGAGTTAACGTACCAGATGTTTAATTAGTATTGATCGTGCTAAAATTTGGAGCCACAACTTTGATCCGTTTTCTTTCAGAATACTCCATTAACCGTTCCGACTGGATTGCTAAATGCCTTCGCGATAGAATATTATATTCTCCAGCCACCCATGCGACTCTCGAATCGGTTATATTCAAAGAATTTTGCGGTTTACGAGTTTCTGTTTCTTATTTTACATAATTCCGATATGTTTAGTCCTCAATTCAAACCGTATTATCTTTGTAAATGCAAGATAGAGAGAGATAAGCCTTTGTTGGTGGCAAAGCCTTGAATTCGACAGTGTACAAGTGAACGATGGAATGGTGGTGAGGGACAACTTGTTATGGTGATAAATTCCCCAATGGTGTCTGATGGGAATTGATCGACCACGAAAGGGCTTCTTGCATTAACTAAACGCCTTCTTATGCACACAGTTTTTTGAAAAGGCCAAAAGCATCGGCGAACAGAAGTCTTATTGCTCATGAAGAGTGTGTGGCAGTTGTTGTGGTAGAAAATGATTAACTAATGTTAAATTAAAGTTAGTGTGAAAATGAATTGGATAAGGTTATGCAGCGAAGGAAATTACCAACTCGATGGATGTTTTTATCATTCAGGAAAATATTCTTTTTGAATGATTTGTATTATGGTGTTTAGAGTTCGAATTTTTTTTTCTAGTTTTATAGCAGAAAGCAGACTGAAAAAGTTGTTTGTAATTAGTTCTAGACGATGGTATTTTGGTTTAAATTGGTAACAATCAATCAATTGAAATAGACTTAAAATTCACGAATGAGCGGAAATACACGGTGTGTAAAATTGAAACTATCAAATTTTTAATTAAATAAATCCTTTCAGTAATTTTCTGTTTTTTTTTTAAATTAAGGTCAAAACAGAAAATCTTATCTTGATTAAGTTTACCAAAACAAATCAGGTTGTAATCGGCGAATTAAAACCCATTTCGTTATGAACACTATACTTAAGCTAAATGCAAAGAATAGAAACTCAAATAATTGGACAATTAAATATTTAAGTATATTAATTACGTTAAAGACACATCAAAATTAAACACGATGACTCATTTAAATCATAAAACTGTATACCCATTTGGTATATCATCAATACCGATCTAGAACTTTGCTAATTGTCTTCGGTTACAAATTATGGCCATGATCTTTAAGAAATACATAAAATATAAAATAGATCACGATCTAATAAATTTTATTAAAATAGTAGAGATAAAAATCGTAAAATACATGATCGCGATATTTTATATCTACTTACTTGTGTACAAATTTGTCTATTATTGTTGATGGCGATCTTTTGTCATGTGGTAATTTGATCAATTATTTATCGATTCCGTGTTTGTATATAAATGTATGTTTGTAAGTACATATTATAAAATGAGGTTTATCGATTAATGGAGTTTAATAGTGTTCATCAAAATAATATGTTCACATCATACTCAGAATATCTTGGGAGGGGTATTCTTTGCAAGCACATTTTTTTTTCTTTTGCTTAGTCAACAACATAAGAATATCTACGCTAAGAAGAAACTATAATAATATTTTTACCGTTGTGTATAAGAAAAAAAACTTTATTATTCTTTAGTTGAGAATGGAGTTAATATAGTTTGTTTGCTTTTTTGACCTTATGTACAACTTATGGTGTAACTTATTTTGTAGAGTGTTTGGGTTCTTCGTATTATATACATAATTATGCAATTTTATATTTTTTTAGTTTTGTTAAATGTAATATTCAGTGGCCTAGTTGGAAGAAAATAAAAAAAAAAAAAAAAAGTTACGTATATATTCACGCGATAGAATTGTTTAAAAGTTCAACATTACAGTGCGGTCACGTTTAAAATGTTAAATTTTATTACAGCTCGAGTACAGCGTATAATGAAAATTCGTTCGTTCGTTTTTGATTTATACATTTTTGAAAATTCGCACACCGCACAAAAATATAAATCACAGCAAATTGATTTTGATTTTATTGCTTGCAATTCTCATGAGATACAACATTTCGTTTATATTCTTGTGTAATTCGAATGTTGAATATCAATAAGTTAATTTTTTTTTTTTGGTTTAGAATACTCGTTGTACATATCTATCTACATTTAGGTTGATACCTCTACATTGAATCGAATACGAAAAAATAAAATAATAAATTTGACTATTGAAGGATATCGTGTAAAAGGCAGATGTATAACTCAGTCAAATCGAAATAAAATAAAATAAAATAATAATTGAGATGTGCGTACTCGAATAGTGTATATCTATCAGATAATGGTACTGCATTCATAAAATTTTATGTTTTTGTATATTTTCCCAAAGTTAATCTTTCAAGCATTTAATTCTTAAATCAAATAAAAAACAATTTGTTTTTATAAAAATAAGTAAATAATGTTTGTTGTGTCGAAATCAACACACGAAAGTCAAGTTTTATACCTCAAGGTTGTCACGTATGTCATAAACAGTCTTTTAATTGAGAGGCGTACATGGTGGATATGTGAAATATACAATTTTGAAAGTTACTTGTAAGGCAATGGAAATTTTGAAACATTTCCTTATGGGATTTTTTTTGCAACATTTTGTAAACAATGTAAGAAAGCCAAAACTGTATATACCAATGCATATTATAATTTTTGAGGTCATAGGTTCAATTTATAAAATAATTAAATTTTGAAAGTAAATAAATTCATTCACAAATACCGTAAGAACATCGTTTATGTTTATTTGATAAATAAATATTGAAGCATCACCGCTAAGAAAGAGTGAAGATTCTATAGACACACTCGTATATGAGTATGTATATAAATAGCGATGAGGAGTGGTTTATAAATTATGAATATAATATGCCGTACACAATAAACGATGGGGTTGGTTTTATAAAGTATTTTTAAAATTCTTGAACATTTTTTTTTACTTTTTTTTTGTTAAACAGATACACGACAAAGATTAATTAATTTAAATTTAAAATTTTAAACATGTTGATATGGAAATTTAATAAAAACGACATAAAATCATTCCCAGATGTAAAAAAAACTGTATATCGGAAACAGGAATTCTGGAAGACATATGAATAGGTTATAAATTGGTAACGTTGCTGTGATATAGACGCGATAAACTTTTGTTTCCAAAAAAATAAAAAAACAGGAAGTTTCCCAAAAAAAAAAAAGAAAAATAAATAAATACTTGGGGCTGGAAAATAAAACAACATGGGCATTTTAACACGGTTTAGAATCATTCAAATGATACACTCTCTATTATTATTATTAAGCTTATATATACATATATCTTTTCAAATATTTTGATAATATAATTATGTTATATAAAAATGTCTAAGTTATCCATCCACAATGTCGCATCGTCAGTCATCTGATGAATTTCCTCCAATCCGTCTTTAAATCTTCTTTAAATGTGAGCAATATTTTGTATAGGATGTCCACAATCAGAGGCAGCTGAAATTTCATGGTTGTAACGATTTAAGGGAGAACACCACTGTGAGATTTTCAAAAAATCGATTTTTTTTTGCCTTTAAAAAATCCTTTAGACCTTCAAAAATATGATACAAATTCGTTTATAGCTAAAAAAAATTTTTTTAGAAGATTTTCAAGCATTTTCCTGAGAGCTCTTATTGAGAAGTTATTGATACCAAAAACTTTAAACGCGTTTTTCTCGAAACCGTGTTTTGGAAATCTGCACGCAGCAGAACTCAATCAATTTTTGTTCAATCGACTTGAAAATTTAACTGCAGCTTCTTAAATAGATTTAACATCGAAGTACATGAGGTTTTTTTTGATTCATTAAAAATTAAAAAAGATATACAACTTTTTATACGAAAATTATAGTCGAAAAATGGGTGGTTTGGCGTCTATTGGAAGGGGCTCCGTATCCTTCCAGTAGGCGCAAGTGTACGTACTGCCTCCTCGTGGCAACCACCGGTAACTGTAACCATTAGGCTGAATATAGACTTTTGTGACAGGCTAAAGTACGGCGCTAAAGGAGAAAACCTTGACAAAAAATCCCTAATCTAAGGTGGAACAGCATATGCCGATGGATGAATGGCTGATAGGTTAATCAGTCTATATATGCGGACTCTGGATACCAGGCACCCTCCAGTTTTATTTAGCCTTCCTGTAGTAAACCTGGGTGACCCACAGGCGACTTTTTTATTCCCAGCAACTCGCAAGAGTCAAATCAAAACGGTAGATGAGGCACGGGAAGGAATACACGGGAGTGGGTCTGCCCTCTCAAAGTCCTTGAGTCCCAATGCTACCGCTTTTCTAGCAGAAGTAAATGTTATTACATCTAGGAGGGAGAGCAATGAGCCCAGATAGTATGTGACGCGTGTAGAAGTATTTCCTACAGTAGACATCTAGGAGGGAGAGCAATGAGCCCAGATAGTATGTATCACGTGTAGAAGTACTTCCAACAGTAAACATCTAGGAGGGATAGCAATGAGCCCAGATAGTATGTCCCAGCAACTCGCAAGAGTTAAATCAAAACGGTAGACGAGGCACGGATAGGAATATACGGGAGTGGGTCTGCCCTCTCGAAGTCCTTGAGTCCCAATGCTACCGCTCTTCTAGCAGAAGGAAATGTTATTACATCTAGGAGGGAGAGCAATGAGCCCAGATAGTATGTATCACGTACCGGTCGGCAGTATTATCAGGTTCATTATGAGCCTGAATATGGCTGGACGGATAATTAAAACATCTAGGAGGGAGAGCAATGAGCCCAGATAGTATGTATCACGTACCGTTAGGCAGTATTATCAGGTTCATTAAGAGCCTGAATATTGACTGGACGGATAATTAAGTAGGGCTTATGCACAAAAGATCTTTTAGGTCGCAGTGCGGGGCGGCTTGAGCCCCCACATGGCCCTCAAGTAATAATAATAATAATAGTCGAAAAATGAAACTTTTTCTTCAAACTTGTCTCAATTTTTTATTTTTTCGAATTTTTTAATTTCCTCATGTACTTCGATGCTAAAACTAATATATTTCATGAAAATATTTTATTTTTTTTCCAAGAACAAATTTAAGACACTTCTACTGCGTGCAGCGGAGCGACTCTAGGCAAAATCACTTCTACTAAAGCTACTCTAGCGCCGCCATTTTGTATTTTTTTTTACATAAAAATTTTTTTTTGTTTACTTAAATATATGCCAAATATAGCCTAAAAGTTTTTTTTCTCTAAACCCAATCCATTTCTCAAAAAAAAATACCAAACTAAGCACTTGAAAATGGTAGGTCACAGTGGTGTTCTCCCTTAATTCAGAATTTGTCACCCCGTGATTTGTTATAAATCTATTGACTAAGGTCCAACGATATCTTAAATTTGTAAATCCAGGAACAACTAATGTTGGATCTTCCATTAGATGCTTGTTGACAAACTCTGATTCATTGAAAAGTGCCTTCCAGTTGTTATTGATGTCATAATTGGTTAAGTCTCCCAACTCAGCAATTTTTGTCCAAAAAGGTTTTCTTGACTTCAAACGGTTTTCTATTTTTCCATCGATGTCGAAATGAATATAGGAAGGTTTCAATTTCTTGTAATTTTTAAATGTTCTTTGTATAATGCTAACTGCAAGAAATAATTCGCATGCAACTATTGAATTTTGTATTTACATGATTTGTATGGACACTATGTTCCCAGACAGGTGAGCAACATTCAGTCGTTGAATGCACCAGTGACATTGCTGATATACGTAACGTTTTAGCGTTCACACCCCATCGAGTTCCAGATAATTTTTGGATAATGTTCACTCTTGATTTAATCTTTTGTCCAAATTTTAAACAATGACTTCTAAAAGTTAAAGCTCGATCCAAAGTAACTCCCAAATACATCGGATTCTTATTAAATTTGATTAAAATTCCATCCATGTAAACATTTAACCGAGTATTCGAATGTTGATTTGATAAATGAAAAAAATGCAACTTCGGTTTTGCTGGGATTCGCCTTCAGACGCCAATTCTTGTAATAATCATTTAGTAAATCCAAATCCAATGTCAAAGTACTCTCTGCATCACCCACCGCTCTGTCATTGTAAGGAAATTGGTAAGCTATTGCCAAATCATCAGCATAAAGAAACTTTCTAGATTTTGTTTCTGGCAAATCAGATGTATATACATTGAACAAAGCAGGAGCAAGAACTGAACCTTGAGGCAATCTATTATTCACACAACGAATTCTACTTTTCTGATTTCCCAAATGTACAACAAATTTTCGATTCGATAACAGAGCAGAGATCATGTTTAAAGTTTTTCAACATTTTAAAATCTTACTTAATTTCAACATCAATCCTTTCTTCCATATCGATGCTACACTTAGGTCCACGAACGCAACAGCCGTTTGTAATTTGCCTTGGAATTCTGCTTCAATATGTGTTACCAAAGACAAAACTTGATCATAACAGTTTCTTCCTGGACCAAAACCGGCTTGATAATTTGGAATATTTTCTTCAAGTGTTGGAAAAATTCTGTTATAAATAATTTTTTCGAAAATTTTATAACCAATGCACAGCAAAGATATCGGTCTATAATTTTCAGGTAGATGTTTGTCCTTTCCAGGAACTTTTGATAAATTCCAAATCGGAGGAATTTTGCCACGATTATAACAATCAGAATAAAATTTCGCCAACCAATTACGGGCGTTTTTTGATAAATTAATAAAAAATTCGGGAAACACCTCATCCACTCCACTAGCTTTTCTTGGTATTAGATAGGTTAGTACCCTATTAATTTCATCTAAAGATACTGGCGAAGCCAATGGAGAATCCGTAGTTAACTTCTTTGATCTTCTCCATTTATTTTTAACGTTTCAAATTTTATCTTTGGGTATACGAAATTTTGAGTTTTAGACTAATCTTGACGCAACATCCTTCGGATGTACTGTTGTAATGTTAACCCCATTCTTATTACTAGAATCACCACTTTTCTTTAATAAATACCATGCTTTTCTGCTTGAACGTGAAAAATCTATTGTTTCAACTAAATTTATCCATTTCGCAGTACGCTCCTGATTTAATTCATTGATTAATCATCTGTACATTCTTTAGATTCGTACTCTTGATACAACATCCATAATCTTTCACATTCATTGGACCAATTTGGAATGTATGTTCTTCGAAACCCTCTTGGAATAAATCGTTTGGCCGTCACTATTAGGAGTGCCACAAATCTATTATAATTTTCAACAACCGGAGGAATCCATCTGATGTTCGAATCTATCGCTTTGGCAAATTCTGTCCAATTACCTTTTTTAAAGTTTCATCTCGGTTTCGGCAATGATTTTATTATTGGAATTTGTATTCCGACTTCTAGAAAAACACATCGATGTTAACTTCTTGGAAATTTATTACTTACAGTTCTTACAGCAGATAAGGCATTGAACGAATCATCTGTTGAAACAAAACATAGATCCGGGTTATATCCTCTGTTCCATCTACCAGAATCAAATGTTGGTTTATCTTTAGCATCAAATAATAAGTGTAAATGGTTTCTGTTTGCCCAATCAAGTATAAATTCGCGGGTCTATAGCCGTACGTCCTCGAGTTGGCTGGCAACGGCGTAAGGTAGGACGTTAAAAGGGAACTGCGAATGAGTTGGGAGTGCCTTGAGCTCCAGAAAAGATTGCAAAGATAGATAGAATCAAGTATAAATGCTCCATTCAAATCATCTTGGTTCTAACCCCACAGACAATGATGACTATTGAAATGGCCCATATATACCGCGGGATGATTAAATACCGGCAATGGTGTAGACCAAGAAGAGCCAGGAGGTTTATAAACATTTAAAATTTTCACGTCGTTTAATTTGATAACCAGAATTTCAATATTATTGATGTTTGATTTTAATAACACGGAACAGTCGTCACATAAATCACTTCTTATAAATGTCGCAATTCCATAATGTTCATGATGAATAGAATCAATGCACGAAAATTCATTTATTAATCCCCAATTCAAAAATTGAAGATCATCTTTTATATGGGTTTCCTGTAGAAGCAAACCATCACATTTATTAGTGTGAAGAAATCTTGACAAATACTCCACTTTTGCCTTCGTTAATCCTTCAACATTTAATTGACATATTTTAATAACAGTGGAACAACCGCTTGTGGTTGTTATGTTCTATTTAATCTAAATCTGTAATTACGGTTGGAAATCCCAACAAGGTTGCATGTTTATCCACTGCGCTGCATAAAATCTCTTCCACTACACGTCATTCTTTCTTTGGCTTAATTTGTAATAGAAAATATATTTTTTTTTTGGTAGAGTGTACCATTTAGCATTTTATACTTCTCCGTATTTTGGTCGGTTACTCGATTCGTTTTATCATTTTTTGTTTGATGGTATGTAATGACGTGTAGTGGTTGGTGTGTTGCTTCATCTGTTTGTTTTGGTTAGCGCGTGCATTTTCCATGTAAATGGAATGTTCCAGAAAATTGGTTAATTAGTGTTGGTGTGTGCGAATCGATTTTGGGTGATGTCGTATGTGTACGTCACCCGAAATTTATCGGTCGGGTTAATGTTTTCTTTAGTAAATAATTTTTGGGTGGGGGAATAAATTTTTATTTTGTACGCGTCGGGAATTTTATTTTGGGGAGTCTAGTTTTTGTTTTTCGAATGGAGGGTCTGTTTTGAATATTGTGAAAATACGGTCGAGTTTGTGAATTTTAAAGATATCGTTGGATAATTCTGTGTTTTTTTTTTTGAAAAGTTATTTCTTTTCTTTGGTTACTTTAAAATTAAAACTAAAGTAAATTAAAAAAAAAAAAAAAGTCTGATTAAAAATATTAAAAGAAAAATAACATCAAGTTTGGGTTGGTCTATTTAATTAAAGTTTTGAAAGATTGTTAAATTTTTTTTTTGAGTTTAAAGTTTGTTTTTGCCAATATAAATACTTAGTGGCAGCCATTATTTTTTATAAATAAATTTGTAATTTAATTTAATAATGCCAAGTGGCGTGATGATTCTTTGATTGACATCAATTATGATATAAAAAAAAAAAAAAAAATGTGTAAAAACTAACAATTTAATTTTATATTGTGAATAAAACTATATTCAAATAAAAAAACAACAAAAGAAAAAAAAATAATAATAAATCAATTTAAGTCAAGTGTTTGATTTGCTGATATGGCGGAGAAGTTTTCCTTTGATTCCCAAGTGTCATATGGATATTGTCTGTGAATTACGAAGCTTTTATTGGCTGCCGTGTTTGACAAAATTGTGTTTCATCGTGAATTGTTTTGAGCATACTCTGGTAACCAAGCAGGGTCCAGGTGTGCTGTTGGGTTTGTGGCAGCAACTCCGCCAAACGGAGTGGGGTTCGTGCGAGGGATCCTGCGTCGGCTGTGGTAGCTGTTTTGTGGTCGGACGGGCCAGAATTTTTATTATTATTCAGGTAAGGTGTGTGAGGCCAAAATAGATAAAGAACGCCGCTCACACCGTGTGGTTTTTTTTTTCATTAAATTTTGTGAACCAAACTTGGGTTTTTTTTGTTTTATTATTATATTTTTTTTTATTATATATTTAAATTTTTTAACGGGTTTTACAGGTTCCGGGTGGCGTCATATGCGACACCCCAAATCGATTCGCACCACGTTTTCTTTTGTGATTTTTTTTTGATTTTTGGCTAACGTTTTCTTTCAAAATTTTTCTTTCATTTCATTTTCTCCGTTGCTTTTCTTACCGTTCGATTTCCATCCGTAATTACAGTTTTTTCTTTTTATCATTTTTTAATTTTTTAGTGATGTGTAACTAATTAGTTCTTTGTGATCGCGTGAGGATGGGCGGCCTTGTGCTGACCTAGGCCTTGAGCAGGGTCGCCGGAGTGGCACCGGCGTCCTTGTCGAACGCTCCCATTTATGATTATCTACCACTGTGGTCGTGGCACGGTAGGATAATTTTCTTGTCCCCTTCGTTTTATCTCTATGCGGTTTTCAAGCATAGTAATATGTCTGGTAACCCCCACGCCTAGCGGCGAGCTTCAGCCAGCGCAATACCGCAACCAGACCTCTATTGCTATGTTCTGTTCAACAAAATCCCTTTTGGGGGATTTTGTTACAACAGCGCCGACGGTACGCCGTTGTGGTTGATAGTCTTCTTCAACTTCATTATCAATATTTGTTTCACCGGGACGTTCAGAATTGAACAGGTTCGGTGTATACTTTTCTAATATTTCGTTATCCATAACAGATACCGGTGGACCTCACAGGTTATTAGAACCACATAGTCCCTCAGGGGTCACCTTTGTCACCGACCCTGTTTTTGCTATACATCAACGATTTGCTGGATAGCACTGTAAACCCTATCCATAGCTTTGCGGATGATGCCACATTGCATTCTTCTATTTCATTCGAGGCGGAGCCTAGCATTACAGATCTAAATAATAAACGGTCAGAAGTCGTAACTTCTCTTAATTCCGATTTAAGTACAATATTTGAGTGGGGTAACAACAACTTAGTACAATTTAACGAGAAAAAGACACAAATATGCACATTCTCACGTAAAAAAAGTCGCAACGACTACCCATTTGTGGTAAAAAACCATATCCTTATGGGTTGCGACTCAATTCGACTGCTTGGTGTTCAAATAAGTAACAAACTCAAATGGAATGAACACATTGTTGCATTGGCTAAATCAGCTTCAAAAAAACTCGGGTTCCTGAATCGATGCAGAAGGTTTTTCAAATCGCATCAAGTTCTCCAGATATATAAAACCTTCATCCGACCATGTATAGAGTATTGCTGTCAAGTTTGGGGAGGTGCGTCTGGTACCACCCTCCACTTATTGGACAGGGTTCAACGCCGCGCTATCAGAATAATACGGAATCCCAGACTTACTAAAGAACTAGACAGCTTACAGCATCGCAGAGATGTTGCAGAACTCTGCGTCTTCTACAGATGCTTACATGGTAAATGTTCTGCAGAAATATCGGAGAAAATACCACCATTCGTTACAACAACAAGAGTAACAAGAGGAACAACCAATGCACATAGGTTTACGGTGAAGCTCCCGAAACCTCGAACTGAAGAAATCAAGCGCGAATTTATATACCGAACATCAAAAAAGTGGAATTCGCTAATACATTTCAAATTTCCGAAGGAATATAAAATGAATAAATTTAAGGTAGCTATTAATCTTTACTTGCAGGATCGCGCATTGGGTGCAGAAGCTCTGACAGTTACAAGGAGCTAGGACCGTTAATAAGTCCGCTCTGCACCCAATTAAAAAAATTGATAAAAAAAAAAAAAAAAAAAAAAAAAAATAGGCATTTGAAAAAAAAAACTAACGTTTAATTTAAAAAATTACATAAATAAAAAATAAAAAATTATGGAAGAAAAATAAATATTCAACCGTTTTTTTTTACAGTTCGCCTACTTTTTTCAAAATCAGAAAATTAGTTTGAATTTTGCTTAAAATAAATCACTTCAAATTTAACTACAATCCTATTTCTACTCAAATAGTTGCAGTCTACTCAATAGTTAGTTTTAAAATAGTAATAGATAAAACCGATATATTCTATTTAGTGGCTTTCTCTCATAGACTTTAGCATTTACCGGAAAACTAAAAATCGTGGCTTCTTCTTATGCGAATAGGTAGATCATTCTCAATAACTAATTGAAGTCGTGATTTTAAATGTAATATTGCGAGTTGCTCTTTTTCCATCTGGCCGTTGGCTTGTTTCTGAGTTTGATATTTTCCTTAACCAAGGCCTAGTACAATGTGATAACCTATTTGACAATGAAATACAATTTAATTCGTTTTTAAAAATTTCAAGTCGCAAATTTAGTTCATATTGAAAATGAATTAGCAAAGTTAATTCATTTTCCAAATTATACCTTTACCATTTCGAAAAAATGTGCTAAAAAACTTGGACAAATAGAGTGAGAAAGAGAGCTAAAAAACTTGGAAAATTCTCCGTTCAGAGAGCATTTACAATGTTCAACATTTCTTTTCTCAAAAGTTTACCGTTTATTCAGATCACAATATTATGTGAGCAACATGAGAATTGGCTCATATAACCGATATCCCATCTCCGGACTAATAGCGTGATATTATTTTAAAGGCGTCCCATAGTAATTTGCTGAAAATCATCTGTCGCGTTTTTGAGTAAACCTGTTTGACAGATTCCTCTTCCACTGCAACTCTTTCTATTCTAGTATCGAATGGAAATAAAAGTTAAAATAAACTACTTATTACTAAAATCTATCTTTGTACAAAATTTCGACTAAAACTATCAATATTAGTTTTCAGATTAGGAGGCAAAGCAAAAATAATAAAAATATGACTGGAAGGACGAACACGACATTTTTTTAATCGATGTTTTGTAATCCGGGTAATCTAATTCGTTGAGAAAAGTGAAAATCTGGAACAACATTTTTTTCGCGATTACAATACTTACCCGGAAAAAGTTTTTTTTTTTTTTTTTTTTTTTTTTTTTTTTTTGTTAAAATAAATTTTATTTATTTATTTAATGTTATTACAATCTAGTCTCCTGGACTAATGAGCAATTTGTTTCTGACTTAATTTACTAACTTAATATTAATCTATGGATTCTTCCCATTGGCGTTCCATAGAGTCTGGTAAATTGAATTAAACCACATCTTTGTAGTGGGCTTTACACAGCACAATGCTGTTTAAGCTAACAATTACACCAACTCAAAAGGTTTGGTTCTTTTAAGTCTACGTATTAAATTCGTGTTGCTTAGAAGCTAAGTTGCCTCAATGTTCACATGATGCCGGAGCCTCTCTTCATGTCTCCGCGCTTTCTCCTGAATTTCATTTACGATGAGGTTCACTTTAAGGTCCCTATGGAGATCATTGTTCCTGACATACCAAGGTGCATCAACGATGTTCCTTAATACCATATTCTGAAATCTTTGGATGATATTTACGTTGCTCTGTTTGGTACAACCCCAAAGTTGAATACCATACGTCCAAACGGGTTTCAATATTTGCTTATAAAGTAGCAGCTTGTTGTATGTTGATAAAGAAGAGTTCCTTCCCATCAGCCAATACATCTTTCTGTATTTAATTCTTAGTTCTTCACTTTTCTTCTTGACATGTGCTTTCCATCGCAGTTTAGCATCCAGGGTCATGCCGAGATACTTAGCTGTGTTCGCATACGGTACTATTTCTTGATTTATGGTAATCGGGATATGTTCGAATCGCCTGTTTGTAAAGTTGATGTGAACTGATTTAGTTTCATTTAGTTTTATTCGCCAACTTTTTGTCCATTTATAAATTTTAGTTATTGCTGTTTGTAACTTTTGTGTTGACTCTTCGTTGCTTGTGCCAACAGCTAAGATCGCCGTACGCCGTGTCATCTGCAAAAGTCGCCACTGTATTGTTTTCTAATACAGGAAGATCATAAGTGTATATTAGGTATAAAACCGGCCCTAATACACTGCCCTGTGGAACTCCTGCGTTGATTTCTTTCAATTCAGAGAAAGTGTCATCTAACTTAATCCTGAAGAATCTATCTTTTAAGTAAGATTCCAGTATATTAGCAAATTGGATTGGTAGAAGATTTCTTAATTTATGGTTAAGTCCTTCATGCCACACTCTATCAAATGCTTGGGCAACGTCTAGAAATATTGCTGAACAGATTTTTTTCTCCTCTAGTGCTTTCTCAATTATACTGGTCATTCGGTGAACTTGATCAATTGTTGAGTGTTGGTTACGAAAACCGAACTGATGATTTGTGATTAAGTTTTTACTCTCGATTATCGGATTTAACCTTTTTACCAGAAGCTTCTCAAAGAGTTTGGACATGACTGGCAATAGCGAAATTGGCCTATAAGATGAGGTTATGTGTGGTGGTTTCCCAGGTTTTGGGATCATGATTACTTCTGCAATTTTCCACAAGCTTGGTACATATTTGATTCTAAATGCTGCATTTATAAGATTGGTGAGCTTTACCAGAGCTTTCCTTGGCAGTTCTTTTAAGATTTCTGCTGTAATAAGATCGTAGCCAGGAGCTTTTTTCATATTCATATTAGTTTTTATCTCACACGCGACTTCTTTTGGTGTTGTCGGTAGGATTTCTTTACTTTCTTGGACAGCTTGTACAGATATTATCTCGGCTTCTAATGTTTCATCTTGATGTGGCTGGAATATTTTTTCAAGATGTTCAGCAAATTCTCGAGCTTTGTCTTCATTATTCCTAGCCCATTTATCACCTGCTACTCTTATTGGAGGGTTCTGTATTATTGGTCTTTTAATTCTTTTGGTTGCTTTCCAAAGAGAATAATCAGTACTGCTATCATTAGTTAATTTTCTTAAATAGTTGCTGACTGATTCATTTTTCAATTCTTTGATTTCTCTTCTTAATTGTTGAGTGAGATTGTTCAAATTAGTTTTATCTTGAGGGGCCCTTGTTTGTTGCCATACTCTTCTCGCTCTTCTTTTTTCTGCTAGGAGTTCCCTAATTTCCAAAGGGTAGTTGTTTCCCTTGATTTTCTTTTTAACCTCAGGGGTATTTTCCCAAGCTGATTGCTGTATATCGTCTACAAATTTGTGAACTTCTTTGTCTAATTGCTCCTCGGTCTTTAATGGAACCATTAAGTTAATTTTTTCTTCTAGCGATAGTCTAAAGCATTCCCAATTAAAGACTGTGCACGTTAAAATCGGGAAACAAATAACTAACCCTATAATGAGACAATATTTTTTTAATCAATTTTTTATTTTGGATTAATTATTAATATACTAATTATAGAGTTAACAATAATTTAATTTTTTGTTTTTTTGTTTATGGTTTAAATGTTCGGACTTTTCTCTTAATACTGCTCATCATACTTTTTACAGTGGTATCAGTTACATAATTGGTTGCCTTTTTCCATTTTTTTTTGAAATCATTAAGCGTTTTTGCTTCCCCTCGGGTCCGTTTCAGTTGTTTTTTAACCAGAGCCCAATATGTCTCCACAGGTCGAAGCTCCGGACTATTTGGTGGGTTCATATGTTTTGGTACAACATGCACATTATTCAAGGTGTACCATTTTATCACATCTTTCGCGTAATGACATGATGCAAGATCCGGCCAAAACATAGTGGATACACAGGATAGTTCATGGTTTTTAAGGAACGGCAAGAGTCGTTTCTGTAAGCACTGTTTCATATATATGTGTTGATTAATGGTACCTATCGATATGAAAGGTTGACTGCGCTTTCCACACGAACATATCGACTGCCAAACCAAATATTTTTTAGGAAACTTTGAAATTTTCTTCTTTCTAAATTTTTCTGGAACACTTTGTTTGTTTGTCGAAGTAAAATATTCCTGTCCCGGCAACTGTTTGAAATCTTCAACAACATAAGTTTCGTCGTCCATCACCACACAATCAAACTTTGTTAACATCTGTTCATATAGCTTGCGTGCGCGTGTTTTAGCTCGTGTTCTGTTTATCGTTACGGTTTGGTGCTTTTTGTACTTTAAATGTGTGAAATCCAAAACGTTTTTTTACTTTCTGAACATAAGACGACGACATTTTAACTTTTTTTGCTATATCACGTACTGAAAAATTGGGATTCCTCTGAAAATATTGTACGACCTTCTTATCCGTTTTTACGCACTTTACCGGGTGATTTTTACCGCTACCTTTTTTTCTTTCAGTTGATAATGTATCTCTGTATCGCTTTAAAACACTATACACTGTTGATTTCGGCATTTTCAACTCTTTGGAAATTCTTAAACCCGACAATTCGGAATTTTCCAAGTATTTGGAAATAATTCGTTTGCGCACATCTTCTTCTACAGACGACATTTTGAGAACTGAGCGAAATGCATTGTGTGTGAGATCATTTCATTATACAAAATGTACACTACTATAAAAATAAAACAATACATACAAAAAAAAAGTGCAGTTAACTTTGTTTTACGCAATTTCGTATTTCCAGATTTTAACGTGCACAGTCTTTAGTGTGATTATTTACTAGAAAAGGGTTCCTTTCTTTCTGAATAATTTTTTCACTTAACGTTAAAAGTATCGATGAATGATCAGAGTTTAGGTTGTGGCTTTCATCTACTTGTATATAATTTACAGATATCTTCTTTATTATAAAGAAATCAATCAGATCTGGTACTTTATTTGGATCAGTAGGCCAGTAAGTTGGTTTTCCAGTTGAGAGAGCTTCACAACTGCATTTCCAAATGGCTTTTAGGAGTTCTTTACCCTTAGTTGTTGTTAATCTGGAGCCCCAGTGGACATTTTTGGCATTAAAGTCTCCTCCAAGTATAAACCGTTTTCCTAATTTACTGAGGAACTCGAGATAATCCTTTTCTTTCAACGAGTGCTTCGGTGGGCAGTACACACCAGCAATACAAATAGAACCATTTTTGGTTTTGACGTTAACAGCAGTTGCTTGTATTTCTTCTGTTTCATATTTTAACTCTTCATAGTGGTGGATACTATTTCTGATTATAACCGCACTACCTCCTTTAGCAGTGTTTTCCGGATGAATGGTATGATAAATATGATAATTTTTAAATTTAATGATTGTTTGTCTAGTGAAATGTGTTTCCGTGATGAGACATACATCGATTTTTTCTGTGTCCAGGACCACTTGCAATTCTTGTTGATGTTGCATAAGTCCATTGGCATTCCAACATAAGATTCTAAGATCACCTGCCATTTTTCTGTTTAGGGATGGCTCCCTTAGTGCTGTATTCTAATTTCTGTAATCTTATTCTTGTTTGACTTATTTCGTCATTTTGACCAGTTTTCCCTGGATTTCCGTTACTCATCGTTACTTGAGCATAAGTCATTTTACCCAATTGTCCATGAGTAGTTCCCAACTCTCTACGATTTACTTCGGGTTGGGTCATCTTAACTGCCTGCTGCCTGAATAATCTTGGATTTTTAGCAATCACATTCCTATTTTTGATGTTTTGCAGTTCAATGGCAACGCTGCATCCTCTATAGTTAGCCGGATGGTTTTCTCCACAGTGAACACATTTAGGCTGAACATTTCTATCTTTTACACAATCTTTGGTATGATGTTTACCTAAACATTTGACACACCTGGGTTCCCTGCTGCAATATTTTTGTGTATGTCCATAGGCTTGACATTGTTTACATTGTGGTATAAGTTTAGACCGTCTTAGAGGCTGAATAACTACTTTGCACCCTAAGATGTACTTAATTTGATAAATTTTTTCGATATCTTCATCATTATCGAAGGTCAACATAAACATGTTGAGAGGTACTTTGCCTTTCCGTTTTAGCTTAATTGATGCTTCAGTAGCCTTAAATCCTTTTGCTTTCAGATCATCAATAATTTTTTCTGGTTTACACGTAGAGTGTAGATTTTTAGCCATAACCCTTATTGGTCTGGTTTGTTTATCTTCAAACGTGTGCCAAGCACGGTTTTCTTCATTTAACATACTTGTCATTTTTCTGTAAGTTTCACCATCTTCCAAGTTTATTTTGATGGTGTTTCCATTCATCACCTTTGCATTAAACTTATCAGTTGTAGTAATTTTTTTTAATTTCTCATAGAGTAGATCGTAGTCTTTGACTTCATCTATTACTATTGGTGGTGGTGGAGGTATTTTTTTTGATGGTTTCTGGATAATATTAGGAACATAATCCTTTAATTGAGGTGGGGAGGGCGTATTATTCAATTTTCTTTTTTTTCTTCTAACTCCTTTAACTCTTATCCACTCAGTTTCTCGAGCTAGTTCGTCTTCATCCGTATGGTACTCTTGTTCAATTGTAGTCTGGCTAGGAGTAGGATAGATTGCCTCATTTGGCTTAAGAGCTTTAACTTAGTTTTCAAGCATTTTCATACGCTCCTGCATCAATGCAATTGTATCATTCAATTGCTTGTTAATATTGTTGGCTTCAACTAGTGCATTATTAGCTCTACACAATTCATTGTGAAGCTTTTCTTCGTTTGTAGAACGAATGTTCTTGCTACTGGCCCCAATGGAAGGACTACGGCCTCTTATCGGAGAATACGATACTTTATTACTCCTAACGAAGGGATTTATAATATTATTTTCTGATTCGCTCAGTTGAGCTTGTTTATTCACCAACATATCTTGTGATTGGTTAAAATATTTGTAGTTTAGCAATGGCTGGTCTCCCCCAGAATCCACGAGACCGACCTCCGAAGAGGGTGGATTTACCTGATTAACAGGTGTACCACCTGGGGTATTATTTTCCATATTCGTTCCGCTCATTGCTCATTTATAGGGTGTTGCACTCGCATCTAGTATTTAGCCGACGTATTCACATCGTTGCCCGGGTGTTACCACTTGGAGGTATACTAGACACATTTGGTGGTTTCTACATAGTTGCAGCGTTGGAATGTAGACCACGAGATACATGGCTATAGACGGTCAACCCCTACCCTATTGAGACGCACCCAACACCCAAACCCGGAAAAAGTGAAAATAAAAAAAACACTTCTCCTTTTAAAAGCCTATAGTATTGATGGAAAAGTAAAGAAATCTCACCAATATTTAACACTTCGCAGTAAAGTATGTACCTACATATATGATTTGATCTGGTTGAGATTTAAAATCTCCTTGAAAATCCATTCAAGACAAAATAGTAAAAATAGGTTTTTGGACGACGAAGATGATTTTAGAAGAAATTGTCGACAGATTGAGGAGCGCTAATTATTTATCTGCCTTTGCACTCAGTAAGTCAGCAACATGCGACGTACCTCCTGAATTGTTGAGTCCTGTGAAACACAGTATATACACAGAGTAGTTTCCTTGATAATAATAGCTGTGTTTTTTATTCGCTCTCGATAAATGTTATGCGGAGCAGCCAATTTTCTATACCTAAATTTTAGTTTGTTGTGCTATTAAAGGTGGTATTCCATGGGAATATTTTACTGAATAGTAAAATACGCCAAAAAGAGAAAAAAAATCAAACTCCATATAATATACAAAGACAGTGTATTTTTTTTTAATTTTTTTTTATAGCAAAACTTTTAAGGGGAATTTTGACAGCAATTGTAACTTAACCTACAAAAAATCATAATTATTTCTTGTTGTACAAGTGAATTTGCCAATGTATGCTTGTATGTGCATTCGTGAATTGCGTCACCTTTGCTGTTGAGACCAGTAATGGGGCAAACTCGTCGAAAAGACTAAGCTAGATAGAGGGATGAGTTCCACCAAGGAAAAATTTAAAACATGTCATGAATAGGAAATTAAATACATAAATTGAATTTATAAAATGTAAACGACCGATTTCAATTTAAAACCATATTTGAATTTATAATCGATTTATTAGTTTTAATGATACAATTTACAAATATGTAACAGATTTAATTCATTCCCTCTTCAAATTCATCGGTCGCTATTATGGGTTACATACCAGAGTGGGGCTAAAAATTGTGGTTTCATCGTTTGTAAGTAATGTTGGCGCCACATTTTTTCAAATTCAACCAGGCCCCCATTTTTATTATTCAAATGCTCAACGACTTTTTCTCCATGTCTCGAACAGCTCGTCGTTAGGGTAAATCTACCTGATTACATCGCGTAGTTCCTCTTTTCAGTTTTCTGGAATATTACTTTTGAATTAAGCACCGCTGAATGGATTTTATTCATATTTTGGATTCTCGATTTCCTTAAGTTGATTATCCTTAATGTGTAACGAACACTCAGATCGCTCATATTACTGGTCTGATGGGACTGGATACACAACAGTAGTATTTTAGGAAGAACTGATTTGCTCGTAAGCCAAGCACGATTTACACTATATATAGAATAAGAAGTCTCCATTTTTTTTTTTAAAGTTCGATAGCGACATGAGCATAAACGATTTGCTGGTCATTTAGTGTGAGTGCCTCCCAATCTGAGTATCGAATACGCCAATCTTTATCCAGCTCAACATTTAATATACTCGAACTTAAATTGGCACCGTATAACTTAACTTTAAACCGTTTAAATCCAGTGAGCTGTGCAACATAACGCAAATCTAGCGTGCTGGCTATATATGTATTAGACTGACCCAAAAAAAATGCACATTTGAATTTTTCACGGGATTGTTCATGAAAACCTTTAATTACATATAAAAATAATTCCCTGAAATTTTTATTGAAAAATATTTAAATCTAGAGGTCGCTAGTTACCGATTTACGAAAGTTATATTTTTAGTTTAATACCCCTATTTTCAAACTAACCATTCTGCGAAAATGCTTACTTGATATTTGGTTTTATCATCCTATATTATATTTTGTGATCCTCTGACTACGATGGGTTAGATTATTTTGCTCTGCGGAAGAAAATTTTTGAGATATGAGCAAAATAACCCAAAAAAACCTACAAAAATATGAAAAAATTGGCGTTAAATCGCTAATATCTAACAGTAACGATTTTTTGAAAAGGCGGGAAGTATGGGATTTCATACTCTATATTTGTTCGAATAATACTCAACAAATAACGTTATGTAAAAGCTATTGTTGAATGACGAATCCGACAGAAAACACAATAAAACATAACACACAAAGTGGACAATTTTTATAGTCAGGACTTCAGCTGTTACCCATTAAGCAACATAATTTTAAAGTTTAACTTTAGAAAATGGAAGAAATTATAAATTGTAAAAACCGGATTTTACGGGTTTTAATAATTATTCAGGAAATACGTGTAATTTAACAATAACCACATAATATAATATATAAAATTCGAGGTGGGCTGTGGCTTCTACACGGCCGTAGGTGTTTTCCGTGATAACGTTTATAAGAGGTGCGAGAAATGGCACGATGTATGGGTTTGTTAAAATAAATTTCTTTATTATTAGCATCAAGAAATGAGTGTACAGTGATTGTTTGCAAACGATTAAGTACTGGGCGATGGTATGAGAAGTACGATATGAAGCGCAGGGTCTCAGCGGTGATGTGCCTGATGAATGTGAGATCCAGACAAGTACCTTCCAAAGTCGCCCAGGCTAGTATGGTGGATACGCTGTCTAGGTCAAATGTATATATCAGAGTCCACACTGACATATGACCTATCAGGGCACTTGTTTATATGATGGAAAATTATTACTGGACGTACTTCCAGAAAAATTGTGTAATGCAGACTACAGTAGCCAGTAGGAAGAATTATTACGATTATTTAAATTTACACTAATTTTAGTATCCATTTTACGAAAAATTACGAAACCCTCAGCTTATTTCAAAGGAAAAATATTTACAACAAATCCTGCTTAGAAAAAACCATTGTAGCAAATACGATTGGGTATAGTAAAATATTTGTTTTTTTTCGTTTACTATGTTTTGGTCGAAAATTTTCCAATTTTACATAACGTTATTTGTTGAGTATTATTCGAACAAATATAGAGTATGAAATCCTATACTTCCCGTCTTTTCAAAAAATCGTTTCTGTTAGATATTAGCGATTTAACGCCAATTTTTTCATATTTTTGTAGGTTTGTTTGGGTTATTTTGCTCATATCTCAAAAAATTTCTTCCGCAGAGCAAAATAATCTAACCCATCGTATTCAGAGGATCACAAAATATAATATAGGATGATAAAACCAAATATCAAGTAAGCATTTTCGCAGAATGGTCAATTTGAAAATAGGGGTATTAAACTAGAAATATAACTTTCATAAATCGGTAACTAGCGACCTCTAGATTTAAATATTTTTCAACAAAAATTTCAGGGAATTATTTTTATATGTAATGAAAGGTTTTCATGAACAATCCCGTGAAAAATTCAAATGTGCATTTTTTTTGGGTCAGTCTAATATGTATGTTCCGTAATCTTTAGCCAAGTAAACTGCATCATCATAAGGTACTACGCCCACCTTAATAATATTATTGTCTTCAAGGATTTCTCCTAATTCCGGTGGAATCCTCTTCAAATGGCACAATCGAAGTAAAGCACAGAATTCTTTATGTGTGGCCAATTGAATTAATGCTACTTACTGGACGACGTAAACCATCAACAGTCGTCAACCATTCACAATCGAATCCAATTACATTGTACTCTTTATGGTACAAGCACTAGAAGTATAAAAAAATACGATAAATCCACAGAATTTTTATCAACCACAGAGTTATATTCACTCACTATTTTAGTTTATCTCGATTTGTTGTTTAAATCCATTTGTTGATGAGTAAAAGTTGTCCTACGTACAAATAAATTTAGAATGTACGGAATGAAAATTTGATGAAACCAAACGTCATGTGTTTTTTATTTTTATTATTTTATAGAAAAAGTTTTAAGGTGAAATTTGACATTGAACAAAACCATAAACAATAATTGCTAAAAAAATTAAGTATTTAGTAATTTAGTATTTATTCGATTATTTTTTCATCTCAAAATTATTTAATAAACTATTAATGCTCACATGACATCAGAATTTCATTTTATCGAACAATTTTCGTCACAGAATAAAAAATAAAACAAATCTCTACCATTAAATCGTCATCCTAACTACAAATTGTATGAACGTGTGTTAGTAACACTCCCATAAAAAGTTCTCGATTTGATACTTTTTAGAGGAGTATCACAATTACAGACACAGATATTTTTTTACTGATTCGGTTTTTTGTTTCATTCCCCCATATAGCAAATATATATTTTTTTTCTTCCTTTAATTTTACTATTCAGTAAAATATTCCGGAATGAGGACGAAGGGCCGAATTTCAAAGGGCCGAATGGCGAAGGGCCGAATGGGTCGATGGGTCGAAGGGCCGAATATTTTTGTTTACTTATTTTTTTTTTGTTTTTAGAAATATAATTTTTTTAATTTCTTGTTTTAAGGTATATTTGTAAATTTTTGTATCAAATACATACTCCTATAAATTAATTTCTTATCAGTTTATACATATTTTATTATGTTTAATCTTTGGATATTCTATCGGCAAAAATATTGCATTAATTTTGGTTGTTTATATTTTGTGTTATTTTTGTAATTACCAAGTGAAAAAATATTTGTACATAATAGGTATTTCACCAAAACCAAAAAAAAATTTTGCTATAAAATGCCATAAAAATCAGACCATTTTTTATTCGTTAGGGTGAAGGAAAATTCTATTTGGACGAATAAAATAATTTCCCTGTGATTTAGTGATGTGAATATAGTGAATATACTCCTAACAATTTACTACATAATTATAAAGACAAATTACAGTTTTAAGGCAAAATTTCCAAAATGTCTACTTAAATTAAACGAAACGGTTTATTTTAAAGTATATTGTTGTCTCATGTGTTGTTTTGAATATTGTTTCAACCTGAAATGTATTACCTATTTTGATATGAGTCATTTTGACAAACAACATTTCAACCTGGCATTGGTATCTGGAAAATTAATATTGTTTTTCATAAATAAATAAAAATTATAATTCTTAATATCAAATTCAGTACATATACAAAATATTTTTTAAAACAAGAAATTTTAAAAATTATATTTCTAAAAACAAAACAAAAAATAAACAAAAAATTTCGGCCCTTCGACCCATGCGGCCCTTCAATCCATTCAGCCCTTCGATCCTTTCGGTCCTTCGACATTCGGCCCTTCGACATTCGGCTCTTCGACCCATTCGGCCATTCGACCCATTCGGCCCTTCGACACTCGGCCCTTCGACCCATTCGGCCCTTTGAAATTCGGCCCTTCGACATTCGGCCCTTCGACATTCGGCCCTTTGATATCATTCCAATATTCTCATGGAATACCAATTATTAGAAAATTAAATTTATTTAACGTCAAACTATTTATAATTTTTAATTCAATTCCTCACTGAAAACTTGATATAAAAAATATTTAGCTCTATCTATTTATAGCTACGTTTTTCTATTAGATTGCTGCTCGAGATCGCGATAAATATAGGGAAAAATACTGGGAAATGTTTGCTTTTTTTTAGTACAGAATTTTATACCTTAATAATATAAAAATCAATTTTTGTGGGAATCTGATTCAAATATGTCGGAATCCAAAGTTAGGAAAGAATTTTCTATTATGAAATGTGCGGACATCATTGCTTTATCAATGAAAGAGTTGAAGTCGTGCACACTCAATGCGTGCTGGAGAGCCTTATGGCCCACCCATTCAAAATGAACTACAAGGTCAAATTTTAGAAATGGAAGATTTACAGGTTCCCTGCCGGTGTACCACCGATACGCCAGGACGAAAAATACTCCCAGTTGCCAGTGCACCACCGGTATATCACACCAAATAATACAACAAGCGGCCAGTAACCACTGGTATATTACGCTTTTGATTAGCACGGTGTTTTGGTGGAAAGTAATCTCCGTGTTATACGAGTTACGGGTTACCTGTATTTACAAATTATTTTCATTGTATTTCCTTTGTGTGTGTGTGTATTGTTGTGTGTTCTTCTCTTTTACAATAATTGTTGTCAAGATTTTTTGACATTTGAAAAATAAATAGAAATGAACTACTAGATGTGTACTAAAAAATTTCCCTCTTCCATCAGTTCATAATTTATTTTCAAATTTCAGGAACTCTGTTGTGTCCTACATAAAACCATAGAATAGTTACGAACTCGTAAACACAAATTTTATTAAAAATTATGATTTAAGTCAATGAATTACTATTATGTAGTTTAACATTATATCTATCACATTTAATGATTAAATATTCAAATAATTTCAATGAGGGACTTTCCCAATATCGATTTTAGTTCATTTGTCCCCACGCTTGGGCAGCGCTGACTACTTTTTTTTTTTTTTACATGCAAAAACACGTAAAATCATGTTTACAAATACAAGTTTCTTGTCTAAATTAGTGGATGTCCCCCTACTTTTTTTTTATGATTAATAAAGATGAGTATGTTGCGATTAATAATAAATATCAAATTTTAAAATTAATTTAGTCGAAATTAATAATTTAATGAAAAATTCAAACACATGTTTGACCATATAAAACTCCATACGAAATATTTTAGCCGCCAGTCAGCAAGCGTTGCAATTATATTTGGGAAAATCACTAATTGGACTGAAAAAATCGTAAAAAGTTTATCGCGATCTCTAGCAGCAATCTATAGAAAAACGCAGCTTATATGGAGAAGCTATATCGGGCGTTATTTTTAAAAAATTAGCTGTAGTTCCAAGAACCGTGATTTTTATGAAAATAAATACTACGGAATGAACCCTCTGAACATGCATTTTTAATGTTTTTTATTTATGGAGTTGTGTGATATGGAGATATGCTAGTAGCATTAGTGGAATCAATTGATTTCGTACTGCGGTCTACGTACCTACTTCTCCTATAGAACTATTCAATCATTCTCCTATCTTCTGCCGTGCCGGCAGATTCGAGATAATTAATTTTACATTTTTATTAATTGTCGCCTGTGTCAATATCTCTTAGCGAACGATCTCTTCGGAAGAGGTCATATTCGGTCCCACAGAGGAAATGAGGAATTGAGTTTCCGCTTGATATAAATACGCCCTCGATATTCTTCAGAATATCGGAATGTTATATAAACTGTCTAGCTTCCCAAGCTGAAGGTGATGATCTGTATAATCCCGTAAGTCAACCTTTCACGTTGGCTTGCTCAATACGAAAGATCACTGGTAGTAGTAATCGTGAAACGGTTCATTATCTAAGTTGAGAAAAAAGATAAGGTACTCACTCAGCAAACCGCGAAAATGAGGTTTTTCATCGTTTTTTTTCAAAACTCTTCAACGTGTGCTTATTAAATGGATAGAGATTAGGCCCTATCTAACGTTACCAAAATACAAAAATATTTTGCTGCCATAAGAACACATTCTTGCAATTTTTATGGGTATTGATAAAACGAAAATTGAATTGATCTGTGAAGCTTCATGGAAACACATCGTGGCCAATATAATTGTTCGCCTTTTACAGAGATGTGATAGCCGCCGGCTTAGACATTTTTGTAATAACAGCTGGTAAATTGTGTTATAGAATTTCTCAAAATTTTCAAGAATCTCTCAACGTAGTCGAACATTGATGAATTAGTCATATAGTTAAAAGGGTAACCGTGTTAAGAATGATATCATTCTTTTCATCAGAAACAGAATAATCTGATTGGTTTTATAGCTCTCTATATGGTAAAATTTGGAGCTTGTCATGTAAGAGTTTCCTGTTCCCGTATTAGCTCGTCCCTTGTTTAGCTACATTAATATGATGACCAGAAAGATAGTTATGACCGTACAGAAATAGCGATAGCGGTTTCATAGAGAAGTCAAGTCTAACCCTACTTAAGCATGGGATCCTGCACACATATGCGAACGAAAGATGCCACGCATATCATCATAATAGAGTAAGGACTTAATATAATATAATCTAAAGATTATATTTGTTTGGTATTTTATTTTTTAACATTTTGTTTAAAATCTGATGTTTAATAATATTCATGATAATAATGCAAACGTTAAAACATTTAAGAACATTCGGGCCCATAGGAAACCTCCTGGAAATCAAACGACTTTGGTGTAGTAAAAATTTTGTATGTGTCGTTTTCACGTTCGTACTAGATATAATGCCAAACGAGCATGGTTACATTCTCAATTCTCATTTTACAATCAAAATCTGTGCTCAGGGACTGCAAAATTTCTTTTTTTTTAAACTTAAAAAAATGTAAATTTTTTTTATTCAATTCCACAGTAGACAATATTGCCACCCAACACAAAAATAAAATTACTGATGAAAATCTGATTAGCTCTTCTCCTGCAAATGAAAACAAAAATTCTGTCAAATTAAAGAAAATCGACAATAAAAACATAATCACTAATAAGCCCCATCCTATACTCACACAATATAGAACTGCTAACGAATTCGAATAACAACACCTTTTTGTGTTAACAAAAAAAAAATTTTCATTTTATTTCCACAGCTAGTTTTCCCAAAAAAAATGTTCCCCAATACATAATTTGATTTTCTTCTTATAACACTTACTACTTATTTATACGACACATTATTTTAAAATCAATATTTTTCACATTAAAGTATAAATGGTAAACTTATAAATATTCTACTAAATCGAAAGAAAATAAAATCTTTTTCTTTTTCCCCGATTTTCACCAATTGATGTTAGTACATTTCCAATTTTATATAGTTAATTATAATTGAACAGCAGTGTAAAAAAAAATATAAATTTGAATATGGAAATTTCGAATTGTATACGGGATGTATAAAATTATTACATCACAGCTATATAGAGCACATTTTATGTGTCCTTTGATGATATCGAACCAAGCGTATACGAAATTGGAAAATGATACTATCATCATTTACTATATACCATTCCTACTTCGGTACCTTCATCTTCTTCCGTTCAATAACAATAATAATCTCAATACATACTAGTTTTTTTTTTGTTTCGTTACGAATGGGGAGAAAATTTGTGACAATAAACGGCAAATTCGATTTTCTGTGTAACAAGCATAAATTTGATGATGTTATGGAAATCTGTTTGTTTCGCAATGAAAATGAAAACAATCAGAAGTCATAATTTTTTTTTTTTTACCTATATACTCGTTCATTGGGGATTTTAAAGAGATATATGGTGTAAAAACGGTTGATGTCACTGTTTTGGGTTTTGTTTAAGGAAAAAAAAAATTAAGATGTTAGATTTAGCGCTCAAGTAAGCAAAATTAAAATAAAATATAGGTATAAAAAACAGCAAAAGTTTTTGACGGAAATTGTATACAGTTATATAGTTGCGAATGAATCATTGTGAAATGTAAGTAGTTTTCGAAATTGAGTGTGCAATGTGGTTTGAGGTTGAATTACCGATTGAGTTTTCTCACATGGAATTAATATATGTATGTATATACAAGTTTTTTTTAGCTTGCGGCAATTTAACAGCCGCCTCTATAATTACATGTACACTGCTCTGTACACTTTTTGTCTAGACCAATCTCACACCTGATCATTCGAATTTCTCATAATTTGATTAAATCAAACATTTTTTTCACACACAATGTTAAAATATTCAATGAGAACAATTTTTTTATTAACATTCTATTTTTCTATATGTTGTACAAACATATTTGAAAAGCTTCAAAATTGAGGAAATGAAAAATGAAAATTGTTTACAAAAAATAAATATCAAAATGGGAAATTGACAATCAACCTATAAAACTGCAAACCTTTTTATTTTACATTATAAATTCTTCCAGCTGAGATAAGACGACGGTATATGCAGACAATAAACATAATTGTCATTTATTATAAGATGAATCACAACTACATTATGAATCATTTTAATAATGTTATTATTTATAAAATAAAAAAAATTCAAAAGTGAAGGTTAAGTAGGTTTTCTTATTAGCATTTGTAATTTTATAAATATTTTTTTGATTCATTCCATAATTATTGTAAATGCGCATGCGCGCGCGCCATTGATCTCAAGTAGCGGGAGAAAATTTCACAATAATTATGTCTGTGCTGTGTATGTGTATGATTCAACAGGTTGATAATCTGGTATGAAAGTTTTGTATATAGGTACCGTTATTTATGAGTCATTATAGTAATTTAAACCGTGTAATTTTTACCCGGAAGCCAATTCGCATGTAACAAAATACTATATAGGTAGTTAGAATTACCAAACACTCAAACCTTTCCAAAAAGTCCATTATAACAAGTATTATTGCATCAAAACAATAAACTAACGATCACTTATCGATTACCACAATATACTGAATTTATTGATTAATTTCAAAAAAAAAAAAAAAAATCAAAATACAAACGTATTGTTCTGTCACACCATATACACATTCGATCGTATTAGGAAACATTAAAATTCATAATAACACTTTGATGATCGCAATCATGACTTAATATAATGGCTGTTGCACTATAAAAATTATGTGTATAAGTATAGAGAGCCGCGTTGAGTGAATCATATTTAATTAAAATTAATTTAAACCAAAATGTATAATAAATATCAAACGATGATCATGAGCATGATGATCGTCACCCGATAATGTATGATGTAATTAACGATTTTATTGTTGTATACGAAACACACATAATTTAAATTAGATTCGAGATCGAATATAAATTTCAATGGCAATACGTTCATTAGCCTAGCCATATTGGGCAGCACAATATTTTTTTATTGGAAAAGGTCAAATTTCGTTGATTTGTATGAATACATATATCAAACGAATACAAGATCAGTTGAAATTAAATTTTATGGAAATAAGGAAATTTATTCAAATTGTGTTGACGCAAGATCTATAAATCAATCAAAATGTGCGCTAAAATAATAAAATATTATTTATTTAATATTATGAATATCAGAAATTTTTAAAAAGATCGGTTATTTTTATTATATTGAAATGATTTATGGTTATTGGTTCATCAGACTTTGTGTAGCCAAGAGTAGTATACATAATTGAAATACATGTTTGGTCAAGGTTTTATTTGGTTTGCTAAAGCGGAATTTTTATAACATAGAGCTTGAGTAAAGTAAATAGAGTAGCCAATAGCTATTCAATAATTAATATCTTTGGAGAAAGTCGCCTAGAAAATAAAAGCAAATTTGTTTTAACTTTGACCAAATTTGTTTAAGTAAAAACAAGAACGGCGGCCTACGGCTGTAAACAAGCGTTTATAATATACAGCTGTTTAATTTTAAAAAAAGTTTTGTCAACTTTTGTTGCGACATATTTTTATCAATTACTTTGTATTAGTTGGTCGCGCGAAATCTTTGTTTTGTACAAGTAACTATTCATAGACTTATCTGTAATTTTCTGCGAAGCCTCGTTGGACAACAAAGCCTAAACTAAATATTTTTTTTATAAAAAGTAAAATAAGTTTTATAAAAATTGAAAAGTTAACCCCATTAGATTAGGGTTTAGCTAGTTTAAGAGAATTCAAAATCGTAGCTAAAAAGTTCGTATTTTATTGAATGTTCATATTACTTTCGATTGTTTGTCGATGACGCTTAAAATCTCATGTTTAATCTATGAATGTCTATCAAATTAGTTCTGTTAATCGAGAATTAATTCCCTCCTAACGATTTTTAAAAATGATCATAAACTAACCTAAAACGTCAAAAACAGCTAAGACTCAAATCAAAATAATAGAGGGCTATTTTTATTCCATAATAACTAAACAACTATTCATCCCAACCGAGGTACTGATAATTTAGCTGGTTAACATGATGTCGAAGAGTTTTTATAAAGTCGCCCATCTGTTCGATTTTAACTTAAGCAAATACAGCTTTAAACGTAGGTGTTGATTCAACATTATGCTTCGACCTGAAAATATTTGTATGTCAATTTTAATTCTTTTTTATTCTTTATTTTACGGTTATCTTGTAAGCATTGTATCTTATATTAATGTACTCAAGTTAAAATTGTAGACTTTTCCCAAATAAAACAAAAATAAAATAAAACTAAATAGCCAACATGATTTTGAACGGTGCGAGATATTCACCAGTATGTTGGAGATTATATCTGGTCTAAAACTGGTTCACTATGTGTACGTTACCATTCTACATTGTCTTGTCTTTGTCCAAACTATACTCCTCAAGCGAAATACTTGTGACCTAATTTATTTCACATCTCTAAATCGTTCTGAGGAACATTAAATGCAGGAAATTAATTCTTATGGCATCAATCGGTTATATTGAGTATTATTTGTGGCAAAAAATGTATGACCATCCGTGTGTTGTGAGATTGACATACGCATGTGGTTCATTTTAGTTGTTCATAGCAAGTTGATTTGATACGATTTTGTTTCCGCCACTCAATACTCTGAGCACCAGTAGTTAAAGTGTTTATCGACTAAAATAGGCTAAAATAGGCCCAACTCCTATAGTGCAAATTACTTGGATGGTATTACATTTTTTGCCACAGATAATGTTCACTAGAGATAGATTACAGGATGATCCCATAAGAATTTATTTCGGGTACTCAATGTTCCTCAAATTTTAGGGAACTGTGCAATTGGTACCAAGTTTTCATGTACAAAAGATCTTTTAGGTCGCAGTGCGGGGTGGCTTGAACGCCCACATGGCCCTCAACTAATAATAATAATTGGTACCAGGTTTTAAGAAAAATTAAAGGTTAGAATCATTATATTGTCTATCATTTGAACCTGGGTTTTGACTTGAGAATCCATTGATATTATCGATATACATATATTGATATGATTTTTCCCCTATTTTGTTTGCTTAATCTCCAGTTCCATCCTCCAGTTCAATTTGCTTTAAAGTAAAATGTACGAGAACCACATCATAGTTACCACAAAATAAATTTACATTTTGAACGATTTGGTTTTTACTGCGAGTTCGCAACAATATTCTGCGGAAAAATTTTCAGCAAGCAACCAATCAAAGAAGTCTTATTTCTTAAACAAATTTCCCCTTCCGAATAAAATAGTTTTAAATTGCATGCAATCCTGCTGAAAATTTTTCCACAGAATATTGTCGCGAACTTGGACTCAACCAACATTATGCTCAACTTTGCAGACGTTGATTAATTCAACATTTCGTTGCGAGCATTCATCAATTAAAAACAAAATTTCGTAATCAAACTTGTTACAAAATTAAAACTTGCAATGAACTGGACACTTCGAGATAAAGTGTAAATTTCAGAGAATAAAGAAATTAGCGGGTTTCTTTTGATGCCAACAACCGACTTTCTTATACGTAAATGTATAAATTTCCATAATACTAAAATTGATCAATTTAATAGGTGTGACACCATTTTCACGTCAGCTTAAAAAAAAGTTAGTCCGGGAGCCCCAAAATTCTATTGGCCGAACATCGTAAGGCCAGACTAGCTAAAGTAAGAATATAGTTCTAGACTTTATTAGGTAGCAACGGTCCTACGAGAATTTCGGGTATCGGGCATTTTTCATATATTTTTGGATGAATCTGGAATTGTGACGCTGGAATAAATTTGATTTCTAGTTTTAGTTTACAACCATCCAATTTATTGTCAGAGCTATAGATCTTTATGCTAAAAGTTTTCAGAGACATCTATGTAAATTGTTATCGAGTATTGCTTTGTTTGAGGGAAATACAGAAAGGCATGTTTTTTTCAGAACTTATAATCCAAACGAATAAGGCATTTACAGAATCAAAAAATTATTTACTTACTTGAATCAAAGCAACAATTTTCAAATGTAAACAGATAATAAGGGTTCATCCCATTTTGGGACATATACATAATGAAGTTATTTTCATGAAACAAAGCCAGCTACGTAAGCCCTATTCGTTTGTTGTACTGGTGGTAACAATTCACATTATCTTTGACCATTTCGTTTACCATGACGCGGTGAAGAACAAGTTGGGGGAAGTAAAATGGACTGAGAAGTCAATGCCGACATTAGTGAATGGATGTAGTGGTAAGGTTGTTGGGGGGGGGGGGGAAGAGGAACGATTGTGGATTTGTTTGTCTCGGTATTGTTGGTATGCTTTGGCTTCTTGATCTTCTTTCCTCGTGATCAGCAGCATTAATATCAGCAATCAGTACATTATTCGCAAGCATTGCGGTATAGGGAATTGGAGAAAACCATGGTGCGTTTGATGATTTGTTTGTGAACAAATAATTAGCAAAATTAATAATTTGACCACCAAAATTATCAATAATGATTTTACCATCTAGTATGATAGTATGCTGCCTCAAAATAAATCGCACATAGAGCTTTTTCAGTTTCTCGTCAATCATTAGTTCAAGCTCCTTATGACTTTTTTCGAATAATTCTACCTACGTGTACATTAACATGCTCCAACTGAACTAAATCTTGGCCCCTAACTTTTCTCTGTGGTCAACGTATCCTAATCCTTGCCATCTTGGGGCAAAGCCTGATCGATATTCAAAATTCTCTTTCAAATTATTGTGTTGGTTTGTTTCTTTCGTTGATTTTTTATTCACTTGCTTAACTCATAAAATCATCAAAACTTAATTACATAGTTTAAGAAAAAATTGTGTGAAGACAAGTTTTGCTATACCAGTTCTTAACATAACGCATAGTGGTCATGATCTTGTCGATCTCTGATACCCTCTCCTCTGTCTCTAATCCATTAAGTTTACTCTTATTCACTATGGGTGTACCATAGTAAATAAAATTACAGTTACTAGGGCGGTTTTGCCCAGTTTTGAGGATTAAAAATGTTTCTCGAAATATAAAGAAATAATTTTACTTCTAAACTCGATACCTCTTCCAACCGAAATTCAAATACTTCAGTCCAGATTTCCAGATTCGGAATCTAGCGTCATATCTAAATCGATTTTAACTCGGTTAATTGCTTTTAGAAATAAAACACGGTTAGTTAGGTTGACATATATGAGGAATCTGCTCATTTAATAGCACATTATACGGTTGATTTTTGTACATATTAAATTGGTATAATCTTGATTTAAAAATCCGGTATGTAGACTGGAATACAGGTGGTTTTCATAACACTAGATATTTTATATCACTTTTCACATCTCTTTGTGTGTGTATATGCGGCGCCTATTATTATCTTTTACTAGAATCATTTTACGGCATTAGGTTCTGATGTTAAAAACTTCGATCTAATAGCTTTAATCAATGTAATACCATATAATAGGTTTTACCCGGTTTGAACATAAATCACTTGAAAACCCAATTTCTCCTGGAACTGAATATCTTAAGTCAGGCTTCAGCTCAACGAGGAGGATTTGCTTAAATATCTTGCACACAGGTTTTACAATAGCCAATTAGGATAAAACTTTTCTATGTATTTCATAACGGATTTTAGTGAAGATTGACATCCGCGATAGAAATGGGATCCTAAAATGATTTTTGGATAAACTTAATATGGCCAAGTGGGATGGAACTTGCCTATTTTCCAACCGATTATTATGAAATTTGGCATTTGCGTTGGAAATGTGATTCTAAAATGGGTTTTGGATGAAGTTCCGGAATATGGCCAAGTATGCTTGAACTTTGCCATTTCTCTTCCGATTATGATGGTGTTGGAAACAGGACTCTAAAATGATTTTTTTATGAAATTCTGGAATATGGCCAATCAGAAAAGAAGTGGTTCTAAAATGATACTGCTAGTTCCGAGCCTACACCACCGTTATAGTAGTTTTAATTTTTCAGCGGGTGTTCGCCACATATTTCATCGTTTTAAACATGGCGAAACTTACAGCTATTACAGTAAATACTCAGGAAACATACCCCAACGTTTAAAGCGAGGGATTGGCGAACTTGAATATTTTTTCGAAGATAATGTCGGTCGTTGAGCAATCAAAATTGACGTTGACGCTGCCTCAAAGAAACTTCAATAGCTCCAACTTCATCAGACAACACATTTAAAAGCCATATTGACATACTCACAACCTCATCCAAAAATATTTTTTGTGTCACATTTCCTTCTATTAGTAGTTGGAAACATCAAAATTTATCATAATCGATTAAAACCAACTAAAGTATGTATATCCTATATGTCCAATTGCCCATATGCCAGAATTTAATCTTAAAATCATTTAAGAATGCAGTTTCAAACCCATTTGTCGAATTTCCTCTAAATCGGTTAAGAAATAGGAAGGTTTCATCTTACTTAGCCATATTCCAGAATTGTATCTAAAAATCATTTTAAAATCCCGTTTCCAAGGCATATATCAAATTTCATAGTAATCAGTTATTTAATAGCCAAGTTCCAGAACTTCATCCAAAAAACATATAGAATCATCGAATTACAACGCACTTGTCAAATTTCTTGACAATCGATTGAGAAATAGGCAAGTTATATCCTATTTGGCTATATTCCGGAACTAGATCTAAAAGTAGTTTGAGAATCCCATTTCCATTGGAAATACTGAATTTCAGTCATAGAATACTTACCAATAAAATTTTTCTAAAAAAATCTCAAATCCTAAGTTAAACTACTCACTAAACCCTAATCCAACCCCAACTCAGCCCTAATTCAACCTGGAAACGAACCTCAACTCAACCGCAAACACTATGCCAAACTCAATCCTCAAACCAGCGTATATAAACAATTGGTTAACTGCTCACTACATCCTAATCCAACCCCAACTCAACTTCAACTCAACCCTCACCATAGAAACAGATTGGCAAGAAAATTAAAATTCCAAAGCGGACAAGCCGTTCTCGAGATACCATGGGTACAGACATCCAGACGTCCAGACAGACGGACGGATATTTTTCTTTTTGGGGTTTTTCAGACTCCGGGTCTTTCAAAACGTCGAGAAAAGTGATTTTGGATCAACTAAATTTTTCGTCATTTTTGACAGGATTTTAATATTTTGGTCTTTTTAGACCGAAGCAATTTGGTTCATCCCTTATACCATACAATAGAATGGGCCGCTAGCGAATTGACGTTTCCATATAAAATTGTAAAGTAGCCTGTCTCCAACATCCGCAGCGCAAAGTAGCCTTGTGACCGATAGGGTAACTGTAAAAAGTATAATTAAAATTAGTACCAACAGATGTCACTACAAAATTCAGTAGATAGATTTAATACCAACAGAAGTCACTGCAAATTTAAATTTACATATAAATAAAATAAGAAACGATAATTCAAAAAAAATATTTTATTGTTGTTACTGTTGGTATAAATAAATCTACTTTATTTGGTTGCGACACACTGTGGGTACTAATTTTGATTATACTTGCTATAGTTACCCTATCGGTCACAAGGCTACTTTGCGCTGCAGATGTTGGAGACAGTTAAAAGCCATTGCTGGCGGTCCATTATATTATATGGTCTAAGGTTCATCCACTTCAAAGACTTTTATGACTTTTAAAGTGCTGTATTGTGTATCCTATAAATTATTTAAATTCATATCTTATTTAATTAGATTTCAAATAAAATTAGAATTTTAAATAGATAAGAATTATAATTGAATTCGTTTAACATTTGGAACACATATGCACTAAAAGTAGGCCAAATTTCATCCGCAAAATTTTAATAGCAATTCAACAAATGAGAGACATTCATACTAGATTTCTCATTTCAATATAACTAAAGGAAAAAAACAAAACTTCTGATAATTCCAATGTTATTGTTGTGTTGTGTATTTTATAAGGCAATGATTTTAGAATCCGTTACAAATATAATACGTATATGCAATACACCGATAATATTTGAATGGACAATTTTTATTTTTATTTTGTGTTTTTAGTCAAATGAGAAATCTATTATGATTGTCTATGGTAATAATATAAAATGGAAAGAGTGTCGTCTAATAAAATCGAATTATAATTTGTTCGTGAAAAAATTTTGAAACCCGGAACCAGTCGTGAATTATCTGTAATTAAATTGACGGTCAATAATATGAAAAAGGATTAATAAAATTAAATTTAATTAAATTCAATTAAAAATAATTGAAATTCTAATTTATGTGGTTACGAAAGACTGATGGCCGAGTCGTCTAATTAAATAAGGGAAGTATGTAAAATGTAAATAAATAGAAGAATTTAATTTAACTATGTATATACAAAAAAATGTTATTTTATTTTATGGGTATTTATTGTATATGTCCATGAAATTTAAAAATAAAATACGATAATTATGCAGTAATTTAAAATTTTATCTTGGAAGAGATAAAACAAAAAGCGAAAAGAAATATTAAATTTCTTTGTTTGAACGCACAGATTTTTATTGTTGCTTGCTGCTTTCATTAAATTTATATGCAAGAATAATTTTGTGTATATACATACATATTGTGTACCTATATACATAAGTAAATTGTATCGCGAATTTCCGATTTAATTGTTCCGTTTTATATTATAAACGTCTACCAAAAGCCGCGCGTACACCGTTATTATTTTTACAGTTCACGTATTTCAGATCGAGCACAATTAAAATCTTCTACTCCACCGGTGCTGCGGCATCAACGCACACAAAGCTTATCCCAACAAAATTATCATTTGGGATCAATAAAATATAATAGATTTGAATCTATTTTATATTATGTACCGTCTCAACGGGTTAAAGAAAATTGAGCAGTATAAAAACATTCCATTTATATATGTATGTGCACATACTATAAAATGTACATAATATTGAGCACAAGAGTAAAATTAAACGTAATTTCATCTATAATTTAGTATAGTACCGTACGTACACTGAACACAAAAAAAAAATTCGATCAAATTTCATCTTAATTTCTTCCTTTATATTTAGTCCTACCAAAACCAAGAACTTTTATCCATATTTTATTTATCTTAAAGGAAAAACTATTTTTTGAGTTTTGAAACCAAGCACAAAACATCGTTGTAGGAGTATATACCGCATGTACCATCGGAAAAAAGAAAACAAAAAAAAATATTTAGTCTGTATCTATTTCATTTTGGTTTCTTAGTAACATTGTTATATCTTTATCTTATATGTATAGTATATATAACAAAAGAAATATTGGTACACACAAGAGGAAAATTCCATAAGAGATTATATTCTAAGTTTAAGACAAAAAAAAAAAAAAGTAAGCTATTTGAATTCTTGTTGAGTTTTTATGATATAAAAGATAACAGTTTATCACTATTTCATGATTTCCACACGTTCGCACAATGAAAATTTATCCATAGATGAAAATATTTGAAATGTACAATTTGAATAATTTCCATTTTGTGAATGTCTGAAAAGTTTAAAGGTATTTAGTTTGATAAGTTGGATTTTTCTTATTAAAGTTTGGACGTTTAATTTGAAATACTATAATCTACAATGTGTAAATGGTAAAGGTTCTAAGAGCTTAATAATTTTAGGGGGTAATAATTGGGTAATTTTAAGAGCTTATAAAAACGTTGCAATATTTTAAACAAATATTTGATTACATTTTGAGTTAAACTTACTCGTAATTAATGGAATGGAGACCGTGTTTGCCATAGTTATTCGCCAAAATAGCACAGAGAAAATTGGCCATAAAAATAAGCGCTAATCTCATTCTAAACCACCAATCTCAAAATAAGAATCGAATTGTGTTCAAAAAATAACAATTAGCAGGCAGACAAGCTATTTTTAATAACGATTTCTGAGTTAATTCTTCTCCCAGAATTTGTTCCTTCAATCCTAGAACTGATTTTAAATTTTACAAATCTAGTTCTAAAAGCTACGTTTAAACTACTATATTCCAAATCAAAATTTAAAATAATTTTGCATTAGTTAAACGAGAATGCTCAGAAGATTTAATCTTAGTTTTTATTCAAACAATTCAGTATTCAATTAAATTTTTATTTTTAAGATGCAAAATTTCTAATTTCAAACTTTAACAATTTTCAGAATACAAATTCTAAACTTTGTTTATTTTCAATTTTCAAAATTGTTCAGGACAACATTTTTTTGGATCTATGTTCATCAAAGTTTTATTTCTATTTCTTAAAATTTTTAGATTTAATTCTAAATTTTGTATAAGAATTCAAAGACTACAATTTTTAAAAGTTCTCTTACTAAAAACAAGGATTATGACGATCTGTTTGTTGGTAGCAATGAATCCACTGGAGATGACTGAAACAATTGGAAATACTGCCTAGACTATATGTGAAGGAATAAATAACTGCCCGATCATTTTTTATTTCCGATTTTCAATTTAGCATTGTAAAGCAAACAGAACATTTTTTAAGTTTTCAAACCAAGTTCTAGCCTCTTATTTCTTACCTCTTGGTCTTAGAGTACACATCTATTCCACCTCTCGTTTATTCGATGAAAGGTATATCGTTAAACCTAAATGTTACGCAGAAAGTTACGTAAGCTCCACTCCACACGTTTGTCGAGTAAAGCTGTAAGTTGGTCGCGACACTCACTATTGCTAACATTTTAATCGTATTGTGAAACAGTTTGGGTAACACTGGATTGTAACTTATTACCACAAGCCCTTCTGTTTTGAGTGGAATAAGATTGAATTTCGAAATCTAAGCCAAAGGTTTTTTTACATCACTTAAAATGCTATCAAATCGATCGGCTTTTATAATTTCGCAATTGTTAGACCGGAACAGGGCATAGGAAATATCTGTCGAATTATATGGTACTGAAACTTAAATTTTGCGGTATGTAAGTATATCTAAACAATCGTACAACCATAATTTTACAAAAATTGTTGTTCTCTTAGTACTTTTTCATACCAAATTTTATGTACATATGTAAGTCGTTGTAATAAAATTAAATTTTTAATTTTCTAAAATTAATCTTAAAGCTTGATTTAATTTTAAATTTTTTAAACGAATTTCCTTAATTTCGAATAAATTTGATGGTAAAATTAGTTTATGGATTTTTGAAAATTTTGTTATTTACGGTTAAGAAATTTACGTGTTTCTAATCTAGAAGAGACAATTTAATTTAAAATTTTGAAAGACGTGTAAGATACGAATACATAGTTTGAATTTGTAATTCGAATTGGGAAAAGCTCTGAAAATACAACTTTATAATTCTGAACTTGAGCTTGCAATGTCTTTTAAATTTTAACATCATTTGAAATACCAAATTTCTACTGATTCAAATATTTTATTCAGAGCATACCAAAAATGGTGGATGCTTTAATTAAAAAGTAGCACATTTTAAGATCGGCCAATAGTTTTAAGGGTAACTTCAGTATTAAACAACGCTAAGGTGTGACTGATGAGCGACGACCCACCTGATGAGCGGAGTCCAAAGAGCGACTCTTGTTCTTTTACCATATCCTAGAAAAGGAATATTTTTCTAGATTTTCCTGGTGGCACCCCTACATAAATTTACAAATATTTAAACTTTAAAGTGCACACACACTCACCTGGTTTTCGGAATTGTTTTGCTGGTTTCCCTCCTACTCTCGATATTTATTTTTAGAACGTTAAAAGTAAATTGCAAAAGTGTTAGGAGTAAATCACGCCTGGAGAACCCAACATCAGGTATCGGGTTCTCGGGTTCACTCCTTATTTTTAATGAGTATGTGGTTCTTTTGACTGAATGCGGGTCTAAATTATTGCAATCACTTATACAAATTAGAGTGCTTCAAGCAGGCCCTTTATCCCTAAATACGGAAACGAAATAAGGCGTTTACTCTCTTTGTAATTGTTTTTCTTTAGATCAAGACAAAAAAATATAATACATAGAAGCAGGCAGCAATAAATAATGGTGCGCGATTAGAAATCCGCTGACCGTAACTATTGTTAGTTGCGTTTCACGTTTCTGGCAGAGAATAATTTTGCCGATTTGAGTAACCCGCCTAATAATCTAGATCAATGTTCATACTATTCAGTATATCTTTATTAGCGATTTAAGGGGCGAGCATCCCCTTAAAAAGTATGAGGTCTGTCAGAAATATCTGTTTGTGACTACCACTTAAAAAAACTATTTTTTTGGAGACATGGTAAAAAGTGTCCTAAAATTTCAAATTTTACAATAGTTTTGAGCATTGTGATCAGAAGTTCATATTAGTTTACCTAATACTATAATAAAATGAGACTAATTTGTAAAGTAGCCACCCTTACTCCGTAACAGTACATTTTATTGAAATTTTTGTTTGTCTTAGTACTATTTCAAAACATTTAGATAGTAAGTAGAAGAAAATCGCAACTCTCAAGTCTCGTCGTACCACCAAAGCCCTTGTTCAGCTTGCGAGTTGTTTGCTTATAAAAATAAAAGGGAGTCGCGAAACATTTGATAAGTATTTTCTGGAAATTCTGTGGCTTTTTGATCGGGTCTGATAAATTGAGATTCATGCTCTTCCGAAAATTGTAATCGGACAAATTCCTGTAGCCCTTTCCGAACCTAGAAATTTGTTGTATGTACTTGAAAACGAACCTAGAAATTTGTTGAACTTGAAAAACAATTTTTGGAATTTGATAAAATTTACAAAATCTCGAATTTTACAAAATTTCAAATAAAGAAATATTAACATTTGGTGAAACTTAGAATTGCATACATATTTAGAATCTACTACAGCAAGGATTTGAAAAATTGATTTGAAAAGCTTACAATTAACAATGTTATATCTAACTGATTGATCATGAAACTTGCTGGAATTTAAAATTTACCCGATCGAACATTCGAATATCTGAAAACTTAAAAGCTCAGATTAAAAAACTCAACTACAAATCTAAAATACCAAAAATATCACTTTTCTCTGAAAATAAAATCAAACAAAATTCTTTATGGAGGGAGAAAATTATCAAGAATTTTGCAAGTACAGTTTCGATCTGGGTACGTATTTCAGTCCAAAAAATGTGCGATGTGCGTTTCGTATACATACATGGTGTATAATATACTTCTTGCGATTGTGTTTTGTCAAATATTTTACTTGTGTTAGTGCATTTTTTGTGATCCGAGTATCAAAAAGAATTGAGTCGCGTGAAATCGGTTCAAATTGTTGGTGCTTACTTTCCAAAATATCACAAGTCGCCCATGCTTTTTGCTCGCATACACATATATTTTACGAATACTATTTCTTTTCGGTTCGCACTCGCACATCGCACATTTTTTGAACTGAAATGCGTACCCTGAGTGAGAATAACGAAAAATTTAATTTTTTACCAGTCAATCTCATCAGGCTATATCGACTGCAATGCTAATTACACATTTCATTACTTCCTATATATCTGTGGTTTTTTGAGAAACTAGTTAACTGCAAAAAGACCATTTTTGGGAAATTGCATTTGAAACAAAAATGACTATAATTCCAATAATTTTGAAAAATGTATTTATTTTGTTTGTATTATCAAATTAACAAGATGGCAGAAATCAATTTACATAAACATATTTTGTAAAACCAGTTTTGCTATGCTGTAAAATGGAAATATATCACATATCCTGTTTTGATTTATCTGAATTTAAATTCAGATAAAGTCGATATCTGCAGATAGCTAGTTTTATTAACAACCAAGAGGCACTTTGTAAATATTTAAGTGAATATAACTAGTTTTAAAAAAAGCCAAATTTTTGCATAAATTAAAAAGTTTGAATGAAAATCGAATAAACATAATTATTCTTATGCATCCATAATAATATTATTACCTACGTTGCTACATTTACAAGAATTACAAACGTATTTTATTAACAATATAAAACAAAATTTAAAAGTGGGGTTATGAAGAACACAATCTTTTTTAGATCACAAGAATTTTAATATAATATGTGCAACTTACGTTTTTTTATTTCATAACAAGTCGGTAATTGAAGTTATTTATATTTAATAAAATGGAATACATAGTTTCAAGAAAACATTTTTTGTTTTATAGCAACTATATAACTTATTATAACAAGTTCATTGAAAAAAAAAATTTATGTAAATTTAACTAATGTAGTAATAACTTGAGTTATCTTTTTATTTAATGAAAATATTTATTTTTTTGAAGCAGTTATTCACTTTCAATAATTTTTTTTGGGGAAAATTTGGCAAAGTTATCTGAAAATATTCACAATTTTAGGATGATTTTCATTCATAACTCAAAATCGAGAAAAATGCAGTTAACTAGTTTCTCAAAAAAACCACAGATATAGAAAATAACCATATAGTTAAGTATTAGCGAATTTTACGCAAACACACATATTAAACTCGTGATAAATTTCAATTTTATTTTTATTTAACGCATAAATACGATTTCTGTTTTGAAATGTTAAGTGCTAGAACCGATAAACTTAACATTTCAAAACAGAAATCGTATTTATGCGTTAAATAAAAATAAAATTGAAATTTATCAAGAGTTTAATATGTGTGTTTGCGTATAATTCGCTAATACTTAACTACATGGTTGTTTTCTATATATAGGAAGTAATGAAATGTGTAATTAGCATTGCATTCGCTATAGCCTGATGAGATTGACTGGTAAAAAATTTAATTTTTCGTTATTCTCACTCAGATCGAAACTGTACTTGCAAATGTCTTGATAATTTTCTCCCTCCGTACAAAATAGTTTGACTAGAACCGATAAACTTAACATCTCAAAATTTTTTATCTGTGATAAGTTCTTAAATTCAAACACTCGGAGCAGTAACTAACGCTGAACTAAAATCATAATGTGAATAGAGTATAAATTGCGTAACAATTTCATACATACATCTAGTGGTCTTAGCGATGCCTCTCCCGTGTATCCCGCGAGATCCTACGTTCATTAGGGCGGACTTCAAAGCCTGTTTGGTAATCCATATCAGTTTTATGTAGATCATTTTTAATCCGGTGATTCATTCGCTTTTTGTAGTGGGGCCTTCCTTGATGGGAGCGAAAATTATTCGATTAGGCTTTCGAAAATATACCTTCAACTACCACCTTACATATTAAGCAATTCTTTAAAAGCTTGCACGAACTGTAGATAGGTACTAATTTTGACGGTATCCCAAATTGGACAAGATGATCCATAACGTATTCCTCCTAATGCTTTCAAACGCCTGTGCAATTTGAACGAAAACTACATTGGTATAGTACTCAAGATCATCTAGCTACATATGTGTATGTTACCATTTTTGCCGCGACTACGTTAGCCAAATATGCAGCTTGTGTTCAGATTGTGGCTTGTTTGATCTTACTTTTTATGAACTGTACAGATTAGAGCTGTCTTCTGTAGTCTTGGGAATGTCCTGTGTAGACAATGTTGCCAATACGAGCTCACTCATGCGGTAGAATATATAATCACTTGTAAAGGTATCTATAGCTAGTTTTAAAGAATTTAAATTCAGGGATTTTTTCGATATTTATTAATTAATATTATGAAAAGCTATGAAAATATATTCATTGTTTTTGAAATTAATTAGAGGGTTTGTTTGCTTAATAATTAACTTCGTTAAAATTATTTTTTTGTTTTCACCTTGCTTGTGTTTGTCTATTGAAAATTTCGATTTGCCTAAGAATAAAAAAAATTAAATACAAAAAATTTAACGTTGACATAACAAACTGCGAATTATCTAAACCTGATTAGAAAATTTTAGAATTTATCTAAAACGTGTCAAGTTCTAGATCAACATTCTGAAGTATATCTCTTTTTATTGAGTTTAGTGTAAGAAAAAGTGGCACCATAATCTTATAATGTAATTAAAACTGGAAGAAGCACTTATGATCATAACCCTACCTAGCCTGTCATCTCAATTAGCTTACTGGTGGATTAGCTAATCTAGTTTGAGCAAATGTTAAGAAATACCAGTTGACTTTGCAAATACCAGACTAAAATATGTTAAATCGCACCTAAATCAAATCTAAAATAAGCCAAATACTAATCATTGCGCAAACCTAAGCAATAACCGGAACCAAAAAACCACAATCTATGCATAAAAACACCGTGACTATTATAATAAAAGCTAATTTAATTAGCTACTATGTATAGAGAAATGTAATGCCCTTTGGAAATATATAATGAAGAAAAATTATAATTTTCACGGTAATTAAATTAATGTTGTACATAATTTTTCTACATCTTTCTATTTCAACATCATAATTCTTGATTGGTGTGATTAAATACACACAGGCGTATACATCTTATACTACAGTTTCTTATATACATAGGTATAATTAGATAAATTTAACGGTAACCTAAGAGCTAATTGACGATAATATATACATATTACATATGCGTATATGTATATGTCGTCTAAAATAATGATGACATTTCGAGTTTAATTAAGTATTTCACGGTCACTTGAAGTATTCGTCGCGTAAAAATTAATACAAATTAATTATGATAACTTAATTATAACTCTCGAGAGAGCTAATAACAATTTATTTATTTTCTTACAAATATGTCTTTATACAAGATAACAGCAAATTTGGGAATACCTACATATTCTTAGAATAAAACAACAAAATTCTATTTTACTGTTCTAATACTTACACTCGTGTCATATCATCAGTATCATTAACTTTATGCTCTGCGCGAATATATTAACATTGCTTCTTACACACATCCATACATGTGTACAATACATTCGATATATAATTTGATTACCTATTTAGAGAAAATCTTATTATATGTATGTACATTGCACACAAAAGATGTAATTTCTTATCTTGAGAACAAAACGTCTTTAGGTAGTAATTTTATTCTTCACGCAACGGGATTTCTTTTTCTAATACACACGCATGGTATAGAATATGGCAAAAAATGTCTTTTTAATGCAAATTGAATCTAATAACTTGTCTTTTTGCTCTTAAACATTAAACTAGATTATGTAAAACAACAACAACAACACAAAATATTATGGATTAAGTTTATGGATTTTCAAAAAAAATAAAAAGTTTGCATTTTTCATGTAACTGTGTGTGTATGTTTTGTCTATTAACAATTATTAGAAAACTTTTCGTGTGTAGAGTATTTTTTTTTTACTATGCCAAGAAAAGCCCATTTTACCAAAAAATGGGATCTGAATAAATTTGAATAAAATTATTGTATTCTTATTATTATTATTTTGTGCTGCCGGAGAGAAAAATGGACATTTAATTTATTTATTTTGCTTCTATTTATCTTTGGGGAAATATAATAAGAGGGTACTTGGTATTGTATAATGTTAAGAAAATTTGACAAAATTGTTATGATTAACCCTTTTTTTTGGTATAATTTATTTTTTATTATTATTTTTTTTTGTTGCCTACACATCATAAGATTAGATGATGTTGTTAATATAATAACAAAAAGAAAATGTGTATCTCGCCTCGGTGTGTAACATCTTGTGTAATAAAATTAACGCAACAAAATATGTTCGTGAGGTAATTTAATATATAACTTCGAATTTAAAAGCTGCGCGGCAAAAAAATCCAAAACCAGAACGTATTGTTAGTGGGTGAGAAGAAATGTTTTAAATTATAAGATATCACCAGACTTTGTAATTAGGAATAATTATAAGCTTATAAAATATTGTTTTAGAACTCGAAAGAATTACTTAATTAAATCAGTTTTCTAAGATTTTGAAAATTAGGACTACCTAGGCAGATTCGAACATTTGGGCTTTCCATATACCGTACTGTATGGTTTGGGTAGCGATGAAGATCAATAATACATTTGTGATTTATTATTCAGGAAATATATAGAATTTTTACAAATGGTGGAAATTACGTGAAACTACAAATTCAATATATGGGATCTGAAATCATTATTTTATATTATTTTAAAAACAATTATTTTATTGGTATAGGGCTCTTTATTTTTATTTTTATTTATTAGTACTTGAGCTTTCAATCCCACTTCGGGATCATTTTCAAAAGCATAATGAAAAATTATTTCCAAAATAGGTTCCTTTTATATAAAAATTTTACATAAAACAATCAAACATTTGTTACAAAAACCAATTTTTCATGGAAACACACAGCCTAGACAATTTTTCGAAAAATAATTTTCTTTTCCTGGCTAAAGCGTTTTTCATGTAGAAAGGTTGCACAATTGAATAAAAATAAAATGAGGTGAGACAAAAAACTTATATAAATAAATCATACGAGTTGCCAATATAAGCATAATCTTCTACAATGTTAATCGAATTTTTACTTGATTTAATATGTAACATTTCCAAAATCGATCTTTTCCTAAAATTGGTTTATTTATCGAGAATTTTGACGTTATCTAAATTGATTAAATGATTGGAATTTTTCAGATGCCGTGTAAGTGCACTAATATTTGAATTTAGATCTTTGTTGGTGTCATATCGGTGTTGATAAATTCTTTTTTCCAAAAATTGTTTTGTCTGTCCAGTATACGTGGCGTTGCAACTACAACGGACTTGGTAAACCACATTTGATTGTTTTCTTAAAGGTACCTTGTCTTTAATTTTGGAAAAAATATTTCCATTTGGGCTTGTAGCTGCACATCCCACAATTTTGAAATTATAATTCTTGAACAAACGTTTTATTTTCTCATAAAGATTTTTTATATAAGGAATAGCCAAAAAGTTTGTAATTTCATTTTGTGGTCTAGATATAGTATTTCTCTGAAAATTTCTTGTTTTCCAAATTACCTTTTTTATTAATTTTTCGAGATATTGGTTGAGCACTAAAGTGTCTTTTAGAATTTTTAAATTTTGTTTGTGAAATTTTGTATCGGAAAGCTTTATAATTTTTTGGGTTAAAATTTGTATAGTGTTAATTTTGTAAGTGGTGGGAAGCCAAGAATGAAAATTTATATATCGGCCTGACCAGGTATCTTTATGATACCAATCACAAGAAATTTTGCCATTTGGTTCGTGAATTAACAAAATATCCAAAAATGCAATTTAGTTATCTACTTCTTTTTCTAAAGTGAATTTGATTCTATTATTTGCCGAGTTAAACGCTTCTAAAAAATAATCGATTTTATTTATCGATACCGCAGTAATTATGTCGTCCACATATCTAAAGTAGAATAACGGTTGAAAGTCCAAAGAGTTTAATACTGAGATTTCTAAATTTTCCATTACTAAATTTGCTAATATGGGACTTATGGGAGAACCCATAGGTGAACCAAAAGTTTGTTTATAAATTTTGCTATTTTTCGAAAAATTGTCTAGGCTGTGCGTTTCCATGAAAAATTGGTTTTTGTAACAAATGTTTGATTGTTTTATGTAAAATTTTTATATAAAAGGAACCTATTTTGGAAATAATTTTTCATTATGCTTTTGAAAATGATCCCGAAGTGGGATTGAAAGCTCAAGTACTAATAAATAAAAATAAAAATAAAGAGCCCTATACCAATAAAATAATTGTTTAAATTAAAAGATTTGGCTCTGTTTGAATGCATTTCATTTCTTTATAACAGATGTCGCATAAAGGCTTATAATGGAATTAGCCTCATTTAAAAAAGAGATAAAAAAAAAACGAACGACTAATTCGTCATTCGTGATTTGTACCTCATAAAGGAAAGTAAAAAAATAAAAGTGTGTATAACCTTAAATGTGTTTTTTTTTATTTTGATAATATCAAATTGTGCTTAGGAAACTGTACATTATTGAAAAATACATTTCAATCAGTTTTCGTCGAACAAATACAGTCCACATCGAAACATTTTGGTCCATCGAGCCACATTATAACAATTTAATGTCGGACAACATCATCAAAAACTTGGTGCAACGCGATATACAATAAAAATTATCCAGTGATTGGTAAAATACACGCAGTTTTCTTGAAGTGCAACAATACAATTTGCAGCTAAATAAAACACAAACAATACATAAACTGTGAGACCCAGCTTGTTTGTACAGTTACTTTAACAAAAATACAATAAATATAACCACGGATTTCTAACCTAAAATTGAAAAAACAACACGCTGCACAGTTTTACAAGCTGTACCTCATTCCAGTTAGTACGCAACACGGTAAAAACAGCAAATTTTACACAACGGTAAAAAATAAGCATCGTTCACATAACGGTAATTCAAACATATGTATGTATTTGCAAACACATACATATACAACTACATCGTCACCGTCAGCAGTCATCATACGCAGTGTCACCTGGTGTAAGATATCCAAACTAACATATTATACCATTTAATTTCACAGCAAAATTTAAATATTATATTAGATTATATAGTAAATTAATTGAATTTCAATTTCACTTGTATATTTAAAGATTAAGTATCACTAGATATACTTAATCTTTGAATGATTTTGTGGTAATAATTTAAAGAAAAACGTCGAGGCGATTGAAACCATTTACAGTCATGGACGTGCAAATTAAATCAAACAAAAAGAAATTTGCCACGTTGAAGGCAAAACTAACTATTTTAAAAAATTTCTGGATCAAGCTACGGACGAAACAACGTTCATTGAGTATACTGTGCGACTAGATTCTTTGAAGAAAACATACAGTGAATATGAGATGGTTCTCGGTATTCTGACCGAAATTGTGCCAGAAGAGGATTTTGCGGAGTTTATCGAGTCATTCACTGAGTTTGATGAGGCCTACTTACTGCTTCTTACAACTCTTCAAACTAAATTACAAGGTTTTGAACAAGCTCAGGGACAGGAAAATGAACTGGTACTTTCACGATGCCAGTCTCAGTCACTGAATTCTTCCGGTTCATCTGAGAAGCACATTGAGTCGATGAAAGCCGAGGCGGCTAGACTTCCTCAGGTTCAGGTACCAACATTCAGTGGTGATCCTGCCCAGTGGCTGACGTTTAAAGACACTTATTTGGCTGTTATCCACAATAATAACAAAATTTCTAACATAGTAAAATTCATTTATCTTCTTGATAAACTAAAAGGCGACGCCCGAGAGACAATTGGGCACATTACACTAACTTCAGCTGGTTACGATAGGGCGTGGACGGATTTAACCCTAATTTATGACAATGCTAGGCTCATTGTCGATGTACACATTGAAGCATTGTTCACTTTCGCAAATCAAAAGGGATAACGCCCAGGATTTGCGAATACTGTCAAACGCCTGTCGCAATCACATTTCATCTCTAGAAGCTTGTAAACTAGAGATTTCAGGTTTAGGTGAACAAATTCTCATTCATATTATTTCTAAAAAATTTGATGTTCAACTGCGTAAAGAATGGGAAGATAAACTGACTATTACAGAAATGCCTACTTGGCCACAATTAAAAGAATTTTTGCATGTAAAATGTAGGGTGCTTGAATCGGTTGAACACTCTAAAAAACATACAGATAACTTCTGTCAAGGTGTAATTAAACCGAATTTCAAGCCACCAAATAACTTTAACAAAACCTATAAAAAAGGTAGCTCGTTCGTTCTGTCAAATGAGTCACAAAATGTAAATAATCAGACTTCTCAAGGCAAGCAACATATTGGCAATCAACGAAATTTGTGTCGTATTTGTCAAAGTACGTACCACCCTCTATTTATTTGTCAATCGTTTTTCAAATTATCAACAAACGATCGTTTAGTGAAAGCCAGGGACCTGAAAGTTTGCATTAACTGTTTAGGTTCATCCCATTCCATAGATAATTGCAAGTCAAGTGGCTGCAGAGTGTGCAATTCCAAACATCATACTCTATTGCATGACTCTTTACGAAATAATTCAGTCGAATTATGTGCCAGTGATAAACAGGTTAAACAAAATATGCATGCGTCTACAAGTACAGAAGTTTTACTGTCTACTGCAATAATTCAAATCCAAGACAAATCAGGCAAATATCACGATTGCAGAGTGTTATTGGACTCCGGTAGCCAGTCAAATTTTATAGTTTCATCTTTGGCAAATAAAATTGGCATTAATCCAGATACGATACCGAATTTAACTGTCAGTGGCATTAATAAAACCAAAATGTAATTTCACAAAGCATTTCAACAAATATTAAATCAAAGTACAGCAAGTATAACAAAAATTTAAATTTTTTAGTCGTTCCCCAAATTTCCGGTTTATTGCCCCAAACGAATTTAAATATTTCTTCGTGGTCAATACCATCAAATTTAACCCTAGCTGATTCCACTTTTTATATTTCAAGACCTGTAGAAGCACTATTGGGAGCAGAAATATTTTTTGAAATTCTTGGAGTAAATCACGTTAAACTTAATAAGGATAGTCCCACAATTCAGGAATCCTTGTTTGGCTGGATAATTGGTGGACGGTCGGTGACTCCGGTGAATGATAACCGACACACCTTTCTTACACAGACTGAATCTGAATCTTCCGACGAACTAGTTCAATCTATTAAAATGTTCTGGGAAATTGAAAAGGTTCCATCACAGAGATTCCTTTCCGATGAAGAGAGTCAATGTGAGGAAATATTTGTAAAAACCCATTCCAGAACATCGTCCGGTAGATACATCGTTTCTCTTCCAATGAAGCCTAATGCATCACTTGGAGAATCAAAAACTTCTGCGTTGAAACGATTTCAGTATTTGGAAAAGAAGTTAAACTCCAATGTTAATTTGAAGCAAGAATACACAGAATTTATTAACGAATATTTACTTTTAGGCCATATGAAAGAGACCGGTAACTTTTCAAATCTAGACTCATATTTTTTGCCACACCAAGCCGTTTTCAAACCTTCTAGTACTAGCACAAAGTTACGAGTAGTCTTCGACGCTTCTGCAAAGACTTCAAATAATTATTCTTTAAATGAAATATTACTAACCGGTCCTACAGTCCAACAGGATTTGTTTTCAATAGTGATTAGATTTAGAAAATACCGTTTTGTTTTCACTGCTGACATTTCAAAAATGTACAGGCAAGTGCTTATTAACCCCAACCAGACAAAACTTCAGACGATACTTTGGCGCGCCAATAGTACCGATCCAATAAAGGCTTATGAGTTGCTCACCTTATGGTACCGCGTCGGCGCCATACTTGGCAACCCGCGTGTTATTACAATTAGCGGAAGATGAAAAACATAAATTTCCCAATGCGTCTAGAATCACAAAAACAGATTTTTACGTTGACGACGTCCTGTCAGGTTCCGACACGTTGGAGGAAGCATTGCAACTTCAAACCGAGTTGATTGATATGTTGAAATTGGGTGGTTTCGAACTACATAAATGGTGTGCAAATGATGCCAGGCTGTTAGAATGTATACCACCTGAAAATCGTGAAAAACTAAAAACAAATGAATTTAACGGTTCCGAATCTATTAAAACGTTGGGTCTTACCTGGAGACCCGAGGATGATATTTTTGTATTTGAAATTCCTTCTCTAACGCATCACCCGATTTTAACAAAGCGAATTATGCTCTCTGAGATAGCGAAACTATATGATCCGTTAGGCCTATTGGGACCTATTATTATTATTGCAAAACTACAAATACAGATGCTATGGAAATCTCAAACTGGCTGGGATGAAGAGCTTCCCCCAAACGAGTGCACCGCATGGAATCAATTTCGATCTCAACTTTTTATGGTAAACGAAATAAAATTGAGTCGATGTGTCACTCCATCCAGCTCTACATGTACAGAATTACATGGGTTTTCCGATGCATCGGAAAAGGCTTACGGGGCTTGTGTGTATATTAAAACTATAGACGATCAAAATAACATTTCTGTCAATTTACTTTGCAGTAAGTCAAGGGTAGCCCCACTGAAACAGTTAACATTACCAAGATTAGAACTTTGCGGAGCACTCTTGCTCTCAACCCTAATAAAAACAGTCACCGACTCTATGTCTATAAACTTTAGCAGTGTAAACTTATGGTCAGACTCCACCATTACATTGTGTTGGATTAATACACCACCATACAAACTTAAAACTTTCGTCGCTAACCGTGTTAATGATATTCAAGAAATAACATCTGAATATACCTGGCGACATATTTCATCTGAATCCAACCCTGCAGACCTTCTAACTAGAGGAATATCTCCGGTTGAATTGCCAGTTTCAAAATTGTGGTGGCACGGCCCTAATAAGTTATATTCTACAAATGATTATAGTAAATCTAGTTATGACTTAGATAAGTCTCAGGATTTCGAATTCAAACCAGTACCTATCAGTTTACTTGTTACCAAACCATTACCGTTCGATTTGATATCCAGGTTTAGTTCATTTCAAAAACTGGTTCGAATCACATCATATTGCTTGCGATATATTAATAATCTTAATAAAAAGAAATTCAGAATTTTGGGCCCACTTACTGTGTTAGAAACAGAACGTGCATTGATAGAATTGTGCAAAATTAGTCAATTGGAATTCATTCCAGAAATTAAATGTCTTACACTCGGGAAACCGCTTCACAGGAGCAGTAAGTTAAATCAATTGAATCCATTTCTCGATCAAGATTCGTTGATAAGAGTAGGTGGCCGACTTTCAAAATCAGAATTGGCATATGATATTAAACATCAGATTATTTTACCGAATAAATGCCATTTCACCTTATTGGTGTTCAGACATGAACATGAACGCAACTTTCACGCTGGAGCGCAACTTTTATTGTCATTGGTTCGACAAAGGTATTGGCCAATTAATGGCAAATCAATAGCAAGGAAAATTGTTCATGGTTGCGTAACATGTATTAAGGCAAAACCAGTTCAATTGCAACAAATCATGGGTGACTTACCACCAGAAAGGATTACACCATCCCGGCCATTTAACATAGCTGGTGCTGACTTTTGCGGTCTCTTTTTAATTAAAAACAAATACATGAGAAAGTCTAACGCCTCAAAGGTTTTTGTAGCCGTTTACGTGTGCTTTGCAACTAAAGCGGTTCACTTGGACATTGTCAGTGACCTTTCATCAGAGGCTTTTATATCATGTCTTAAACGATTCATTTCTCGTAGAGGAAAAATAAAAACTCTGTATTCCGATAACGCCAAAACATTCGTGGGTGCTGATAATGAATTACGAAAACGCTTAAGAGATTTTAATGATCAATTACAAGGTGACTCGATTCTGACCTTTTGCAACATGGAAGGAATAGAATGGAAATTTATACCTCCACGGGCACCCAATTTTGGCGGTCTGTGGGAATCCGCAGTGAGGTCCTTTAAATATCACTTAAAACGCGTAACCACTGGAACGCACTATACATATGAAGAATTTTATACCCTCATTGTGCAAATCGAGGGAATATTAAATTCCAGACCATTGTCAATATTGTCATCTGATCCTAACGATCCACTTCCGCTGACTCCTGGCCATTTCCTGACAGGCGGTTCTATGAAGGCCATTATTGAGCCAATCTTAGACAATTCACAATCTACATTAAGTAGATGGAGGAAGGTAACAAGCGCCGTCCATTGTTTTTGGAAGCGTTATTCTGTTGAATATCTTCACACTTTACAATGTCGTAATAAATGGAGAGACACAAAACCAGACTTGAAATTAAGCGATGTTGTTCTTCTCGTAGAAGACAATTCTTTGGTGACCAATTGGGTAATGGGTTTGGTCGTAGCAGTATGCCCTGGCTCCGATGGTAAGGTTCGCGTGGCTGAAATTAAAACGAAAAGTGGAGTATACAAGCGAGCTATATCGAAAATTTGTAGACTGCCCATTGAATAATCTGTGACTGGTTTCATGAAACCTCTGTTTAGAAAACTTATTTCTGTTATTGTTATTATTAAAAAAATTGAATTTGAAACAATCATAAAATTATATTACCTATGTAGCCTACTAAGTTTAAACTTATATTAACTGAAAAATTTTAATGATTAAAACTGTCTCGCTATTTTTCTATTATCAATGTAAAATGAATTATTTTGTATAAGTTATTTTAATATGTATAATTAAGATGCTATTTCGTTATTTTGAAAATGGATCTTTCAAGGGCCCCGGCATGTTTGAATGCATTTCATTTCTTTATAACAGATGTCGCATAAAGGCTTATAATGGAATTAGCCTCATTTAAAAAAGAGATAAAAAAAAAACGAACGACTAATTCGTCATTCGTGATTTGTACCTCATAAAGGAAAATAAAAAAATAAAAGTGTGTATAACCTTAAATGTGTTTTTTTTTATTTTGATAATATCAAATTGTGCTTAGGAAACTGTACATTATTGAAAAATACATTTCAATCAGTTTTCGTCGAACAAATACAGTCCACATCGAAACAGGCTCAATATAAATAAAAATAACCAATTTTATATTATGTTTTTAATGTTCTAGCGCCAAATTTTTTTCTTGTTGTTGTAATATTAGGTTCAGGGTATTTCTGCGAATGAATAACAACTTTAAGTTTATCCTTTTCAATATGGCCACCAAAATGCTGTTTTTAATTTTCTCACTTTTAACGCACTTTTTCGAATTATCGGTTTCGTCAGTTAATCCTTTTGAATAAATCAAAAAATTGCTTGAGCCCTTTTTGTGGTTTCTTGCTAAATACATTTATATAATCCAATTCTAGTTTGCTGTAATGTTCATTAGAATTAAGACGAAAAGAATAAACAAACAAAAAATGATTTGTAAATCATGACTTCCAAAAATTTGCGGTTTCACATATTTTCACCAAATATTATATTAGAAAGTGCTTTTAAACAAACCAAGATTGCAGCAAACATTTGACAAATTTTCCAAATATAAAGGATAAGCCAATTAGAGTTTCACCATGTGAATAGTAAATAAAAAATTATTGCGCTGGAATGATTTTGATTTCTTTATTGAATCATACTTATTGATTGATAACAATTATGTTTTAAAAGTAATCTCGGCGAAATGTCCACCACAGCTTCGATGGCATATATCAATCCGTTTGTCCAAATTTAGAAGACCCTGACATAATTATTGGCAAATTGATCCTCTATCCCACCAATATGCCTCTTCCTTTGGCTCTTGAATTATTGCTGGCTTATAGGCATAGTCATAGACCTTACTTTTGAAATAACCCCAAAGAAATTATCGGTGGCCAATTGACTCGCTGTTTCACAAGATAATGCATCCCGGGAACTTCTCGTGCAATAAAGCCATTGTTGCACTGGCTGTGTGGCATGTGGTATTGTCTTGTTGAAACCAAATATCGTTCACAACCATATCATTCAATTCGGCAAAGGTGCAATTATGCCAGCACTAATACTATCTTTTACACATACTTAACTGTTTTCGATCAATAATCATAATGCAATAAAGAAATCAAAAGCATACAACCATCAATATCCAGTCCTACAAATATTCATGATAACGTCATAGAAAATATAGAACATGTAAGACAAACAATAACAGGAAAAGAAAATATAAAAACCGAAATGTTGACCTATTAGGCGACATCATCCAACAACGTTTCCTACTTCAATATGGGTAATATAACATTCAAATGTATACACTGTTCATCATTACCATTTCCAATTGAAACATGCCGATCTGGAAGCTCATGTTGTCACGGCGGAAAAATATCGCAAACGGATAACCAACAGAAATTAAAGAATTGGTTGTCTGTGGAGGTGAAATTCATACACACTTTCGACAAAATAATCCGGTGTACAATAATTTATTCGCTTATGCGACCTTCAAAGTTAAGAGTTTTGTTCGGAGAATTTGTTAAAAAGTAAATTTATTTAATTTGGATTCGAACTAAAAACTAAAATTAACATATAGAAATGTGTTATCTTTTTATACATAAAAATTAGCTTAATAAGTAAAATTGTATTATAAAAAATAGGTTAATAAGTAATGGAGTATATTTGCGCGTGTTCTTGCATGTGTCTTCATTTATGCTGATTTTGCATGTCTGGTTGTGGGTACTTGACTCCATTCTTTTGGATGTTGCACTTATTCGTCATTTATGCTGAGTTGCATATCTGGATGTGTTAACTTTAATGCTCATAATGCAGATATATATACAAAAAAGGAAGGTTTAAAGCACCAACATTAGAGAGTGATGTCTCATCATGTGAAAGTCGTACAGATACATAAGAATACATTGAATTATAAGAATACATTGAAAGTTGTTGCATCGCCCAAAAATATTTAACGATTCAGTGACTTCGTTTGAACATTTCAACGTTTCAAAAAGCCGTTATGGCTGTCGGCACTCGGGTTATATAAATCTGAAACACATATATACGATTGATGGGCTAGGCGGTACCGTAAAAACTTCTTTGTATAAGGGTCTTGTTCGTTAATGCAAAACTATAGACAAAAGAATCTTAACAAGCTTAATTGGTTGGACTGGAGTAACTGCTATTCTGCTTCCTTATGGTCTTACTGCTCACAAAACATTCAATTTACCGCACTGTATAGCGAGAATGTGACAAAAAATTGGACGCCGGAACAGAGACGTGAACTACTTGATGTTGATGCATCCATTTGGTATGATGTGTTCCGCAACATTTGTAACAGTCAACTACCACCATTCGATAGAAAAATATTCGTATTGGGTGTAGATTTCTGCCAAGTTATCCCAGTGGTGAAAAAGGGAAGGCGGAGGTCAAATATTTCATTCTTGCTTAAAAACCAATTCATTGTGGCCATTATTTAAACAGCTTTACTTGACAAAAAATATGAGAATGCTGTTAACTTCTCCAATTGGAATAATTTCGACTTCAAGTGTTTTCTTTCTAATTATTGTCCGTTGACCTAATGCATCATCAAATCTTACTTACATTCAGCATGTGTATTTAAATTGTTGTTGCCTTCGTACTACTAATTATAAATATTCATGTATAATTTTCGTATCAATGTTGTCCAATTTTAGATTAAAATAATAATTTCGAACTTTCATATTAAACACAAATTTGCAAAACCCTACCAAGTTTAGACACAGTACGGTTGAATAACCAAACATATTCCAATCCCCCTGGAAATAGAGTCCTTGTTATAAACAAAGTGCCAAGTCATGATATGATGACACAAATTAAATTTATCTCGTTAACAGGTAAACAAATTAAAATCCCACATAGAATGAAATGAAATTCACATCACGCACGAATTCCAATTCCCGAGCTAAAACTATACTATCGTACTATATATACAATACATATAAAAGAATGCAATCATTAACCTTTGCGTTGGGACCAAACTAGTTTATGGAAATGAAACGATACCATATTTGATTCCTTTCTCGTTTAATAATACAAAACGTTATATGTACATTGCTAGCCAATATTCCCAATATCAAAAAATACAATTTGCAATCAAACCAAACAAGATTTAATAAAGTTTGCATTTGGTTGCCGCATATAAAATGAAAATTATTGGTAAACAAAAGTAACAAACAGATATCCATCGGAGCAAAAAAAAAAAAAAATTATCAGATTTTCATTACAACTTTCTTAGCGACTTGTTCATATGTTGTTGTTCGTATTCTTCTTTATGGCCTACACGTTTGCAAAAAAAAAAATTTTTTTTTTTTTGCTGGTTAGAAAAGTTTATTAGAATTTTATTTTATTTTAAATTTATTACACATAAATTTCATATTTTTTGGTTGGTTTTGGAAATTTATTATCAAATATTTTTCTTATTCATATATTTAAATATTAAGATGAAATTTTCTTTTATGAGAGTCTTTGAAGTACAGGGATGCCTCGAAAAACGTCAAACCTCTTAAAATCTCGAAAAACATTATTTTCAGTTTTGCAATAAAATTTTAAATTTAGGATATTTCATTTAACTAAGCAATTCAAAAAGTTAGATGCATTGCAATGCAAATAAATGAATTATTCGGATTGATTTTAATATAAAAATATAGACATGATGGGTATCGGAAGACTTCGATCGTTGTATATAGATGTAATATAGATCGTTGTAATACTACGATGAAGAAATATTTATTTTGTAAGTTTAAGGTGTATGTATGTGGATGGGACTGGTCCTTGTTTCATATGCCTGGTTGTATTTTGTGCTCTTTTCGTTTCCCCACCCTTCAAATATATGTTCTGCTCGGCCGTCAAAATTTACAATTATTGTATCAGTATTGCACAAATTTTATTCTCCTTCGCTCAAAGCATTTAACTTAAAAATGTTAATGAAAAACGACTGAATTTAATTTTAAACAGATTAGATGTGAATGGAATCTTTCGTTGGTTAACCTTGCATGACGTAAAGCCGCATCAGATCAGATGATTGTGTCAAAAAATCCGTGAAATCTCATTGTGGCAACCCAACGGTTGCTATCCACAAGGGAACTTCAATTTTCGTGGTGCCCCTTAAATACATTCTTAGCTTAACCAATTCAAAATTAGTTGCTGCAACAAGTTTTTGGAATACAAATATCACCTTCAAACTCCATTTTGTACTTATCTTTAACGGATTTATATCAGTTTGGTATATAAACCTGTCCACTCTTTAATCCTCGCTACTCCAGCCTTGCTTGTTTTTATCAAGCTCAAGTTGATGGCTTTGCTCTGAATTTAAGCTCTCTTTTGAAGATATATACGTCGCAGTTTAAACTCGCCATGCTTCAAAATTCCATAGATAATACACTTCAAGTCTTGTAGGGTAACCGCTTTAGTAATTAAGTCATCAATTTAGATGGCCTCTTCTGGATACATTTTTTACAGACATAAAATGAATAATCTGGATAGTGCGTAAGTTTGACATATACAGGGTGAGTTTTTTAAAAAATGCCAGGCTTTTATCTCGAGAACGGTGCTAGATAGGAGAAAATTATTACTTATTGTGAAATTTGTTAAGGGTGGAGGAGGACATCGGATGGTGACCTTGAATTCGACTTGACTTCAACCTTTAAGGTCATTTGAAGGTCAAATTGAGTTTTGTAAATGGAAATCTCTATTTTTAACCACAGATTCGGAAAGAGCGCAAAATGTTAAGCTCAGATAGGCACTTTAGGCTCTTCTTTTGAATGACTTTCAGATGTTAGTTCAAAAAATGAAATAATCTGCAAATAATGAATTTTAATGGGGAATATACTAACTTGGTACCTTACACAGTTAAAAAAATAACTTTACTTATTACGACTTTATTTCGACTCATGTAAAGCAAGCATTATTAAATTGTAAAGTATTGATTGCATTAAAATAAATTTTAACGCAATTATGAAGATTTCTAAAGCAGCATTTGCATTAGAAGTTATTTTTAATAAAACTATTAAACATTTTAAAGCAACCTGCTCAAATTAAAAAATTACACCAACATGAAATTCGCTAAAACAAGCGGACTTCAATGTATATATGAATTATAAATTCAAGCACGTGTTTTGCGCTATTGTTATAAAATTCACTAACTCAAACCGACTTTAATTATGTTACAGGTAAACTTTTCATTTCTTAAAATATAATTATTACCTTGAGCGATCATAAATTGATCTAACCCGTCAAACTGCAAAAAGTTTGAGTCTCTGAGATCTCGACTCTCAAGGCGCCAAAATTAAAGACCAACACCAGAAAAACCACGCAATCTAGATTTTATTAAGAGGAGTAAAAAACAAAAAATCGTGGCTAAAGTTACAGAACTTTTAATGCAACTTGCTTTAAAATTTAATCATAGACTAAAGTAATATTATTAGTAATAATATTAAACTAAAGTAATATTATTAGTTTAATATTAGTAATAATATTACTTTAGTCTATGATTTAATACTTCTAAAATATTTTATTAACCCTTAGCGGCCACTAGGGGTAAATATGTACCCCAGGCCAAATCACCTTAATTCAAGTTATCAAAAACTACGAAAAATCATACTTGTCGCGCCGTATATAGGTTGTGGATGAATGTAGGTTACTTGCATGGTACATAGAAGGAAGAAAAAAATATTAGTAGCGCTATAAACGATGAATTTCGGAAGGAGTAACGATTTTTTTTTCTGAAAAACGTCATTTTCCTGACTACATAATTTTTTTTTGTTAAATTATCTTGATATTGGCTCTTATAAACCATATTAAAAATTAAAACACATGTTTCAGAATGTTCATGAATTTTTTGAAGCCTCAATATTTTAAATTTGTCTTTCTAGACCGATTTTTTTGACTGGGGTGAAAAGTCACCCCCGTGTGGCCGCTATGTTACGGGAGCGAAGTGTGGCCGCTAAGGGTTAATGCAATCTTTGATAAATTTTAATACAGTTGCTTGACGGTTCTTTACAATTTGTTTTATATTCTAATGGAATGTTGCACTAAAATTTAATTTAATTGCTGTTATACAAATTAATGCACTGTACATTAAAACCTATTTTAATGCATGGGTAGCATTATTTTGTGATGGAAGCTAGCACTGGACCTACATGTAATGCAATTTGTATTACATAACCCATTTTTTTTAACTGTGTTGGTCGTGGTACCAACCACATTAAATTAAGTCATGCCCCATTAAAGTTCATTATTTGGTAAATATTTCATTTTATTTAGTAATTTGTCCTTGAACTAACATCTGAAAGTCATTCAAAAGAAGAACCTAAATTTCTATCGGAATGTAAAATTTTGCTCTCTTTCCGAATCGGGGGTCAAAAGTAGAGCTTTCCATTTATACAAATCAATTTGACCTTCAAATGACCTTCAAGGTAAAAGTCGATGTCGAATTAAAGATCACCAGCCGATGTCCCCTTCGACCCTTAACAAATTGCATTACAAGTAATTTTCTCCTATCTAGCATCGTTCTCGAGATAAAAGGCTGGCATTTTTTAAAAAACTCGCCCTGTATACCATGTAAGTTTAGCATAAAACTCCCTCATTTACTCGCGGTGTCCCAATAGGTACCTTATACCCCTTATATACCCAGTGTTTCATCAATGTTTACTATTGCAGTGAATGATTCGATGGATTAATTGGAAGCTCTCTTCTCAGTGATAAAAAATAATGTCTATCATACCAAAAGGGCAACAGGATTATTAAAATCTGTATATAATTATTATAAAAATCATGATCTGAGCTATTGGTTGGTCGTAAAATCATAAAGTTAAATTAATTTGAGTTTAATTTCTGAACAAGTCTCCAGGACAAACGAGGCTCTAGAATCAGTATCTTATAGCACCCTGTGAATTCTATAGATCTAGATTGCATTAGTAGCAGTAGCTAGTTTGTCAATTCATATATTTTAAAGGAGTCGTTTTGCTTGCCTAGAAACTCAAATAGCATCTGCAACGATATAATTCTTGCATATTTTTTTTTAAATAACGCCGCATATGCGAAAACTGGCGTCAGTAACTTTTTGGTAATTACATAAGCAAAAGAACAACTTGACGGAATTAATCTTTCTTCATCTTTATTCAAAAATTACTAAAATTGTGAAATTTTCGGGTATACCGCATAAAAGATAGAGTGTATAGACGAATTCACTTCACTGCTCAATATTTCACGTTGAGTTGCCAAATTCTTTACTCGTAGATTGCGACTTAAACTTTGCTGTTTACTAATAAAGTTTTTCAAATTTTATGAAGTTATGGCAGTCGTTAAAACAGCAAAAAAATCATTTGCTTTCGGGCGTTCAAAGAAAGTCATATCGAGCAAAAATAGGCATTTCCAGAATAATTTTTACTAGTTTAATGATAGGTTGACATCAACTAAAACAAGCAATGAAGAACAACCCTTCGCCACTATAGTTCGGTAATTATACATTTTTTAAGTGGGCGTGCTTTCCTCTAGAATGAGCATCTGAAGGACGTCCGGCTAATTGGTGTGAGAAAATGATCAAAAAGTCAGACCGAGGTTAGTCAAAATCATTATTCGATTATTCGATAACAAAACAAGTGAAGGTATCGGGATATACTACTAGGAGTCAGAAACCAAGCAATATTCAGCTACTAAGTTGGCACCCTTAGTAAATGGCCTTACGGTCAATTTCGAATAGCACACAATTGTTTGTTTGCCAGAAATCCCGACCTGCCGCCTTCTGACTTCTTAATATTTTCATTCCTAAAGAAATGCGTTGAGGACAGGTCAAAACTATGAAAATCGTTCTTCTGTCCAGTGTTTTCAGGGCTGTTTCAAAATAATGCAAAACTACTTAAAGCTTACAGGTAAATGACTTACAGCTTTTGGTTGCAGGTCTTGGTCATTCTTACTTTATTCGTCTAATTTAGTTTCGTTAGTTATGGATGTAAGAAATTTAACCTTTTTTTGTGTTCTTTTTATGATTTTCTGGAAGAACGTTTTCATATTTGCTACAACGAATTAAGATGGGCATGGTAAATTCAATAAATCTGGTTGTTAGATCAATTGTTGTAATCAACCAAAAGTCTGATAATGTGAGCTTTACATTTGAAAGCAAAATTAAAGTTTGAAGCTTTAGAAACTCATTTATGACAATACCACAAAATTATTATTATGAAAGTTTTATGATATCAAATTGTTTCTATGAATATCTATTCGGGTGGCAGAAATTAATTCAGCTACTGTATCATACGAGGTGCATCTGTATATAGAAACATAAGTATCATTGAAATGGAAAAATCAAAAAAATTTCCATATTATTATTTTATGTGTACCAGAGTATTAAATAATGCAATATGTAAATATATGAGCGCGATGGGTGGGGTTTGGAAATTTATGTCCTTGTATATGTTATGTAAGAAATGTGTGGTGTGTGAACGTGAGTCATAAAATTAACGCAAATTGCAATTAAATTTTTTAACAAGATTTTTATTTATATGAATGTACTCTAATTTTTGCTTCTTATTTTTTCTTTTCAGGTAAGAATACGAGTAAATCTATCCTGTTAGAGATGTTAAAATTTTGTAAGTTTTGTGTTAATAACCATTAAAATTCTAGCAATGAACTTAAATATACCGTAATAATACCCAGACTTCCTTCCTTCAATTTTATTATCATTCTGTCTTTTTTTTGTTTTGTTTTTAGGTTACGGAATATTTAAGTCAATTATAAAATGTTCATTGTCAATGTGCGCGATGCCGCTTATTTTAAACAAACCATTTTTCTTATTAGTTTTATTATCTCAACATGAACAAAAAAATAACAAAAGTTCATCATCAACGCTAATTTAATAGTTAATATAATTTATTCAACGGAAGTTTATTCTCTCAGAGACGATGATATAAATAAAAATGTGGTGTATATGATAAAATAAAGAATAACATAAGACATTGACTTCGTATAACAAACCAACATTTTTGCTTTCTTTTGTGTGTATTTCTAGCATTTCTTTATAATCTCGAGTCTCGGGCAAGTGGAAATAAATCATTTTCATTCACTCGGTGTTGTGTAATCCCTAAAAAAAATAGTCTATTACAATTTGATCCCTTCTTAGATATATGAGGTCTACGATTTTTTTTTTTTTTGTTATTTTGTAATTCGAACTCAATCAATCAAAATGTATACGAACGAACACGCAAGAAAACGAAAAAAAAATGTAGGATTTTAAATAAAAATGATAATGTATAAGATGCTGGGATATTATAATAGAAGTGGTTTTGTTGGGACTTATTTTTATATTATTTGCGGTTGGTCTAACAAGTGGAATGACGGGATTAGAATTTTAAATTGGTGTTTGTGCGACAAAGTGATTGCGCCTAAATTAATATTTGAAAAGAAACATTAGGTGATGTTGAATATATAGTAAATAGTTAATCTTAGAGATTGGGAATACTACCTGCTAGGTGTTTTTTTTCTTCAATTACCTACGTGGAGTGTAGTTGGAGTAGCAATTACGGTGAATTGTGAAAATAGAGTAGATTAAGCTAAAAATAATTTTTCTTGGTCGCCTATTGTTGTGGTATGATAGCAATAACAGTTGAACTCGATTTTATGTTGTTGTTCTTACGTGCAATACAATTATATTGCCCAATTAAAATTGCACAAAACACTTAAGTAATTGCGCAATTTGTTTTTTTGTTTGTTGGTCGAAAGTAAAACTCAACATTCGGCAATTCAATTTTAGCCAATTAAACGTGGTTTAAGTGGTTTATTATGGATTGTGGATGAATTAAGTAGCGCCTAGTTAGCTTCTGTTGCTGTACCGCCTGAACCTTAAGTTAATTTGTTTTTGCTCCGATGAATGTTTAATCCCGCGATCGTCACGTATCTATAACAAACTAGTCGCAATTGCTAAAGAAAAAGCGATTTTAGAAAAAAATAATGTTACAGTATGTAAAGAGTCATGTGGTTTTAAGAGCAGACATATTTGTTTAGACGATCTGGATCTACCATGGAAAGCTACCAAGGCAAGTAAAGGATGGGTAAAAAATGTTTCCGACAAAAGTTGTTTGCTTTTTACGTGAAATAAGATGCAGTTAAAAAAATTTAGGTTTGTATTCAAAAATTAAACTTCACCTTAATACGACCTTTATGTAATTTCAAGGTCATCAAAAAGAAATTTGATGTGTTCTCTCGAAAACAGATAAAATAATTTTGTCCTGGAACATTTTTTGATATAAGTCTTAATTTTCGAGAAATTTTGGTGGTATTATGAGCAACTTATTATTTCTATTTCTTTTCGAAATCATTCTGCCTTGACCTGAGGCCTCGAAACAGCCGTAAATTACCCCAAATGGGGTAAAACTGGAAATATCGAAAGAAATAAAGTTTCAATCGGTTTGAACATTGGGCTATAAAACAAAGAACATAGCAAACCAAAGTATCTTGTTTCCCAAAGTTTCCTTTTTCAGATTTTGATTCCCATACTTTGCATATTCCATAAGCAGAGCTGTCTTATTTTCCACACTCGAACAAGAATTTTCCACACTCGAACACTTTAAAGCAAAGTATAGAAATCGGTTGATTCCATCTTGAATTTAAATGAGTTGTCCGCATTCTGGAGCGTACCATTTCACAAAAAATTCTCACTTTGAAATCGCTGGGGTAATATTGATGCAGGCAAATATTATGTGGGGTATGTTACTCCTTACCCAAGAAAGTTTCGATACTCCTGATCTGATGAACACAACATTTTGATTGGTGATTCTCATTTACCGGATTTTTGTTATTTCCAGTAAACGATGAATAAAAACTGGATTTGACGGTAAGCCCGGTGAAACCGGAAAATTCAAATTCCTTATGTGTAGTAGATAGTAGTAGTGATGGTTCTATATATTGTTCAAGATTTACGGTGCGGTGATTAGCGCGATGGATTGAGTTTCATCAGTTTTTGATATTACAGACTTACAGATATTTCATTTTTTGTAGAATTTTCAAGATACGTTGAGACTTCGATATTTTTGAGAATATTTCGAAATTATTGATATTTGCAAATTATTCAAAGTTTTTGATATTTTTTGAGATCTTTAGGAACTTTAATATTTATTTAATGTACAAAGGTGTACGTAAGTATTGGTCTGCACCGTAACGTTTATGTTAACCAAAGACCAAACATTTGACTGATCCAAGAAAGGTCTATTTCGGCGACAAATAAAGATGAGATTTTTTGGCAGGTCATTATCCGATATTTGGCTCAACACTTCTGGAATGTGGTCACTCAGCACAACTACCCTTCCTATTGAAATTGTAATTGACCCTCGATGCAACATTGCCAAAGGTAAGGACTGGCAAAAGTCCCGCAAAGACTGTATTCTCAGTTTGGAGTGAGTATTCGATGTCTCAGTCTCACGAAAGAAAAACGGAAATGTCGTAAACATTTCATTGACCACTATTATGTGAGAATGGCAAGTTTCATTGAAAATTTTCACGCCAACTGTTTTAAGTTGGAAATGGTATGGTTTATCTTTCATCAAAATTACCGGTAGTATAGCTTAATTGTTTTACTGGCAAACAGTAAATGGAAACCATGAAATTTAAATTTTCGAGTATCACAGCAACAACCTCCAAAATCATGGATGATCACTCTTTATTCAACAATTATTGAAGAGGTTCTATTAATTCAGTATTTTGGTTAGTTGAATTATTGTATGCCTCGGTTGGCTGCTTCACTGACTTCTACTTTATAGTTCAAATTACACCCAATTTGACAGTTTTGACTCCGCATTCGACTACAGTTCTTTTAGTGATTTTGTTTAACTAAACCTCATTGTTAGACCCCATTTATCTAAGGAAAATCCATAGAGTGCAAACATTTTTTTTTTTTTTTTAAATAAGGGTGGGTGTTTGTAGCCCAGAGCACTGCGACCAGTGAGGCCTATTGTGTATCCCTAGAGGTTCTTAGCTGAAATGTAGGTCTATCTCCTTGATAAACGCCGCTACCTGATGCATATCCAGTGGGTCGGCATTAGGCCACTGGATTGTGTGCGCATTGAGAAACTTCAATCTTTTTAGGATGATAGCATTGCATGTGAAGAGTACGTGTTCCGATGTCTCCTTACCGCAGTCACAGAATCTGCACTGGTCCGGAAGGGACCTTCCCATTTTATGAAGATGGCCATTAAACGGGCCGTGCTCTGTTATAAACCAGGTAAGGGATCTTAGGGATTGGCGGTCCGTCCTCGGTGCCTCTCACAGACGTATAATATTGGAACTGACTAATTTCTTGGCCTGTCTCATCCCAATGGAGGACTCCCAAAATAAATTCCTATAGTTCTGCTCCCAGTCCCTTAAACCATCTGCCAAATGGGTTTTGAAAAAGCGATACTAGGACTGGGTCACAGGAAATCTAGGCTTGCTCTCACTTTTGCACAACGGTCTGTTGCCTCATTTCCCTTAATGGTGGAGTGGCCAGGAGACCACAAAAGTGTGACTTTGTTTGCTTTACCCAGTTCCAATAAATTGCAGTAGCAGCTCCAGATCAATTTCGAGTTGAACACTGAAGCTCCTAAGACTAGCAGAGCTGCCTGGATGTCCAAGATTATATAGATCTCGGTCTTCTTATATTTCTTTTTGAGACATTGAAGCACACATATCTCAGTAGCAAGGGTCTCTGCCTGAAAAACTGTGAGGGTGCTACCCAGTGATATGCATAGTTCTAGGTCGGGCCCGACTATCTCTGCACCGCTAACCCCCCCCCCCCCCCCTCCGTCTTTGACCCATCCGTATACCATACAGAACAGAAGCATGGCGGGGGAGGGAGGAGATAATATTCTCTATGCCCTCTCCGGCAACCTGATGGTAAAATTCCTCTGACAGTCGATTGTCCTTACCATCAAATCTGATAGTTGGATCAATTCCTCCTTGAGATTTAATTTATGTAGTACTGTTGTGCCCTGGCCTCATGGTTTTAATTTTTGTAGTAATTTTCAGGCTCAGACCTCTTGAACCGGCTATACTTTTTAAGCTAAGGGTGCCAACAATTGGGAAAGTTTTAGGCGGAAAAGGATGAAGTACTTTATTCATTCAAAACTCGGTGTTTTGTTGTTCAGGTCGTTAAAAAAGAGCCCTAATTGACAATCTTAATACTTTTGTTCCTAATTCACATCCGGAGAAAGTTACATAAAAGAATTATGTTGAAGAAATTATGAAATACCTAATCAAATCGTAAACAAATAATAATTAAAGTTTGCTAATTTTTAATAAGATTTAGCAATAATATTTCCACCTTGATTAATTACCTAAATTTCATTAATTTATTATCCATTCACTTATAGGTTTATATGTATGAGCCGAACTTTCACGTCACTCCCCTAAAAAAAAAAACTCAAATTCAATTACTTTAATCTGGTTTTAGAAAATCAAATCAACACAACAACACAGCGCCGCGCACCTCGCAGCGGGCTAACTAATTGCATTTCATTTAATCTCCGTTCGAGTTTAAATGTCAATCATTGATCCAAAAATTTTGATAAACAGCTGAACCGAAATTTTTTTTGTAACTGTTTCAACAAAGAAGCAACGTAATATTTAAATTACAATTTTGTTTCTTAACCTTGGGGTTTGAGTTTTTAAAACATACATTTTAGCTTTCTTATTACTTTCGTTTATGAGTCGCTTAGTTAGTTACCACAGTTAAGTGTTGTGCGATTTTTTCCCCATTCGTTAAATTCAAAATTTACAGATTTTATCTTGTGAGATTAAGTAATTAAGATTTTTTGTATAAAATAATCGCATTACATATTTTAATTAGTAATTTAGGTTATTTAGTTTTTTTGGTGTCTGCAACAGTGACCCTCGCGACTATTGTGCTGGTTGGTGGAATTTTCTCACTTTGACTGTCTGGTGAATTCTAGTGTATACAAATATGTATCAACATTAAAAATATGAAATTCTCATGATAATTGTTGAACCAAAACATTATTTTGTTGTTGTTATACAATGAGCGCACAATACATATGGTTACCGTTGGTTTGTTCGTTCGCATGGCACGCATAAGTAAAATATTTCGCATGAAAAATAATAATTAAGTAATTTTTCCAAATTTACAACATCAACAACAACAACAACAGCAACAAAATGTATTAATATTAATAATAATTTTTATCTTCGCTTGTAATTTTCAAGTGACCAAGCATAAAATGTATCGTACATTATCTAGAATATTATAAATTTGGCGTATAGTTGGGTAAATATTTATGCAGGCTCTGTTTTTTTGTGAGTTATTTATGGATCAAGATAAAATAATTTAATGCCCTTGAATATATTCACTACCTCATGAAGGGCATATGAAAAAATATATTAGGTTAATATTTGTGAAACTGAAAAATTTCGTAATTGCTCCTGTGCGAACTTCGAGTGTGTAAATAGGTAGTTAGTTCATCCTAAGGAAAGTCGCTTTAAATTTTAAAGGAGGCACTGCGACACAGTTAGGTAGAAAAATGACAAATAAATTATAGCAAACCGGTAATAAATGATAAGATTTTGTTGTAATGAAACTACCTATCGAAATACGAGAGCAGTCTGAAAAAATCTCCTTTTGGCTTAATGTACACTTGTCGCAGCGGTCTTCCTCCTTTTTCATACCTTTCGAAAAGCTGTAGTTGGTCAAACCTTTCGCCAACACTCAATAGAAACTGAAACTCTTTCAAGTTTCGTTTTGATGATCAACAAACGCGGCACCCATCGCCCAGATAACTTCTAATGCGATCTAATGCGATGTTTGCAATGTCAGCTAACTCACCCAATTTGGTTTGATAATCATCCAATACTACATAATGAATTTTTGCAATGATATTACAAGTCGTAACCTCTTTTGCCCTTACAATATCAGAATAGCGCTTATAAATAATTCCCTTTGAACGAAATGTGCTCGGAAAATATTTATCGAGTTTTGTTTTAGTTGCGGTAGTTAAGTGTTAAGTGTTTTCCCAGGCAAAAAATAATATTTAATCAAAACTCGAAATTCAATTTTTATGCATTGTTTAGTGTTTATACCGTCAAAACTGCCATGCCACCATTAAACATGGTGTTTTGAAAGATCAAGGATGCTCTTTACGACGAAACTATTCCAGGATTGTCATTGAAATTATACCGAGATATTTTGGAAACAAATAAACAGACTGTTTTCCAGAATTCCAATTGATTGCCAGATTGGATTTCAAAGTTCATAGAATATAATTTGTGTAATATAACTACTTGCTACAAAAAAATAAGTGACAATCCGCCAAAAGGTGTAAGAAGTATGGCTGTAAAGTGGTGCACTTGGAATGATACTTAAAATAAAATAGACCTTCAGTGTCTTTGATACATACGTTATTGTTCATAAAATAATGGGAACTTCGATTTCGTCTAGTTTAGTGCTGATCAACTACTACAATTCTAAAGGGTCGCTTGCTCGAAGAGGAGGAATTTGGTATGAATTGAGCACTATCCTCGTGGCTTGATTGTTAGGGCAAAAGTGTCATCATCACTCGGTCTCCCGTTTATGTAGATTTGGCGCTTAATCATTATTTGTTGTCTTTATCTAAACACTTCCCTTAGTCTACTAAAATGAATTGCCCAAGTGCCGCTAGTAATCTAAGTATTATACACTAACATGGTGACCGTCATTCGTGATGTACTATTTATATTTTTAAGCTTTTCAAAACAGTCATTTGAAAGTAACCCGCGAAACAAGCATAACATATGCGCTGATTCTTTTTTTTCAAAGTTTGACACCGACTTATTTACGTTACATTTGCTGCAAATCCTCAACGGAAAGAAATAGCTGATAATTTATACTAACGTGAAGTACCTGCAGATAGATCTGATTTGATGGTTCATAAATTTGGTGGAATATGGAATATTTAAGGTAGAGTTTAAGCTCTTGTATAGTATCGAAGCGTGATTTACTGAACGCATACATGTTCGCTTACATTGTACGAAGATGTTAAGTTCAACACTGTGGAATAAACTGAAATAATATCATAAGACGAGCTACGCATAGAAGATGGAAAATGGAAGATGTTTTCAAAAATATTCGCACAATTAACTTTACACAACAACAATGGTTTTCCAAGTTATCAACGTTTAACCATTGCTGGTTAAACATACCAAAATTAAATAGCGCTTGATTTTCAACATCGCTATCCTTATTTGATATTTTATGAAATTTGACACTTTATGCCACCTTTTGCAGCGATTGTCAGTTCGGCAACAATCGGCTCGGCGACATTCAATATGGCTGAGGTATAAAATATCAGAAAATTAATGAAAATTACAGTACACTTTTTTTGGGCGCTGATGAAATTTCCCAAACAGACGGATGGTAAAAGAAACAGAAAAATAAAAACTGGAAAAGAGAAATAAAAAACCTTTTGAGCTTCTGGCGAAAGAATTCTGCAATTTTTTTTCTATTGGTAATGCTGGTAAAAATGCTAAGTAATTTCTTCAAAAGTGCCGTCGTCTCGGAAACATCGCTGAATTAACCGTCGCCGAGACGACCGTTGCCGAGTTGTCTGTGGCTGAGTCGACTGTTATCGGGTGGACCATCACTAAGTTGATTTAACCGAGTTGATGTCGACGAGTTGACCGTCACCGTTATAAAAAAAAATTTCCGTTCCATGTTTATAACGTGTAATTGCTAATTTGTATGTTATGCATTATTAGATGAATTAGAACTTTGTAAAAAATTTCTAAAAGTTTGTTGTTTTACAGTTTATTGTGAAATACCTGCCACTTTTCATCGACAAATAAACTGAAAACTCACTTATTTAAATCCATTTTAGCTCTAGTTAGCCGGGTGACCCGTTAAATACTACAGGGCGACCTCTTATTTAACAAAAGAAATTGGCCTTAAGTAATTTTTTTAATAAATCACACGAGTTATACACGCTATTTTTTCTACGATACAATAGCCCTGTAACATTTATAAATAAGTAAAAACATAAAAAATTACAAACTTGTACGGATCAACACAAATTTATTAAACCATTAAAACATTTGGGTTTTCACAAATCGTGTAGCAATATTAAGAAATCGTTGTGTAATGAGAATATTTCCACACGATTTTAGTATACGACGCAAAGGCTCCTTTTCTTATATAATTTAAATTCAAAAATCATCATCGAAAGCATAGGTTACTGCACTATCGTAGAAAAATAATATTTATGTGTATTCGCCCATGGAAAACTTAAATTAACTTAAACATTTCAACGAATCTTCGTCAAATTTTATCTGTCACTTAAAAAAACTTATGAATGCAAAATTTTTCGTCCAAACTTAAAAAAAATTAAAACAAGACGTCAAAAACATTGTTTTCCCTTGTGCAAAAGTGGAAATTCTAAATTTATCTTTTAAATTTCATATTCTCACTGAAATCTTTCGTTTTATTTTTAATTTGGCAACATTTGTGAAACCGAAACTAAAAAAAAATGATTGAAGCACAAATTGATCCTACTAAAAACTAAAATACTATTTTCTAAAAGTTATACGAAATTTTCATGGAATACCCTTAAAAATCAAAATTACTCTAAAATAAAAATTATAAATACAAAATCGCTGTCATTTACTAAATAATTTTTAATTTCTCTACGGCTGAAATGTCAAAACAACTTTAAAAAAGTTGGATTCGTTAAAATTTTTAATTTTAACATTGGAATGAATATAGAGCAACACGAAATCGGTATCTTTCATCAATAAGAAAAAGTAAGAGAAACTATTTCATTAGAAAAATAGAAACTGCTTCGTATAATTCGCAACGAGTATGGAGCGTTTTAAAGGAAATAATGAAAGGAAAACGAGATAGTAGCATAGATCGCATCATAGTTGATAACCATGAATACTGTAACCACAAGGAAATTGCAAATGTTCTAAACAAATTTTATGTCGATAGTATCAAGATCTTAAATGGACAAATTCCAAGCGTACAAGATGATTTAGTCGAGATAAGGGCATCAGCGAAAAGGAAATTCGCTTTGAACCAGATTACATTAGTAGAATTAAAGGATATAATCACAAAAATGTGTGATAAGCGAGACGTACACGGATTGAAGCCAAGTATGATTTTGAAAGCTATGGATGTTATTGGCGAAAAATTGTTATCAATGTTCAATACTTCTTTAATGGCGGGTCAATTCCCTAAATGTATGAAAGAAGCGAATATTATTCCTATTCCAAAAATAAAAAACGCAAAATATCCAGAGGATTTTAGACCAATTAATATGCTGGACTGCTGTGAGAAAATCTTAGAAACTGTCGTAAAGATACAACTAATCGAATTTTTAAACGTGGAAGGGATATTAATAGAGCAACAATCGGGATATCGTAAGGGATATTCATGTGAATTTGCATTAAACTTAGTATTGAGTAAATGGAAGGAATCGAGAGACAGGGGTGAATATACAATTATAGTATTTTTGGATTTCCAAAGGGCATTCGAAACAATTGATCGAACAATATTGTTGAAAAAGTTAACAGAGATAGGAATTACAAATAACGAATGGAAATGGTTTAAAAGTTATTTGAGTCATAGGAGTCAAAGAACGAAAGTAGTGCATGAAACATCTGATAGATATTCTAATGAGCTTGGTGTTCCTCAAGGATCCGTTTTGGGTGCCATACTATTTATAGTTTATATCAATGATATAGTAAAAAGTCTTAAAAATTGTCACATAAATTTATTTGCGGATGACACCTTGATTTATTATAGTGGAAATAACATTGAAGAAGTTGTTGATAATATTAACGGTGATTTGGAACGAGTACAAAAATGGCTAAATGGAAACAAATTAAAGTTAAATGTTAACAAGACAAAGTGTATGGTTATTGGTAAAGCAGATTATAATTGTGACATCAGAATTAATCAGAGTAACATTGAGCAGGTAGACACTATCAAATATTTAGGGGTAATAATTGATAAGAGGTTGAAATTCAGTGATCATGTGTCTTATATAGGAAGCAAAATAAATCAGAAGATTGGTGTACTGAAGAGATGCCATAGAAATTTGAGCTATTTAAGCAAAAATAGTATATATAAGGCAATAATTGCTCCTCATTTTGAGTATTGTCCATCAGTGCTATTTACATGCAGTAGAGAAGATAAGGAGTACCTCCAAAAACTTCAGAATAAAGCGATGCGAGTCCTGCTAAACGTCCCAAAAACAACAAGTATTCGAAATATGTTGGAAACATTATGTTTTATGAGTGTAAATCAAAGAATAGTATACAATGTATTAATAATTATTTATAGAGTTAAAAATAATTTGGTTCCTAGTTATTTAACAAATTTTATTTCTTATGTGAAAGATAAAACTGATTATAATTTAAGAAATAGAGATCAATTTTTGTTACCATTTTTTAAGAGAACTGAAAATCAAAATTCTTTGTTTTATAAGGGAATTGACTTATTTAATAAAATTCCAAGTGATGTTAAAGTTTGCCCTAATATAAATGTATTTAAGAGGTTGTTAGTCAAATTTATAAAAGAAAATGTAGATTAAATTTTCTTAGTTAAATATTAATTGTTAAATTTATTATAATTATGTAAAGCAAATATTGAAAACTAAATAGCTTCAAAAGCTAAATAAATAAATAAAATAAAATACATAAATAAATAAAAATTTTTTAAAGTTTATAATTTCTCACTAGTTGACCTTTATTAAGTGACATCTAATTTAACGAAGATTCGTTGAATTTATTAAGTGACGTTAATTTTCCGCTGGGCGAGAATACTGAAATTATATCTACCGCATTTTTAAGTTTTGGTAATTCTTAATTTTCAAGTATATAATTTTTCGCTGGTCGCCATTTTAGGTTACTAAACAATTATGCTGAATATAGATGAGCAGAATCCTGCAAGCAGAAAAATTAGAATACACACGTTTATACGGCATGAAATACATGAATTTTGCTTTCCGAGCAGAATTCTGCTTTGTGTCTCAATTTCTAATTTTGCTGCGAATCAGTAGGCTACATTACATAAAAGATAAAAAATCTAGTACAATTTGTATATTTTTTATTTTTTTCAATGAATTTTTTTAATTTGTTGACAGAAAATAAGTTTTGTGTGGCAATGGCAAGTGTCAAATTGGAGGATAAAAATTAAATAATTTGTGACAAAATAAAACATCATTCATTTAAAAAATTTGTACATTAAAATTAAATATGTATCAAATAAATACCACAAATTAAAATTTTGCTTGTCAAAAAGGACGCTCATGTAATTCAATGAAATTCCTGCCGGCAGTGCTGCTATGTAGCAGAAATTCTGCTCATGTGTTTCCAGCATTAAAATGGAATAAGACAAATACTGAAACAAAACATTAATTTTTGCAACCAAATTACAACATAAATCCAAGAGGACATTGATAAAATGGAGAAGCAAAAATGAAATCCATGTTTAAAAGGCCAAAATGGCACTAACATAGTATATAACAAGTAAGATGAAATAAATCAAATTAAGGAACATTAAACATTAAAAAAGTTTCTTTTCCTTCAAAGCGAAAAGTGGAATACTAACTATATCGATAAAAATGCCAGGGTCAACAGCATCAAACCACAAATTCTTCAATTGCTGTTAATAACAAAGATATTATGTAAGTAAATAAACTGAGAGGTATAAAATATTTACTGTTTTTACAAAAATAATTGACCGGAAAGGAGATGCGGGTTGGTTAGGTTACTTACTTATCGAATAATAAGAATAAAACGTTTTCTCGAAGAGGAAACAATTTGGAGAAAGAATTCTCGACTGATTTTTCAAACTTTATTTTGACATTTAAAAGATAGCACTTTTGTCAGTATCATACCTGAATACTGAAAATCGTACATGGTAGAATTAAAATTGAATGAAAATGAAAAACTGTGTAACAATCTAACGAACTACAACTTATTTTAAAGGATAATTGGAATTTTAAAAATTAGAATTTTGTTATTTGTATACTTTAGTATTGAAATGTTGAGAAACATTGTTGATCAAATTTATGAGCAACGGTGCGTTACCATTTATTCAAGGATTTTATTCACAATATTTCAAATCCAATTCAAGAAATGGTAAGTTTTGTTTATATGGGGATTCTGGTCTATCTGATTTTGTCTCTACGCAATTTTGAATTGAAATAATTCTACTCTTAGTTTCATCATTACATGTTTTTTCTAAAATCAATTAGGACATTAATTAAAATGATACAATTGCCCTGATACAATTAGGCAAATTACTAATTTAGCAACTACAACATTTCACATTTCAATAAACACAATCGGCAGGCAAAAATCAAAACATTTCTATTAAGATAATTACATTTTATAAGAACCCTTTTTAGTATGTAACTAAACAAAAGTGTATTTGCCAGCCTCATCAAATGTACATTTATACCGATTCCAAAATTTTCTCTAATTACCAATAAAAAAAAAAACAAAAAGAAATGCTAGTCAATAAAAAGTATACAATCAAGAAACACAAATACCTTAATTTAATAGACTTAATACTAAAACTACAAAAGAACAGCCGAATATCTCTTTTATGGTACCGAAATTACCGGAAAATTTATTATTTTATTCCTAATTTTTGTTTAACGAATATTCTCCACCTTGCTTTACTTTACTGTGTGTGTATAAGGATATTTACCTTTGGTTCCGTTTTCTTTCCGTTGGTTGGTTATTTTAACTTAATTTTTATTCTTCATTTTATTACACTTACACACTTTTTTGTGTTTTTTGTTTTCTTGGCATGGCTGTATACAATACAATAGTGGATATCTTACTCGAATATTTTTCTTAATTCAATTTTAACTTAAGTTTATGACTATTTTATGTTTCGGTGTAATTACATTTCATAAATTATGACGATTTTTTTTTCTTGTGGTGAGTTTTAGGACGCGCGATGGATGCAGAAATATAATAATGTATGCTGTCCTGTAAGTGAAGTGAGAGGTGATTTGCGTCTTTCAACGAGTGTAGTCTACGAAAACTATATGATTTTATTTCAATTAAAATTTTCTGCTTGTACTGCTCTGTTCCGAAAAGATGTGGTAATATTAGCAACAAAAAAGAATGTTGTTATAAAGAATTATTAAAGTCACGTTTCATTTATTAAACAGTTCGTTGAACTAAAGATTTCTTCTTTTCTAATGAATTATTTGTTCTTTTATTGCAAATTTGGAATTTTCATATTCTCTTTGTATAACAAGCACAACAACAATATTAGGAAACGTAAATGAAAATTAAGTTAAGTACCTTTAAGTAAAAAAATCTTATTTTGTGTGGGTGAGGTTTATTTTGAACATTTTGTGATTCTTGGAAAAAATTCGAATCACAATGACGTATAAATGTATGAGCCGAGTCATCTTTAAAAGGGGATAGTGCGTGAATGAAGTTACCTGTGGTGTAGTGTGCTGCTATAATAGCCGCATTTCTTGACGCATAGTGATCCGGATCAGATCAAATTTACATTGATCTGATCCGGATCACTATGTGTCAAGAAATGCGGCTATTGCAAAAGTCAAATTTTGTAAAGCTTATAACTTTGTAAAATAATCACAGACTGTTGGTTTTTGCTAAATTATCGTACACACATTGTGACGAAAAAATTGAAAAACCTGTTATGACGTAGAGAGCTGTTTTAAGTAGAACAACAAAAAAACAGATTTGTGGCCAATACTGAAGCAAAATCTGATCGAAATTTGGGGCTTCTTGGTTGAGAAGAATTTATCACCCTTTCTTTCCTCAGGAACAAATTTCGTGCAATAATACTATTGTCACGAACATTTTATAAAATTGTTTAAGAGAGAGACAGGCAGTGGCAAACAATATGATTGTTCAATACCAATGGTGGTGTGGACGATATGGCCGAGAGAAATAGCTCTCCACTGGAAAGTTATTCCCCAAACCATAATGAAATAATTTGCCAATATTGCTAAGGAAATTTGAAACTTACTAAAACGAAATGAATGCCCAAAATTTGAAAAAATTTCATTACATTTGTGGTTTTGGGCTCCATGAAAAAACTCGCAAAGTAAATAAAACAATTCCCTCCTTTGCTTGGATTTAAACATTTAGTTTATTTTCATAAATTCCAAAATACGAAACTATTCAGGAAAATTGAGATTTAATTTTCAAATTATAATGGAAATCTCCCATTCAGAAAATAAATATCTCCCGCGTACCTTAATTCTTAAAAAAAATGAAATGAGACCCGAGGGCGTTAATTCACTGTACCGTTAAAACTAACATGACAACAAATTTTTGGAATACACAGAAATGAAATAACTCCCAATAGTAAATGTTTGCGACTTACTTCATTTGGACTTAATTCCTAATAAAATATTTCGCCATGTTAAAAAATTCACCCCTATTATTATTGTCGAGTCGATCGACATTCGACACGACTCTGTATTGCGTTTTCGTTTTTTCATTTGACAAAAACAATATGAAAAAGGGAAAGGCAACACAGAGTCGTTTCGATTGTCGATCGACTCGACAATCATAATAGGGGTGTATAACTCCCATATTTTTTTGGTTAATTATTTTGCCTGGACAGAATACAAAAGTGTTGGGAGTTATTTCATTTTTATCTTGGGAGTAGTTTGTCTTTTTATGTGAGGTATTTACTAAAGTATGTATTCCCCAAATTTCGTTTTCGAAATACAATCCCAACAATTTTTTTGAAGACTTACATATTTCAGTGTTCAATTTTCTAGAAAAGGAAGATTTCATTTTTAAATATTCTTGATAATGGGAATTTCCATTCTAATTTTAAAACTAAATCTCCATTTTCCAGAACAAAACTTTATGGAGTAAAAAAATAAAAATTGGAGTTTGTTTAATTTTTTTTTGGAGAGTATTTGCATTTCTTAATTTGGGGAGTTATTTTATTCGAGAGTTATTTTCTGTTGTCGGACGTCATATATATGTCTTTTTTATTATAACTTATACAGTGATGTGAAGGAATAATCAGTTTCTCGAGGATCAAATTTGATTTAAAATTTCGACCATTGCTGTTGGTCTGCCCAAGTGTGTTGTAAAACAAATGGGTGGCTCCCTCTTTAATGGGACCGAGAATTCTTCTTATGAGCTCACGCTCAGTTACAGCGATTTTCTAGCTGTTTTACGTTGCTAGTGTTCAAGACTCGCAACCAAAGGTGATAGCATTCAAATTTTGATATTGGCGTAAATTCTTGGTAGCCTGCTGCGATCCTCGATGAAATGTCCACAGAAACGGAGTTTTGATCAGTGATCCTAGGTATTTGAACTCACTCACCTTTTCATATTGGGTATCTCCTAAAATGAAGTCCTTACGAGTCGGCCTTCTCGCGGTCACCATGTATTTGGTCTTCGGCTCATCGATCTGAAGGCCTATTTGTTGGGCTGTCAATTATAATGGGATGAGGACCTCTTTCAGAGAGATGATGTTGCGACCCAGAATGCACATATCGTCAGTGTATGCTAATAGCTGGGTTGATTTATAATACATGCAGCTACGCTACGCCATATTGAGCTGACGAATGACATACTCCAATGATAGGTTGAAAAGAGTTTGAGCTATTGGGTCTCGTTGCTGCACTCCAGATGTTATCTTAAAGGCATCCGAAATTTTGCCTTCTATTATCACCTTACATATTGAGCCTTCCATTGAAAGCTGTCATTTTGACGGTATGCGCAGATAGGACAATACGTTCCATAACTTATTCCTCTTAATTCTGTCGTACGCCTGTTGAAAATCTATGAATAGACTGTGTAACAGGGGTGTCCTTTTCAAAGCATTTCTCCAGCACAATCCTCAGCGTGAAAATTTGATCGGTCGTTGATCTATTTGGTCGAAAACCACATTGATCACCCAAGATCCTCTCGCTATATAAGTTGATAACTTTGCTGCAACTACGTTGGCCAAAACCTTGTAGCCCGTGTTCAGCAAAGCTTCCTTATTATGAAGTGGACAAATAAGAGCCGTCTTCCACTCTACTGCGATTTCTTCTCTAGACCAAATTGTTGATATTAGCTCAAACATGCGGTAGAACAGATAATCACCACCATATTTGAGCATTTCGTTGCAGATACCATCCTAACCAGGTGTCTTGTAATTTTTCATCTACGATATCACGATTCGCACTTCATCATATGATGGAGCAGGTGGTGGTATCATTTCGATACTAATATTGCCTTGAAGCAAGAGGGGTTGTTGCTCGGAAGGTGGTGCCTGTTTATGTAAAAGTGAGGAGAAATAATTTCGCCACACTTCGTGGACGGTTTTAGTGTCCATTTCCAACTGACCGGATTTGTTGCGGCTGCTACGTGGATGAAAGTCTGTAGCTAATTCTCATATGCAACGATATCTATCTCTCAGGCTAGAATTTTGGATTTTGCGTGCCTGTTGTTCATGCCATTCCCGTTTCTTCCGTCTACATAGCCGATTAGCGATATCCTCGCAGTCAAGTAGGCGTTATGGGGTTGTCGTGTTCTTTGCGATAGATTTTGTTGATGTGCGCGATCTTTCTCCCGAATAGCACCAATACAATCATCACCAAACCAGATTTTGGCCTATGGTGGACTTTGAGGCATCAGTTACCGCCGTTTTGATAATGTCCCACTGTTCTTGAACGGCGTCAGGAAGTGGTTTATTTTCCAAGATTTCTGATACAGTCATCCCGTAGGTGGCCCTGGTAACTTGGTTGTTCAATGCCGCAGTGTTCCAACGAGTGATGCGCTGGAAGCAATGATTATATGTGGTTGATAGATGAAATTTTAATTCAGCAACTACCAGGAAATGGTCTGAATCAATGTTAGCTCCACGTTTAGTTTTAATGTTTTTAAGGCTAGAAAAATGTCTCTTGGACAAGAGGGTGTGATCGATTTGGTTGACCGTTGTCCCGTCGCTTGATTTCCATGTGGCTTTATGAATACGCTTATGTGGGAAGTATGAGCTGGCAATCACCAAGTTGTACAGTGAAGCTAGCTCGATGGTGCGTGTCCCGTTGTTGTTTGATGTATGATGCAAGGAGTTTTGGCCGATAGTGCTTCGATATGTACTGCCAGCACAGCCAATTTGAGCATTGAAGTCGCCCAAAACCAGTTTAACGTCATGTTGCGGAATTTTGCTCAGGACGATTTCGAGCTGGTCGTAGAAAGCGTCTTTGATTTGATCAGGCATGCCCTTGGTGGGGGCATGAATGTTCCCAAATGAGATGTTAAAGTGACGTCCATGAAACCTGAGTGTACAAATCCGATTACTGACAGGCATGAAGTCAGTCACAAATTGACAATATCGATTACTAATCAAGAAACCGACGCTAAATTCATGTTTATCCATGTTATTGCTATGACAGAGAGTTAGTCCGAAGCGAGAGTCTTATTTCCTGTATAGCGCTACGATGTCGAGCTTATATATAGAGGCTTGTTCGCAGAGTTGATGGAGGCTCTCCGGGCGGTTTAGGCTGAGTACGTTCCATGTTCCAAATTTAAAATCGTTGTCCTTTTATCGTGTCCGAGGTCGTTGTTGTGAATCCAAAAATATCCGAGGCTCATATTGAGGTTTCGTAACAAAAATAGTTTTACAGGTTGGGCTGTTAACCCAACGCCAACCTCCTGTAGAAGGGCCACAGCCGTCACACTTTTGCTTACTCCTTTAACATAAAGTTTCTAGTGGCCGCCACGAAGAGACAATGTGAGCACTTGCTGAAGTTGTATCCCCTGTCCCCCTGCATACACAGCAGCCTAACCACCATTTACAACTAAAGAACGTAAATACATACACTGGCCATTGTTCTCGCCGCACAGATTATTAATGCTTTCATTACTGACTGATTACGTCTAATTACTAACCCTTTTTTACTATTACTGACCGCTTGAAGTGTAAAACGCTACTTTTTCAACAAGCAACCGCAGCGTATATTTTTAGAAATAATTTTTAATAACAGCCCCAAACCTTTTAATTTCTGACCAGAAAATTGTTTAGAAACAAAGTTTTTCATTTTATTTTCAAGTAAATTTGTAGCGTTTACAATTCCATAATAAACAAAAGTGTACGGACAGGGTTATACAAATAGTACAAACCGCTCTGTATAAGAACATTCTATAAAAGCAACCTCTGTATAAGCAATTTTTTTCATTCCAAAAATTCCATATAAGCAACCAATGTTTTTCGATTTTGGCTTATTTTAATTTTCATTTAAACAAGAGAATATCTATAATTAATATATCAGGAGTGCGTTCACGAACTCTACATTGTAACAAATTGTTACAACTGTCATTGTACAAATGACATAGCAGTTAACAATGATATTGTTACAAACGTCAAATTTGCTACCAAAACAAACTTTGTTTAGTAAAATTTTGTTTCTTCGTTATCATAAATACATATAATAAAAAAAATAATTATTTAATTAACAAGAACCAATATTCATTTCACGTATTCATTTGTATCGAATAAATTATTTTCATCCATAAATTGATCAATACGATCAGAATCCATAATTGTTTCTTTTAGTGACAGCTGGAAAGGCAGTATTGAGTAGAGTTGTAAATGACGTTTGTAACAATAAGGGGAAATTTTGGTTTAGGTTTATGAACAATACAAAGCACGTTGCTGTGGTTACAACCGAGGTTTATGAACGCTTTAGAACTGTCATTGTTAACAATATTGTTACAATTTAGAGTTTATGAACACAGTCCTTGTGTGCAAGTAGAAACTCTGCCTTTTTTTTGGTCAAATTCCACTTTATTGAAAAGATACTTGTTACAAAGCCATTCTATCTATGATCTTTTGTAATTTATCGGGTAGATGATGAATGCCTTCGCGATAGAAACTTGATAGTTTTGAAGCAAAATAGTCGCATCGAGCCATTTTCGTGAAGCGCTCGACTTTCAAATATGATGGATTACATAAATATGATTAAGTTAGCTTTTTTACAAATTTGATTTAAACTCTTGGCATGAATATTCATTTTTCAACTGTTGCTGAGACCTGGTCTGAATCAACCCATGTTTTTCTGCGGATAGGATCGTCATACAAAACTAACTTCTCATCACCCGTAATGATTTTCTGCAAAAAATTCTTTTTTTTTACCGAGAAAGAAAATCAGATACCAACTATTCGGTCAGTTTATGGGGGAACCTATTTTACTTCCTTCTGTATCTTTTCCATTGCATGAAATCGAAGTGATATTGCTTGCTGAGTAACTCCTAACTGCTCTGCAAGCTCTTTTTGAGATTGGCACGGATTTTCATCCAGCCAAACTGTAAGTTCCTCGTCTTCAAATTTTGTTACTGCACCTGGGGGTCAATTCTCGTTCTATGAAAAAATGGAATGAAAAAAATCTTTCCATTTCACTTCATAAAAAAACAAATAGAATCATGCGCAAGCACAACTGCAAAATGTCATTAAGAAAAAGATATTTTGGAAATTTTTATGTAATTTTTATGCGTTCTTTTCCATTTGGACAACCAGAATCGCATATTGCTGTTGCGTGAAAAGATACTAATGAGAAAGACGTGACGTCTTTCTCATTAGTATCTTTTCAGGTTTTCACGCAACAGCAATATGCGATTCTGGTTGTCCAAATGGAAAAGAACGCATAAAAATTACATAAAAATTTCCAAAATATCTTTTTCTTAATGACATTTTGCAGTTACGCTTGCGCATGATTCTATTTGTTTTTTTATGACACATTTTACTCTATTCTAGTTTCGTAGTAGGCGGTTCTTTATTATTTCTATACTGTATTCACAACTGTACATTTTTCATTTTAATTTTCATTCTTTCGTAAAAATGGAGAAGTAAGGCAGAGTATCAATTTCTTTGAAAACAAAATTATCAATTTTAAATGAACTTCAAGATGGCAAGACACCAACAGAGATCTGCAGAAGCTACAATATCCATAAGTCGACTTTAACGAGGATAAAAAATAATAAAGAAAACTTGAAAGAATTAGCCTCAAAAACGTATGTTAATCAAAAAACAATCAAGCGAATGAAACCATTAAAAAATCCTGATCTTGATGATAAACTATACACATGGTTTTTACTACGAAGAGAAGCGAACGAATTGGTTTCAAACGAGATGCTCAAAGTAAAAGCACTAGATTTAAAAAGGGCACTCAATGGACACGAAGAATTTTCAGCCAATGATGACTGTCTTGATAAATTCAAAAAACACCACGGCATAAGAATTTTGACGGTTTCCGGTGAAAAACTTTTCTGCAATGCGGAGAGTGCTGCTACATTTACAAGCGATTTGAAAAGGATTATTGCCGAAAATGGGTTTTTACCGGGACAGATCTACAATTGTGACGAAAGCGGTCTGGTTTACAAGGGTTTGCACAAAAAAACAAATGCTACCGTTTTCGAAAAAACTGCTGTTGAACGGAAGACCATGAAGGAAAGGGTCACCATTATGTCGTGTTGTACTCCTGGTGGTAGTGATAATTTTTTAATGTGCAGTGGGTTGTGTAAATGTGTTGTTCACTACAAATGTGCTGGTTTCAGGAAAAATGCATTTGACTTGATTTGCAATTCTGATAACATTTTCTGGTTTTGTGACAAGTGCAAAGACATCTACAAGGTGCAAGTAAATAGTTTAAGTGAACTGGTTGGTACAATCAGAAATATAGACAATTACGTTAAAAAAATGGAAGAGCAAGCCCAAGCGCTTACTTCTGATCCAGTAGAACCAGTTACTCTACCAGTCACTATACATTGCATTGTGGTTGCTCCAGATCACATCATCGCTGATGATTTTCCAGACTCAAGCGCATCTGTTTTGCCTGGTGCCGCTAAGTCCGAAATCTTTGGTACCAATATAATTGGTGGAAATTCATGTGCTGAATCTTTCAAGCCTGTGTCTAATAACTCGTATGTGTCTGGTAGCACATTTGCTGATGTGGTATCTTCGGCAGTTATTTCGAGTGTTGCGAGTACGTCTGCAAAAGCGAACAGTATTGATATATCGTGCGGTCCAAATGTTAATAAAAAATCGTTGCCATCATCACGAACTATCCGGAAGAACATACGAAATTTTAATATTCGTGGCACTAATACCTCACCTGATATTTATATTAAAACTATTGCACCGAAATGTTGGCTTGATTTGTCAAGATTCGATACTCTTACAACTGAGGATGATATAGTAGCTCTGGCTAGCAAATGCTTAGGTCCGAGTGTTTACAAGGCAGTTAAACTAATTCCTAAGGATAAAGATATCCATGAGTTAGAATATGTGTGCTTTAAATTGGGGATCAACGTTGAGCTTCATGATAAGGCTCTAAATTCGGATGCATGGCCTACCGGTGTATTTATTAGGCCCCTCCATAAGCAAAATTTTCGGACAGGAGCCTCAAATGTGAAATTCCGGATACCAGCTGCTGTAGTCAACTCTGCCGAAATTTAAATAACGCAGGGTCAAAGGGGATGCATCGGCCCAAAAGTTTTGGACAAATTACTTTCACTTCGATGTACTATCACAACGCCTCTAGTATTCGGGGGAAAGCTAAGTTATTCTTGCTTGGCGTTCTTGATAACGATTACGATGTGATTATCATATCGGAAACATGGCTTACTAAAGTGTTTAATTCAGAGGAATATTTCCCACCCAACTACGTTGTCCACAGAAAAGATCGACATGATTTTTGTACCAGCCGTAAAGGTGGGGGGGTTGATTTCTGTTAAGAGTTCGATCCCAAACGAGCTCATTGCATGTCATCCAATTTATGATGTAATAGCTGTTCGGATTAATGTATCCGAGTCATCTATCCTCGTGGTGGCTGTATATGTTCCCTCTGGATCTACTCTGGAATATTATATGGGAATTGTTAATTTCATCAGTTCTGCGGTCATGCCATTGGTTCGTATTAAGGAACAACTAATGGTTATAGGAGACTTCAATCTTCCAGATATTGCTTGGTTTGATGTTGATGGAGTTTTCACATCCTCTTCTTCTGGCCAAAGCGAGTTGGCAGTTACTGATAATTTTGCTATCTTAGCAATGATGCAGTTGAACCGGATAAGTAATAGTCGGGGAATATTTCTCGATTTGGTTTATTCAACTGATCTTATGTTTTCGGAGATATCACCTTGTGAAGATTTTACTGGATGTTCGAGCGTTTACCACACTCCAATTACCATATATATATTTTTAGAGAATTGCAACACTACGTGTACTTCTAGTAATTCTCTGCATTTCGATTTTAGGCTTGCGGACTACGATTCGTTAAACGAATTTCTTGTCGGTTCTAATTGGGACTTTCTCGAGCGGGATGAAAATTTGAACCATTCTATTTTGTGGTTCAACGGGCTGCTCAAGACTGGTATTGATAGGTATGTTCCATCAAATAAAAACGGACCTAGGTTTCGTGAGCCGTGGTATAACAAAGAACTACTACGTCTTGAAAAATACGGAATAAGTTCCATTCTTTGTATAAGTTACAGGGCGCTGAGTTTTATTCCAGATTCAACTTAGCTCGTAAAGAGTTCAAAACTTTAAATTGGTTCCTTTACAACAACTACATTTTGCAAATAGAAGAGGATCTGACTTCCAACCCAAAAAAGTTCTGGAATTTCATTAATGGTAAAAAGAAGGTTGTTGGGTTTCCTTCTCCAATGACCTTTCAGAACTCTTCCGCAAGTCAACCCTCTGATATCGCTAATCTATTTGCAAAATTTTTTGAGTCCGTCTATGAAGTATCTGGGGATTCTGGTACCAAGCTTATAAATAATCGCGATTGCTCTGATTTTAATTTTTTACAGTTTACTGAAGCAGAAGTTTATGATAGCTTATCTCAACTTGATAGTAATAAGGGGGCAGGTCATGATGGTTTTCCACCTATCCTTATTAAGAATTGTGCTGAGAGTTTATCCCATCCACTGACTCTAATCTTTAATCAGAGCCTACGTACTGGGATTTTTCCGGATCCCTGGAAACTGTCTTTCATTCGTCCGATTTTTAAATCCGGCAGAAGAAGCGATATCAGCAATTATCGCGGAATCGCTATTCTTTCTGCCATACCAAAACTTTTCGAATCAATGGTACAGAAATTCTTATTTTTTCATGCAAAAATTTATATTTCTCCTGCTCAACACGGTTTTTACACGGGTAGGTCTACGGTTACTAACCTAGTCAGTTTTTGTCAACATTTATATAGTAGATTGGAACGTATAGGCAACAAATGGATGCAGTTTACACCGATTTTTCGAAGGCTTTCGATAAAATGATCATTCGATCCTTATCGATAAGCTGGATAAACTAAATTTTCAGTTTATCCCCATCAGGTGGTTGCATTCGTACCTGTCTGATCGCTACCAATTTGTTAAGATAAATGATTTTAGTTCTCGCTTATTTCGAGTTACCTCTGGAGTTCCTCAAGGTAGCCACATTGGTCCTCTTTTATTCTCATTATTTGTCAATGATGTTGTTGATTGTTTTAAATTCGCAAAATGTTTGCTTTACGCAGATGATATGAAGATATTTGCTCCTATTACTGGAGTTTCTGATTGTGTTAAATTATCATACAAGATGACTTGAGTAACTTTTGCAGTTGGTCATTTAAAAACAAATTGTTGTTGAATGTGGGTAAATGTAGGATTTTATCATTCTCTCGTACACACTTACCTGTTCTTCAGCAATATTTTCTATACAATACCGCTATTGACAGAGTTGAGGTCATAACCGACTTAGGTGTAACCTTTCCTATGATCTTACTTTTACCAAACACATTGATTCTATTATTTCAAAAGCTTATATTATGCTGGGTTTCATTAAGCGCAATTGTAAAGACTTTTGCGACCCACTCACACTGAAAACTCTTTATGTGTCCTTTGTTCGTTCCATTCTGGAATATGCTTCTCAGATTTGGTCACCATTTTATCATTGCCATTCATACAGAATTGAGAGCGTTCAGAAGCAGTTTTTTTTGTACGCGCTTCGCGGCTTACCTACGGAGCGAGTGCACCAATATGTACTTCCTCCTTATAATGATCGTTGTAAATTATTAAAATTACAACGATTAGACCACCGACGAGACGTTGCATCTGGTATCTTCGTTCAAGATGTTCTGACTTCCCGAATAGACTGTGTCGATTTGCTGGTTCGTTTCAACTTTTATGCTCCTACACGTTGTTTGCGCCGTCGTTGTTTGTTACATATTGATCCGGTCTCTACAAACTTTGCACTCTCGGAACCAGTTTTGAGAATGTCGCGACTCTTTAATTCGGTTTATGATGTATTCGATTTTAACTTAACAAGAAATTCGTTTAGAAATGAGTTGTTTAAATTTATGTCTATTATTAAATAATGGTTAAATGTTATTTTTGTGCTAAAATATTGTATAACTACTGTTAATATTTTTATAGTTTGCATTGATCTTTTTTTTTTTGCATACCGATTGTATATTTACTGTAGGTTAAATAAATAAATAAATAAATTATGCCTTGTGTAAATGCAACAGGGACACATAAACTCGATTTGATGATGATTGGCAAACCTCTGCGCTTTCTAAGGAGTGGCATAACGATTTGTTCATCCCTGAAGTTTCTCGTCACTAGGAAGCTAAAGGCTTACCAGTAAAAGCAATTTTATTGGTCGGTAATGCCACCTGTTATGGGACAGCAAACACTTTTTCCGATGATGAAAACTTCAAGGTTATTTTTTCTCACCCAACAATACACCCTTGTTGCAACCACTTGACCAAAATGTTATAAAATCCCTTAAGCAGCGGTATCAAAAGCACCTTCTGTCAGCACTCGTGGCGTTATGTGTAAACGGCAATAACGACATGGATCCGTTGTCATGAGTTCTTTTAAACATTTGTTTTCATCGATCGACGCAATAGAATTTTATATACCTGGTGATCATTTTGTGGGAGAGGACGATATCCCCCTGGCTAGACTGTACAATTTGGTAAACGAAAATGATTTAACTGAGAACGAAATAATGGAATGGGCGACTGGTAGCAACGAGAGAAGCATACTTTTTGAAATAGAAGAAGAAATAGCAAATGACGAGAGCATCGCGAACGAAGCGTGTCATATGGAAGAAGAGAGCAGAATCAGCATCGATAATGTGATAGATTCCTTCAACGTCGCGGTAGAATGGGCAGAGGAAAATAACCTTACAAGCAATGAGATCTTGTTTTCGCGACGGATCAGAGAAAAAGCAGTTCCTTAAAGACTTAATTAATATTATTTTAACTAATAAAACTGCTTATTTATCTATAAATCACAAAACTGATTTTTCTAAAAATTTATACCCTTTTTTCTATATAAGCAACTTTTTCTACATAAGAAACTTTTTTGAAAAAATTAGTTCAGATTAGTTGCTTGTATAGAATGCTCACATATTACTAAATTACTAAATTTGGAAAATAGTTTCAAGATTTTTCCAAAACCAAAACAAAATCTAATCAATTTTTGTTCGATGACTATCTGTACAAAGGTCTGTCGATCCCTCCACCTGGTTGCTCTTATTTGGGCTTAATAAGTAACCTATTGATGAAAATTATCAGTTGTTTCATTTATATTTGGTAGCACAAATCCAGTTACCATAATTTACAAGGTTGGTGTTATCCCGGAATAAGGATGATCTCAAGTAATTACGAACAATATTTCCTTAATTTTCGATTTTTTCGTGCACCGATATATTATTACCTAATAATATACATTTAATTGGCAATAATTATTTAATTTCACTTTTCATTTATATTTTTGTTTAATTTATGGTTTGTTGTAATTTTTATATGCTATCATCAAATTGAATTGAAACCTTTCATTTAACCTTTGTTTTTACATAACACACGTTATGTATAAAAAAAACAGATATGGAGATATGGTGTAGGTGGCTGGTTGATTTGTTTCAATAAAAATATTATATTTATTTATATATTGGATTTTTATGAAATGTTTATAATTGAATCAAAATATAAAAATGAAAAATGATACATTCACAAAACCTCTCTCATTCCATTCTGGTGGTGTGGTAGATAATATACGTACCGTATATATATATACGATATTTTATATCACATTCTACAAATCTCTATTGTATTTCGTCTTGTCGGTATATAATTTAATGAAACTAACAAACTAGAATGATTAAAATAAATATTTAATGGAATTATTAAATTTTATCAAAAAAAAAAAAAAAATGCGGAGAAGAAAGAAACTAAATAATAATAAGATAAAAGGAATTCTTTTTCTTATTGTGTTATTAATATTTATAATGAAGGCCATTGTTACATTATAAAGGTTTCATCTTTTGGAGATGAAGAAAAAAAAAACATTTCAACTCGTAGAGGTATACAGAATAGATATGTGTAAACGATGTTGTGTTGGGACTGTTATTCGAGTAAACAAAACTAAAACGAAAATAGGGTGTAAATGACATAAAATTCCAGGCCGAAAATGGTGTCAGGAGGAGGTGCGAACATCTCAAATATTATCTATTTATTTACAGATGTTCACATATAATCGGCTTATTTTCTATACTCTCCCCGAATAAATCAATCCTTTTCCAATAAAAATCATATCTTCCAATAAATCACATATTTATGTATGTACAGATCGTAACAACCGACTTCAAAGTTAAATCATTTAAGATTTTCGTTATTTTTTTTTACAAACCTAGCAGAGAGAAAATCAATTCTGTGATTTGTGAAATCACACACAAAAAAAAAAAATTGGAAAATTGATTGGAAAAATAATTTTTATTATTTTATTTTTTTTTTTTTTTTTTGGTTTATAAAGAAGTACGATAAAAAATAGTTTCTTCTGTTTTTTATCAAAAGAAAATCTGGAGGAAAATCCTACGGAAAAAAATAATAACTTTTTCATGTTTTGAAATGGAAAAATGAAAATTTAATTTCTTTTCCTTGCTTGAGTTTTTCTTTATTTTTTTTTAAATTGATCGCTTCGTTTAACTCTCCTTTTTATGATGACACAATAAAATTGTTTGTATTAAAAAATTTATGCGAGTTGGTTTTTGTTTATCTCGAATCTTAATCTGGCCACAAAAATTATTATTTATTTATTATACGTAGAATTTAACTGTATGAATGTAAAAAACAATTATGAAAATAATTAACCACAATTATTACGAATTTAATTGTTTTTTCCGGTCTAGTGCATGGTTGAATGTATTGCATTAATTTTTAAGGGGGTTTCCATTCAGCTTGGCCTCATAAATCACCTAGTTTAGTGATTAGAAAGAGGTTATTTATACTACCCATATTTCTTTGAAATTTGGTAATCGAATACAGGTTGAATTCAACAAGTTTCTACGTACCAAATTAAAAGAGAACTAATCTTGGTTACCGTTCATTGGGCTATTATAGGCTACCTAAAAGCTTTGTCTTCATTGTGTAACAATCCAAAAAAAGATGAATCTAAAATATGCCAATAGAACCTAAATGTAATAATCAATTTTTAGCAATAGCTAGATCGGAAGCTTCTAAATGAAGCCTACAACTTGGGCTCATCGCTCTGAAAACCATCTTTGTTCAAACAATATTCGTGGAATGAGCTGTTCGAAAATTTCTGCATGAGCCTATAAATTAAATAAACATTCGACATAATGCTAATGTATATTTCTTTACTCTCAAGGAAAAGTGACTTATTTTAAATTTGCTAATTTTTTAGGAGCTTAGTTTAATATTCTTTTAACGATGGGATACACGTTACAACTGATATTTCTTAATAATTTCATCTAGCTTGCACATTTTTTATTAAAGATTGACACATCGGAGTCGGGGTTATATTTAAATAATTGAAATATAGTGTCAATTGTGGACCAAAATCTCTTTTGACTTAAATCGATTTAAGTCACTTTAACTTGAGAGTAAAGATTTATAAAGATGTAGTTTATGCCAATAAAACGCCTGTTAAGAGCCGTTACTCGACTAATTGTCTCAATGACAAATTTCACACAGATCGAACAACAAATCTAATCCACCGTTAGTGGTTAATTTACAGAATACCCATCAACTTTGAAATGCAGTTCACCTCTAGAAGAAACAAGAATACAAGTACAAGGTTTATACGAGACAAACCTGAAAATTTTTGAAGTTAAATAAAAAAAACTTTTTTTTTTTTTTTTCGTTTTATTCTATGCAATCTTTTCTGGGGCTCAAGGCACTCCCAACTCTTTCGCAGTTAACTTTTACCGTCCTACTTTACGCAGTAGTTGCCAAATCGAGGACGTACGGCTATAGACCCGTTTTGTATAAACCACCTGCACATTGCATTGCTTCATGCCAATCTATAGTGCTGACATGAAAGGTAGGTCGGCCCATGGATTATGCACTCTCAACAGAGGGTCATAGTTGTGTTCATCGTCATCACCGATCGTAATCAGATGATGAAAAATCCCTTGCATCCCGCCTCTATCGGGATTCGAACCCGGTACCTCCTGATCCAAACGCCATAGCTTTAACCAGTGAGCCGTTTGGCCGGTAAAATAAAAAAATAAAAAAATAAAAAATAGAAACTTGACCATTTATTTTTTTAAATCAACTTTATTTTATGCGGAGACATCGTCTGATGCTCTTAGCCCAATATTTCAATGGATTTTTCAACATTGATAACGAAATTTTCCCAACTTTCCGGTTTTCAGCCTTTTCAATTGTGGAATTGTCGATTTTAGACTTGTTAAGTTGAGATTACCGTTCAGATAAAGCCCCAGATAAAGCCGAAACTATTTTTTTTTCTTAAAGTGTCTTTTGAAACGGATGTTTACATTGAAAATAGCAAGAGAATCATCAACTACTAACCAAAATTTCGTAAATAGTTTGGTTTAAGCGGAACTTCGGGGTCAATATCGGGTTTGTTTGGTCAGATAAATTATTAAATGACTATGACCTAGGTATATTTTCGTATCTTGAATGTGCATGTAAATTCGCTGCAGGTTTGGCCTTATTGTATTGAACGTTTGTTTCCGGAATGATTCTAGAATTCCGAGAGTCAACTCTCGTCTAAAGTTCAGGTGATCTAATTTACCTCCATTTACCATCCTAAACAACTGACATGCATTTTGTTGAGCCATGTCGATACAATGAACCTATTGTTTTGTTCCGCTCGGTCGACTCCGCCCATATTTTCGTTGTACATCTTAAAACTTTTGGTTGATCCACTGTTATCCTTTTCTTTTCTTTTTGAGAAAATCTTGTTATCGGTTGGATTGGCAATTTGTGACAACATTGTTGTCATGTCTTTTGCGTACGACTATTTATTTTATATATTGCAATTTTCCTCAATTCTATTTTCTCTTATTGTTCCGGTCCCTTTCCATCCATCACACCGAAACTCTTCTAACAGTTTAATCGACGTAAAAAAATTATTAAAATATAAGTGATATGGCATATTTGAATTATTTTGAAGAACATCAGCACACTGCAAAACGACACTGGCTCCTAGGCCCAAATGTTTGAATTTTTCTGGTAAAATTGTAGTAGACCCTTGGTAAGATTCAAACCACTCAATATAACCTGATTTTGTTGTTCCAGTCCCCAAACCCCAACGAATTGGCTAGCCACGAATGAATTGCTTGGTACCGTGATGTCCGTAATAGGGAACCATGGATTCGTCCACAGTATGGTTGTATTCTTTAGGTGTCATTTCAATAAATTTTTTGTTCAAGATATCAAATAAAGGACGTATTTTAGCAAATTTGTCCGAAGTGTTTAATTGCATATTGTCACTGCAATGTAGATTCTGCATAATAAAACTAAACCTGTTTCGTGACATAGCATTACTAGCTCGTTGTATGTATCTTTTGAACTTTCCCAATAAAAATGGCGCCTAGCCCAGTGAACAGATCCACTATGAAGTAGAATGCCTATGAAGCAGCGCATTTCATTTGGTTGGACATCTTCTTTCCTATTGTGAGATACAGCGTACATATTTGTATATCGTAATATCAGATTTGTTAATTCTTCATCAACAATTTTTTGAAAAGCTTCAGTAGATGGCATCTGTTGATTACACCAAGCCACATCATCCCGTGATTTATCTTGCTTTATTAACAGTGGATGACTTGCTAGGCATCTTCCTACGTTTAGCAATAAAAGCTAGTAGAATATCGTCCTCATTATCATAGTCACTTTCTGTAGGTGACGAGTATCTCAACCGAGGTTACATTTCATGTTGACAATCCGGAAAGTTATTTAAGACGATATTATCCCCACCGACACCGTCTTCATCCATTTCTGTTTGTTGCGGTTATCGCAATTGAGTTTCTGTTCTAAGTTGACCGCTCGGAAGATTGCTTATTATCACATTATCATCATCGCCGGAGTCTTCATCTGTTAAATCAGCATTAGCATTATCTGAACGAAAAATTATAATTTCCTCGGGAATTTCTTCTTCGTCCTTTCCTAATTCCTTTAAAATTTTATTTAGCGTCAGAGGTTTATTTTTGTACCTAAAAAAAAATTACATTATTGATACTACCTAGTGCCACTAGCTGTTATAAAGGACACAACATTTCAAACGACAATTTAGTACACAGGAATTGCAAAAATTCATAAACTCATTTTAAAATTACATTTAGAAATATTCACTTTTACCGTTATAGTATGTTAAGTTACGCTTACCACCAATTATCCATTATTTCAAAAAATAATGTGTCTAAAATATTAACTGCAATGACTCACGAGCACTATTAAATTCAAACTGACTAATTTTCTAAAAAATCAATCCTTTTTATACAAAATAGGCCTAACGGGACTTTCATGAAAAATTGTTTCGGACATTTATAAATCGTGTTTTCGACAATGATTTTTTCTGATTTTATAAAGGACAGTGGCTTTATCTGGGTAATCATATGCAGATGGGTTCAGAAATCCTGGAGTCATTTTTACAGAGATTTTGCAATAACTAATTTGGGGAAAATCCAACCATGCTCCTATCCGAATTTTGTAAAGCTTTCGATGTTTCGATATGAATGTTATTCGAGAAATACCTTCAACTCCTCCCTTTTTGTTTCTCTGATTTTCGTATATGCCTTCTCTTTTGAATGCTTACTGCTGAATTATAATTTTGATTCTGCATCTACCACTCGGCATTGGTACGTCGTTCTGTATAACCTATATACATACAAATGTTATAAAAACGTCATCGCTCATGATGCCGCTTGAAGGTAATGGCTGGCAATAAACCGGCACACAAAAAATTAATATTTGAGATACACAAAAATAATAAAACGGCACAAATTAATGAGCAACAAACAAAAATTTCTTGGCATCATAATAATAATTTGGCAACATTTATAATTTTTTGGCACTATTGGAAGGGTACACAAAAATTATTTTTTGGCATCGAAATAAACATTTTGGGCGACAAAAATAATTAACTGGCAACAAAGTTATAAATAAATAAATTAAAAATTAAAAAAATTAAATTAGTTTTAAAATATTCTGGAAAATGGAGATCCCTAATTTAACTTAGAATTGTAGAGGCTAACGGCTTCGGTAACTCTCACGGGCACGCGGGACGTCGCTTCGCTCCCCCCCGCTTAGCCCTCCGAGGAGCTTTAGATTTAAACTTCGAGGGACGTAGGAGCCAGGATAAGCAAACATGTCGCACTGCGTGCCGCACGTAGGAGCGGATTATATAGAATCTATTAATGACACTGCAACATTTTATATCGATCCCCCATCAAATTTTAATAATTTGTCTCGATTTTTTTTTTTTTTTTACTACTAAAAATTATTTTTTTCTGTTCCAAAATATTATATTTGTTGCCAATTTATTAATTTTGATGTCAATGTTTGTCGCCACAGTATTTAATAATGTCCTTCAAAAATATTTGTTTGTTTTTTCATATGTTGTGCCAAAATATCATATTATTTGTGATGCCAATTTATTATTTTTGATGCTAATGTTTGTCGCCAAAAATTTTTCTTGTATGCCCGTTTAAATTGTCCCGAAGGTAATAACCTCAGTAAACTGTACCGAGCCATGTCTTTATCCATTATTACCTTGGGTCACGATAATCACAAAATAAAAGAGTATTATTTATTTAAAGAATTAAAACTAAAGAATTTTAACAATTTCCAAAATTTTATAAATTTGAATAAGAATTTCAAGAAATTGAAGAATTTAATTCTAACGTAAATTAAATTATTATTTTTTTTTTACTTCTAATTTAAGTCTAAAATTGAAAATTTAAGAATTTTTAAAGCTGGAAAATATCAACTATTTAAACTTATTTAAAATATTCTAAAATTTTAAAAGTAAAAATTTTCATTTCAAAATGAAAAAAATATTTTTTTGCAAGATTAATAATTACAAGATTTTCTAGAATTTCCAGAAATTTCAAAAAATTAGAGATACGATTTTTAAGGATAACCACAAAGATACAATTCTAATAATTTAAGCTGTTTTTACATTTTTTTAACTGTCTTGACTAGGATACTAAAAAGTAACAACCTTCTAAGAATTTCAAGAATCAAACAATAAATATTACAAGAATTTCAAGCAATTTTCAGTAGTTCTAGGCTTTCTAAGGTTTAGCTGCGTTTTTTTTTGTTGAAAACAAAGAATATAAATTTTAATTATTTTCAAAATTCTAAAAGTTTTAAGAATTAATATTGAACACAATGAAAATCCTCTAAGACGGAACCGACATAGTTTTCCACCTTAATAAATTAACTGTTCAATGAGATTTTTTTCATCAATATGCTGGCATGGGCATTATTAATGCTTTCAAGAGTGCTCTAGTGCATAAAACTTCGCACGTAGGTATATCTAGGGGTTTTTGAAAGAGTGATAACATCTGCGTAGCAAAAGATTTTGTTGGGTTTGTTAAAAACATTATTTGGTGCCTCAATGCCACTATAATCAATTAAATATAAAATAGTGGTGACATTCCACCTTCGACTATAATTCTGTAGAGAGAATGAGCATTGTCGTCCTGCGCAGTGAAATAACTTTCTCAGAGATACCAACACATGTGAGCGCGGGGCAAATTTTTGCCGCTATTAAATGTGCCGTGCATGATAGTTATGCTGCAATTATTCTCACAATAATGCGATTAATCAGTCTCAAATGGTTACAACGGGATCGATTAACATTAGATGCCAGAGTTGCATTATTCACGTTTTTGTTTGCTACATCATCGACTGTGAAACATGAGGCACAGACTTCTTCTACTGGTAAAGGAATAGCGCAAATAAAGGTTACTTCTTCAATCCTTTTTACTAGAATTCTGGAGCAAGACTGCTGAAGATCAGTCATTTTTTGCTCGCTTCATTTTTGATGATCTTGGGTTTCGGCTGAAAGTATTCAATTTAATTCCTTGCACTAACAAAATAGTCTTCGAGATCCCTTTGACTACTTTCTAACATAGTGTTACGTTTTTGCCTTGACAATCAAGGCTCGAATCTCTGGATTGTGAATAAAACAAACTACTTCAATTAATCACCAACGAATTTATTTATTTAATACCAAAAATTAACACAACACACTTTATTAATAAAAATCCACAAAATCACTTCATCTTTGTAGTGGATTTTAGATCAGCACAATGCTGTTTAAACTAACAATTACACCAGCTCAAAAGGTTTAGTTTTTTTAAGTCTGCGTACTTAATTCATGTTGCCCAGTAGCTGAGTTGCCTCAATGTTCACATGTTGCCGAAGCCATTCTTCATGCCTCCGCGCTTTTTCTTGAATTTCATTTACGATGAGGTTCACTTTAAGGTTCATATGGAGATCATTGTTCCTGACATACCAAGGTGCATCAACGATGTTTCTTAATACCATTTTCTGAAATCTTTGGATGATATTTACGTTGCACTGTTTAGTACAACTCCAAAGTTGAATACCATAAGTCCAAACCGGTTTTAATATTTCAGAAGAGTTCCTTTCCATGAGCGAATACATCTTTCTCTATTTAAGTGTTAGTTCTTCACTTTTCTTCTTGACATGTGCTTTCCATCGCAGTTTAGCATCCAGGGTCATGTTGAGACTTAGCTGTGTTCGCATACGGTACAATTTCTCGATTTATGTAAAGTTAATGTAAACTGATTTAGTTTCGTTCAGTTTTATTCACCATCTTTTTGTCCATTTATAAATTTGAGTTATTACTAATTGTAACGTCTGTGTTGACTCTCCATTGCTTTTGCCAATAGCTAAGATCGCCGTATCATCTGCAAAAGTTGCCACTGTGTTGTTTTCTAATGCAGGAAGGTCATAAGTGTACAGTAGGTCCGAATTCACTGCACTGTGGAAACCCTGCGTGGATTTCTTTCAGTTCAGAAAAGGTATCATCTAGCTTTATCCTGAAGAACCTATCTTTCAAGTAAGATTCCAGTATTTTAGCAAATTGGATTGGTAGAAGATTTCTTAATTTATAGTTAAGTTATTCATGCCACACTCTATCAAACGCTTGTGCAACGTCTAGAAATATCGTTGAACAAACTTTTATCCTCTAGTGCTTTCTCAGTTATACTGGTTATTCTGTGAACTTCATCAATATTGTTTCGTGTTGGTTACGAAAACCGAACTTGATTTGGGATCAAGTTTTTACTCTCGATTATCGGATTTAACCTTTTTACCAGAAGCTTCTCAAGGAGTTTGGACATGACTAGCAATAGCGAAATTGGCCTGTAAGGTGTGGTTATGTGTGGTGGTTTCCCAGGTTTTTAAAAAAAATCAATGCAACGCGATATTTTTTATAGCAGCCGGTTTATAGAAGGAATATTCAAATTTGACAAATTGTGACAAACGACACGACTAACAGAATAAGACCTGTCAACTCGTCGTTGCAGCGCAATATGCCGAGACAAAATTGTGAGAAACAATTGATAACAACTATTTCTCGAAGTGCTTGGCATTTTATGCATACCCGATTTTTTAAATTTTTTGACAATTTCAATTATAATACATAGAAAACCTTGTTCACACCTCATTAATCTGGACAACTGTCTAAGTTGACCGCTTTTCTCATAATTAAAAAATATATTTACATATGAAACCATTTGAAGTTGGACCACTCTATAAGTTGGGCAATTTTTTAAGAATCGTGAGTGTCCAACTTAAACAAATTACACTGTACGTTCATTTGGGTGAGGTATTTTTTCATCGAGCTTTCCACTAGGAATCATCATAGGATTTTGATTTTACTTAGAATAAGAACCTTACACTTACGTATTCGTATCGTATTCAGAAGTAGCCCCTCTGGGGAGATCGCACTATAAGATCGCCATATGTTAAACTCAAACGAACTACTAAGCATTCAAATATATGGATTCGAAGCTGACTGCAATTACATTTCAAAATAAACTGAAATTACATTATATAACAAGTTTAAGGCAATTAAATGGGCTATTGCCTAGTTTTTTCGTTTTAAGCTTCAGCCGAATTTCAAATTTAACAGACCGCTGAAAATCAGTGAGGGGAAATATTTTAGGTTAGTTTACATTTAGTATACCTGTTTGAGCTGCTGCTATCACGGCTGTGACTCCAATCGATATTCTTCTGCTGCTACGAATTGTAATGGGGCAGCTTGCTTTCTCAATCCCCAAAACAAATATTCACAACCACTTTTGTTACTTTTAGATTCCACTCAAAATAGTTAATCGCTTCAATAAAACAAAGCTATTTATTTTAATGCAAATTTCAACTCTTATAAACTTTATTCACTCTTTTTTTTTTATTAAGCTTTACAATAATTAATTTTCTGTTGCCCTTGTTGCTTATTCTTCGAAAGCCAGATAATAATTAATTTTAAAATGAACAATAAAACATTATTCTGCATTTTTATAATTTAAAATACCACCGGTATTTTTGCTGGCGCTAGTATTTACAAAAGTTTAAAAACAAGAAAATCAATCGCCAAAAAGTGGGCTAATTTCAAATTGGTTACTCTAATAATATAACTTAACAATACAAAAAAAAATATAAATTGATCGAAAAATCATTTGAACGTAATAATAATAATACAATGTTGCTTCTACTACTAAATTATTGCTTGTATGGTGAAATTTTAATGACATGTTTACATTTTTATAATAATCAAATCCATAATATAATTTTTAAGTCTAAATGTGATGTGTAGTGAATTCTGTAGTGATATACGCTGCCAAAACATACCGCCGGCGTTGAAACATCGTTTTAATTCACTGGGAGAACGCATAACTTATGAATTGGCCGCTTGTATGTGCCGCTTGCTGTTTTGATCGTAGCTACTCGCACGATACCATCATTTCCAGGATGCAGTTTGATAATCCGTCCGATAGCCCATTGCGAGGTAGTGAAATTTTCATCTTTTATTATTACAATGTCATTCAGCTTGATATTTTCTTGTTTATTAATCCATTTGGTTCTTCTTTGCAGGCTGCTTAAATAATCACGATGCCATCGAACCCAAATATGCTGCTTGAGTTTTTTGACTAGCTCCCATCTGGCATTGGCTGATAATTTGATGTTTACCAAATCATTTTCTGGTAATACATGAAGTGCTCGCCCAATTGTGAAGTGTGCTGGCGTCAAAATCAGATCGTCTATATCAGTGGATGGTGAATCATTTGCGCACAGAGGACGAGAGTTGAGTATGCTTTCTATGCCGGTCATCAGAGTTCCGAATTCTTCAAGAGACAAAATGGTGTCACCAACGACCCGTTTAAGGTGAGTCTTGGCCGACTTTACAGCTGCTTCCCATAGCCCATTCATGTGTGATGCACCTGGCGGGTTAAATTTCCAAACAATTTCTTGCCTTAAAAGAGAGGAACTTATATTAGCTTGATTTAATTTTAGAAATTTGTACAAGTCTGTCAATGATTTATTAGCGCCCACGAAATTAGAACCATTATCGCTAAACATTGCTCTACAAAGTCCCCGTCTTGCCGTCATGCGACTCAAAGCTGCTAAAAAACTTTGTGATGTTAAATCGCACACAATTTCTATGTGCACCGCTTTCGTGCTAAGACATACAAATATGCAAATATATGCTTTGACTGACACCTGTCCTCTTCTTCTCACAGGTGTGACCTTAAATGGGCCGGCATAATCCACTCCGACATTTACGAATGCATCAGCATATGTCACCCTCTCTGCTGGGAGATCACCCATAATTTGGGACTCAATAATTGGCCTTTGCTTGACACATTGCACGCACTTGTGTACAATTTCTCGGACAACATCCTTGGCTCGTACGATCCAGTATTTGCTGCGTAATATGTTACTGGTTAAGTTGATACCGGCATGATAAAATCTGTTGTGATAGTCTCGAACAATAGCTTTGGTGATTACAGATTTATGTGGTAAAATTATTGGATGCCTTGTGATATACGGAGCTGCCGAATTTCTTAGCCTTCCGCCGACTCGTAAAACCCCAATTTTATCCATAAAAGGGTTTAATGCTTTTACTTTGCTGGTTTTGTGTACTGGTGAATTATTTTTCAGATGCCGGATATCTTCAACAAATGCTGTAGCTTGCTCAAACCGGATTATCATCAGGGATGCTTCCTCGATGTCCGACGGTAGTAATGGCCCAACATATCGCTGCTCTTTCGACATCCGACAATTACGTGAGAACCGAAGCATCAATGCTAATATTTTAGACATTTTGAAAAAGCTTGAGTATCGGTCAATAATTTCTTGGACGACGTAATTCTCTACAGTTACTTTGAACGCAAACGTCTCCACTTTCGCTTCTTCACTTGTACCATATGACACAAGTTGGAGTGGCCAACACTCATCATGTTTGCTCAACCACTGTGGGCCATTCCACCACAACTTATTTTCTGCTAATTCAGTTGAGTTTATTCCACGGGACGCACAATCGGTAGGATTATCATCTGAACGTACATGCTTCCAGTGTTCTCTCTTAAAATGATTGAGGATTTCCGATGTGCGATTGGCGATAAACGTTGGCCATTTTCGTGGATGTGAGGATAGCCAATCCAGAACGATTTTTGAATCTGTCCATAGCGTCGTTTTCTCAATAGTTACATTCAGGGCATTTTGGACTACTAACATTAGCTTTGTGAGCAAGAATGCACCGTTAAGTTCTAGACGAGGTATGCTTAGCTGCTTAATCGGCGCTACTTTTGTCTTGGCGGCTATAAGATGCGTGATGACTGTGTCTTCGTTGGTGATACGACAATACACGGCCGCTGCATATGCCCATTGGCTCGCATCGCAAAATCCATGCAACTCAATGTTTTTACGAGACCCTAGCCATCGTGGAATCTGTATGTATTTCAAATTATTTAAATCGCCACGTAGACATTCCCACTGGTTTCGTGTTGGTGTTGGCAGTTCTTCGTCCCAACCAATGGCTTGCAGCCAGGTGCTCTGAAATAAGATTTTGACTCGAACGGTTGTAGGAGCAAGCCATCCTAATGGATCGAAAATTCGACTTGATTCTGACAACATCGTTCTTTTAGTATGGGTTGTTAGATTTTCAAAATTCGTTGAGAAATAAAATTTATCGGTTTTAGGACTCCATTCCAAACCCAACAACTTTGTTGATTCTGGATGCTCTGCGATTGTCAAGCTCCCTGGCGTGTCATCTTTGCCGCAAATTTTTCGACGAATTTCCTCGTCATTTGATGACCACTTCCTCATATTAAATTTGGCTGACTGTAGAATTTTGGAGATCCTGATTTGTAATTCTACTAGTTCTTGCTTCGAATCGGCTCCTGTCATCAAATCGTCTACATAAATATCCTTCTCTATTGCTGTTGCTGCTGCTTCATGCTGTTCTTGGTTCAATTTAGCTAATTCCTGTAGACACCTTGTTGATAAAAATGATGCTGGAGCTGTACCGTATGTTAAAGTCTTCAGACGATAATGACTTATCGGATGGTCCTTGCTGCTTCGCCAAACAATGTTTTGCATTTTTGCGTCCTGCGGATTAACTAATACCTGACGGTACATTTTTTCGACGTCCCCAGTCAAGACAAATTGATGTTGACGAAAACGCAAAACGATATCCATTAATGAGGATTGTATAACTGGGCCTACACGCAAGATGTTGTTTAACGATTTTCCGATATTTGACTTGGCTGATGCGTCAAACACGACCCGTAGTTTAGTTGTCGAGCTTGAGGATTTGAGAACGCCGTGATGTGGGAGATAATATTGCCGCTGGGATAGTTGATCATTTTCTATTTTCTCCATATGGCCCAACTCTTCATACTCCTTCATAAAAGCAACATACAAATCCCGAAATTGATTATCGCGCTCAAATCTTCTTTCCATTGCTCTTAGCCGATTTACTGCTACCTGAAATGTTGAACTAATGTCAGTAGGAGGCTCAGAAAATGGTAGGTTGACGACAAATTTTCCTTCTGGGCTTCTCGTAGTCGTAGTACAAAATAGCTCTTCGCACTTGTGCTCGTCTTCAGATAGTTGTGGCTTGGTTGGTACCGATTCTACTTCCCAAAAAGCTCGTAACGATGCGTCAATGTCGATCAATAAATTAAAACATGATGTTGAATTTTTCTGCTGCTCAACGAATCTTCCTGCCAAAACCCAGCCCAGTGATGTCTCCTCTGCGACCAAACGATTATTCAAATGTACTCTTTTACCTCCAGTTATGCCATAGTAAATCTCGGTACCAAGCAGAACCTCAACTGGACCTCTTCTGTTGAATTTCGGATCTGCTAAAGTCAATCCTTTTAGTTGGTCACACTCAAATGGATCAAAATCATTGGCTGGAATGAATGAAGCTATTTTTGGCACAACGTATGCTTCAACTTCCCATTGTGGGTATTGCTTTTTGATTGGCCGCACTGAAAGATGCACCTTTCCCCGTGAATGACCCAGCTTCGCGTCTCCAAGGCCCTTCATCAACATCCTCCCATTTGTTCTCGGCAATCCTAACTTCTGAGCACATTCTTCAGTGATGAACGATTCTTGTGATGAAGAATCCAATAACGACCTGCAATCTATCTCATCTCCGTCGCTGCATCTTAGTTTTACCATAGCTGTAGGTAAGACGACTTGGGATGTCGTCATGACCTGGTAATTGTTCGATGAAACAGTTTGATTTGAATCGGTGGTCGTAGCTTGTGATTGTGGGCTAATATTTGCTTGTTCATCCATGTGTAACAACGTATGATGTTTTCGTTGACAATTACGACATCTGACTTTTGATCGACATGCATAAACGCTATGATTGAAGTTGAAGCAGTTGAAGCATCGTTTTTCTTCCTTAACAATTTCTCTTCGTTTGGATACGGTCATAGCCTTAAACATTTCACATTCAAACAGCTTATGATCGTTGCTCTTACACAGCGGGCATGATAGTGTGATGGTATTACTGCTGCTCGTTGTAGCGAATGCATTCGATTTAACTATTTTTGTCGGCGGACTTGGAGATGATTTTTTAGATGTATAAGCTTTCAATGACTCCAATGCATCTGTGCGGCTTTCCAAAAATTCAAAAAATTCTGATAGTTCAGGAAAATCTTTATTTTCAATGCTCTGTTGTGACCATAATGCTTGCGTCTCCACATCTAGTTTGTTTAGCAAAATATAAATAAGCCAAGGATCTCGCTGTTCAGCTTTAGTTCCTAGACATTTGAGACCACGAAGTGCTTCATCCGAAGTGTCAAGTAGTGATCGAATATTTGCTGCGGTTGGGTTGCTAATTGACGGCTGCTTCAAAAATGCTTCGATGTGTGATGTGATGGTGTGGCGTTTTTTGTCGTACCGCTTTATAAGTTTTTGAAGAGCTTCTTGGTAATTGGCCTCAGTTACATTTGTGTTGCGTAGAAATCGTTCTGCGTCCCCTCTCAGGAAACTCTTCAAATACTGGAACTTTTGTGCAGAGGTCAAATAATCCTTTTCATGTATCGTCGACGTAAACAAATCGAAAAATGTTTGCCACTCCTTATATTCTCCGCTAAAAATAGGGATATTGATTTTAGGGAGTCTGACATCGGCTCCATGACTGTGAGACTGGTTAACAGTATCATTGCCTGAATGATGTGTTATTCCTTCGGATATGCTTTTTTTTCTAATCCACGAATTTAACCCCGAAAGAACCGTATAATAGTTGTCCTCAAATGGACCAAGGTCAGACTGCTCTGCTGGGCTGCTTCGAATAATTTGATCTTCAAGGTGTAGGAAATTCTCAAAAATTTCTTGTGCCCGCTTTGCTCTCGTTTTGAGCTGCTCGATATCTTGAATATTATCACTTTTTATTTCACTCACATAATTTAATAATTTGGTCATGCTGCCCTTTGCATTGGAGCGCAATTTCTTTAAACTTTCTAGTTCAGTCATTGCTAACACGCGCTTAGACTAATTACACGTAATTGCTTTAGAAAACTTTAAGTTTATATCACTTTGCACTAAAATGTTTATGAATATTTTGCAAGCCAAATTTGATTGCTAATAACTATTTTATATTTTCAGGTATTGCAAAGAACACTAACCGAGAACGAGCACACGTTTAGTTCAACACAAGATAAAGCTTCGATATTTGCAAATAAATCGTAATAATAAATGTTTTTATACGAGCACAATATATAATAATAAATTCACTTATGTAAAATAGTCTTTATTGCAGTTAATTAGAAATATATGGCAATATAGTAAAATAAAATGGCTTCACTTATCTGATTTGGCGCGTTTTATCCGCGTGCTGTTTTGTTCTCGAATAGCGGATCCCGATTCCAGATGCTTCTCTATCAAAATTCTTTGTGCTAAACCGGATAGATCCGGCTCGAAGGACCAATGTTTGAGCTGCTGCTATCACGGCTGTGACTCCAATCGATATTCTTCTGCTGCTACGAATTGTAATGGGGCAGCTTGCTTTCTCAATCCCCAAAACAAATATTCACAACCACTTTTGTTACTTTTAGATTCCACTCAAAATAGTTAATCGCTTCTATAAAACAAAGCTATTTATTTTAATGCAAATTTCAACTCTTATAAACTTTATTCACTCTTTTTTTTTTATTAAGCTTTACAATAATTAATTTTCTGTTGCCCTTGTTGCTTATTCTTCGAAAGCCAGATAATAATTAATTTTAAAATGAACAATAAAACATTATTCTGCATTTTTATAATTTAAAATACCACCGGTATTTTTGCTGGCGCTAGTATTTACAAAAGTTTAAAAACAAGAAAATCAATCGCCAAAAAGTGGGCTAATTTCAAATTGGTTACTCTAATAATATAACTTAACAATACAAAAAAAAATATAAATTGATCGAAAAATCATTTGAACGTAATAATAATAATACAATGTTGCTTCTACTACTAAATTATTGCTTGTATGGTGAAATTTTAATGACATGTTTACATTTTTATAATAATCAAATCCATAATATAATTTTTAAGTCTAAATGTGATGTGTAGTGAATTCTGTAGTGATATACGCTGCCAAAACAATACCCGCAATTATTATTCTTTTTGGTTAACACAGTGTAATTCTGTTTAACCTCGCTGTTTACAAACTGACCAGAAGTTTTGAATTAATCTGGTACCAAACAAAAAATTTTGAAATGCAACGTTTGTCATATTAAATTTCACTATTATTGGCCTAATAGAGTACATACGGCGGCATAGTGACATTGATAACCAATATTGAATAAAAAGGTATCAATCAGCAGTGTCGAATAATAAAAACTAACGGTTAGTTTTCTTACTCTTTACAGATTAGAAATTCGTTTCAGATAATAGTGAAAAGAAAATCTAGCGCAATGAATCATATAATTTATATTTCGAACAAACCACCGTAAAACCCTTCTATGTTGCATAGTTTCCACACTGAATAGAATATAAATTAGAGAGATGAAATAACAAAAGATAAATTTATCATTATGCATAGGTATAAAAGTAACAATTTATGAAAAACACATTTCACTTTTATTTGAAAAACAAAAGAGATCCGACAATATGAAATTTTTATGTTTAGCATAACATAACACCGATATTTCAGACTACCGTGGAAGCTTTTTAGATGGCATTTAGTTAGCATCTAAAAACCTACATGAGAATAGCTACCAGGAGTTTCAGTCCCCACCACACGTTACACCCGTAGACTAATAGTACTCAACGATGTTAATTTAAAGAAAAATCACTTCGCCTCTTATACATATTAACACATAATTAATTTAATGTAGAACAGAAATTCAACTTTTAAATCTTAATTATGAATATTCGATAAATAAGAAACCCTCTTTCAACCTACACGCCCAAAACAGCCAAATAACTTAACATCTTAATATTAAATCTTTATTTCGGGTTTGTTATTTATGTATTGTTTAGTAAAAAACATTTACGTATATTAACCCACCCTCCCTAACAACAAAAAGCTAACAAAACACAAACAGATAATAAATATCAATTTGATCTTAAAGAAATTATATCTCCCAAAATAATCTACTCCCCACACCCCACCACATTTCTCGATTTCACTGATACGTTACAATATTATTTTTGCACCGCATTTCTATATAGAAAGGCGTTAAATTAAATGTCACATGAGACGGATATTTTCTTATTACGAGCGAATCAACATCACCTACGAACAGACGTTAAAAAAAGTAAAATCAAATTTATTCGTGGAAAACATTAAAACAAAGAGGGAAAATTATATGCGTAAGATAAAAATCTTATTGTTTAGATTTTCGCATCGTTTTCGCACAACACAAAACAACACAAACAAACAAAAAAACTAAAACGAAGAAAAAATTAATTAAATTTGCGTTGTATACACACACACATTCATATACAGATATTATATAGAAAATAAACAAAAAGAAAATTATAATGTAAATGGAAAATTATTTATTTATGTTTGCATTATATTATTAATATTATTGTTATTACATTTACTTTAATTATTTTTCACAACAAAATGTGACAGTTAAAATTTAATTAATTTCACTGTTTACGGTGCACTAACATAATTCATTAAAATTGCTTGGCCATATAAATTTTCACTCCCATTTACTTTAAAAAATTAAGGTTGGTGCAACTCATACATAATATCATCTGCTTTATTTCATTTTTAAACATTTTTTTAATTATGATTTCTGAAAATCATTTAGCTTATTTAATTACTCGATAAAAACAACAACAACAACAAAACTCCAATAAAAGGGTACGAAATTATTCATACACAAATTCACAGGGGGCAATCTTTCGTGAAATTTTCTACCGTACACCCAGATACGCATTTTTAAGCATCATCTAATAATTTATTTTAAGGTTAAACGAAAAAAAAAAAAAATTAAATAACCCTAAATTAATTAAATAAAAATAAATTAACCGCACATAGGAAAAAAAAGAGAAAATATACTAATTATGTAATTAACAAAATAATATGAAAACCGCATTACGACCCATATATTATTTACTCGTACTAAACTCATATTACATTCGTTAGGTGCGTACACAACCCCTCATTTATAGGGCGTGCGCCTGTTTCCCAAAGAATTATTATTATAATAATGAGAATGAAAACCACATAATTTTGGTACGGTTTATTATAAAACGCATTTACTTAACGCAATTAATCTTTTTATCTCAAAAACAGAACAAAACCAAGGAAAATTTCCTTTCCTCCAACGAAACTTTTTCTTTTGTACTCTACCTACTACATAGCTCTAAATGTGTACGTAGTATTATACGAGAGTGTACATACCCAACACAAAATTAGAACACTGAACTGTTTGTTTGTGTTTAATGTTTATTTTAATTATTCTTTAAATTCTTTAAAAAAAAAAAATTACGATACCACAAAAATAAAGAAAATTCTGGCTTAAGAAAAAACACGTAGAAGAGACAAGCATAATCATCTAACTAATAATGGTTTATCTTTTATCAACTAAACGAAACAAACATTTTTTATTTTTATTTATTTGCTTTACCAAAAAATTTATGCACATAAAACACTCCCGAAATTATTTTTTTTTTGTTTTCCGTTCGTTCGGTCGTAATAAAACTGACCACGGATAACGAAAGCTTAATCTTTATGTTTTATTTATGTTTTTTTTTTTTTTTGTTCTTATTTTATGTACATGTAGCGCGCGCGATGATACTGTTGTTATTCGCTTAAAGTGTTTTGAACTTTGTAGGGATAAAATGTTTGGCGTGAAATACGAATTTTTGATGAAGTTGAGGGATTGAAATGGCACTCAGCTTTACAAGCGCACTACTTGAGTTTATTATTATTACATTATACAAAATCGTAAACATTGTTCGTACTTTTACACTCCAAAAAAAAAAAAACGAAATAGTGTTTCATTTGAACATTTTTATTCACAAAATCCACTGCTTAGGTACAACTTCTTCCAATAATCAAAATGTATAGTTAATTTTCACATGCTGAACTATAGTGGTTTAAAAATTTAAAAATTCGATATAATTCGGACAAATGAGAACATTTTTAAAACATCTAAATAGGTTAAATATTTTAAAACCATGAGACATTTGAAATTGATAACATTTATTCAAAATTGATCGAAAATCTTCAAATTTAACCAATATTTTTTTAATTTCCAAATGCTGGTTAGTTTCTGGTGTTTCTTAAATTTTAAATAACAAAATTTTAATTTGAAAATTCTAAATTCTGAAATTTAATTATTAAACTCGCAAATTTGGGAAATTTTTAAAGTTAATGAACATCTGAATTAAGAAAATTTTAAAATTTTAAAAATTAAAATTAGATCATTTTAAAATTTACAATGTTTTTTTGGGAAACAATTTCAATTTTTCAACGGTAAGTTTTGCTGGTTTATAAATTCTGAATTATTAGAAAATTTTTGCGTTGCTTATCTAAATTGTAGTAAAGAAATATGTGTTATATTTTAGAGGTTTAGGTATATAGAATTCCTTAAATTTTTTTAGATAGTGAAACTTTCGGTATAATTTTTAATTTCTTAATTATTATTCATAGAAATAATAATCCGGTTTAGAATTTCATGATAATGCTTAATGTAAACATGAAACTTTCGTTAAATTGTTTAATTTCCGATTTCCACAGATATTTAGCTACTTCCGAAAATTAAAAAAATTATCAAATTGTGCAAGTGCGTCGAAGAAAAAAGTCTTATGGAAAAACGCTTATGTTAAAATTCATTGTTAACTAAGAAATATTTCACTTTTCGAACGTTAACTTTTGTTAAATTTTATTTTCGAAGCTTAGCTATCGCGATGCAAAACTTCATAGTTTTATAAATACATGCATTTTAAGAAATTTTGAAATTGGCTTGAAATCCACAAATTTTAACACCAGTTTAATAGTTTAAATCGCCATATTTTAAATTTTGAAGTATTGAAACTTCAGAAATTATCTTAAATTCTGAAAGGAATGAACATTTTTTCATACCTATAACAGTTTTACGAACTGTGTAATTTAAAAAAAAATGGACCTTTAGCAAATATTTTTAATATCCAAATGTTAAATTTGTTTGTTTTAAAAACAATTCTGAAAATTCACAAAATTCTGTTTAGGCGTGACACTTTCTTCTAAATTCTTAAATTGGAAATTCTACTTTCAAGTTGTTTTTAAATTTAGATTGGTTTCTATTCTGAAAGAAGATCTGCATTTTAAGAAATTCCTCAAATTTTTATAAAATTGTTTGTAATATTTTTGAAATTTTTAATTGAAACAAATGATTGTTGAGGAAAATTTTTACTATTAGAAACCTCTTAAATGTTTACAATAAAAATGTAGCTTTTTACAAAAAATCTGAATCATTGATTGATTTATTTAATGTCACGGAGTTTCCCGGAGGACGCCGGGCCACCGTACACTGTATTTTTAACTGCTTGTTAACTATCTTAGATTCTGAAATAAATTAAATTATTTATCAGTATACTAAATCCCTTCAAATACTCTAAACACCTTTATTCCTATTGATCTAAGCATACTTAAAAAGAACTTCGGCATCAGTCCTAGGCCACCTAAATAATTCAATAAACAATTAGAAATGTCCTCTAGGTGGCACCTCTAAAAAATTTTAACAAATTATTAACTAATTCGTCAGCTTACAATATTATTGCTAACTTAACTACCAATCAGTCACCAAACCCAATCACACACCACTTACAAATATTCTTCAAAAATAACCGTAGATCATGTCTAAATACTACCAACCAAACGGCTCAGTGGTTAAAGCTGCGGCGTTGGGATCGGGTGGTACCGGGTTCGAATCCCGATAAGGCGGGATGCAAAAGGGATTTTTCATCATCTGATTACGATCGATGATGACGATAAACACAACTATGACCCCCACCTTTCATGTCAGCAGTGTAGGCTGGCATGAAGCAATGCAATGTGCAGGTGGTTTATACAAAACGGGTCTATAGCCGAACGTCCTCGATTTGGCAACTACTGTGTAAAGTAGGACAGTAAAAGTCAACTGAGAAAGAGTGGGGAGTGCCTTGAGCACCAGAAAAGATTGTATAGAACAAAACAAAACAAAAATTGTCGAAATACTACTATCACAAAATAAACTAAATATTATTAAAGCTCTGAGATCCTCATGGTTTTTAGCCAATCAAATATTTTTCCTAAAATAAACAAAGAACATTTAAATATACAATATTTCTCCAAATAGAACATTTAAAGTTTGATTATACTAAAATTATAAAACATTGGCTTTAATTGAGCCAATATTTTATTTTTTAAATGATGAATTTATATTATCTTGTGTTATTTTTTGTAAGTGTTGTGTATTGTAATAATTGTAAAATTAACGATAAAATTTTATTTGTTGAATAACAAAACTTTTGTTAAATTTTTAAATGCTAAATGTGTTGTATGAATTTAAAACTTTGAAAGCCTGAAATATGTTGAAAACCTGAATTACCAAAGAAAAAATTATTAGAGTTTAGAAAGTATTCGAAATTTAAACAAATTCTAAACCAAACAGTCAGAAACTAGAAGAAGTAATCTTGAATCTCTTTTTAAAATTATTATTTCCTAATATCCAATTCTGGAGGTTTTTTAAATTCAGGAATTTGTTTAAATTTTGAAGGGATTTTAAATTATTTTAGACAGTTTTTTTTTCAAATTCCTTAATTATTGATGAAAGCGAATTACGACCAAAAGAGAAGACAGAATCATTCTGAAAACCGTTCTCAATCATCGCATAAAATAGGCAAATGCAATAAATAATGTTGTTAATGAAGAAAGTCCCAAAATCTCTGCCAGAACGCTATGGCGTCCATTGAAGAATTCGCCATAAAAAGTTATCGCCCAACGACTCAACAAAAATTAAATAGTGCCATAAAGCTTTATAAACAGTTTTCGACAGTAGATTGGGAAAATGTGATCAAAAATTTAAGGTTTATCGATTATTTAAATCATTTTGTAATGTTACTGTTTTTAATGGGTTTATTTCTCGGACAAATCTCAGATTCAAATTGCAGCAGAGCGCAATATATTTCTTAAACGTCACTCGAATGAACGGGTTCATGAGGCCTGCCTTACTCAACGGGTAAAACATCTAATTTCAGTAATGGTTTGGGGTTGTATCACCATAAAAGGCTCTTCGTCGAGGAAACGATGAACGCCGAGAAATATATTCAGCCCCAGGATACGGTGATGGTACCAGAACTTCCAGAAATGCTCCACCGTAATCAAAACTACATCTTTCAACAATATGGAGCCCCATACCACACCGCAAAATGGGTTCTGGACTTTCTAGCACAAAAAAAAAAATAGCTATTCCGAATTGTGCGAGTAATTCACCAGATTGGGCTGTATTAAAACAGCAATTGTTAAAAAAATCATCACAGGTCAATGTTGATTGATGTAATTAAAAATATTAGGTATAATGACCCCTTAATCAAGGACACCAACATAAACTCGATCAACACTATGCCGTGTCGTGTTTCAGTTTTGCTTAAAAATAATGGAAGTTAGATGAAATATTAAGCCGGTTGCATTTGTTTATTTTTTTGTTTGCTTATAATATTACAAAGGTTAATACATCGATTTTAACCAATTAAGTTAAAGAAGCCGTGCTTTTTCAAACAAATTTTCGTTGAATACTTCAATTTTAAAAAGTTTATATTAATTTGGCCACGTACTGTTCAATCCTAAAAACAGTCAAAGGTACAATTTTTACAATAATTTAAATAATCAACTTTTAAAAATATTGTTTTCCTAATTTTTAATTTTCAAATTCTAACGTAGTGACGTTAGGGAAGATGATTAGTTACCAAAAATTTTCATTTAAATTATTGTGTAAATTGCACCCCCTTGCTAATTACAGAATTGATGTCGAAACGTCGAGGTTTTGTTAAAAGTCTGTAAACTGTAAAACATTTAGAAAACACAAGGAAATTGCGAAAAATTCGTTAAATTATCGAATTATTTGTGAAAGGCTGCAATCTGCAAACCTCAAATATTACTGGGAATTTTAAATATTCTCGAATAATTTTGAAAATATCGAGAAGTCGTATATTTTAAATAGGTTCTAACTTCGAAATCGAATAAAACCGAACAATCAAATTCACTCGACAATTTTAAACATATCCGAATGATCTTGAATTGAAATAACCTAACGGATTCGAAACTTCCCAAATCATTGAGACATCAAGGCATAAGGTCAGAAGGCCGCTGAAATGAAAAAAACCGACAAGCTTGTATCCTAGACACGACCTAATAACATACGACTACGAACAATTTTTTTTTTTTTTTGTACAGTTTAAGTGAAACCAAAATTTATGAATTACAAACTTAAAGACCGTTAATTGTCTAATGCTGCCATATTCTAATTATGCATTAGGCTGTGTCAGCCTAAACGTTGATTACTCGTTGTACATATTTTTTATTATTTACTGTTTAGAACTTTATACAATACTAAATTTTATATTTCTCAATTCGTTGTGCAACGGCACGTTGTGCCGTTATAAAATAAAAAAAAAAATTGAGTCTATCCGGCTCCTCGGACAGCACTTTTCCCACAAAGCGTCCGTTAAAGATCACAAAACCAACCATTTATATGTTACAAGCATTTTATGTTATCCTGGGCAGGCATTTTCTTAAATTTGGAGATATCTTCCCCAATATCACAATTGGTCATGACAATATAAATCTTCTACTCTCATGCCGCCAAATCACAGACTCACAAATAATCTTAGATTATTTAGAACTAACATGTGTTTTCATCTTCGACCTTTAACAATTAGATCCAGTTATACAGCTCTAGTATAACATACTGTTGAAAATCCTTAAGAATTTAAATTACTCCGTTTAGAGAGCATCCACAATGTGCAAAATTTGTTTTCTGAAAATTTGTGCCGTTTGTTCAGATCACAATATTATTTTAGCAACGTCAGAATTGATCGATATGATTATTTACTCAGTGCTTGGCATTATTGTGGACTATTCGAGAATACAAAATAATAAAACACAAATAATATAAAATCATAATTAACGGTTATTATCTTTTTCATCGATTCCCACCTCCTCGTGAGCCACCCGCTCACATACCATTTTATTTTATATATCTTAAGGTTTATTATTATACGACCTTACCAAGAGAATTTATTTCTCCGAAATAATACCTTTAAATGCGATTTTAATAAAGCAATTCACAAATAATGTATCGATCAATATATCATTGAAATTTCAATCATTAAAATGTCACAAAATGTCAATAAAACGTCACAGAAATGCCAATGGGCGCTTTCAGGTCCGCCAACTGTTGGCAACATGTTGCATAAAATCAACATGTTGAGTTCTGAATGCAATTGATCGATCAACTTTTTTATGGCAACACTGATGTGTTAAATGTCATTTTTGCCATCATTATTTTTTTGTGATATATTCAACCATCGGTATTTTAGCTTTTTAATTTTTTTTAGGCACATTAAAATGGACTAAGGAGACTACCTTATTAATTATTGAGCAATATAGCGACAAAAAACACAAATTTAGAGATCCAAAAATAAAGAAAAGGTATGGGTCGAAATAAAAATTGAGTTCGAAAAAAGAGGAGATCTAAAAAAAAAATCTTTACTTTTAAAATATACAGTTTTTTTTGTTAAAATTCATGTTGAACTACACTTTAATAAAAAAACACATGAAATTTGACATAAGTCAAATCAGTTGCATTCAGGTCACAACTACGATGGCAACATGTATCATTAAATTATGTTACCGATTGGTATACACAACATATGTTGGCAGACCTGAAAGCGCCCAATGTTACAGAAATGGGAATGTCTCGCTATTATTAAAAGCTTACTAGATATAATTTATTTTTAAATATTGACGATTCAAATGATGTATTAAATTACATTAGTTTCCGGTCACTTGGAAACTTTGAAGTCCCATAACTCGCAAACCTAGACATTTCTCGGCCTGATCTTTGCGCTATACATTTTTCTAGGATTGCATAGGTTATACAGCCTATAAATTCAAAAAATATATGCAATATTTTACATAAAGAAAATAAAAATTTTTTGAACTTTTTTATTTTTATTTTATAGCTTTAAATCAATATGGCGTGCGGCATATTTGATCGAGTTCATCACTATTTAATTAAAATTGAAATTATAATACATTTTAATAATTTGTTGTTTTAATTGTTTTCCAATCCATAAATTTTTATTTAATTTTGTTTGATTTTTACAGCTTTTAAAACATTACATGTTTATATTACATAACATTACTATGAACAGATTTTGGCGTCTATTGGAAGGGGCTCCGTAAACTTCCAGTAGGCGCAGGTGTACGTACTGCCTCCTCGTGGCAACCACCGGTAACTGTAACCATTAGGCTGAATGTGGCCTTTGGTGACAGGCTAAAGTACGACGCTAAAGGAGAAAACCTTGACAAAAAATCCCTAATCTAAGGTGGAACAACATATGCCGATGGATGAATGGCTGATAGGTTAATCAGTCTATATATGCGGACTCTGGATACCAGGCACCCTCCAGTTTTATTTAGCCTTCCTGTAGTAAACCTGGGTGACCTACAGGCGACTTTTTTTTTTATTCCCAGCACCTCGCAAGAGTTAAATCAAAACGGTAGACGAGGCACGGGAAGGAATACACGGGAGTGGGTCTGCCCTCTCAAAGTCCTTGAGTCCCAATGCTACCGTTTTTCTAGCAGAAGTAAATGTTATTACATCTAGGAGGGAGAGCAATGAGCCCAGATAGTATGTAACGCGTGTAGAAGTACTTCCTACAGTAAACATTTAGGAGGGAGAGCAATGAGCCCAGATAATATGTATCGCGTGTAGAAGTACTTCCAACAGTAAACATCTAGGAGGGAGAGCAATGAGCCCAGATAGTATGTCCCAGCAACTCGCAAGAGTAAAATCAAAACGGTAGACGAGGCATGGATAGGAATATACGGGAGTGGGTCTGCCCTCTCGATGTCCTTGAGTCCCAATGCTACCGCTCTTCTAGCAGAAGTAAATGTTATTACATCTAGGAGGGAGAGCAATGAGCCCAGATAGTATGTATCACACACCGGTCGGCAGTATTATCAGGTTCGTTAAGAGCCTGAATATTGGCTGGACGGATAATTAAAACATCTAGGAGGGAGAGCAATGAGCCCAGATAGTATGTATCACGTACCGTTAGGCAGTATTATCAGGTTCATTAAGAGCTTGAATATTGACTGGACGGATAATTAAGTAGGGCTTAATGCACAAAAGATCTTTTAGGTCGCAGTGCGGGGTGGCTTGAGCCCCCACATGGCCCTCAAGTAATAATAATAATAATAATACTATGAACAGATATTGCTTTAATCAAATAAATTTCGTAAATACGTCAATTCCGTGACGCGCGTCATCACATTGAAATTTTGGTTTACCCCCCCCCCCCCCCCCCCCACAAAGACCTAGTCCTACGTCAATAAAAAATACCATCACCATACCATAAGGAATTTGCATTTTCCTTACGTTCAATGTGTACAGTTTTTCCAAAATAAACGGGGTTTACCGGTAAATTTAATTTTTATTTACTGATATTCGAAAAAATATTTGAAGACGCATTATTGATAGCCATTACGAAAGTTAAACGATTTGGAAATTGTTTTTTTAGAAAACTGAAGTATATCGCCGGATTATTGTCTTTGCCTTCAAGATGTCTTTGGAATAAAGTTGTGGCTTCCTTTAAATGCACCTTAATTGTTTTTCCGCAAAATTCTCTTACCATTAGCTATATCCCTTTGTTTGTTGATTGGTAGGCTCTGCGAAAAATAAAATAGTACTGCAATCCGGTTAATATTTACCAATGGGTCATTTCACCGTAAAATATGCAATACCGGTAATCTTTTCTGTTAAAATTTGTACCCTACGGTGTCAGAATATTTGGTTGTTAATAACGTAACGAAACTTAATACCTCAAGCAACTTAAGTAGCAATTTTGTTTTTTTAAATAAATAAAAGAATTGAATAAGTCGTCATTTTCAATGTCATAATCATTAAATCAAGGTTTCGACCCTGAGAAATAAAATATTTCAAACCGATTTTTTTTTTAATTGAATTCATTATGGCGTTAAAACTAGTTTTGTGACAGAATAATTAGTTTGTTATTTTGATTTCGCTTTATTGCTCTTTTTATTTTATTTTTTTTTTTTCAATTTTTGAAAAATTTATTTTGAGCCCGAATCCGAATTTAGATTTGCTTCAGATTTGGATTTACAAAAATATCAAAAATTCACTTTGAAGTTGAAATTTCACAAATATTGCAGACACCCTCAGCAAATGATTTATTTTAATAGTTTACTTCGGTTTGATGAGAAAACTGAACGGAGTGTGCAACTTCTTAGAAATTACTACTTTTAGTTAGATTTTCTGCCATCAGCAAATATTTAGCAACCTTTACTTCTTGAATTCATTTTAACTGTTAAGTAATTTTAGATTTTTAATTGCCTAATAGTAGGCCCATGGGCTCTCATCTCTCCCCAGACCCATTTAACATTGTCTTAAGTGCGTATAGGATTTAGCGGTTCTTAAAGTTACTTCTAATATAAAAATATGTGAAAATCTGGTCATGCCAGACGTCTTCTCAGTATGGAATATGTTAAATAAAGAATTTATTCCCTGGGGACGCGCAAAAACAATCTTCTTGTTTGTAGTGAAATATTACTTCGGTCTAAAAAGACTTGAAATCCTGTCAATAATGACGAAAAATTTGGTTGGTCCAAAACCACTTTTCTCGACGTTTTGAAAGTCCCTGAGTCTGAAATGCAAAAAAAAAAAATGTCCGTGTCTGGATGTCTGTGTGTCTGGATGTCTAGACCCATGGTATCTCGAGAACGGCTTGTCCGATTTGAATTTTTTTTTTCGCCAATCTATTTCTATGGTCAGGGCGGAGATTTGAAAAGCTTTTGGAGTCTGTACGTCAAGGGGGTGGGATACCTGCCATACGAATTTACCCAAAATACCTGCTTTTATCAATATTTACGATTTTTTATATTGGTTTGATTATTGAATTGGGCATTGAATTTGGAATTGATTTGAAGGTTAAGTTAGGGGTCAATTTGCGGGTTGAGTTTAAGTTGAGTTGGAGTTGGGGTTGCATTAATATGTAGTGAGCAGATAACAAATTGTTTATATGATGGAACTTGCCTATTTATCAACCGATTATTATGAAATTTGACATGTGTAATGGAAATGGGATTATAAATCAGTTTGGGATGAAGTTCTGGAATATGGCCAAGTATGATAGAACTTGGCTATTTCTCAACCGACTATGATGAAATTCGATATATGTATTGGAAATGGGATTCTAAAATAAGTTCTGGATGAAATTCTGGAATATGGCCAAGTAGGATGGAACTTGGCTATTCCTTAACCGGGTATCATCAAATTTGACATGTGTGTTGGGAATGGAATTCTAAAATAATTTTTGGATAAAGCTCTGAAATATGGCCAAGTAGGATGGAACTTGGTTATTCTTTACCCGATTATTATGAAATTTGATATGTGCGTTGTAAATGGGATTCTAAACTGGGTTTTGGTTAAAGTTCTTGAATATGGTCAGTTACACGGTTGTAGTTGTGCCAAAAAGCAAAAACAAGAATTTTTTTTGTTTTATTTCGTTTATTCCTTTATTCATTTCGTATTTTTTATTTCGCGCTTGTTGTGTGTTTTTGAATTAAAATTTGTCCACACCCTACTGCCGATGATTTGTTGTGATCATTTTTCGATTTATGCCAATCTATTTAAATGCGCATAGAAACACCATAGGATAAAAAGAGATATTAGAAATTATGTTATTTATACTTTCTTTTCATTATATCGCCCTAAACGGTTTAGATAAAGATACAAATTACTTCTCTATTGTTCTTCCTCAATGGTTCTAGTTCCAAATACAATAAAATTCGGATATTTCAACAAGCAAATTTTTCAAAATTATCCTACAACTCGCAAGCATTTCGAGAAGTTTTCAAGATTCTAAACACAGTTTTCAACCTCAATGTCAATAGAACTCTAAAACAGGAATTTTTCGTTCCTCTTAAACTTAGAAGTTAATTTAATGAATGTTTTGAACGAAGTACCCTAGTATGACGGGATTTGGGGATTTTGGGGTTGTCAAAAAGATCGGACCCCGCGATTTAACAAAAAGACGAGGATCCAAAGATTACAACGGGATCCCGGGATTTCGGGATTAAAAATAACACCGATATCAAGGAATTTAACAAAAATCCTGGATCCAGGGATTGTACTCCCTAAAACAGACCAAAAGGCAATTAATCAAGGTTCTTGTTAAATTAAATAAAAGATTGTAATAACGAAACATTTGCTAAAAAACGAAATTTCAAAAAGCTGGGTATTTTACAAATTCAGTATTTTGATTAAAATCTTCCAAAATATTAAGATGATTTTTTGAATTCTAAAATATATTTTACTAATATTGTTGTTTTTCTAAATTCTTACATTTGATTACTATTTAATGTTTCAAGTGCACTTCAATTTATGTATTTAAATGCCAAAAATCTAAAAAATTCCTTAAATGTTTATAACAACATAGAGATTTGAACTCCTTAATGCTAAATTATTAAACAAAAAAAAAAAAAAAAATTAATTCAGAAAATTGAGGAAATTTAAAAATCGAGAAAATTAAAGTTATAATAGAATTTTAATAAATTCCGAAACAATCATTTTCATGACCAATAAACATTCTAGTTCTCACTTGCTCAGTTTTAAGTTTCATTCATAAATTGAGATACTTTATCATATTCTGAAAAGTTAACCAAAATTTAACTGAATCGATTAATTTATAAACGACCAAAGTCACATTTCTAAAAGTGATAATTTGGTAGTTGTCAAAAGTATCGATTCAACTTATGAGAACATTTTTAAATTTCTAAAAACCATGAAGAGTAAACTTTTTTAACATTGAAACACTAAATTCTATGGTTATATAAAGTTATGAAAGTCGAAAATTTTAACATTTTTACAAAGAAACATTTTCTTTTAAAGGTTTATACCTAAATCCAAAAATTTGCTCAAATTATGAAAATTGATCTACATTTTTATAATAATTTTCAAATTTTTACAAGGAACGCTTTCTTTAAATTTTTTGAATTTAATTTTTTTAAAAAAAGTGAAACTTTAAGGTTCTGTAATCTGGACAAATTCTAAAATGAATGAAAACCTGAATTAAGCGAATCTTTAAATTTTTTACCAAAAGAAACTTTCGTTAACTTTCAATTAACTAAATTATGGTATTTTTGGTAATTTGAACATGTTGTAAAAGTTAAGGAGATTTCAATTTTTGTTATCATTTTTTACAATTAAAAATTGATAAAAATCTGAATTTCCATTTCAAATGTTCCGGCAAGTTTGAATTAAACATTTGATTTGAATTATTTTATAAAATTATTACACTTACGTTTTTTGAGGAAATTTGCAAATTTTTGAATTAAATTTTAAAATTTTTTATATCATAAAATTATGTTTTATTTCAAAAAAAAAATCATTACTCAAAAAAATGATAGATTTAGTGGTAATGGTAACATATAAAAATAGAGTGAATTAAAAAATTAAAAACATGTTAGGCTTAGAGATAAAAAGAAACTCCCTATTATTTGGAATTTCCAATACAGTCAGTCGGTGATCAAATTATTAGTGCCTCTTTGAATACTGGCAATTTGTTTAATTAACCAAATACTTTAAACCGTATGGCAATGGCAACAGTAAAATATTATGTTAATTTCGGTCCGCAAATTAATTTGTGAACACATTTTATTAGTTAATGAGGCTTTGAATTATGAGACTGTTGACGGTTTAAAACGCTTACCTTTAAAGTCAAATTCTTCAATTTGAACAAACGAGAGAAGATGAAATAGAGAAATTTCAAAAAATTCCTTATCTACAAAACAAAATATTTTTGTCAAGGTCTTATTAGTTATACAATTTTTTTCAATCGTTCTTGAATGCGTACCCATTATGCTTATTTTAGTTTTCCCAAATTTCAAATGTTTTTCAAATCTTAAACATGATACATTTTACAGAATTTTTGTAAAAATTAAAATCTTATCTTATCTTATTTTGAAAATTTAAAGCCAATTAGCATTTTTAGGTTTTAACAAATTCTGAAAGTTAATGATGTATTTACTTAAATTATGAATTTTCAAATACTGAATTCTGAGAAATTGGAAATTATTTACAGACTGTAAAAGTTTTGTTAACTTTTGTATAATTTTGTTACTAAATAATTGTTTAAATTATCTAACAACTCAAGGATTTCGTCAAAATTCAGATCAATGTTCATAATTTGAACAAGTGTCAGGAGTTTATTTAAATTGAATATATTGCATCTAAAATTTAAGCGATTAAATATTAATAAACGTTTTTTTTTCGTTTCAGGTAATTATCTACCAGTTTGGAGGATTCAAATTCTATTTTCCAAAGCAAGGTATTAAAGTTATTAATTTGTTTAGAAAATATGTTGATTTACCATATTATATATTTGAAATCTCACTAACCCGATTCAATTTCGCTTTCGTTAATTGCCAAAACATAAATTTGATCATATCATTAGATTCGAGTATATGCAGTTGCATATAATTATGCTAAATATTGAAAGTTATTTCCAAAACCACAAAAATTCTCGACAAAAGTCTACTTTCATCTTTATGAATATTTCTCTTAACCGCTTAGTTAAATGAAATCACGACATCCACTTTAAATTATACTCGTGACTTATTAATTCCATCATTCAACCATACCATTTCACATCAAGCATGTACGAGTACGTAAATTATTTATTATTTTAATAATTTTTTTTTTTTTAGATTTAATTTATAGTTTATTTGTAAATGAAATGTAAAGAAAACTTCTAAAGGGTATAAAAATGAATCTTCTTTTGAAATGTAAACAGTTGGTTTTTATTGTACCCGCGCCGAAAAACTTTTTGGTTATGCCTTCTTATAAATATTTGATAAGACGACGAGCATTTTAAAATTATTATTTTTGTTTAAAATAATTAGATGCTGTGTGCATGTATGATCTGAGGGTAAAAAAGAGAGCGAGCAAATTACATTAATTAAATTATTTTGTATGTATATTATAAACAATATAAAGAAAAGAAAGAGTTGAATTTTATTTATTTTTATTGGCACAATATTTTAAGTATTATCGTAAATAATTTCGTGTCAATAATAAAAAAATAATAAAATACAAAATTCGCGTCGAAAGCAAACAAATTAAATGAAATGAGAATTTTTTTAATTACTCAATAATTTTATTTGGCCCAAATCCAAAAACTATAATAAATTATGTATTATTTTAATTGAATTTTATTATTCTGGCAAACATTTAGTGGTATGTATCCTTGATGTGGGTGTACACCGGGGAGGCACAACATTTTGTTTTAATGTAGCGCAACATTTTGACGTAACATGTTATTTAATCGAACACTAAAAATATTAATAGTTTTTAAAAACGAGAAATTATTATAACTACGGTAATGAATATTTAATTTATTAAGTGCGAATTAATAACTAATAATAGTTAATTTTACTAGACCGTTTCATATGTAAATAAATATAAAATTTAAAGATAAGTAGAAAAAAAAAATTAGAATTGTAAATTAGTATCTCTCGGCAAAGGGAGACTACTTAAAATAATTTTCTATTAATAGATCCGTTAAAATTAAAATAAAAACGTTTTAAACTATCAAATCTTTTGTAAGGAAAAACTTTTCCATTCTATTCAAAGAATGGAACACAATATGCAAATCTAAAAAAACAAATTATGGAAATTTTCTTAATTTAGAATTTGTTCAATATTCACACAAAAAACAAAAATCTAAAACTTTTTACAAGAACGTTGTAGTCGATTTTTGTTTGTTTTTGGTGAGGAAAAATTTAATTTAAATATTGAATGAAATTATTTTGACTTGCCAGATTTTTTTTTTTTTTTTGTGTTAACGATCTAAAGTGATATCTCTTGGCAAAAATAGACTCAGAATAATTCTAATGTTTTTCTAAAATGGTGTTACGTTTACTGTTGTTGTTGACATTTTATTTTGTCTGTCAATATGATATTTATGAAGGTTCTCGATTTTGATATGTGTGTTCTTTCAAATGAGGCTTAAATCGTAAATGCGATAGCATCGACGAATGTATTGGAGCGTATTGCGAATTTGTGTTAAATTGAAAAATGCTTCGTCAATCTTGCAGGCACAGATCAAAGGAATTGTGCTCTTATCGCTTTCAAGTTGAAAGGAGGCTATACAAGTAAAATACAAGTAAAAACGAATATAACTAGTACCACCGACTATTCTTAAAATTAAATATTTTAATGTTCTTCTACGAAGACTTTTTGAAACCTGCGATTGTATTTGCGAGTTAGGCTCGGAAATTCTTTCGGCTTTGGCTGATACAAGGCTCTTGAAAATTTTAGAAGTTTGTGCAAGAAAATCTTTCCATTGAGTCAGTTCAAGTACACTGCAAGACATGCACCAGTTACTAGTGAAGGGTAGATTGAAAAATCCAATTCAGACTCCACTCAATCCACTTGAAAAAATTCATAAATTTTGTTGCTGGATTCCCTGGTTCAGTACAAAATCAGGGAGCTCTTCGGAATATTTGAAGAACCCAACCGAGTAGGATAATATATTTTTAGTGTAAGAGTACTTTTTCAATCATTTCTCTCTATTTTAGATTCGCTCAATTTCAAAGTTGTACTTACAAAAAATTAAGAATAGATTTATTTTTGCAAATCTTTATTAGGTACAGTTAATTCACTTTGGAGAAAGAAAAAAAAGTTCACTTAATTATGAATATACTAGTATTAAGGCTGTTTTCCAAACGATACTTATTTGATACTTATTGACTTATTTGGCCGCCATTTTAAATAAGTAAGTAAAGTCATTCCAATTGATTTAGCTTACTTATTTTGACAGCTGCATCAAAAGAACAAAAATGCGCAATATTTACTGCACAGCGATTTTTTTTTTTTAATTTATTATTATTAAATTTATTATTCTTGGGATAATTTTATTTTAATTATATGTATTTTAAATTTATGTTATTTGTGTTTGTGGTTTTTACATACATATCCATTATAATAAACATAAATATGCATAACATAAACCAATACCTTAACCCTTTCACTCGTACTGTACACAATTGCGTACATCACTTTAAACCTAATTTTTGGGATTCAATACACTAATAATGGATTTTTAAGTGTTATTATGTTGGCTCTTAGTCTTAAGCTACCAAAAAAGGATATTTAGCGCGAAAAATATTATAAAATTTCAGAATTACTCAGTTAAGCAAAATAACAGGCGTTTTAAAATAAATGACGAATCAAAGGGTTAAAGTATTTTTTGACATTACAAATTAGATTTTTGGGTAAGAAAGAGATAGAAAATAAGTTACCTCGCCAAGTTACTTATTTGAATTAGACAGGTTCCACAAATAAGTATCCGTTTGGAATACAGCCTAATATACTTTAACACTACACAATAAATTTTAAAAACTATTCGTAGGTTCAAAATATTCATCGGAAGGCAATTAACATATTAAATAATTTTAACTTTAGGACAATCCAAATTTTGTGGCCCCATTAGAGAGTTCGATCAGTATTTGTCAATGTTACTTTGGAAAACAAAATATGAGATAAGAAGTCGTTTATAAACCATTGTTTTACATGTACGTTGAAAAAAACAATATTTCAAATAAAAATTATCAAAGTGTCTACGTACAATGTATTGCTGCTTAAAAAAATTTATGTTCCTATTCAAAAAACTAGTTTTATCTTGAAATAACCATTAAGGTAACCCCAAAATATAAAATAAACAGCATTATCCTTCTTCCTCTCAAAACCAACCATATACAATGTTTGTATGGAACAGATTTTCCGAAACACTTGGTTTTCGAGTTAATTCAAATTTCCAAAGAAATTTGGCGTAAGAGAAAATTCTAGAGACCAATGATAAATAAAGGGATACACAAGTTAAATGATTGTTGTGAAAGAATGTCCTTAAATTTAGGCGAAGGTATAAGGGTGACGATGAAAATGATATGAGCAGCACAGTTACCTCTTAACAAATAAAATCAAAATCAAATAAAAACGAGGGATACAGCCAAAATAGTGCAAAAAAGAAATTGGAACCAATTATTCAACCGCAACAACCATTATTCTGGAGAACGACAGCACGTACAAAATAAGTAAATGTATTCGAAGATAAACCAGCCCCTTTTCCGCTATACCTACTAAGACCTGCGACGATACAACTGAAACCTGCCAAAACTGTGACAAAACATCTTTGTCATCATCGATATGTTAGGAACAAGACAGTTAGCTCTATCAGTTAGTTCTATGCGTTAAGCGAAATAAGCAGTAATCCCAAGTTAAACGGTTGAACAAAAACAAAACAGTTTGGAGAAAGCCAAAAACTCTAGTGAGAATATCGCAAAGAGTCGAAATATATTAAATTCTAACACAAATGCAAACAATAAAATTAAAAGCAAAACAGCTTTAGATAAAAATAGAACCAGTGATAATGAAAATAAAACTAAACCTGAAGTTAAAGAAAATGAAAAACTACGAGCAACGACAATATTGGTAATGGAACTATCAGCAATAGTAAATGTGAAAGTCTGGATGAGAACATGAATAGCGATATTTGTGAGGTGTCATTAAATATTCCTGAAACGAGGAAAACCTAAACGAAGGGTAAGCATTTAGCAGATGACAGCAACCAAAATGAAAATAGCGAAATGAGGTTAATAATATCATGTAAATCTTCAACAGAAAATGATGACAAAGAAGACATCAGCGAAATATGGACGGTAATGAGAGCAACTGATGTAAAACCATTATTCTCACATTATGCCAAAGTGATTGGAGCAAAAGTAGATTGTAAAGCGGTGGTCAATGTAATAAAGTTTGATATTACCCTTGTCCAATATAATATGCAGGCACAGGTTTAAATAATCGTGCATGGGTTATCCCGTTTACAAATCTCGGGCGAATTGATTGATTGATTTTAAATGTACGACGAAACATTAAGCAGGATCTCCCAGTAGTTCTAAGAATTTTTGACGCCGGGCCCATCGCACATCCTTTCTTACATTTACTTGGAAGGATAGGATAGGATTGTTAGTATATGATTGAGATCGACCCGGTTACAAACAACTTGACGGTCAATTGTTAGTATTTTCATTTTTCTACTAATTACTTTTCCCGTACCTACTTCCCATGTTTGGCATTCTGAAATCAATATTAATTGGCTATCCATTCCCCTTATATATTTCCCGCCACCCCACTTCCTCCGGCCCCTTTTAATTGATTGCTTGGTTCTAAAATCTCCCGTCGCCCTCTTAACCAATTAAGCCTAAACCCTAAACCCAAGATTAAATGAAATAAATTTCCATAAACCTGCTATTAAAGAATCATTAGAAAACCTTTTCCTTCCTCATCCATTCAACATTTGCAATACCCTCTTATCCAAACTCTTTCCTTTCAAACACAGCATGAACATGGCATGAACACAGTCAATCGACATCCCCAAAACGTTAAATACACTGTTTACAAATCTCGGGTGAATGTCAATAAATCGATTTCGGAATATCTCGTGTCCAATTAATTCAGGTATTGTTAAATAAATGTTAAACAAATATTTAAGGGTCATATTGATTTTCAGACTAATTATATCAAAATTCCAGTTGAGGAACGCATGTTGACTTTGAATTTATGCCATGCTAAAATTGGTTCAATTTAATTCTCGTGTTAAAGAAATAAAGAATATTTACTGTTCGAAACAAAAATTAATTTACAAACTTTATGCTCTGCGGCAGTTTAAAACCTTAAGTCAAGAATTCCGGCCGACTGTTCCAATTAATCGAAAGTTTTTTTTTAAGAAAAAAGCAAAATAATTTGGAAAATTAGATCTATTTAGGTCCGTCCCGCAACCATCAGCTAGAAATTTTAATATGTATTAAGCAATACTCGTTTATGCTGATTTTCGGAATTCGAGATGAAAGCTTAAAATAGTTAAATGTTCTTTAATATATTTCAATATTTCGGCTGCTAATTTGCAATCTTTATTTCGTCCAAACATAGCATTTCTGAAAATCCAAAGATGACTGGAAAATTTGCAAAATATAATACGTCATTACAAATTCTTTGATGGAATTTCAAAAAACCTTAAAATGAAATCTGAATTAAAAGATTTTAAATGAATTTCTTTAAAAGGCTTGGGGAGCCACCTTGAAACCCGAAATTTTAGGTCGATTTTATGATTTTTTTTCTAGTAAACAATGAATTTTACAAACAAATTCTTTATACACTTTTATTAATTAATCATTCCAGATTACAAAAAAGAATTTTATTTTTTTATTTTTAATCATAATAGGTGGCGTGACCATCTTTAAAAATGAGTTAATTAAAAAAGAAAAAAATCGGCGTTGCGGTGATCTCAAAACTGGTGCATCCTAGAACAACAAAAAAAGTAGTATATTAGTCTATTACCCATAAACTGTGGAAGTACCTAGGGATTTTTCGATGTATACATTTTACAACGAATTGCGCATATTTTGAAAAAAAATCTCGCATTTCGGTAAACAATTTGAGACTAAAACCATCTAAAAAATCAAATTTTGAAAATATCAAGAAAAAGCACAGATACTTCCAAAGAATCAAGTGTCCTGAACATTCTCTCCAAATTTCAAGTCATTTAACCTAGTAGATTTGGAGATCCTCGCAACGCCAGGTTCAAAAGTGTCATTTCGGGAAAAACGCGTTTAAAGTTTTAAGTTCTAAAAATTTGTATATAAAAATTAAAATCAGAAAATTATATTTTTTTAACCCTTTTACTACCACGCTATTTTAGTAACGTAAACTAGCTAGCTGTGACTGTGAGACACCCAGTCAAATTGCTCATTTCATATGCCGAATTCATTAATTTGTGGACCAATAATGGAATACATACTATGCGATTCATTAGTATTTGTGATGAGAAAATTAAAGGTAACGTTTATGTTTGTTGTAATATAAAACCAAGGAAAATTATTTTTTTGAATTTTCTTTTTGTCTTATTTAATTTAATTATAAATAACGTTTTATTTGAATTAAATTTCATAAATAAATTCATAACTGTAATGCAAATAAATTCAATTAAACTTGATTCAATAGTATTTGTGATTCATATTTTTGATTCATTAGTATTTGTGATATGCAGAAAAATTTAAAAATAATTAGTAAATCAATTAAATAAAATATTATTTTTTAATAATTAAATAGTGAATAAGTCACTTATAATTTGTGAACCATTGGAACATTTTTATTACGTCTCCATCACGTCTCGGAAGTGACCAAAAATGTTGTCCATAAAATCGCAGGGAATCTTATCCCACAAGGTTTTATAAGCACCCCATTACAAATTTTTGGTCTTGCTAGATTGCGAGTATCCTTCGCTTTCATTTAAACCCTCGCAAGGACAAATAAAAACTTTGTCTTGGCCTAGGCAACTAATTATGTTCAATATTTTTATAAAATTTCGTGCCAAATTCTCCTTCTTGTGTATGGGAGCAATTTTGCGCTGAAGAGCAAATTGAGGCTCGACTGTTTTTCAACAACTGGGAATACTGCCTCATTCATAAACCGAAATTGAACATTGACCTTGAAGTGTTGTAATTTATACAGCCACATAAACTTTTATTTCTTCCGCAAGAGATGCTAACGGAAGAAGTAACCACCGTATGTGGTATTCTCTGTAGTGCCAACATTTTTTTTTTCTCCATATTTTCTAATCAACGACAAAACGCACTAATTTTGACATAACAAGGTTCTCCAGAGTTCAATTGGCAATCCAATATAATTACGTTTACATTTTGTTTCCTCACAGTAAATCATATTCTGGTTGGCTATGTGTTCTATAAGCTACAACTCTTCAAGGCCAATGTTCAATTTCGGTTTACTGAATGATATAGCATTCATATTTGTTGAAAAATTAGTCAGGCCTAAATTTTCTCTTCAGCACAATAACGCTCCCATACACTAAAAGTATCATTGCTTCGAAATTAAATAAAAATATTGAACATAAATGGTTGCTTAGGCCAAGGCAGAGTTTTTATTTGTCCTTGCTGGGGTTTTAATGAAATCGGAAGGTATTCGTAATCTAGCAAGACCAAAAATATATAATGGGGTGCTTATAAAACCTTGTGGGATAAGATTCCCTGCGATTTTATGAACACAATTTTTGGTCACTTCCGAAACGTGATGGAGACGTAATAAAAATGTTAAAATGGTTCACAAATTATAAGTGACTTAATCACTATTTAATTAGTCAAAAATAATTATAAAAATAATTGATTTACTAATCATTTTTAAATTTTTTTGCATATCACAAATTCTAATGAATCAAAAATATGAATCACAAATACTATTGAATCAAGTTTAATTGAATTTATTTGCATTACAGTTATGAATTTATTTATGAAATTTAATTCAAATAAAACGTTATTTATAATTGAATTAAATAAGACAAAAAGAAAATTCAAAAAAATAATTTTCCTTGGTTTTATATTACAACAAACATAAACGTTACCTTTAATTTTCTCATCACAAGTACTAATGAATCGCATAGTATTGGTGGTTGAATAGTATACATAGTTTTAAAGAAATCACAGTTATTTAAAATTAAATAGTGACTCAGAGACACAGCTCGGTAGGAATAGGGTTAAATAAGTCGAATTTGGCTTCCATACTAATCGCATATGATTCTTAATGTATTAAACTATAATAAAATAAAACATTTTTTTTGATTTTTTGAAAGTTCCAGATTTGGTTCCCTTCCCCCTCCCCTCCCTCCCCCCTTAAATTAAAAACAAAGTTTGCTTTGACTATTTATTTTAATCTGGTTTAGAAAAACACCTGTATTCTCGAAAAAACTTGGTGATTTACGTTTTTTTTGACAGTTTATAACGTGAATCGCAAAATTAACGTTATTTCTCATTCTGACTGACGAAAAGCGTCCACGTTCCCGACATTAAAAAAACTACGTTTTTTTGGTTTGGTTATTTTGTATGTTTTTATTTGTAATTACAAGCAATATAATTTGGTTGCCGTCAACTTTTAGAATTTAATAATTAAATTAATAATATTTTAGTGAACATACAAAAGAATAAGCGGCGCACAACAGTGCCAAGCACACAGCGGGATAGAGGAAATGCTGCAATGATTTGAAATAAGTAAACAAATCATAAAACTTACTTATTACCACATAATTTATTTGAATTTTTCCGTTAGTTTGCGTATAAAAAATGCACAATGGCTTGGCCATTCCGGCAATGTAATTTTATGTTATTAATAAAGTAAAACCATCACTATTTACTGTATAATTTAAAATTAAGAATTATTTGTTTTTGCGGCTTTCTCTATCATGTACGGTTCGCTAAAAGATACATTATATTCCTGTTAAATTCGCAATCAGACTTGTGTACAGTTAAAATCGTTGTTAAATGGCATAATTAAACAAAACATTTCTTCTGTTTTCCAGTATTCTATGTTTTTTCGATGTTCTTTAACGTATCTTTTATTTTTAGTCCGGTCAATTTAGACATCAAAATAGTGGTCAAATAACAAAAATTCCCGGAGAGCCAAATATTGGTGGAGAGCTAGGGTTTACCATTACAAATAAAGTTTAAAAAATACCCATTGATCCTATGTGTGCTACAAAAGTTATTCGGGGTCAAAGGTCAAAATTTGAGGTTTTTTGGATTTTTCTCGAAAACGGCAAGTTTTATCAAAAAAACCTTAAACCAAATTTGTAGATCTTAAAATTCTCTACAAAAATGATCCCTATGATTTTTTTCCTAAGAGTTACCATTCCTGAGATATCGCGATTCTAAGAGTCACATTATACATGATATGCACACATTTCCACGCCACCTGTGAGGTAGTGTATTCGGCGCGTTTCTTTTACCGTGGTTTCCTCTGTAGGCCTACTCCACTAACTGTCATGACAATTTTAGGATAATTTAAGGGAACAATACCCGTCAAGTTCTAGATATTACCTTACATATTATTGATATTGAATATTGTTATTGCTATTGATTATTGGGTTAACTATTGTTTGATTTCTTAAGATATTTTAATCAGATTCAAACTCTTGAAAGTCTACTTCAACAGTCATGTCTTCTTCGATTTCTTCTTCCTCCTCTTCCTCTTGCTGGATGTTCATAAATTGTTCAAATGTGGCTGAGTCATTGGTCTCTTCATTAAAATCACAGGCATCTTCCTCTATTGTACTCAACTGGACATTTGAGCAAGACTGCAAAAAATAGTGTTGAGGAGTTTTTCTAGAGCAGTTGGGAGTAAAGTTTGAATCGGTTCCAGAGTATTATCTATCAATTTCCAACCCCAGTCTTCTGTGTTCAGTTGATTGCCTAGCCATGTTTGAACTTGATAGTATACTCGATACAAGTGTTGAATAGCAGATGCCGATGTTGGAGGAAGAGATGATAGTTGTACTTGTTTCTTGTTTCGCGTATTTTTTACAAAAGTTAAGTATCGGTATTTATCAATGCAAGTAATTTTTTTTGGAGCTCCATAAACCGCAAGAAGAAAGCGAATTCCTTCCGTAATTATTGTTTGAGGTGTGGAATCAATTTCTGTAAATACTTTAACGCAGTCAGTCAAATCTTCTTTTTTCGAATAATTTAAATACTGATGTTTTGCCCCTTCTGTACATTGCTGACGAAGTGTCGCAGCCGGTTATCGCATGTAAAAATAAAATATAATTTTGGCATTTGGGATAAGCAGATAAACTTTTTGAAGAATATATTTCTGTTCGCTGTTGAGCCCTTCCAGGTTTCAGAAAATAAATAATTTTATCCATTGGAGTCCTTGCAGTAAGTAGTACTAACAAATCAACATCTTCACCAACTACAATTGTTGTGTTTGTTGCATTAAATTTTTCTATTGCTGTTTCAATTATGAGGACATCTGCGTCATTTTGAGCTTGTTTCAGTGCAATATTCGCAGCTGTTAATTTGTCACTTAACATGGAAATGAAACGAGATTTATTATTAATGTTAGCGAAAAATTGTTGTTGATTCGCTGGAACTGTCATAAATTCATCAAAGATAATCTCGGAACCCGATGATGTTTTTGTAGTTCGACGACGTTGTTCTGCAGCTTTAATATTCTTTGTCGAGTCACTATAGCCGTCAAATACTACCGTCACTGTAAGCCCAAAATGTCGGCGTAGATACTGAACATATTTATCAAAAATAACGCTAAAGGTTTCTTCTCGATCCCACACAACGTGATGTAGTAGGTATCCTCCATCAATAATATAAGTAGCGCTTGTACGATCAACCTCAGTATTGACTGATTGAAAGCAATCGTAAATCGCTGACTTTGTTGTTTTACGCATTCCAGCTGCATCGAAGAGTGATAAGGGGTAAGGGGCTAATTCATACTCAAAAAATTTTTCAATCTCATCCTCAAAAGCTTTAGTGATACTAATGCGTTGAAATAATAATACAGGGTCTATAGCTACTTCTTCTTCGCGAACTTTCACGGTGCTACTCGCAGTTAAAAGAGGGAGTACTTTTTCAGAGCGTTTTAATTTTATATTATTAAATTTTTCACCTGCCATTCTAGACATGGAAGCAATCCCAACTTCACCAGCTTTATGGCAATTAATCTTATCGTCACCAACAACTCCAGAAGCAATAGATACGATTTTGTTAATTTAAGGAAAAGGATCATGTGATGAAAACCAGTCAAGACCTAAATGGTAGACGCTTGTAATAAGTACGTATATTCACTTGAACCGTTAGCACTAAAAGAAACAGGTATATGAACGAGACCTACGGACAATAGAATAGCCAGATGTTTTTCAAGGCCACGTGATAAATATTTTCAGAATAGTATAATATATATGTATAAAAGAGACACAAATAGGTATTTATACTTGTTTTAAGTGCCTGATTATGTATATAAGGGGGTTATATATGCATATCATGTTCATATAATGTGACTCTTAGAATCGCGATATCTCAGGAATGGTAACTCTTAGGAAAAAAATCATGAAGACCATTTTTGTAGAGAATTTTAAGATTGACAACTTTGGTTTAAGGTTTTTTTTGATAAAACTTACAGTTTTCGAGAAGAAATCTCAAATTTTTACCTTTGACCCCGAATAACTTTTGTAGCACACATAGGATCGATGGGGATTTTTAAAACTTTATTTGTAATGGTAAACCCCAGCTCTCCACCAATATTTGGCTCTCCGGGAATTTTTGTTATTTTAAATGTCTATATTGACCGGACTATTTATAGGGATAGGAATTTGACAAAAAAGAATCGTTCACATTAAGGAACATCACGTTAACCATCATGTTTTTTTATTTTTTTCAGAATACAGCTGCAGGCCTATTTTCTTTAAATTAAATGAAATGAATTACCTTTGCAGGATTGTTGAAGAACAAGAATTCGAGTTAAAAAAACGAATGCAAATGATTTTAAAATTTGATGACTTTTAATATGACAACAAAGTAATTATATTAACACGTTCACGACCATAGGACGCATATATGCGTCCTATAGTTTTCTCCATAGGCCAGGGACACATATATGCGTCGTACTTTTTAATGTAAATAATATATTATAGTTTCCATATTAGTTTACAGATTCTCTTGAATTGTTTTTCCTTTTAGGGGAAGAATCGTATATGCGTCATATTATTAATAACGCCACAAACCCCACAAAACAGATAAATAAAACATTTATTATACCATTAGGCTTCAATTAGCTCATTTCGTGCAAATTTATCATCTGGTTTATAGCTACCCCTAGCCTGAACACCTCGGTCGTGAACGTGTTAAAATTCATCATAAATTTCCGAAACAATACTTACATAACAATAAAAATAAATGAGTCCAATATTTGTACAACCGGTCATTTTGACCGGTCGGTACTTCTAGTGTCAAACTTATGCTTTTTTGTTAAATTTTCTTTAAATGTAAATTCAATTTAACCGCATATGTAGTATGAAATAAAACGACGGAGAGGAAAATTACAATAAAATATTAAACCCAAAGATCTCTTCTTTAAACAAACTGAAAACATTTTGGTTTCATGTAAAAAATGCTTTCGGGCCTGAAAAAGTACTCTCAGGTGCATGGAAAAAGTACTAACCGAAATACTCTTGTATCACCCCTAACATTTTGATCCAAAAACAAAAATTTGTTGTTGTTTTCAATGTAAACTTTGATCTGATCTGGATCACTACGCGTCAAGAAATGTGGCTATTATAGCAGGTTACAACAAAAATAATGACATCTATTATATAGAACAAGAATTATAACGTTAAATAATTTGTCAAATAAAATCATCATTTAAAATTAGGAAATTACACGGCCTTGAAGGATTAAGGATTCTTAACAATTCAATGAAAGCAATAAAACAAAAACTTAAAAAAACAAAATGTATCAATTAATGATAAGGCGTATAGCTATTCAAGTTATTTAAAACGTCGACGAACAAAACCTGCACCACAACTGGAACATAGCCAGAAACAGAACAGACGAAAACACTCGAGCATTTCTTCGTCAGAACTTTTTTATGCACAAACAATTTTCATACTATTGCTTGTATACGCCTGTAACGTACGAACGCTCAAGATTTCTCGTTATCCACATACTAATTCTGAATCTATAATATGCTAGTAGATATTCCATTTCCAGTTCTCTTTTCTTATTCAAGTTCGTGAACATCATATCAAATGACTCGAAACCACGTTTGTTCTTCTCACTAGTGAATATCCAACCTGAAGCAATAAACTTTAAATTTACATGCAAGTACAACATAATTATTAAACTACAATTCACGAAATTCCGACTCATGAAAAATCAAATGATAAAATTCTGAAAATAACTGTTACATTATATGTACAGTATTATACAACATCCAAATTAAGAAACAAACTTTTGAAAAATTACGATTTAATTTAAACTACTGATTTTAGAAACAAAAATTAAAAACTATTCTTGATTTCTTTATGATGTTTAGTCCCCCATGGGTATTCGAGCTAATTTTATTATGCCTCGTCTCTATTCATCTTGCTTCATTTTTACCAAGGTACAATAAACTTCATGCTCCTCTGTAAACACTTTGGTAACTCTTCCCATTAACCATTGTGTCGGTGGTAAATTTTTCTCGGCGATAATTACAAGTTCAGCAACCTTTAAATTATTCATTGAAATCTTATATATTTTTTGATTCTGTGGAGATTGGGTGTACTCAGTTCTGAACTTCTTGAATGATGAAACTTCAAATTTATTGAGTCAATTCGTTTCAAACTAAATTAAATCAGTTTCGGATTCGAGTAAACCACGAGATATTCTTTTGGAAAAGTCTTTTTTAACTCTTTTGTAGCTTTTTATTCGAAACAACTCTAATGGTCCAGGTACCTAAACTAATTCTAGTAAAATTCTTTAAAATTATAAATCAACCATTTCTAGCGAACAAAAACTGATTTATCTTGATGTGTTTATACAGATCTAATATTTCCCATACCTAATTAGAGAATTTATGCGGGTGAATGTCTCCTATATTTGAATAAACATCTGAAATTTACAAAAATAATATGACCCTCAATGGTCAATCAACCGCACACCACATCTATCTTCCAAAATCAACAATAACAACTAAAATATCTCATCACACCAAATCACATAAATCTTTTGCAAATGGAATAACATCAATAATACTAAGATATGTTTTTACTACACGATTTACATATGTACAAACATAATAGAACCCACAAAGGTCAATGACAGAATCATTTCAATTGTAAACCTATTAATTTTTATCTATCAAACATCTATAATAAAATTAAATCTAACCGCGCTCAGCACAACGTATTTGTAATGAATCATTCACACATTAATTTCGATCAAACCTATTCGTACCATAAATGAACATAAAAAGCATAAAAAATTAGAGAAACTAAACATAAAAATAAAAAAAATCCAAAACGATATAAATTTCAATTAAAAGTAATTCATATTCATTTTCATCAATTAAATTAAATTAATCCGTTCGAAAAATGAAATTAACGTGCACTGCTGTCTTCTTTCCACACTCTAAAAACAACAAAATTATAAAGTGTGTAATCTTGGAGTAACACCCACACACTCACACATACACACTTTCTTCTAAGAGTCTAAATATTTTTTTGTGTGTTTTAGAAATAGAAATTTCTTTTGATTTAAATTTATTACGTTTAATTAAATAGATGAGATGGAAATATTTTATCTTATTTTAAATTTTTAAATTAAATTTTTTGTTTTTCTGTTTTTGGATAATTAAAGTTTAATGGATTTTTAAGCTCAATTTAAAATAATTTTCTTCTTGCCAGGGACTTGATGATGTATTAATGTCAACTACAAAAAACAAAATTGAGAACTTTGCCCGATTTTTTTGGTTGAGAAAATCAATATTTTTTACATTTTTTTATATTTTTTGTATTGGGGTGTTTTAATCCAAAATATCGGTTTGATAATAATATTCTTAGGGAGAATTGAAATACTTTGATTCATTAAAGGTTTTGTTCTTTTGTATTTAGGGTAAGATATTTTAACTTGAGGTGGGTTTTGTGGTGTTACGCTCAAATTATAAGAAAAAAAAAATCGACAAAATGCAATTTCACTCCAATGAATAGTATTTGATTCAAAATCATTAGAAAATCATCCGGTGTCATCGATTGACTGTTAACAGAAAGTGTTTTTCTGCATTTGTCAGAGGCCATCACAAATTATAGTAATTAATCCACCCAATGTTAATTTAAGACAATGTTAATTTAACTGATAACCAGCTCGGGTTATTGAAACCGCCTAAGTGAATCAATCGTGAATAACTATAATCGTACTACTTTTAATTTTCATACAATTTAGTTTTGAACGTGTTTAAAAAACAGTTGTATTTTTCATCAATTGATCAAATCTAAAATTATGAGCTCTTCAATTTCTAGAGCTATCAAGTTCGGGTACAGGGGGCAACGGAGCCGATAGCTCTCTCCGCAGAGACAAATGTATACACTCTTTTCTGTCTCTTGCTCTGCTTTTTTCTCTCCACCTCTTTCTCTCGCTGTCTTTTTCTCTCTCCTCTCTCTTTCTGTATCGCTCTGTCTTTTTTAGCCCCTCTCTTTCTCTCTACTTCTGTTTCTACCTCTCTCTCTCTCTCACTCTATCTATCTCTCTCGCTCTCTCTAGCTCTCTATATTTCTGTCTCTATCTCTCTTTCTATATTGCTCTTTTTCTTCTCTCTTCCTTTCTATCTTTCTCTCTCTCTTTCTATCTGTTTCTTTCTCTTTTTATATCTTTCTCTGTCTCTTTATATTTTCTCTCTCTCTCTCTCTTTCTATCTTTCTTTCTCTTTCTCTCTCTGTTTCTCTCTCTTCTCTTTTTATAAAAATTAAAATCCACCGAAAACACTTTATTCACATTATGATTGGCTGATAGTTGTCACGTATTTTCTGTAGTCCTACCATAGACATTTATACTAGATTTCTCATTTCATAGTAACTAAAGGAAAAAAACAAAAACTTCTGATAATTCCAATGTATCGTTGTGTTGTGTATTTTATAAGGCAATAATTTTAGAATGCGTTGCAAATATAATACGTATATGCAATACACCGATAATATTTGAATGGAAAATTTTTGTTTTTATTTTCTGTTTTTAGTCAAATGAGAGATCTATTATGATTGTCTATGGTCCTACTATGAATTCGAAAAGAGAATAATATGAAATTAATTAGATTTTTTTTTGCTAATCAAATCCTAGAAAATTACATGTAGATCGGAATGCGGCGTAAGCCAAGGTAGTCTATTTTTGAACATAAAAGAAACAAAAACAACGCATTTTCATTCGTCACCGAAAATAAACTTTCATAAATTAATCGATGATTGTGGAACGTAGCGAGTAGATATTGTCGGGTTGGTGAGCACAGCGAACAGGGGGCGCATCCCTTAAACTGCTTTAACAAAAAACAAACAATGCAATTATTTTTCTGGTTTGAACATCAAATAAACCAAATGAACCGTGGAATCTCGCGAATTTAAATACATATATTAATTGAGCAATGTGTGTTCTATAGTTCGAAGCACTGAGAATTATGAAACACGTTTTCGAATAATAAAAACGATTGAAAACTTTGATCCGATTAATTGAGTAAAGGCTCATTCTTATTCATATTGCGAGGTGAAATAAGCCTTCGAATATATTTTGAAACGCAAGCCACTCCAACTAAACCGGCTAGCAAAATTAACATTAGCCGTCTTCCAATGGGCAAAATTTTCTACTTGGAAGTACTTGCGAGTAGATACCCAATGGAACGCGAAATTGAGTAGCAGAAGTAAAACGCAGCCTTCTGTTTAGTTGTTTTTTTTGTCTTTTGTAAAGTTGTTTATTATAGTAATGGCGATATTTAAAATTAGATTCAAAATATGACAAAATAAATAGACATGTAATGAAAGGAAAGCATTGATATTTACCGCATTGATATTTAAACACATTTTTCTTAAAAATGTATCATCAACAATAAAATAATTTTGTATTAATTTTGGCATTTTACATCATCAAAAACTAAAAAACTCGAACGTAATAAAAAACTCTCGAAAAATATCGAAAAAGGTCTAAAAGCCATCTATTGGAAATTTCGCAACTAAAATCCACTAGCGCAAATTTTATGCGTAACTACTTCTGTTTTCTACACCATCGTATGAGCATGGGTAGTTGTGAGTAGATACAAGTACTTGCAAGTAGTTTGCTTTCGCCAATGGAAGACGCTTATTGTGTGCAAAATTGTCCTACAAAACCTCCACAAAAAAAAAATATAGCACGTTTCAGACTCTCAGAGCACAATAACGATAAAAACAGGATATTTAATAAATTTTTGAAAAGCCAATTGAACGTTAGCCATCCAAATAAAATATAGTGGAGAGCAATGGCTACTAAACAATCATTCCTATTTTGAAACCTGGCATACAAATCTGGATCTTATGCCTACTAGTCAACACTAATTAAGGCCGTAAATATATTGCGGCAAGTCTATAAGTGTGAGGTTTCGACTGTCAAATTTCTAGATCGATAAGAAGCAATTATAAGCTTTTAAGGTTTTAATTGCAGAACCACCCTCTTATTGATTGGGTTTCTAAGTCATGATCAAGCTCGATATTTGTGTAGCATTAAGCTGGGCATTAAAGTTGTAGCTGTCTGAGTGAAATTACAACATTACTAAAAAAGCAAATACGCAACCCATCTCAGATTTGGTTGGCAACATGTATCCCAAAAGAACAACCATAAAATACAAATATTTTAGATTAAAAAAAAGATTAAATTTTAAATTTTTGGTTTTGTATATGTCAAATAAAGGAAACGACTACAAAACCAACGTTATACCATAGACATTCATACTAGATTTCTCATTTAATAGTAACTAAAGGAAAAAAACAAAACTTCTGATAATTCCAATGTATCGTTGTGTTGTGTATTTTATAAGGCAATGATTTTAGAATGCGTTGCAAATATAATACGTATATGCAATACACCGATAATATTTGAATGGAAAATTTTTGTTTTTATTTTCCGTTTTTAGTCAAATGAGAGATCTATTATGATTGTCTATGGTTATACCAACGCTACAATTGCTATAAATGACAGAGCTCTTTTTCAAAGGGACACCTAAATTATCAAACGGAATATTTTTGTTCTGATAATAATGGAGTAACATTTTATAATTTTGATATGGTTTAGATGGAGTGCATTAATTAATATTGATTTGTCAATAGCCATAGCTGGAAAAAAACTCAGATGTTTCTTGTGCGAAATCTAGGGAAGTGCCATTTTTCAACAATCATTAGAAACATTTGGATATAAATTGCATTGATGTGATTTATCGATAGCTACTGCTGGAAAAAATTTAGTTTAACTTTCACGTTGAAAATCTCAGAATTTTTGGAAAAATGCAAAATTTTTCCAGATTTCTCACATGAAATTTGAACTTGATTTTTTCCAGCGATAGCTATTGAGGGATCTCTAAGTTTTTTCCAACGATAAAAGTGGTTCTAAAAATACGAATACTTCAAAACAAAAAACATGAAGAAGAATTAGTGATTACGATTTTAATGTCAAAAATGAAAAATGTGGAAACTTTCTAGAAAATAATTTAGTTGCTTTCCATATTTAATACATCTGGAAAACAACCAAATCATTTTGTACGGTCCCATTACAAAATCGTTGTCCTTTAATTTCATGCAGAACTTCAGAAATTAGCATTAAATTCATGATCTCGCGACATAACTCGTTAAGTCCCAACATCAGTACTTTTAGTGCCAAATATCACTTGCATGACTCTTCTCTCGAACATCATCAGCCAACGTTCCTACTCATCCATAAGGGTTCAACACAAAACACCTGCCCTGTACAATTTCAACTTATCGGCATTTGCAATTGTATTTTAGCAGTGGACGTAGGGGGACACAATCACGCTCCCTGATGTGTTTCCACATTATTATCATGAGTGACAAGAAACCGCTAAAGTCTATTATTCTCTGGTCTTTAAAACGATAGATCAGAAGGTTTTGTACTCTGAAAATTCTACAGACGAAGCAAACAACTCCTTCACTCTATTTCCATGCAGTCCAACAAAATTAACAAAATGAGTTACGGGAACTGGGTTCTAAACAGTGTTCAATAAATTATCTTACTTTTCTCCTACAATATTCAAGCATAAGTGTTTAATTAAAGCACACATTTTACGGAAGTTAACAGATTATTCCGTCATTCGAAATCCAAATTTTTTTTTAGAATCAATACAAGATTCAATACGGTCGTAGTTTGTTTTGCACTTTATGGTACCTCTCAAGGTAATTATTTAAATTATAGTTTGTCGGCATCTTCTGAATACGAGTGAGTAATTTGACTAAATTGTATACACATTAATATAAACTTGTATAATGTGTATTTGTACAGGGTTTACCATTTAATTCGATCTACCTAAATATTTCAAAAAAATTAAGGACTGCACATAAAACATAACTATTTTAAATGATTTTGAATTAAGTTCAACTTTATTTTTCTCATACATCATGTAACATCCATCAGTTAACAAAATATAGGATTTTGTACAAACAATGAATTTGACCTTGTAATGTAATTTCAAGGTCAAAATAATGTAATTTGGTTTTCCCCTGGAAACCACACAACTTGTTCCTGAACTAATTTGTTCCACAAAGCATAATTTTCATGATATTTTTGTTAATCAGTTAAATGGGTCCAAGATGAATCAAAACCATTGTAAATAAAAATAATTACGAATTGTTCAATACTTGTTTGTATGTCAAGCCTGGTCTCTTAACTTGTTTAAACGCGGTCTGTTTGTAACTATGTATGTCTGTTATAAAATCTTCACAATTCTTTTATGAGTTTATCGGCAAAGAAGTTTAACCCTGTCTATTTAATGCGCATTCCGTAACTTGTTATTTGAAATCCTCTTTAGATGAATAAAACCAAATTAAAAATAGTCGTTTGCAAAACGAAAAATTAATTTCCGCAGAATTAAAATTTGGCTCTTTATTTGAATTGTGTGAACCGAAAACTCAAAAGAAAGTGAAAAATATCAAATCCACAAAAATTACAAATTGGTTTGCTTAATTTCTTAGAAAATTTTGCGTTTGAAATCCACGGTTTAGCCAGGAATAAAAAATTGTGATTAGCCTATGAATCTCAGAAGGTACATTTTATATGAAATGAATGAAAATCAATTTTCATTTGTAATTAGTCAATGGATTTTTAGATTCCTTTTTGTTCCCGCCCTATATTATAATTATAGGATTCCAACTGTAATAAAGCAATTCTTTGTTAACGTTCCTTAAGCCTTTGCACAAGTGCGGTTTCAGTTGACTTGTTCTATTGCGTGAGATCATTTTGTTCTTACAGACCTTTTACATAAACATATTGCAATCTTTTCAGATTATAAAATTGGTTGCTGCGTCCTAAAACGTTCACAATCCAAATCCAGATGCAGCTTTGATATAAAATTAACACCTACATTTTCAAAAGTTTGAAGTCATTATATTAATGAGTCCTTCAATTGTTTTGATCAGGTTAAAAGATTTCCTTTGCCAAATACATATTATCATGACTTGAAAAAAACATGCTTCTTCGACAGTCAGTTGATGGATTTGCAATTTTGCTCAACATGGTGTTGGTTAATACTGGGTACTCAAACTTTGAAGATTAATCGTGGGCCTAGTCCTGATTACTGTTGAGGTTACCGCAGCTTCATCGGAAAGATCATTTAAAAAATTAGGAATTGTTAAAAACTTTCTTAATATCATGAAGATACAAAAATCAGTTTTCAATATCATGAAAAATATTCTTCTTTTATTATCATGATAAATCTCACAAAAAACAGTCTTTAGTTTCATGCGACACCTACATTTTGTACATGTTTCATTAAATTGTAAATTTGAGCGTTGCTTGAAGAAGACTGAACGAATGGTTCAAAACCGAACTGGATTAGAACAGTCTAAATATTATTAAAAAAAAATTGCAATTTTTTTTTCAATTGTGTAGGAGCGTTTGAAAAAAAATTAAAAAATTAAAATTAAAATTGGTTTGAGAAGAATTTCTTTCAACCTTTTTCTTCTAAACACTCATGGTTAACTGGTACATGCAAGGACTGGATATGCATGCTTATGTCATGTATGTATATGCCTTACAAGAACATATCCACAAAACACTTTGTTTGTTAGCTGATTCCATAACAAGGTTTTAATATATTATAATTAAAGCAGGCCAAAAAACTATTATATTCATATTTTACTTTGGTCCTAGGAGTATAGCAAAATGCCCTGTGAACCTGATTCGGACTTTCATAATGGACCGAAGAAATTTCGAAAGAATTTTTAAACAGATTTTTCTAAATCCCCATTCCAAACATTTGTTTATTATTTCATTTACAATGCACAGAAGCTCGGTTCTTTTCTCTGTCTTCTAATTTGATATTTCATTCTGATTTTTTACAAAATATTCTTAATTAAATCTCATAAACAAAACGTGGAATTTTCGGCAATTTCGAATATATTTCGCCGCTACGTTTCATATACTGGTACCTAAGTTAGAATTCAGAAGGAAAATCGTTGATTATTCAATAAAAATGTCATGATTTTTATTTTAAATTCGCAATCACCAAATGAACCGCCAACCCAATCCTCAACTCTAATGACCAAATCAACCTCAAATCAACCCTTTCCTAACCTCAAATCAACTTCCAAATAATTCCACTACCGAACCGCACAATTAACCCCAGCGCAATCTAACAAAACCCTAACTCAACATCAACACAACTTAGCTCGAACCAAATCTGAAACCTCAACTCAAACTCAAACTCAATGCCAAACTTAATCTTCAAAGCATTATAAAAAATTGATGCAGGTGGTTTTGGGTCAATTCTTATGGCAGGTACTCGAACCTCTTGACGTATAAATTCCAAAAGCTCTCCAATTCTCCGCATTATCCATTCTTATGGCAGGTACTCGAACCTCTTGACGTATAAATTCCAAAAGCTCTCCAATTCTCCGCATTATCCATAGAAAGAGGTTGGCGCAAAAAAAAAAATCCAAATCGGACTAGCCGTTGTCGAGATACCGTAGAAGCAGATGTCCAGATGGAGGGACGGACGTTTTTTTTTTTTTTTTGAATATTTATTATAATATTTTCGTTATTTATATGTACCACTGTCAATGTTTTTGAATATTCTGAAAGATGACATTTAAAAATTCATTCATTAAAATTATGAGATGTTTTCGATAATAATAAATTCATATGATCGTACCAAATTATCTGACACGGACACCTATTGTAAATACAAATTAATTATATTGTACTAATCGGTAATAATAAGTTTATGTGATCATAGAAAATTCGCAGCCATCTATTTAAATGTAAGCGAATTTCATGGTACTAAACAACGATTTTATAGCACCAAATGATAATCGCGCCGTTTGTCTTTTTTTATAATAAAATTAACCAGAAAATTTTTAGAATTAAAAATACTCTCAGATCGATAAGATCAGTGCCAATAATATAAAGTAAAACCACAAGGATTAAAACCATTTGTTAATGTTGATTGAAGTTTATTGTAATAAATAATTTTAAAACAAGGAAAAAACAATTTTTTGAAACATTTTTTGGTGCCGAAACCCGGGATCTGTTTGTAGAAACGAGCTATTGCAAAGCTGAATAAAGTTTTTGTAATTAATCTGAAATATACAAAATAAAGCTTTATTAACATAAAATTACGTTAAATACGGAACATTTTATTAAACAATTAAGAAAGATTTTGTTAAAGTGAACAGTGAAGCAAATTAACTATTAAACAAAGTGTAAGCATTTACTGTAATTTGAAGTGCAGGTTTAGTGATTAAAATGGACCGAATTATTCGCGCTCTTGATCGTACGGTCAACCAAATTAAAGCCGTATGGAATTTTAGTAAAGTCATTGATATTAACACCACGTTGGAGGCCTTAGAGGCGCAGTTAGAAAATTTGGATAGCCGGTATACAGATTTTGGTAAATAAGAGGTGGAGTTACTAGCTTTCGATAATTATAAGCCGATGGCCGAAGAAGTAGACGAGATTTACTTGGACACGATTTCTAAATTAAAGGCTGAACTCAACATAAGGTCTCAAGGAAATAAAGCTGAGGCTCAAGATCTGAATGCTACGTGAGGCAACAGCAAAGCTTCTTGCAAGGCTTAAACCAAAATCACAACGTACGCTTGCCAAAATTAACCATTGAACCATTCAATGGCGATTACAAATTATGGCCTTCGTTTCACGATTTATTTTTAACGTTGGTTCATAATAATAAGATTTTAAGTGCAGTTCATAAATTACATGTGCTAAATGGACTACTGGAAGGAGATGCAGCAGCTTTAATACGGCATATCAAGGTCACGGAGCAAAACTATGAACAAGCTTGGACTAAATTAATTGATGGATATAATAAACCCAAGTCAATAATGTCATCATTGATTCAATTGTTTTTTGAAGCAAAAGAGCTGTACTCAAGCAAGCCATAAAGGTTTAAGAAAATTATGCGATACATCAGACGAGGTCATTCGAGGATTAAGAGCTCTAGGAGATTCAGCAGAAACACGAGATTCCTGGCTAGTGTATATTATTGTAAATAAGTTAGATGCGGACACCAGACAGTCGTGGGCAAAGGAAGCGGTCGATGATGCATTTCCATCATTTGAAATTGTTTTGAAATTTTTGGTAAAAAGGTGTGATGCTCTTGAATCATGTACTTCTGTAACAAGGTCAACTAGCGCAGTGCAGAAAGGCTTAAAGGTTTATAATGTTAGTCAAAAACAACAGTGGAGCTGTTTAGCATGTAAAAAGGAATATTTATAGATGCCCATTATTCAAGAGCATGAACGTTGAGAATAGATCCTATGTAATAGCTAGTGCCTAAGATCTGTACATCAAGAACCGCAATGCTATTCTCGTGCTCTGTGTTTAATATGCAAAAGGCGTCATCACTCTCTCCTGCACAAAGAAACACCAACAACAAATTTACATGCTACAGGCGAATATATAAATTCTTCCAATACATTGGCGACTCCAATAGCCCCAACTGCAACGGCTTAAAATCATCAGTCTACAATTATTCATCCAGTTCAGTCAACATCATCAACAAATGTATTAACAACATCCTTACATGATCATAGTCAAACACGTCTTAATATACTGTTATCAACAGCTTTGCTTTACATCCAAGATCCAAGCAACAAACGGTCAACAAATGCTCGCAAGAGCGCTGCTCGATTCAGGATCGCAATCGACATTTATTACGGAAACTTGCATGCAACGGTTAAGCTTACGTCGAAAATATTCAATTGTTGCAATTTTCGGCCTAGCAGCGAATTGTGTATCATCACGCGTAGTTCCACATTACACTTTAAAAATGACGGCACATATAATCGATAAAATATCATCAAACTTACGATCAGCGATGATAAATATACCAAGGTCAAATAAGATATGAATTAGAGTTCAGTCGATCTTTTAATTGGAGCGGAATTCTTTTTGGATATCTTATCGGAACAAAAATTATCTATTCCAAATTTACCAGTTCTTCATTTATCAAAATTCGGCTGGCTTATAGCTGGAGAGTTAGATCATTATAAACAAAAGGTGTGTAACATTCAGAACTACAACGTAAATTTAGATCAAAGAGTTTCTAATGTAAACCTAATGGAACAATTAAAGAAATTTTGGAAGGTAGAAGAACCATTCATAAATTCTCCAGAACCTAATGCAGAAGATCCTTCTGAAATATTCTACAGAAATACTACATCTAGATCAGCTATGGAAGATTTATCATCAAACTGCCATTTCTTATACCACGACCGAATTTAGGAAACTCCCAAATCAATGCTCAATCTAGTCAGCAGAATACTGTAGACAGTATCAAAAATTCATGGCAGAATACATTTAGCTCAATCAAATTACACATATTCCATGGAATGAAGTACCACGTGAAGACGATCACAAATATTTTATGCCCCACTAAGCAGTTTTCAAAGATAGCACTACAACCAAGATTCGAGTCGTATTTGATGCGTCGTGTAAAACAACCACAGCAATGTCCTTGAATGATTGCTTACATATTGGATACAAATTGCAGCCAGATCTAACCACAACATTACTTCGTTTTAGACAAAACATTATTCCGATAAAAGCTGAGTTCGAAAAAATGTATCGCCAGATATTAGTGGCCCCGATTGATGCAAATTTTCAGTTAATATTACGGCGTAGAAGTCCTGACGAAGAATTGAGTGCATACAAATGTAACACCGTTACTTATGGAACAGCATGTGCACCGTTTCTTGCGATGCGTTCTTTAGCAGAAGTGGCGAAAATACATCAATCAAGATATCCAGAAGCAGCAAACGTTATTCAAAACCAATTTTATATGGACGATTTACTCTCTGGAAGTTCTACTGTGGAAGGTGCAATATTACTAAAGAATCAAATCAACGAAATTTTAGTCAGCTGCGGATTTAGGCTTCGTAAGTGGAAATCCAACTCTTCGGAATTCCTACAATCATTAGAACGGGACAACATTGAAGATATACCAAAATTAATTGAAGATGACCAAAGTACTAAAACCCTCGGTATTTTGTGGTATCCACAACAAGATGTATTCACATTTAAATTAACCATATTAACAAATGAAGGGATCTGGACAAAAAGAAGAATGCTGTCAGAAAGTTCGAAGTTATATGATCCGTTAGGTCTCCTATTATTATAACCTTTAAAATGATGTTACAGAAATTATGGGTAACTAAAACTGAATGGGATGAAGCAGCACCTAGCAATATTTTATGTACGTGGAAGAAGATTTATTCAAATTTACATCATCTGCAAGCCTTCAAAATTTCTAGGTGTGTGTTTAAATCGTCAAATCTTAAATCGATTCAGCTTCATGCATTTTGCGATGCTTCGGAATCAGCATATGGAGCTGTGATATACGTCAGGACCTGTAATGAATAAGGAGAAATTACAAATCGTTTGCTGTGTTCAAAAAGTGAGGTAGCACCGATAAGACAAATAAGTTTACCGAGATTGGAACTCTGTGGCGCTGTACTGCTTGCAGATCTGATAAAATACTGCAAGCCAATATTTGCTATAGAGGAGGTATACGTATACGCCTGGACAGATTCAATGGTGATATTACATTGGCTGTCAGACATTCCAACAAGATGGAAAACGTTTATAACCAACAGAACAAGCATGATCTTGGATACAGTTCCTAGAGAAGGGTGGAATCATGTGCCATCAAATCAAAATCCTGCGGACTACATATCGCGGAATCTAAATGGCCTAAAACTACAATACGACCACCACCATAGGAATTGGATATTGAAGCCAGAAAACAAGGAATCGTTACAATGTTGGAAATATGTCAGGTCGATATTGTCGACCAATTAATTTACAAACATTCCTCTTGGTTCAAAATTAAAAAGATCATGGGATATATCCTTCGTTTTTGTCAAATCGGAAAATAAAATGTGAAATAATAAACATTTATCATATATGAGGAATACATTTCATCCGAACTGTACATTATTCGAGCAATTCAGGCAGCATGTTTTAAGAGCGAAATTAATAAACTTAATAAAAATCAACCATTAGAATCCAGCAACGCCTTAAGTTTATTAGATCCATTCTTAGATTCTAAAGGAATTCTTCGCGTATGTGGAAGACTAAGAAATTCCCATCTAAGTTATGGGGCTAAACATCCAATTATTTTGCCGAAATCGCATGCTGCTAATAGATTGATAATTCAAGAACAATACATTAGAAATTTACATGCTGGAAATACATTGCTGTTAAGTTTACTACGACAACAATATTGGATGATTGGTGCAAGAATCTCATTAAAAGATATATAAAATCTTGCGTTACTTGCATAAAATACCAAAGTGTCCAAGAGAAACCTAAATTGGCCGATCTACCGGCAGACAGGTGCACGAAAAATAGTCCGTTCTTAAACACTGGAGTTGATTATTTGGGTCCTATTTATACTAAAGCATCCCAATATCGAAATTCTGCATTTATTAAGGCTTACGTCGCCGTGTTCGAATGCCTTGCAGTAAAATCCGTGAATTTAGAGGTGGTAAGCAGTCTAAGTACCGAATCTTTTCTTGCCGCGCTAAAAAGATTTGTTTCACGTAGAGAAACTGCCCAATCAAATATGGTGTGACAACGGCTCAAATTTTATTGGAGCCAACTGCAAAGACTAAACCAATGAATTAATATCTAATTTTACATTACAAAAAGGCATTGAGTTCAAATTTAACCCAGCTTGTGCACCTCATATTGGAGGTTTATGGGAAGCAGCCGTAAAATCCATAAAATACCATTTCAGAAGAGATACAAACGAAGCTAACCTAAACTTTGAAGAAATGATCACGTTGGTAACGCAGATAGAATGTTTGCTGAATTCTAAACCGTTATGCCGTATTTATAATGACATTGATTCTCTTTAAATGCTTACACCTGGGCATTTAATTGACGAATCGATGCAAGCTGTTCTCGAACCACTACTAGAAAACACACTTGTACCTAAATTATCCAGATGGCAGAATATTTAGCTACGTATCCAATCTTTCTGGAAATTCTGGTCCAGTGATTATTTAAACACGCTCCAACAACGCAATAAATGGAAAACCCTAAAACCAATAATCAAATCGATGACATCGCGCTAGTTAAAGATGACAATTTACCACCCAGCCAATGGCTACTCGGTCGAGCAGTGCAAACATATCCCGGAAAAGATGGGATTGTTAGAGTGGTCACTCTTAAAACAGCAAACAATACCATTAGACGACCTGTAGTAAAACTGGTACTACTTCCAACTAATAACAAATCCTAATTAAATTTGTAAAAGTAATTGCAATCCATATTATTCACTGACTAATATTCGGTGGTAATTAAGAAAATATTTAACATTTTCTTAATGCGGGGGAAGATGTTTGAATACCCTGAAAGATAAAACTATTATTATAAAATGAAGTAAACAAGTTCACTGAAATACTATGATTGTAATTACTTACCTACACAATGTGTTAGTTGTTTCCTTTGTTCTTGATGTTTTGTTTCCCTCAGTTTTTATATTTTGTTGTTCTATACCGCTCTTTGCGTTAAAGTTCATGCTTTTCTTAACTGTGTGTAAATCTCCTATCCTCTGAATAGTTTGCAATACAATATTCCGCATGTAAAATTTTAGCATTTGGATTTTGTTTTATCCGCAGTTTACACTTGCCCTTGTTCCGAAGCTGGCAGTAGTATTTGATAACCAGCATTTAGTTTGGTAAGATATCCTAGAAGCTTTAAATATGATGTACAAGATAACTTGTTGCGGGAATGAAAATTAATTTATTTATTATATTTAATATTATTCAGGTTTATAAAAACCCATAAAAATATTGGCCCACAAGGAATTATTTTTTTTAGTACGAAAATAAACAAGTCCTTGACCCGCGTCGTCTTTATATCGATATCACAGAGAATAGATAACAATAACCTTAACTTACCATTTCACGTCAATAAATCAAAATATACACACACACATTATTTTCGACAAATTGAGTGCAATAAATTCTTTTTTTCTCGCCGCTATTCTAACCTTAAAAAAAGCTCGCAAATATTTTTTGTTGTTTAATTTATATGAGCTTTTATGTCTCGACAAGAAATAAAGAAAGCTTTTTATTAGTTTTTCTTTTGAAATTCGTTCGAAAATCAAAAAAAAAAACTTTTCCATTTGTGAGTCAATGCCGAGTCAAGAGCTATATGTATGTATGTATGTATAGCACAAATATGAAAATTTATAAAAATTTATGATATTTTGTTTAGGAAAACTCAAAACACATATATTTATGTTATAATATGATATGAAAATAGTTTTTCTTTTATTTGGAAATTGTACGAAAAACCATCAACAACAAAAAAAAAACTTCTTGGCAATGAAATAAAAAGATTTTCCTTTGTTGGAAATGGAAAATTTTTTCTTTTATAATATTACATTACATCCAATTTTCTTAAATGGAATGCTGTTTAGTTTTTGTTGTTGGTCGAATATATTTATATTAGATTTTCTCAATTTTTTGTTTAATTTTTAATTGCATTTTTTCTTATTTTGTTTTGCCATTGAAACTAATTTTCCATTTAACTATTTTTTGTTTTGTCTATTTTCAGGTTTGGAACAAATTTTCATCTACCTAATTACGATAATTATGTAAAATAACAGATACGTAAATAGGTTACACATATACAACATAGTTCCGGCGAATGAGTGCATTACTGAAACGGTACAAAGAAAACTACTTTAATCTAAACAAAATACTGTAAAACTGCTCGGATATCTAATCTAAATGTCATCATTTAGAATTGTAACAAGGAACAAGCATATAGCATTAAATAAGATGAGAACCATGTATAATGTAAAAACAAACATAGAAGAGCATACATATAACCAATTTTTTAACATGAAAAGTATTTTACTTTGCAATTTTCCTATATATAGCACACCACCGCATTTTCATTGAGTAAAGTGAAAATAAACGAAAGAAGGAACAACGTACAGGCAAAAAAAAACTTGGATATAACAGACTAAAGTGTCACATGGGAAACATTATAAAAAAAAAACAGTAACTAACTACATATGTTTGGTTCTTTTGTACACCAAAAATAAAAAAAAATATTCTTGTTCTCTCTATATCTTGGCAAAATAACATGTGTACATCTTACAACTTTCTTAGCACCACCAGAATTATTGTTGCTACTACTATTTTTTCTTTCTTCATATCTTGCCCCTTTTATAAAATTTTTTTTTTCTCATCCTTATCAAAAACATTTTCAATTTTTCGTGTTTCACATAAAAAAGAAAAAAAAAAATCTAAGACATTGAAGTCTTTGAGTTTTTTATTTTATTTTTATAAATACATTATTCTTGGTTTGCTGCTTTCTCGTTTCGTTTCTTCCAGGCTAAAAGTTAAATACAACATTTTTATGTGGATTACAACAATGTACAGTTCTGTTATTCTATTATATCGCAGTGAAGAGTTTTAAAGAATTGAAATGTGCCCAGGAAGTTCATCTTGATATACACGATTTTGCACAGTATAGATAAATATAAATAAACGCGATTGCTGTTGTTGTTATTATGCAATTTTGAACTCTTTATTAAATCCGTAAATTATTTTATCCGCATATTTAATACATGCAGTTGTTCGGATCCAACCCATCTCATTAGTAAAATCAACATTTTGTTATTTTAGTTTTACCAATCAATAAAAGTTTTTTTTTATTTTTTTATTCAAGAGTGAAGTTATCCAAATAAATTTTGTATATACAAATTAAACTACGAGTATTCGACGATACAGATAGGTACGAGTCGATAGAGATAAAGAGAAGAACGAAATGTAATTATATTTAAAACTACTGTGACAATTATTTCTCAATTAACTTAATTGAATTTTTATGTTTTGATTCACAAGTAGAAAAATAAATCTATGTGATGTTTACAAACATAAACTCTAATTGGATTTATTTATTTATAATTTTTATTTAATTCGTATAATAATGAAGTGATACTTATTTATCGATAAATTGGATTAAAATAGTAAAAATTAAAATTGGTTGTCTCGGTACTCTCTAACTTTTATTAATAATGTATTTTTGTTTGTTCAAACCAAAATACATACATATGTATGTAATATGTATATAAGTATACCGAATGTCCAGAAAGTTCCGGAGCGGTTAAATAGCTCGAATAAATGATCTTAAAATTCAGTTCGCTTGGGATGAAAAGTTAGGTTTCTAGGTCGTACTGTAGATAACAAATTCAATGTTCAAATTCGAAATTAGCTCGATTCGTAAAATTTCTGGCGCCGAACAGTGCACCGAATCTTTATTATATTGGTATGTAGATTACTGCCGCCCCGGTGGCACAGTGGTTAGCATGCTTGCTTTAAGCTCCGGAGATTCCGGGTTCGATTCCCGGCGGGTGATGAAAAAATCACGGCTGGTTAATGTTGGATCAATGAATTAATCACTCATTATCCGTTAAAAAATGATTACGAAACTTCAAAAATGAAGCGGCCAAATCCCTCTATGGGATGTAGCGCAAGCGAAAAAAAAATGTAGATTACTGGCAACAGTAAACTGGTACCAATTGATTTGACTTGTTTTTATTATAATCAATATTTAATATTTATTGACTCCAGTCGAATGGCGCCAGTACATTACGAATGACATAACTTTTAATTATATAAGACAAACAACACAAAGGTCTGGATAAGATTTCCAGTATTTAGAAACTCTATAAAAAAAAAGAAATTGCTGCTCGACGTCGTCATTTCCAAACAAGCTTCACTGTTAAGTTGAAATTTTATCATCGTTCTTATCCAAAAACCATTTCGCAAAATTGTTTTAATTTTCATTTGCATATTTGCTTTACTTTTCCTTCAAATATCTTTAAGAAAAATTAGATGTTGAGTAAGATCTTACAATGAGTTGCAAAATTACTAGATATTTGTCGAATCTTATCGATACGTGTTGAATCCAAGCGACTTGTGTATTTCAGTAACATTTTTTAAAGCAGTCACAAAAGACTATTATGATTAAAAATGTTGTTCTAAATGTTAAATGCATTCAAAATTTATATTTGTACTAAATAATATTTAGTAAACAAACAAAAGTTATTATTTTAATAGTTATAATTTTACATATAATAAAATTTTTATTTGTGTTCTTAAAATTATGAGTACTAAATGTAGAACCAATAATAAGGAACATAATGTTCATTTAATATTCAGAGCTAAGAGTAGCTCTGCCAGAACTAGATTTTCTTCTGAAGATAAATAATAATTAGAAAAATAATATCAATATATTTAAACTTTTAGTACATATAATATTTAGTACAAAGCTAAAATTTGAAAAAGTGTTCAAAAATTTCAATCAAACTGAAAACAGAGAAACATAATCGATTGGCAATGTACGTATCATTGTCAAAAAATCTTATCCGCAGCTGATTTTCCAATTTTGGTAATTAATGATTCACGTCGGGTTAACAGAAGAAAGAATAGTTTTACTGACTATCTACAGTTGATTTACTCGTCAGAATGATTCTGTGAATGTGGCTTTCCATTCTGGTATACAGTTGATGGATGTTCCATTTAAGGTGGTTGGACCGGTCATCTGGTTGTCATTTTGGTACATGACAATTTGGTTAGTTCTGCTACATGGCTGGTTGGTGATTCGTGGTAACTGTGTATAGTCTTCGTAGTTCTTTCTCCCCTTCTTGATTGTCAACGTAATGCATCTTGTTCCCTGGTTATTGGTTTGTTCTCTTTGCTGAGTTATTTGACGGCGGACGACGGATGGATGAAGATAATCTCGGCGGTAAAATGATGTCCAGTGGATTGACATCGTATTTGTGATTGTAAAATAATTTGACCAATTTCCAAATTTGCTTCATCCCGTTTTCTTTTCCATCTTTGTTGCAAGGTATGCACATATTCCTTATACCAGCGTCTCCATAATAATTGCAACATCTTTTGGACTGCTTGCCAATGCGACAATCGATTATAGGCTATGGTACTAGTTTCAAGATGCGATAACGCAACTCATTCTGTTCCCAAGAAAAAGTGCGATGGCGTAGGTACATCTTGTACCTCGCGACCACTAATGTACCACGGTCTGTTGTTCAGCATAGCCTCAATTCGAACTAGCAATATATGTACTTCTTCCATAGATAAAACCTTATCCCCGGTAACTTTCCGCAGATGTGTTTTTATAGGCCGGACTCCGGCTTCCCACAGACCACCAAAATGTGGGGCATATGCTGGTATGAAATGCCATGTTATCTGATGCTCTTTCAATACTGTTGAAACGAATCTGTCTGCATTTTTTGTCACAAATTGATTTAACTCGTCAATTTTTCGCCTTGCCCCGCGAAAGTTTGACCCATTATCTGAATATAGATCGGTTACAGGACCTCGCCTTGCTCAAATCGATCAAATGCGCCAAGAAACGCATCGGTTGTTAAATCGGTAACGAGTTCGATGTGTAAGGCCTTTGTACACATACAGACGAATATACAGCCATACGATTTTCGACTCCTTTGCCCACGTCCATGGATTAAATAGGTGTGTCCAAAGAAATGTACCCCTGTTCGATGAAACGGCTTTACTAGTTCAACCCTTTCACGAGGCAAGCCACCCATTTTTTGTTGAATTAGTCTTGGCTTCTGATTAATACAGGGCACACATTGCCGCACTATTCTATGAACGGTTTTCCTGACACCAATTATCTAATATCGCTGACGTATCGTATGCAATAAGTATGACGGACCACAATGAAAGTTTTCAACATGCATATAGAATATAGACTATTAACTTTTTTCCAATTGGATCAAAGACGGTAATATGATTGGATGTCTCTGATCAGTACTTATCGGTGCATTTTCAATTCTGCTTCCAACCCTTAATATGCCAGCTTCATCGACAATTGGATCGATCTGAATCTCAACGCTAAAATGTTTATGTTGTATCAATTTAATTACTCGGTCGGTGGTTTCCGATATCTCCTGTTTAGTAAGTAGCCCCTTGATTCTAATTGCCAACCTTTTGTTCCCAGTATTGACCGCACGACAATCATATGCAAACACCATAATAAATTTGTTGAAATTCGGATATATTTCTTGCAATTCGTTCCTCCACATCAACCATCATGGTTATCATCCACTTTCGAAATTCCATAGCACCAGTGTTGTGTCGCTTGTTAATTTTAGGCCACTGTTCTTGTGACGATAATAAAAAATTTGGACCATGCCACCACAATCGGTGTTGTTGTAATTCGTGTGGCGCTAAACTCCGGGTTGCACAATCTGCTGAATTGCTAGCGAATGGAACATAAAACCAATGCTCACTGGTAGTATTTTCAGGATTTTATTGGTTCGATTGGCCACATACACCTTCCACCTTTGTGGGACATCTGATAACCAATCAAGTACAATGCGAGAGTCGATCCACGCATACCATCGACCCTCTGGAATGTCTAAAATCTATCCTATGTGCCGTGTTAGCTCAGCTACCAATAAGGCTCCACAAAGTTCTAACCTTGGTACCGACACGGTTTGAACTGGTGCCACTCTTGTCTTCCCTGTGATTAGTCGTCACTCCCTGATTCCATTGATATTGGTCACCAAATATACGGCAGCAGCATAAGCCTTCTCGCTGGCATCGGAACAACCATGCAACACGCTGCTATCATTAAATTGGCCTAACCATCGTGGTATTACTATTGACTGCAATTGGGGAACTTCGTCACGTAACTTCGACCATTTTCTGCAGGGTTCTGGCGGCATTGGTTCGTCCCATGATAACTTCAACATCCACAATTCCTGAAACATCATCTTGACCTTGACGATGAAAAGAGATAACAAATCAAGTGGATCGAAGATCCGGCTAAGCTCTGATAGCACTATACGTTTGGTGTAGGTAGGTTTTGCTTTAAGGTTAACCTGATATATAAAATGATCAGCTTCCGGTTTCCCAGTTAACCCCAATATTTGTGTGCTGTCTTCAGGTTGATTATAGCTAACGGATGATTCAGACCGTGCGTTCTTGTTGTATTTGCTTAATAAATCTTTTGAGTTGGAGCTCCATTTCCTCAGATTCATCCTTGCATTGGATAGTAGATCGACAATCCCTCAGATAAGGTGACGGAGCCATACCATACGTCACGGTATTTAATTCGTAAATATCGAATGGATCTTCCTCGGTCTCTCGCCATACGCGTTGGTATTTACGGTCGCTAGGATGAATCCATATCTGGCGGTACATCTTCTCGATATCCGCTCCAAATACTACGCTGTGTTTCCGAAACTTTATTAAAATATTCTGCAAATTCTGACTCGAACGACTTGTATAGCTGGTGGAAGGTTGGATTTCGCCTACATTTTCGTTCCATTGCCAGGAGCCGGACTTTAGCCATCGAAAATGAATCTCCCAGTGGTTCATAAGCTTCAATAAATGGTAATTTCACTATATAACGACCATCGTTGCATCGAGTATAGTTGGTTTCATAATGTTGTTCACACATATGATTGTCGGTAATTTTCTCGCCTACGCCATCTGGGAATATTTCTTCGGTTTCCCAGAACTTTGATAGTGTTTTGTCTATACTGTCTTCAATCGTGATTGACGTTACTGAAGCCACTTGATTGTCGTTTACTGCTCCCGTCACAATCCAGCCTAACTTGCTGTTTTGTGCAATGATTTTATTCTCTGTGCGTAATTGCCCTACCAATAACAATGACCAAAAGTGGTCAACCCCAATCAACACATCCACTCTTGTGCTGTTGCTTGGACTTGGATCTGCACGCATTTTATTCCTCAGTTTCTCTAATAGTTCATTATTTAACGAGAGTGGTGGTCTAATATTTGTGATTGTTGGTACTATGTACGCGTGAATTGGCAGTGTAACTTCCGACGGAAAGTGTGGCTTCAATTGGAATTGCGTATCCCTTCTTGTTTGCCCCACTCGTTGATCGTCTAAACCTCTTACTGCCAAAAATGCTTCTCTTCGACTTAAACCTAATCTTTAAAAGCAGTGCTCCGAGATAAAAGAAGACTCTGCTCCAGAGTCCAGTAGAGCTCGACATAATTGCCATTGTCCAATACGATGCTGTATTTTTACCAGGGCAGTCGGTAACACTGACATGGTTGATAATAGTCCGGGGCCGCTCATAGCTATTACTAATTGTGCTGATGTAGTTTGAGTATCTGTGGTAGTTGATTTGACCTGCACTTGCTTGTTTCGGTCAGATTTATCTTCGTCTCGTTGATTATATTTGGTTGGCCCGTTTGTTGTGATTGGTTCAGTCGCATCATGATGAGTTGATTCATTTTGATCCGCCTGATGAATAAGTAAATGATGCCGTCGTCGGCAAATCTGACAACTTCGACGTGATCGGCATTCTCGTACTGTATGATTGGCACCCAAGCAATTAAAGCACCGGTTTGACGTTTTGATTACGTCTTTGCGCTTCGGAACTTCCATTCTTCGAACGAGCTGGCACTGATACATTTGATGGTTATTTGTGTTACATATAGGATAGCTAACTGACACTGTTGGAAACGATTTAATGTTGTGTGGTTTAGACCCGGTGGAGACCCTTGGTACTCTTGGCTGCTCTTATGGTTTACGCTCGATTAGTTATAAATTTAAGAAATGCCTTGAGGGTCGGATAATCTTCGTCAACTGAATGTTGCATCCATAATGCCCGAGTAGTGTCATCGACCTTAGTGACAAGAATGTAAAATAGCCACACATCGCGCTCCATGGCCTCATCTCCTAGTCCTTGCTATGCATGCACTACTTCGTCCGACACATCATACATATTCCTCAAACCATGAGCGCTTGGTTTCGAAATACTTGGCTGATCCAAAAACATAAATTTATTCAAAATATTGCGCTTGCGGTCGTATCGGTCCTTTAATTTGTTTAACGCCAGAATGTAGTTGGCTTCGGTAATATCCATGTGGCGGATTAATCGTGCTGGTTCCTCTCCAAGCGAATTCACCAAGAATTCGAATTTTTGCACCGAAAGTAGGTTGGTGCTATTGTGTATGGTAGTAGTAAACAATTGGTAGAACGTTTGCCATTCGCTATATTGGCCATTAAATTTGGGTACCCTTAGTCCAGGAAGCTTCACTTCTGGTACTACCAATCTACTGCCGCTCATTGTCTCATTTATCGGTGTGTCGATTACTCCAATGGTAATGCTAGTGCTTCGTTCCCACTCGCTCAATCCAGCTATTAATTCGTAATACAGCTGCTCGATATTATCATATTGTGACACATCCTCCGGGTTGAGTGCGAAAATCTTTTCTTCCACATTGATAAATTCTTGAGATAGTTGTTCGGTAAAGTATTGATATATCCCTTTAACTTTGTGAAGCTGCCTTTGATGCTCAATCTTTTCCGCGTTAGTACATCGATTGGTTGCGCCATAATTACAACTCTCTTTCTGCACTTTCACAACACGTGTCTAGTTGAACAACATTTAACAAAATGGTGGTGGATCCGGCTCGAAGGACAATGTATAAAACGGGCAAATGGACTGTATTTTGTTTTGTGGTATATTTGGATCGCACATCACTATAAACACGTGTCGTTTATTTATCGAAATGACGCAGCACAATTCCGTATTAGAAAAAAAAACACACGCAACGCACACAATAGCAAACGAGCAAGAAACCAAATTTCGATATGCCGAATAATAAAATGGCCAATTTTATTTATTACAACCTTTTATTTATAATATTTTTTATCCGACCGCTTGGGTTCGTCACAGCTCGATTATTGACAAAAAATATATGTATGTACAGTCACTAGTACAAAATAGACTAACTACATTCACTACAAAAGATGATATTTATCGTGTACATTCACTACAAATTATTGATTTTACATTAACTACTTTACCGACATGAATTGTCAAAATGTTGATATTTTTTTTGAGGTAAACATAAGTAAGCGGCTACAACAAAATTAATAACAATAATAATTTCAATTTTAGATTTAAATATAAAGAGGCCTTTACACGATCAATATTAATGTCATTACCAGTAATGTCATTATTTACAAAATCATCCGTCATTACTCCTTCATTAATTTTCAACATCACACGATCATTTTTAGTGTCATTATTTGCGTCATTACTGTACATATTTTCATATCATTACATATTCGCCACACACGAATTATTCATATTCAAATATTTTTAATTATTTCCTTCACTATAATTCACTTCCACGTTATCACATTTATATACATTTTATAAATTTTTCTTATAAACAAAATATTAAACATTTATTGACAACCAGGAGTTGTCGAAACGAACAACAGAAACAGAGTATGTAATGAAGCAGTAATGAAGCGAAACATACACACGGTCAATAATAATGACAGTATCCCCACCAAGCATCAGTAATGATATCTCGAAATCAGAAAATCCGGATTTGCATCATTACTGGTCATCATTACTGATTTCATCGACTTACACGATCAATATTAATGTCTTTATCATAAGGTAATGACATTAATATTGACCGTGTAAAGGTCGCTTAAAGCCGCATTTCTTGAAGCATTAGTGACCCGGATCAGATCAAAGTTTACATTGAAAACAACAACAAAAATTTAATTTTTGTTGTTGTTTTCAATGTAAACTTTGATCTGATCCGGATCACTAATGCGTCAAGAAATGCGGTTATTGGCGATTTTCATCAAATGTAGTTAGCGTTGGTTTCTATGTAAGTAAAGGGGACGAGTATTGTCAAATTCAACTGTTTGACAGTTCTTTCTGATCACCCTTGTTCTATGATTAAATTTTGTTCATACACGGAAAAAAATAAACTGGTCCTCAGCTAAGAAAACGGGCTTTTATTTCAAGAAAATGTACTTTTCTTGATTTAAAAGCTAATTTTCTTATTTCTATCGAGTTTTCTTCATGTAAGAATTGTGTTTCTTGAAATGAAGAAAAAATCGATAGAAATAAGAAAATTAGCTTTTAAATCAAGAAAAAGTACATTTTCTTGAAATAAAAGCCCGTTTTCTTAGCTGAGGACCAGTTTATTTTTTTCCGTGTATTGTTTTCACCAGATGTCAGCTACTTTGTTGGAAATCGCGAATACAATAAATTCTGGACATTCCACAACTGTTAGTTTAACTGTTTTTTTAATGCCCCCATTAAGCGTGGAGCATTGTGTTAAAGATATACAAACGTATTACAAATAATATTGATCAATTAAAAATACATATTCTAAAAAGCCACAATGTGCCTAACGGCATCAGTTACCAGTGGTTGCCACGAGGAGGCAGCACGTACACTTGCGAATTGTAACCAGGTTACCTCTGCTGCCTAATACATGACCAGAACGGGTCAACTGATGCGAACTCTATTGGACGGTTACGGAGCTGGTAAATTAATCTACTCAACTTTGCCCCCCCCCCCCCCCCCCCCCTCCAATAGACGCCAAACACCCTTGGTTTTAGCCATGACACTAGATATTTCAACACTATTTTTAATTTAAAACAAAAATTAAAAAATGTAATAGGCAGTTGGCACCAATTTAGGGAAAATCTGGTATCTTAACAAAATCGGATCATAAAATCCTGAAAATGTAAAATACCGAAAATAAAAATGAATTAAACGAAGTTTTATTTAAAAATAAAAAAAGAAATAAAAATCAGAAATGCATTTAAGAAGCAAACCTAAAATAATAAATTATACTTACATAATACGTCTAATGATTAAATTATTTATTATACATACATATTTGTAAATTTTATTTAACATACAACATGCAAAATAAACTTATGTCGCTTTTAAATAAAACTAAATACGATTAAGTCCCTTAAGCAAATAAAACTAAATACGATTAAGTCCCTTAATGCCAACCTGCAACACAGTTTTGTGCTTTGGATAAATTTTCCTCTATAAGGTCTTCCACTGACCAGAAAACCGGTTGGTAACACGGTTCAATTAGTTTTTTTTTTATCATCCGTTTTGCGATCACTTCTAAAAACGTAATTTTTTTCAAACCAAACAGCTATTTTTAGGCAATCGGAATCAAACTCGCTTCTCAACTCCTTATATGTAGTATTCTGGTATTTTCCCTTTTGAAACTAAAATTCTCTTTATTGCCGAGAGACCTTCTCGATGAACTCGCCCTGACTAAAAATTGCAAATATGTACCTATGTATAAAGATTTAGAAATATTTCGTTAAGCTCCAAAGTTTATAAAAACTCATTCTGGGTACAGTCCCTATCTAACAGGGAATCATATTATACTGCGAATATGTTCACAAGTACAATCCAGCCGAGCATGTCCCACAAATTGAATTTAAATATTAAAACAACACAATTACCAAAATTAAAATTAATGAAAAAGGGAAATGAGCAAAAATTTTACATTTTATTTGTGCATAAACATTTTCCAAAAAGCAGTTAAGAACTTTTATAAATTTTATTCTTCTCATTATTATCTCAAGAATGTTCAAGGAGATGATGAAAGTTTCTCATAATTATAACTTTTTTTTTTGTACTAAATATAGTATATAACTACTATAGAAAAACCGTTGCGTTTTTCGTTTTGTTCACATTTTCTTAAGTCTAGTCGGAAAATTAACAATTTATGTAAGACTAAAAAAAAAAATTCTTAAGATAAAATATTTTATTACAACAATAATAAAATGAAAAATGATGGTGTATTGTTTTAATAGAATTAAGAAGAAAACGTAGAAAAATCAGAAAATTATAATTATTTATAAAAAAAAAAGTTTTACTGCTGCTCAACGAAAAGTAATTTTTATTGTACTACAGTACGAACGAAAAAAAAAGCTTTTAAGTTAATTGTGTAGCCAAAGAAATAATATAAAGTGTTTTTAGAATTACGTTTTATTATACAACACAAATATAAAATTTCTTAATTGATGCGATAAGAAGTAAAGCATCTTTTATTGTGTTGTAAATAGTGTTATTTTATTCTCTACTGTAAATCTTTTCCTGTATCACAATACATTTTTTCAAATCTGTTTATTGATTTTATGATAAATTTGTAAAAAATGTTTTTTTTGGCAATGTGCGCGTGCTAACACCTGAATCAACACATCTCAAGCGCAAAATATCTTGACATAAATTAACATATTTCGCAAAAGTGCAAAACAATTTTTTTTTAACAAAAATATTATTTTTTAATATTAACGAGCGCGTCTTAAGAGCGTCTGTTTACATATGCACGTAACTACATACATACGCGAATGTCAGATTTTTGTTATATTGTTGATAATAAATTTGGTAAATATTTGATATATGGATATACAATTTGTGGTTTCTTTAAGATAAATTAATCATTTAACAGTAGCAACGACATTTTTGTTATGATTTTGACAAATTATTAACTCCAAGCACTTCACTATACATATTTGGTGTAAATACTCGTGTGTGTATGTGTTGTGCTGGCAATGAAAACGTTGTGGGAATATTTAAATAAGTTTTTTTTATTGTTGTTTATGATGGATATTGAAATGAAAATTTATTTGCATCTGAATTTTGCTGAAAATTAAAATAATAAAATAAAACAAGTAGATTCTCATTTTGTGGTAATGCAATTATTTTAACAAATTGTTGGTTTTTGTTGTAATAAAAATTGAAAATTATTTTTTTATTCGAACCACATAAAAACTATAATGATTTTTCCATGCTGGAGATCATCGGGTATTATGGTATGTGGGTATGTTTTTACCAAAATAATCATTTTAATTGCATTTACTGCAGAGTGGTGGTTTAAAATAATCATACAATAATAAATTGGATTATGCGAGTATCGCGAATCGTATAATAATGAGGCTGACTAAAAGTGGAGAATTAGTGGGGTTTTATGTTGCCATTAACTTTTCTGCAAAACATCAAATCAATCGTTACCAGTAAAAGCTGATTGTGGCAGTTTTGTTCAAATTATTTAAAAGCTAAAATTTGTAGAGTTTTTTTTTGGAGAATTTTGAGATTAGAAACATTTGTATATGCCTTTTAAACATCAGCTAGATAAATTAAGCAATTGTTCAAATTTTCAAATGAACTTTTTGTCTCGAACATTTTAAAATTTAAAGAAAACCAAAAATATACATATTTAATATAATATGAGCACAGTTTTATCAACAAAAAATATGCTATTGCCGCAGTGAGATTAACCTGCGGCCCTTCCCTACATCTTTAAATCTAAAAAAAGCCACCGGAATAATATTGTAACAAAATCCGAAAATTTCGTTAACAGAATCATGAGAATAGAGGTTTGGTGCGGTCTGTGTAGCTGGCTAGAGCTCACAGTGCGGCATGGGGTTTTCTAAACATAATCTCATGCTTGTATAACGGCATGATTTAATTAGAAATGGACAAGAGTAATTAATATTATTATTTGCCACGTCCTTATAGCTAAGAAAATAATAAACCGAGTCTGGCTACCTACTGGAAATGTCTCTCCGCTCGCAGCGGTTACCGATGCCGATCATGTATGGAAGGGCATCCTGATGACAGAGATAACGCCGTCCTCCCAAGACGACCAACACATATATCGGGCCGCCCTCCAGCACAGCCTGTACTGGGGGAACGAACGGCCCTATCAGAAAGGAAATGGAGAGACTGACCCTTCACGAAACCTACCTCATCATCATTCGATCAAAAAAATTATTTATTCACCCATAGTGAGTAAACACACAACCACAAAACGTGTCGACATCCGATTATCACCAACCAATTCAACCGAATCAAGGGCGCAGCAGAATTCAACCACGCCCAGCAAAGTAATAAGGAAAAAATAAAAAAAAAATTATTACACAAATACGTGATTTAATTATTTGAATTAACTGCATTGATAACGGTAATCTATGGACCAAAAGAAAACTTCCAAAAAAAAAACTTCTGATCATGCCAAAAAACGGAAAATTACGTTAAATACTAAAATTAAGTAAAAGTAACAAAAAATAGGTCGAAAATTGAATTTAAACTAAATTGAATTTAAAATTTAGATAATAAAACGACGAAATTTTGATTTGGTGGTGGTACAAGTACAAGTGGTACATCACGCAGAAGCTGCAAAGAACGTTATATGGTAAAAATGATGTAATAAAAATATTCAGAAACAATCCGATATAGGAAGGAAATAAAATGATACTTTGAATCAATCAAATTAGGTTCACACAAAAAATATTAACACAGTATTGACATTTTAATTTAAAAAACGGTATCTCTCTGCTGAGCCCAACAAACCAAAATAAATTTTCAAATCGATAAAAATTAAAGTTACACAAAAGAATTTACTTTACACTAAAGATTTTATGAATAACGCGAAAACTCAGTTTGTTCTGGTTTCAAAAACAAGAAATTAATCTTTCTTGTCCGTCCGACCAACATCACCACCCGACGCAGGTCTCCCCCCCTCCCCCCGTACCGTCGTCGTCCCACAGCCAGGCCTACTGCCACCAAACAATTGAAAAACCAACAGAACAAAACTGTTCCGTAACGGAGCACTCGGATCAAAACTTGAATTCGAATGCTTGCCTTCACCGTTATCACTCTCTACGGTAAAGTTCAAATCAGCCCACCATTCATATAAAGCAGAAAAGAAAAAAAAATCTAATAAAAGGACCGGTCTCAGACCAACAATTTGAATCACCACCAAATTACTTATTGCATTGTTCTTGTTTTATTATATTTCTGTTTTTTTTTTCTTATTTCACTCAATTTCCACACGAACTCAATAGAAAAACTATGTAGATCAATTCCCGTTAATTACAAAAAAAAAAAAAATTTCTTAAGTATACATATCATACAATGTTTTTTATACCACCCGGTACTAATAATCAACACAGGCTACACAGCACTAAAACTATCAACTATTATTATATAAAAATTAATAATATTGTCACGCCAAAATCCCTCTTCACCCACTTGTTGTTACCCTCCAAACTTGACCAAACTCCCAACTTGACTCATCTCAAAAACAAAATTCTTCTTTCCGTTCAAAAAAAAAAATTCCACTGAACATTTTATTTCGGCTTCCGCGTGGCGTCGTCAGACACACCACCAACCAAATCAAAAACGAGACCATAAAAATAAAAATATTTACTATGGATTCGAACATTCTAGACGGACTACTAAATCAATGAAAAATCCATGAAAATGTTTACACGTCGCACGAACTAGACATACAAACAAAATACATGAATTTCTAATTCAACCAATCTATCTTTATATTATAATCGTTGTTTCTTTTCTCTTATGCCCAAAATAAAAATTGTCAAATATTTTTACACAAAACAAAATTGATAAAATGTGAAATCAAAATGCACAAAAACATAAACTGAGCACAAGAAAAAAAAAATACAGTACAACTACGACGAGCGCGTTAGATTCTAGTTAAAAAAAAATGCGAAAGCGAAACCCGTGCAAATCTTTACGATAACAAGGGCGGCCGTAACAATATTTTTTATGTACACTTCATGTACATGGTGTTCTATACTTTTGGGCAATTCATAATTGTATTGTAACACAGGAGTGGAAATTGCCTTCCTTCCGCAAGTGTGTTGCTTACTGTTTTTGTTAAACAGTACACTACAACCGCCATGTTGGAATAAAAGATTTACTGATGTAAAAATGTATAACCTAACAAAAGTGCATGACAAATTATCAAATTTTTATGATAAGCTGTACCTGTAATGATCCATGAGTAGGATAGAACTTGGCTACTTATCAACCGATTAGGATAAAACTCGACAGGCACAATGAAAATGGGATTCCAAAATGATTTATAGGTGTAGGTCTGGAATATGGCCATGTATGATGGAACTTCGTTATTTCTCAACCGATTAGGATGAAATTTGACAGGTACAATGGAATTGAGATTTCAAAATGATAAAAATCACCCATTTCCATCGCCCATGTCAAATTTTATCATAATCGTGTATCACAATCATAGTTTTTAACAGGCTTCCGTCATGCCACTATAATTTATAGCTCTTATCAATTTATTTGAATAGTGAAATTTTTCTTATTGATATTTTGGATAATTATCAATAAATGGAGTCGATTATTGATAAGTTAAAACTTTTGGTGCAACAGAACTTATCATTTATCATTTCGCGAATTGGTGCAACATAATTTTGTTAAGTGAGTGCTTATTACTTAATATAACTCAATAAAATACTTATCAAATTTAAATTTGGTGCAACAGAAAATTATCAAAAATTATGATAAGTTGATAAGTAATAAATGATAAGTAGTTGGTGCAATAGGGCCCAGGTCAGTGAATTCAATATGTCGACTTTGAATTATGTACTCTCTTATGTCAAAAATTTCATTGCAATTTAATTTTGTTGGGTAAACACAACGTAACAAATTTTCAAGGTCATTATGATTATGTTTTTATAAAAAAAATGAATTGAACTTAGGCTGAGGTCCAATTCGCAACTTATTTCAAATAAGTCAACTTTTTGACTTATTCAATATGCCGACATGGTATGACATCGGTACGTGACATGGTAAGACTTAGTGGTCCAATTAAAACCGAGACTTATTTCAACTTAACCATACATTTGAGAGGAAGTTTGTGAGAAAAAAAAAATTGTTATTGAAAAAACATCAGCGTTTGGTGCTGCTTTTATTAGGTCTTCTATTTAACAGAAATTTAGTATAATAATGATAAAATGCGAAGTTTAATAATTTTTGTTTTTCTTGCAACGTAATTTAAATCATAAAATAATTTTAATATACCGCTGTCATTTTTGTGGAAGCTCTCCCAAATAAGTGAAGAAAGTCTACAATAAGTCTCCTCGCGAGGTGACTTATGTAAACTTTCAAATAAGACAGTCTTCACAAAATAAGTCGGGAATTGGACTGCGGCCTTAGCTATAATTATAAGTTTTTATTAGGAAATTGGGGACTTTAAATTTAACAATTAATGACAGTTCAAATAGAGTAGCTCACTGCATGTTGTGTAATGAGTCAAATACAGGAAGAAGAGGTAATGTAGAAACATCAGCTTCATTAAAATGGGTTGACTAAAATATACCAAACCCGGTAGAAGAACATACAATACGGCAGAATAAGAACATGACAAATGTTATGTGCTTTTTATTCATTCTACATAAATACCCGCAAAACAAATAATTAACCGCAATTTTTTATTGAAACGTTCTGTTCGAGCAATTTAACGTAATTCTAATATTTAAAAATTATTCATTTCAAAACAGCCTTATTTATATTTGTTATATTGGCATCATTGAAATTTTACCCATCAGAGGAGCCGTTAATTTTGAAAGTGGAATAAGTCAATGTTTTGTTGAAGCGAGATAATGAAAAAATAGAAAAACTATAAATAAAAAAACATATGGGATTTTGAATTTTCATATTTTTTGCACAAGTGTTAGGGATTCATTTTTTTTTTGTTTTTGTTTTGACAATAAAATATTTACTGTTAGAAAGATTATACTGTCATTTATCTATTGCTATCATTAACTTGATTTGTTGGAAAAAGTGACTTATGTATTCCACTTTCAAAATAAACAGCTCAGATAACCCTAAGAAACAAAAAAAAAATGTATTACGGCTGCACCATGAAAAATGTGTGTTTTTTTCTCTCGGTTCATACGGTCAACACCTGGAAAGTAAAAAGTGTATACATAATAATTAAAAATAAAAATTGATTAACAGTATCATAATTACACTAGTTTATTATTTCATTTACGGTGATTTAGCAAAATAATAATAGTCCACCTTCTATAAAACAAAAGCAAAACATGTTGGTCCTTCGAGCCGGATTTGTCATCGTCGCCATATTGATTATTTTGTTAATCATAAAAATTGTGTTACTGTCTCCATGTTTTTTTTTAATAGGCATTCGTAAAAGTTGAGATTTCATAGAATTCAACAATTAACAAAGCATGTTGATCATCAATATCACAATCATACGTACAATGTATAATACAAAATAATTTTATTATCAAATACCAGCCACCAGTGCATTTTACTAAAAACGGTGTTGTATCAAATCCATCAGTGATTTTTTCATAGAACGTACCACTCAGAGTACAAATTTAATAAAATCGCATTACAGTCAATGAGCCGATTCAGACGTGTTTTCTTGCATCAGTTTCTTTCCTCGTTTCTTTACCCCTCTCTCTATAAACTGATTTCGAAGGTCATATTTTTGTGATTCTTTTTTCAACAAATTTTTTTTGTAATTCTTCTGTTTCTTTGCACTAACACAAACAAAATAGTTATATAAAATTTCCGAAGGTCATATTTTTTTTTTTTTTTTCTAAACGAAGTATCTCATATATAATTTGGCTTTTGGCGAGTGAACATATTTCATATTGATTTAATTGATTATTTTTCGAAACAAAAAATACAAGAAAAAAATTTGATAATTGAGATTTAGATAATTTTGTAAACATGGCAGAAAATTTGGACTATCAAACGGATAATTGGAATCGGGGACAAACATTAGAATTAATTCGAGAATACCAAAAGTATCCGTGCTTATATAGTCCAATGGATAAAAATTTTGTCAACAAAATTAAACGCAATGAAAAATATAATTTAATTCTACTAAAACTAAAAAATCTTAAACCAATGGTGACAATAAAAGCTATTAAATCAAAAATAAGAACATTGCAATCCCAACTTTGGAAAGAAAACCAAAAAATTATAAATTCCAAAAGAAGCGGCATAGGCACCGATGGATTCCACGACAATTCGCAGAAAAACAATTTGCAGAAAAACATTTCGCAGAAAAAAAAAAATACAGAAATTTTGGAAAATGAAGATTTTATCTTGCTTATCCAGAATTTTGTGTTGAAATATTTTGGAAAATGGAGATTTTAATTCTAATTTTAATGTTAAATCTCCATTTTCCAGATATTTGCGCGATTTTCTGGGAAATACTATTATTTTTTCTGTAAATTTTCTGTGAATTGTTTTTCTGTGAATTTTTTTTCTGTGAATTGACGGGATACCGCACCGATGATGTATATGAGCCGAGCTTATGGTGCTATAATGAATTATCATTTTTACAGCATTGTAATGACGCTGAGCCAAGTACATCCAACATAAATTTGTCTCATGTATGTAACTTGATCTACATTTACATTTACTACGAATCACATTATATATAAACCTAATTTTTGTTTCAATTTTCAGATTGGAATAGAAGACTCTGAGACATCACAAGAAACAAATATTAACAACAACACTAAAAAAGTAAGTCACATAAATGGCAAAATTTTTCGCTTTTAAAAAAAAGTTTTCCATATTTTATAAAAGTATTTTCTTTATATATATTTTCAGAAAAGAAAAACCAACAAAGCCAGTCTGTCCCAGCAATTACAGGCAGATGGTTTAGAAACCCTACAAATGGCAAAAAATTTTATGGAGGGTCGCTCAGAAAGAAAGCCGTTAACAAAAGAAGAGGTGTTCTGCACATATTTATGCAGTGAACTAAAAAAAATAATGCTCGAAGAGACTTTTGCCAACTTGAAATTGGAAATTCTGCAGCTCGTTAACAAAAGAATATTTGATGAGAAACGAATATTTGAGGACCGAAATTATTTTAGCCCGATATTTGACCACCAAACAGGCACCAACATAAATCAACCTATTCGGAGTTCCACTCCAACATCTAAAACTTCCCAATTTTCCATCACCTCAGCCTCAACAATTAATTATCCCCAGATAATAAAACCTGCTTCTTGTAACTTCACACCACTACCCACTAACTCCAACCTTCGTACATCAATTCCCTTTCCATCATCCTCAAATTCACCTTATTCAACAAACTCAACCTCACCAATTGATTATCTCCAAATAACAAATAGTTCTTCTAATTTCATTCCAATATCCAGTAGTCCGCAATATTCACCATCAATACCATCGCACATCGGATCCCATATTTATACAACAAACTCCTCTTCATTATCCATAAGTTCATCAAGTAAAACTACCTCAGCCTCGTCAATTAATTATCCCCAGAAAACAAATCCTATTTTATCAAATTTTACTGAATTTTCCAATAATCCGACATATTTATCCTCAGCTGTACAAACAGCACAAAAAATCAAAATTCCATCGTACATCAAGTGCCACCCTAGTACACCAAATTCTTCTCCATTAAGCTTAAGTTCACTATCTTCAACCACTTCAACCTCACCAAGTAATTATCCTCCGATAATAAAGCCTGTGTTATCTGATTTTGCTCCAGTATCCAGTACTCCGCCTTGTCCAGCTTTACCTGTCCAAACATATATAGGAAATATAAAAAATCCGTCGTACATTAAGACCCACCATTCCTCTCAATCATCCCCTTATAATTTACATAAACAACATCCTATCATCAAGTCCCACCCTAGTACATCAAATTCTTCTCCATTAAGCTTAAGTTCACTATCTTCAGCCACTTCAACCTCACCAAGTAATTATCCTCAGATAATAAAGCCTGTGTTATCTGATTTTGCTCCAGTATCCAGTACTCCGCCTTGTCCAGCTTTACCTGTCCAAACATATATAGGAAATGTAAAAAATCCGTCGTACATTAAGACCCACCATTCCTCTCAATCATCCCCTCATAATTTACAAAAACAACATCCTATCATATTACGTAACATATTAATAAAAAGCGCTAATAAACAACCAACACCAACAAAAAGTTTGTTGCAGGAAGCGATAGATGACGTTTTCGAAGATTACATTATTGAAGATTCCGAAATAATATTAAATAATTAAAATTAAAACCCAATAAAGATTTAAAATTAAAAATTTGTTTTTTTATTTACATTTAAAAAAAATTTACAGCTTGTTTCACAAACACAAATCATAGTCGTAACGTACAAAGCCAACTTAGCATCCGAAACGACAAAAAGGCAACTTAGTTAAAAAAATTCAAATAAATGGACGGACAATCGAATCCACTGAGCCACCAAGTGAAAGTAAAACGCAAAAAATTAATTTCGTTTATGAAAAAATGTTTTATTTTTTTTAATAATAATATTTGTACATGTATATTATAGTGAGCCTTCATTACTGAAATATTCCATGAATTCTTTCCTAACCATTTCACCTAATTTTTTATTTGAACGGGCACCTGTTATCTGTTGTACTGCGGCATTTTCTGGATTATAATCATGAATTTCTTCTCTATACCACCGGCTTCTTGTTATAAGAAAATTATGCAGGACACAACAACATCGCACAATTATTTTCACCTTATCTTCACGAAGATTTATCGTTTTTTGAAATATTTGAAAGCGATTACTTAATATTCCAAACGCTCGTTCAACAGTCTGCCGACCTCGACTTAATCTGCTATTAAATGTTTTCTTCATTTCATTGGTGGTTGTGAAGGGGTACGGTGTCATCATATGTTCTGATAATGGAAACGCATTATCAGCAATGAATACATGAGGCAGTAATCTGGAATTTCCAATTAATTTTGTTGGTGGCAAATATTTCTCTGGTTGTTGTAGTAGGTACATAAAATTTGACCGTTGAAGTACACCTCCATCGCTGACCCTGCCATTGCATCCAACGTCAATGAATACAAATTTTCCATAGGCATCTGCAAGGGCAAGAAGTACAATGCTATGATATCCTTTATAGTTGTAATAGAGCGGTGCTTTTTTTTTCGATGGTCTGAATGCAATATGTTTACCATCTAGGGCGCCTAAACAGTTTGGAAACTGCCATTTCACGCTATAATCGTCTGCGATTTTTGTCCACTCTTGTGTTGTTGTCGGAAACTTAAATAACATGTTATTAATGTAATAAATGAAATAAATGCAATTGATGAAATGTAATTGATTTACCTTTAAAAAATCATCCTTTAAATGTTTGTAAATAGCATCACAAACTTCCAAAATTGCTGTCGATAAAAATGATTTTGACAATTTTGAATAGTAGTCCAACTCCTGAAAATTTTCTCCAGTAGCTAAAAACCTTAATGTAACCGATAGTTTTTCCTCTGGGTTTATAGCTTCCCTCATGCACGTACTTTCTTTGGAAATATCTGACCGGATTGCTGACAAAATAAAATTGAAAGAATCTTCATCCATACGAATAAAATTCTTATAGTCTGCTGAATTTGGCTTCAGCTCCTTCATGAGGTTTTGTGTATTTCCAAATCGATCACGATTCTTTCTGTAGTCTTTAATCCAACAACGTCTTAATCTTTCTGAATCTTCCAAATCTTTTGCTGCATTCTCTTCTATTTCAGCTGCTAATAAAAAAGAACAAGCAGCTGCTGACATCATAGACACAACTGTAGCATCATCAAAATCATCATCTTCTCGTAGAAATGAGGGATTTGTCCGTAATTGAAAATTGGTATCCATTTCCGTTCCTACGAAATTATGTAATTTAATATTATGTAATTAATTCACACGTACATCTATTATGCGCGGAAAATCATTATATTTTATTGAAATATGTAATAAAAAAATGGATTGTAAATTAATTTTATTTTAATCCATACCAATGTACTGTCAAAAAAAGGAACATACAAAATGGCGACTGGATATAACTTTTTAATATTTTGATGAAAAACTTTTATATTATATAAAACTAACAAATTCACAAATCACTAAAATATATTGTTTATTTTAAATCAAAAAATTATGATTTTTATAAAATTAAAATTTTTGCTGTCTTTTTACTACAAATACAATTACTTTGATCATGAATTTATTTAATGTACAAAAAATATTTTTTTTAATTTTTTCTTCATCAGTTGTAATACATATATGCTCTGCTATTCATTTTTTTTAACTAGAGGATTTTTACACATACATAGATAAATAACAACAGTGAAACTGATTCAAGCAAACACGTCTAAACGAAAACTGATTTTTTGAAAGCAGAGAAACGTAATGCAAGAAAGCATGTGTGAATTGGCTCAATAACTGATACAGTTCGTGTATAAAATTATCAGCTTACAGTTTTCATTAGCTTACAGTCATACGGTTCGACGAATGCAAAATCATATTACAGAAAATAGTCATCAATTATTCGATCAGTTCTACAATCAACATTTAACCAATTCAATTTTTAATTTAAATTCAATAATTTAAGTTTTTTTAATTGTATTAAATTAAGAAAACAGGACATAACCAGGTAACATTGTAATTTTTTTAGAAACATTTTTGGATCTTAAAAGAGTTGCAATAATTTTTTTTTTATGTGTTTCAATTCAAGTTAATTTAGCAAAGTCGTTTTATTTTTCATTTCTTTTGTACGTAGTTTCTGTATCGATGGTTTATAAGATTCAGTGCTCGGTTGTTAGTGCTTTACACAAATTTAATTTTTCGTTTTTTATTGACGTATTAAAAGAAATTATTTTTTTATTCGAATTTGATTATTCAGTATATTTTGGGTTGGGTTTCATAATGGCAGAGTATTATAAATAGTTACTTGCTCATTTCAAAGGTCGTGTGACTCGCATCAAAAATAATTTAGATAAAGACTGTCCAAGACTATCATAACTAGAGTTAAATAGTCTTCATAATCTACTATCATCATCATCTACTGCTGCAGATGAAATTAAGTTAGATGATTTTGATGAATATGTTTTTGAACAAGAGCAGCACATGTTAAACCAATATGAGTTTAAACCAAAAATTCGTATGTCACTTCCATTGGAAGAAATTTCTATTGCAACTTTTAATGGCAATTTCTTGCACTGGCATACGTTCAAAGAAATGTATCTCGAGTTAATTCATGAAAATAATAACTTTGTCAATCAATTGTAAATTAAATTATTTGCGCACTTCTCTCAAAGATGGGAATGCATTCAGTTTTATTCGTGGGTTGTCTGCTACTACAGCTAATTATAAAAAAGTTTTGGAAAATTTAGTAAAACATTTCGAAGACGACAACAGAATATTGAGTATATTTTCATATGGAAGAAATATTCAATCCTGAACCCATTCGCGAAGACGCTAAAGAAGCGCTAATGCTTGGTACGACTATCAAACGGCACTATAATGCTTTATAGTCTCTTGGTATTTCCATTGAATCAGGGGATCTTTTTTTCATTGTTCAGTTAATTCGGATTACTTCTGGTAAAACCAGTAAACAATTAGAGTTATTAAAAATAACAAAAATTGTGCCAACAATTCTTGACGTTTTAGAAGTTTTATCTAAACGAGCTCGCACCATGGAAGCTACGAATAACAATAATTCTATACGTTTCCCAATTCTAAGATCCCAAATCAGTCTTCTCAAAGTACATCATAAAATCATCAGGTCAAAAGCCATCTATCCAAAACCCATCCATTCACAAACCATCATTTGACAGTACTACTGTTATTTGTGCATATTGTAAAGGCAATCATTCAGTATTTCAATGTCAAAAATTTTCAATGCTCTCATGGAGTAAAAAATATGAGTGGGTAAAGAATGAAAATTTATGCAGAAACTGCTTTGGTAATCATATAACGTTTCATTGTTTGTTAATCGGGTGTAAAATATGTTTATGACGACACCACACTTTATTGCACCACGTTCCTGAAAATAATTCTACGAAAGTTTCTAACGATTATTTGCAACGTTCAAATGGACAATCACAACCTTTGACTTTTAATTAAACTACAATTCAAAGTGCAAAACTGAATTTAGTCACTTCTACGATTCCAGAATCATTGTCTACTTCCTCACAAGCTGATGTAGAGCTCAAACCACATTTCATTGCATCTGCTACAACTCAAGTTTTACTATCAACGGCGATTATCTGGGCTATTAGTGACAAGGGTGTGAAATTACCGTGCCGTGCACTAATTGATCAAGGATCAATGTGAAATTTCATTACAGAATCTTTTGTTAAAAAAAAGCAGTTATCTCGTCATCCAACATGTGTTCCAGTGTCTGGGTTCGAACAACAAAGTTTTAATATTAAGCATTATACGTCGTTCACCATTTTATCTCATATTTCAAGTTTTTAAATTAAATCAGAAATTCTAATTTTACCTAGATTTTCTACTAATTTACCTTTACAACAATTAAAGTTTGATTTTAATTCTATTCCAAACGATATTCAGCTCGCTGATCCTTCGTTTAATATTCCACAAAAAATTGACTTAATTTTAGGAGCTGACGTTTTTAGTAAATTTATGTGTGGTGAGAAATTAATGATGAATAATGATTTGCCTCCATTAATAAATACTAGTTTTGGTTATGTCCTTTGTGGAAAAATAAATGATAATATAGTTCTTCCTACCATATCATTAAACTGTTCTAACATTGAAATGTTAAATCAATAAATTGAAAAATTCTTTCATGCAGAAGAAATTTCTCCTTCACAATGTCTCTCAGAAAGTCAGTTTTATCTGTCTTAGCACAAATTTTTAACCCATTTGGTTATCTAGCTCCCGCCGTGTTTACTGGAAAACATGTAACGCAACAAGCATGGAAAACGATAAAAATAGGATGGGATGAAGAACTTACTGAACCTTTAATATCGACATGGAAAGAATTTGTCAATCAACTAACCGCATTAAATCATATTACCATTCCTAGATGTATATTGTCACACAATTGAAATCGCAAGTATCGAACTTCACGGCTTTGGAGATGCCTCCGAGAAAGGTTTTGGATGTTGCATTTTTATACGTTGCATTTCAGTTGATAATTATCAAACTTAATTGTGCGCCTCTGTTATTAGTTCAACTCTTGGAAAAAGTTAAAAGTTCTTTCAAAATTCAATTCAATCGTGTAACCCTTTGGTCAGATTCAGAGATCATACTCTTTCGATTAAACTCAAGACCATCCAAAAATTGTACATTTGTCGCAAATCGAGTGTCAAAAATCCAAGATATCGCTCCGCCTAATTTATGGTCATTTATCCCTAGCGAACTGAACCCATCCGATATAGTATCTGGCGGTCTTATGCCGAGAGAATTAGAAACATGCTCAATGTGGTGGAATGGTCCTAAATTTTTAGCTGATCTTGATGAACATTGGCCAACTAAAGGGTGTTTTTTAAGCCCGCTAGAACTTGAAATTGTAAAAAATAACACAAAAATTTAAATTGTAATCAAATTTTTTTTTTATTCGAAAGATTTTATTCGAAAGATGCATTCTGGACGTCCAATTTGGGGCCACTTGGACGAGAGTCTATTCATAATGATTTGCCAGAGTATATTTTTCATAAAAATTTAATTTTTTGTATTATTTTTTACAATTTCAAGTTCTATCGAGCTTAAAAAACACCCGTATGAAGACCCCGAATTATCTTCAATTAGTACCTTACTCGAAATTAACACTGACCAAGATGATTTTATGTTGAATTTTTCGAGTTATACAAAGTTGCTGAGGGTTACAGCTATTCTGTTACGTTTCAAAAAGTTCAAAAAAGAAATATTTTTAATTATTTTTTCTTAAAACATTGACTGTCACTTTTGATAGCCAGTGATGTTTCCGTAGGGGCCATGGCTATCAAATATGGTAGTCATGTTATGTGAACATGTAGGCCCTGGCTTTTCAAAAAGTAATCACTTAAGTATAAATCATAAAGGAGTTTGCATGCTCGATCCTCTGTAATGTGTTACGTGTACATGGTTTGCGCAAATTGTTGACTGTATAGATTTTATGAGCGTTGTTTTAAATTGCATGGGGGGCGTGAATTATATAAAAAAGCAGTCTGGGATGCTGGGAAACATTACCAAAATATGCTTGGTAGTCAATGTGTTAAAACATAGGTTTATTTGGAAATTCAGAAATATATTATAAGTTTCTGATTAAAATTAGAAGAAATTTTTAAAATGTTTAATTATTCCAGATTATAGAAAATATGTACACACATTTAAATTTTTTTAAAAATTTTACGAGAATTTTATGAATTTTAAATATTTATTATACAAAATATAATAATTTGACTTTTTTAAATTTTTAATCTTTTTAAAATTTAAAATTTAAGGGGTTAGACGCAGTTGCAAGGAAAAAAAAAGTCGTTTTTTACGATTTTTTTTTTTCTGAAAAGAGATATTATTTGACAAATACAAGAGTATCAATAAATGCAGCGGTAACTTTTAACTTTATTTCGGCATATTTTATGTTTAAAAATATTAATTTACACTGCTCCTGTATAGACGGTCTCCTAGAGGTCTTCCCAAAAAAGGTGTGTGGCGGTGAGCAAGATATCTCCGGTTTGGATTATTTGAAATAAAAAACCAGAAGATTCTATGAGTGGATAGATAAATCTAGGTATTGATCGAAGGAATAGACGAAATTTTGATTTTTGACTAAATGGCAACTCCGAAAAAAAAATTCCGATTTTCGACCAACATTTTTTCGTTAAATTATTTAAAAAAATAGAAATAATTATCGGAAATCTTATTCCTTCAATCAATACATTTAGGATTTTGAATTTTTTTTGTTTTAACAGATTTTCAAAGCTTTCCTGTTATTTTAATGGAATATTTTTATACGTTAAAAGAATCTTTAACAGTCGTGTAATGGTTAAAATGCAATATTTTTGGCGATTCTTTAAAGAAATAACTTTAACTAAAGTCAATTAAATAAGATCGACATTGAGAGATCTGCTTAAAAAATGAGGGTGGCGTTTTGTTCGGGCGAATTATATTTAGGAACTGTATGAAATTCTGCCCCTCAATGTAAGTTCCATTCAATTTATTTATTTTTCAAAAACATATTGACTAGTATAACCCTAAAATGTCTCTTACATATTGGATGAATACTTATCTTAGCAACGAGGATGCCAGAGAAACTACACATATTTTACCCTCGTTTTAAAGAATATTGACTTTCTTTATTTAACAAAGAATTGAGCTTGTTAGTTACTATAAAGAAAGGACAATTGAACCAAAATAATTCCCGGTAAATTTAAATGAATAAAATAATTTGTCCGTACAGTGTCAATATAGTATACACCTCATTAAAATTCATCTCGTGACTTTTTAAATTCCATGAATATTAATGTTTAAAAAAATTCTGTAAAAGGGGACAAATTTTTAAACAAAAGTCAATCAATAATATTGAACCTTCGAGGAATACACTGAAATTCATGTCAAATATGTAGACATCTCTAGAGGTAAAACGTAAAATTAAATCATTTAATATAAACTCATGTGAAGGTATGTACATACATATGTATGTGTATAACACACATACGTAATAAATTCTGTCAACAAATTTATTACCGATAAATTCCCAGAAGCAATACCCTCAAATCATATTTTATGTTTATTTAAAAAAACGGAAAATTGTTGTTATCATTTTAAGTTTTCCCATTTCCATTTCCATTTTTTTTTTTTTTGAAAGAATTAAATTTTATTTTATGTTTAGCAGTAACAATAACAACAAAACGAATTTTTATTACATATATACAATGTACATTATACATACATAACTAACTAGCTATGGTAACGAGATAATTTTCATAAAATTCTTGTCACATAATCATAATATTACATGAGAATTACACAACATACAATGTATTTTTGTGTGTGTGTGTATGTACTACTGAGCATAATTAATATTTTGGTCATTTAGAATTCGTTTACTTTACTCGTTTTTATGTTATTTTTTTAATGTTACGATAACATGATTCTCTTTCACTAATTACAGTGTCAACGATGTAATACAAGATGTACATATCATAATAAAATAAAATTAAATGAAAATTATTTTGCTTTTGGAGGAGGGTGCACTGGGGAGTCAGCTTTTTGTGAATAGACTTTAAATTTAATTGAATTTTTCGTAGCAATCTAATTTTTTAATCGCCTACAGCACCGCTCTACTATATACTAATGCTGTTTGTGATTTTTGAATTATTAACAGACCAAAAAAAAAGAAAATTACTGATTTTTCCCGCAGGATATTGTGCTACGACTAGACAGTTTGGTGTTGCGGTTGTTTTATTGTTGATTTAATTTTGAAAAATAGAAAAAATTTGTCTTTTATTATGTGTCACGCTGATTTTGCAAAATTGTCTGGCAACCTAATTATAAATTATGCTACTATGTATATAAGCATAAATATAAAGTTTTACAAGTTGGTCGATGCCAAAACAAATATTTTCGATTTTTAACTATAAAATGTTTTTATTTTTAATAATAAAACCAAAAATTATAATAAAACAATTCATTGGAAAATTTGTTTTCCCAATTCTGTAGTAAAATGAATTTTTTTTTTACAACAATAGCAACTCAATATAATACACAAAGCATATAATATTTTCTCATATAAACAAAAAAGACGAAGAAAATAAAAAAAAACAAACAAAAAATTGAAATATTAATGTTATTTTTATTCATACACATAAAAGAGAAGAAAATCGGAAAAACAACAACCAAGCCATCGAGGAAACTCAACAATACAAAGAAGAAAATAAAAAATTGTATTTTCTTAAATACACAAATCGATTATGGCCTTTCTTAAAATATACATACATACATACATACATAAGCTTGTTATTGTATTTTATAAATCATTTGTTTGCGTTGCGCTTCCTTGAGGTTAAACCTCAAACGAAGAAAGAGATCGAATTTTCAGGGTTGATTTCTGGGTGTTTTATTATATTGTGGAGACATTTAGGCGACAAACACAACATTCTATTAAATAATGAAGTTTATTTGTTTGGTTTCTCGTTACTAAATCGTTTTATTTTGCTTCATTTGACCTTGATTTAGCGGATTGGCATGAGTATAAATAGCAATAAAAACTAAATATGGATAAAAGACAAAATAATATTCATATATAATTAATTGATTGGAATCAAGATAATTCGAACGTTTCAAATCAATAACATAAATTATATCAAGTACTCATTTCAAAAATATTGATTGGTAAAATTTTTGTTTGTAGACACAGGGCCTGTTTGATAATTCGCACCGGTGCGGTGCATTGTACATTTTTCCCTTTATATCGCCAATAGAAAATAAATCAAAGAAGTCTTGGAAACAGTATGCACTGCATCGCACCGTGCGAATTATCAAACAGACCCACAGTGAACACGTTGCACAGAGAGGGATCATGCAATTCAATCTAGAGAATTTGATTTGAGTTTGAAGATAAAAGTGGAAATTTTTGTTTCTAAATTTCATTTTACAATCTATTGACAATTTACATCTATTACAATTTATTGATACCAAAGCAATTTTGATGTTACAGAGCCCTCAGCCCTACCTAATGTAAAAAAAATCAAGCTTTTATAAAGGAACTAGAAATGAGGAAACAAGTAAACTTTTCATATTAGACATATGGAAAACTACATTTTCTTCTAACACCGATTTTTAAATGAAAGCGTCACAAATGTTTAAGTTTAATCCATGAGTAATGTTATCATAAATGTTTAGGATTCATCGTTTTAAGAAATAGTTTTCATTTTCTCCTAATAATTGGTCTAGTCAAATCAAAATTTTCAAAACAACACCATTCTGAATTTCTGATCAAATTATAATAAAAGCTCACTCATTCAATACACATCACATTTTTGAATAAGAAACATTACAAAAATTTCCTCATTTTGATTTATCTAAAATAATCCTGTGACAATAGCTGCATTTCTTGACGCATTAGTGATCCGGATCACATGCGTTCAATGTAAGCTTTGATCTGATCCGGATCACTAATGCGTCAAGAAATGCGGCTATTATGACATAATGGAATAACTCTAAACTAAATTCGCATTTTTTAGGAAAACGTTTTTAAAATTAAGAGTCGTTCAAAATCGTATGAGTTTGTTTAATGAATTCTTGCTTTTTTAATTGATTATTACGGTACACTCAAAAAATTGTTACTGCTAAATTAATAAAATTACAATTAATTTAATAAAAAAATTATTATTATACGTCCAATAACAACTTGTTATCAATTTAATAAGCAGTTCTTAAAATAATAATAATTCAGAGAGCCGCCTAGAGTGAGAATAACGTAAAACAAAATGATAATAAATTTAATAATACAATTATCGATTGAATAGTAAACTTTATAAATGTAACAGTAGAAATTGTAAATTTAATAGTTTAAATGATTACTGTAATAGCAAAAATTATGCATTTAAGATTAATAATTGTATATTTAATAATATAGTTGTTGAATGAGGTTTTTATTTAATGGCATATATTATCAATTTAACAAGAGAGATTATGATTTTAATAGCCAGCATTGTGTTTTTAACAAAAATGATTATAAATTTAATAATAAAATGAATTGACATTCACAGTATTTTCGATTTGGCAAATCAGAAAAATACAGAGGCCAATCACCCATACTGAAAAAAAGTAGAAATATCATGCTTTACTTTACCCCAGAGTCGATACAAATGTATCGACTCGCAAAAATGAGAACCCTTCTTGAGTTCTCTTTGTGGTAGTTTGGTTTCGGACTGAAAAGTTTGGTCTACTCATCAGGTAGCTACGACCAAACTACAAAAATATACTTCTCGCTTAGTACCTTAAGTATCAAGCAGAACACACTGACTTAGCGAATTATATTAATTAAAATAAAAAAAAACCGAGGAGAAATCTCATTTTTGTGTGTGTATTTATGCCAACACGAATGATTAAGAAGTTTAAAAATTGTCTGTTAATCAAATTGACAATTAGTGACGTTGACAGTATTTTCGATTTATTATTTTAATGACTATGACGATAAAAATAATACTTTTCTATTATTTTTACAACTATAATTGTTGGAATAATGACTATAAGGTGATTATTTTAACCACACATTGAAAAAAAAATATTTTCTCTTTCGCTCCTTTTTTGCAATTATTTTTAATAGTAAAATTTTTCAAAGGAAAAATCATCTATTATTTTAATACTTAATTGTATTGAAATAACAATATGTTATTACGTTGACAAATATGGCTATCAAAATGATAATTTGCTGTTACTTTAAAAATTTCTGTTGTTGGAGTAATAATAAAAGTTTTTTTTTAATAACAAATTATGACAATTTTTGTTATTATTTTCACCACGATCTCGTTACAATAAAAATTATCAATTTGACAATTATCTAATAATTTTAATAAAAAAAACTGTTGTTTGAAAATGGTTTACTATTAATATAGTTATAGTACCATTTTTACTGCCTTCTATAATAAAAAAATATATTTTGTTATTGATTTAATAACCAATTTTATTATTTTAAAAAAAAGCTCTGTTTTTTCAATAAATTATGCTATTAAGGATTTGAAACAACCGATTTAACAACCGATTTATTCTAAGGATAGTACAAATTTTTTGAGTGTAGTTGCTGGATTATTACAAAAAATTGATATAATTGACCTGGACTATGTAAAGGTGGCTTAGGTGCGAAAACAAGTTATCGAGAAAACAGCTGTTAAAGGTAAAAAATTCGTTGCGTCAGTTTCGCGTTTGTTGTTCCCTTTTATCTGCGTTGCCTGGTGTCTAACTATATTCAAGGACGTCAAGTGTTGTTTCTGCTCGGAATATTATCGTAGTTAGTCGCATTGAGTTTACAAATGTTATCATTGTTATCGCGCCGGTGGTCGATATGAATTCGAATAAATATGGAATTTTCGAATTTGAAATAATACGTGAAAGTTTATAACTCGAGTAATTGCCTTATGTCATAATGCCACAGAATTGTGTTAGGTGACAACAACATGACTGCAATGAAACTAAACTGGATTGGCACAACCGTATCTTCTACTAGCCAGACCAGGAGGATTTAAACTCACGTACCAAACAAAAGTGCATAGCAATTAAACACTTAACTCATATGAACGAGTTAACTCGTTCGGATGTTACTTGCAGAAATGCATAGGCCCGAGTTAACTCATTCAATTAAATTTTAAATTATTTTATTACGTTTGTTTGTGTGTAATTTAGGGCTGTAGTTTATGGATTATTATCTCATCAATTACGATTTTTATAGTTTATGTGGTGTAAGATAGCGATAAGATACATATTTATGGCTACATGTTTCATCATAAACAATAATATGAGCCGTTTATTTTGAAAGTGGCTTAAGTCCACATTTTGTTGAAATGAGATAAAGAAAGAATAGAAAAACAATAAATGTAAAAACATATGGGATTTTGAATTTTCTTATTTTTTGCACAGGTGTTACAGATTAATTTTTGTTTTGTTTTGACAATAAATTATTTACCGTTAGAAAGATTATACTGTTATTTATCTATTGTTATCATTAACTTGATTTTTTGAAAAATGGACTTAGGTCACTTTCAAAATAAACGGCTCATATAAAAAAGTAGAAAAGTGACTGCAGGATTTGCATTACCGGCATCTAAACAATGCCATACATCACTAAATATATTTTGGTTTCTTCCAAAATCTTCGAAAATTCTCTCTGGCAAAAGAGAATTCTCGCAGGCTGTAGGCAAAATAAAATTTAAATTGTGGAGGTTCACACCAAAACGTTTCATTTCAATCATAAATGATTTTACACAATTTGAGAAAATTTGATTACATCATTAATGTCTAAAGCAAGTTCTATTCCACACAGGGGAAACAAAATTCTTGTATAAGCATAGATAAATTGGGTCAATCATAATTTGAATATTTTTGCTTTCAAAGCCATGATAATTATATATTTAAAAAAATGTTACGTTTTGGTGCAACTAAATGATAATGTAGCGTTTTGGTGGGACGTGGGACCATTGTAGAAATGTTACTTTTTGATTATGATCTACTAATAAATGTTACTTTTTGATATGAATAAAAAAAGAAATTTAAGAGATATTGGGCTAGATACTCGATACTCAGATAAGCAGATAAGCAGTTATTTTTTGCGAATTTGCTAGAAATGTTAAACACGATAATTTAGCAATCCAATTTGTTTCTGAATTTCAGAAAATGGGCTACTTTAATGCACTTTAACGTTTGTGCTGAATACAAAAATATATTTTACTTTGCTAAAATAATCTAGTAGTTTATTCAAGCAACTTTTCGATTAGCAAATCCGCCATATTTGCAGAGTTGCGAATTGCTAGAGTATCGAGTATCTGGCCCATTATTATGCAATTTTATTATAAAAACTTAAATTTTAAGAGCACAATCCTCTTCGTAACAATCACAAATTTCCACAACTGGATCAGCTTGAAATTGTGCAATTCCAGGAGTTGGCCGCTCTCCGTCCAACAGCGTTTTGAAGAATTCCAAATCTTCAAAATCTCTCTATGTCTCACCGAACTGCTTCACCAGTAAACTAGATATATCTGTCATTTTCTCATTAGAAACTTTATTCCCTAAGCCAACTCTTGGCATTGTGGTTAGAAACAGTTTTCCTCTCTTCAAATAGGATATGTACTTTTCATTACTTTCATATATGAAATTTTCATTAAATTTCAGTAAGCATTGACGGCGATTTTGAGATCTTTAAAAAAATACTCGCTTCATATTTTGTATACAATTTATCGGTTTTAGTTGCTGACCTAATGTCTTGACGTCGCATACAAATGCCAATCACTCCCCAAAGTCTTTACATTGTCATGTTTGGAATACATTTCATAATAGTGTTCCTTTTTTGTAATAATTGCCACTTTTCTCAAGTGTTTTTCGATCCGGGCAAAGACTCGATCGGCCGGTAAAAAACTATGTCCTCTAACTGGGAAATATCATATATTTCAATTTTTTGCAGTGATGATGGTGCTTTGTGTAGGAGCCAAAACATCAAACTGTGAAGTAAATGTTGATTTTTGTTTTGACTCCCACAGCCATCGCAAAACAATCTCAATGATTCTACATCTTCAAATTCAATATTCTCTAGATGATTGAGCAATGTTGAACTTACACAAACTGATCCACGTCCAGAATGATCTTCACTATACTGGTAAAACATAGGGTATTTAGTATCCCTTGCAGTCACACACATTGAATAAAGATTTAGCTGTCTTAAATAAAATGCATCCCCTATCGGAGACTTAGGTAACGGCTGTATCTGTTGCAGGTCAAAGCACAGTGCTACATAGTGATTTAGGTACATCTTTTTTAAGTAATTTATAAAATGTGTTCGCTTTTAATTTATGTACCCTGTGCTGAGTTCTGTATTCCAGTTTCTTCATTTCATCTTTCTCTGAGTTTCGACTCACTTGACAAATAACAGCGAACAGATTTCTGTCCGTTGTAGTGGCTCTATTTTGTAGGAAAAGACTCCAAAACATGATAACTTTTCTCGCTTGGCGCTGTGTTTTGTTTGAGTGTGTCTCCATTGTCCAACGTCTTTGCAATGGTATTTAGTCGGCGATTATTAATTAAAAATGTGGCCTGAAAGAATTTTTTGCACACACAAGTCGGCTTCTTCTTATTTAACACAAAGTAGGTGCATGCAAATTTTATTATGATATGGATAAAAACATTGAAGAAAAGCGAATCGAAAAGTCATTGTAAACACTTACTTTTTGGCACGCGCTTCTCGTCTCTTATCTTGCCATTGCGACACACGCTTTCGTTGGCCTTGGTTAAGTTGGCCCACAGTAGACTCCATGATACGGTCTTTTAATTAAAATCTCATACTCTATATTTCTTCACAATCAAAGCTATAATGATTTATTTTGTTTACTCTGCCTTACTCTCTTCGATCGAATATTCCAACAAGGAATAGCGGAGTATGGCATAACATAAATAAAGAGATATTAACGATGATTCCACTAACAACCGTTATATTCTCACTTATACAATCTGCAGGTTGGCTCTAAAAACGGCAATTTTTTTTTATTACGTTTTCATGATCCTGTGTAAAGAGGAAAACAAGAAAACTAATAAGAACGCGAAAATAAAATCAACATTTTTATACTTTTCTCTTATTCTCTTTCACTTCTTTTTAAACCATGCAAACAAATTTTTAATATTTTTATTTCTCACTACCACCACTTAATAGTGTGAAATCAAAAAGCTTCCATTTTTTTTATGGTTTTTTCGAATGAATAATACACTTAACAGTTACTATTTTTAACATGTTGGCTGCTATGTGCTTCATCGTTTGTTATACGTTACTGATTTTTATTTAAACATGCTAAGCATAAAGTTGGATTATCCTCACATTGCCTGCAATATTTTGATACTACTACTTTCTAAAATCACGTACGTGAGTATCTGGATTGTATTATAATGTGAAAAGACTTTTTTATGGTGAACTTGTATGGAGGTAACTTTGAAACTAAGATAGGAACCCCTATTTTTTATTGCCGATTCGGATTCTACGGCTAAAAATACGTAGGATTTGGCTGAAACATTTTTTTCCATTCATGATAGATGGCGCTGTAATTGACGATATTCAATTTTTTTTTTATTTCTCCTACTGAGAACCTATGCAAACGATTCTGCAATAAAAATACCATGGTTTCGTTGTAAATACACGAAGTTAGTCTTAAACAATTTGTATTTCTTAAATTTTCAATTATTGAAAAATGGCTTGTCATTATCGTAACCCAGGAACATGCGATTAAATCAGCTTTCAAATTAATGAAATTGTTTGTATTTTGTTTTAAAAATACCGATTCAGTCCGAAGATTATTTCGAAAACAACAATACCTGTGTCAAGCTATCAATACTACTTCAGAATGGTGTATCTAACTGTACAAGAGAAAATTGAAATGATTACGGTTTATGGAGAAGCTGGCCGGAGTCTTGATAATGCTGTCACTCTCTACACTTCGCGTTTTCCGGATAGGATTCGGTCATGTGCGTCACTTCAGCGTAATGTCAAACAATTTAAAACTGATGGAAGTGTTCAACCGAAAAAAAGGACTCGTCCAGGAACAGTCACCGAAGAAAATAATGAAATTGATGTATTGGCTGCAGTAGCTCATAATCCTCATATTAGTACACGAGAAATAGTTAGCGATTCCGGATTGTCCCAGACCAGTGTTTGGAAAATTTTAAAACGTCATAAGTATCATCCGTATCATGTGTCTTTACACCAAGATATTCATGGCGTTGATTTGCAAAATCGGGTAACTTTTTGTCAGTGGGCACGTGAACAAATACAACAAAACCCAAATTTTTGTCAATACGTATTGTTCGCACTGGCTTCGTCAAGTTGAACATCAGCGTCCTTGGACTGTCAATGTGTGGTGTGGAATAATTGGCAAAATAATCGTCGGCCCCCACATTATTGAAGGCAACTTGAATGGTCAAATGTGCCGAGATATTTTGGAAAATGAACTGCCAACATTATTTGAAGACTTGAGCTTAGAAGTGCGATGGAACATGTGGTTTCAACATGATGGTTCTCCCGCATACCATTCATTGGTAGCACGTGTAGTACTTGATCGTGATTTCAATGGTCGGTGGATCGAGAGAGCTGGTCCGGTAAATTGACCTGCCAGATCACCACATCTTACTTCGTCAGATTTCTTTTTGTGGGGCTATCTCAAAGACCAAGTTTCCAAACAAAAACCAACACCACGTGAGAATATGATTGAGCGAATCAGAAATGCTTGTGCACTCCTCAGTTGTGTACAGTCATTTGAAATGTGGATTAATAAGTGCATTGAAGTCGAAGGCCATCATTTTGAGCACTTAATTTAAGTGAAAGATGATGAGGCAAGGGGACTCATGTAAATCAAGCACCCTTTTCCCAATTATTTGAAATTTGCAAAATGAATAAATTGTTTAAGACTAACTTCGTGAATTTACAACGAAAGCATGGTATTTTTATTGCAGACGTATTGCAGAATCGTTTGCTTAGGTTCTCAGTAGGAGAAATAAAAAAAAATTGAATATTGTCAATTACAGCGCCATCTATCATGAATGGAAAAAATGTTTCAGCCAAATCCTACGTATTTCTAGCCGTAGAATCCGAATCTGCAATAAAAAATAGGGGTTCCTATCTTAGTTACAAAGCTACCCCCGCCCCACCTACAAGGATGGTGGAGGGGGTTCTAATTTTAACACTAATGTGTTTCACCCGCGGAATAATTAAATTTTTATCTCTACCATTTTTTTCGTAGAGTACTTATTTTCCGAGATATTGGAGTGTATCAGGTTAAATTGTTCCTAAAAAATTAATGAATAAGTCTCATACCCGGAACGTCCCGTGGTTTACTAAAGAACTCAAGCAGCTAGAAGTCCTGCGTAATAAAAGTCACAGGAAGTATAGGCATACAGGGTTGGCCCATGACTATATCCAGTTTAAGTCACTGCGCAAACAGTTTTGCTATCTCAACCGATTCCTGTACAACAATTATATAATTGATATTGAAGACGATTTGCGATGTAATCCGAAGAATTTCTGGAGATTTGTCAAAATTAAGAAACATATTAACGGCTTGCCGGCATTTTTAGAGTTCCATGGTCAAAAATCAGATAACCCAGAGGCAATCTGCGGTTTCTTCGCTGATTATTTTAGCAGTGTTTTTGTTAAGGATAGCTCGCTCTCTCCTATATTAGCTAACGGCAATAATTCAAAAATTGTTTTTTCAGAACTTGACGTAATGAAGGCTTTGATGAACTTGGATGTATCTAAAGGGCCTGGACCAGATGGTTTACCAGTGTCTCTATTAAAGCTGTGTGCAGTCGGTTTTGCCGCTCCTTTATGTCATCTATTTAATCTGAGCCTCAGCCAAGGCAAATTTCCTGATCTCTGGAAAATATCAAGTATCATACCGATCCACAAAAGCGGCCCCCGCAGTGATGTAACAAATTATCGTGGAATTGCAATACTGTCTTGCATTCCTAAAGTATTCGAGTCAATGGTTAACAAAGTGATCTACTTCCACTCCAAGCAACATATTAGCACTCGTCAGCATGGATTTTTTCCTGGCCGCTCAACGGTCACTAATTTAGCAGTCTTTCAAAATAATTTAATTAATTCTGTTGCCTCGAAAGTTCAAGTCGATGTAGTTTATACCGACTTCGCTAAAGCTTTCGATAAACTTAATCACAGGATATTAGTAAATAAGCTCAGTGAACTTAATTGCGACATTATTCCCTTAAATTGGCTTATGTCTTATTTATCGGATCGCAAAATGTTTGTCAAGATTAACGATACGTTCTCAGATTGTTTTATTGCGACATCTGGAGTGCCTCAGGGTAGTCACTTGGGCCCACTATTATTCTTATTGTTTATTAACAATGTTGTGGATTGCTTCAAATTCGCAGACTGTATTCTATTTGCTGACGACATGAAAATATATGCAAACATATCATGTGAATTAGATCGCGATCAATTTCAGCGGGACCTGAACACATTTTGCGGTTGGTGTGTTACTAACCGTATGTTTCTGAATGTCGATAAGTGTCACGTGATCACCTATTCTAGGTCTAAGTCTCCAGTAGTTTTTGATTACTTTCTAAATGATGTTAGTTTGAAGAGAGATAATATGATTACTGATTTGGGCGTTATCTTTAGCTCGGATTTAACGTTTAACGCACACATCGATGCGGTTGTTAACAAATCCTTTTCGATGTTGGGGTTTATTAAAAGAAACTCGAAGGATTTTCATGACACAATAACTTTCAAGTCACTGTACACTTCATTTGTTCGTTCACAGCTTGAATACGCGACTGTCATATGGTCCCCGTTCTACCAGTCTCATTCAAACAGAATTGAAAGTGTTCAGAAACAGTTTTTGTTATTTGTTCTCAGAAAATTACCGTCTCGCGAACGGGGCAATAATTTCAGACTATCACCATATGTAGACCGATGCCGTTTTCTGAATCTCCAATCTTTAAGTGATAGACGTACATGCGCAAATGCCACATTTGCACGGGACATCATTTGTGGTGAAATAGACTGCTCCGAGATTCTTTCATGTTTTAATATTTATGCTCCTCAACGCAGCTTACGCCCCCGGGAACTTCTTCATATTCCGACTGCAAGTAGCAACTACAGCTTCCATGGCCCTATAGCGCGTATTCAACGAGATCTCAACGCCGTAGCGGATTGTTTCGATTTCAATATTTCCAGAGATGAGTTTAAAAAACGAATCGCTAGACTTTTGTTTTAATACGTTTAATATTATAATAATAATAGTTTCATAATGTTTTGTTGTATTGTTAGATCTATTGATAACGTTGTAACCTTACCTTTTATTGTATAAAATTGTTTAACTTTTTATCTTATAATATTTTTTAATAATGTAAGCCATTTTTGCATGAACATGCTGTTGGTTAATAAATAAATAAATAAATAAATAAATAAAAAAATCACCCGGTATAGAAAGTGGCCCGAATCAAATACATATGTTAAGACTTATTATTAAATAATTGGTCAATTGAAGGATAAATACCAGATTAACTACGTTTGGTATTTCTTGTAAAGTCTTCCTTAAATTCCTCTCTCAAAAGTTTTGAGATTTCCTTTGTGAAACGACACCGTTTAAAAAAATCTGATCGTCATATTCAAAAGGATTTTCCCGATCTAAAAATATTTTCCTAGGTACACAAATACGATTCCTTCGTCTCCGCTGAATTACAGCTTCTATTCTTATATTTCGATTTATTAATTATTACTATTCAAAGTTTTTTTTTAATTTGATCTTAAAAATACAACATATGTATATTTATTTTCAATAATAATCTGCACAAATATTTAGAAATGGTTGATCTAATCTAAATAAAATTAACATCTAACAATAAATGCGGATACATTAACGGTAGCATAATTTCTGCAAGTGACTTGCTAGTAAACCTAGAAAAAATATCGAGTATCCCATTTTTTGAAATTCAGCAACAAATTTGATTGCTAAATTATCGTGTATAACATTTCTAGCAAATTCGCAAAAAACGACTGCTTTTCTGCTTGCTTAAGTATCGAGTATCTTCTAGCCCATTACCTCAGAATTCTTACGGACAAAACCGATTGACGTGAAATTTTGATATTAAGTCATTCCCTACTTGATATTAAGTAGGGAATGGAACAAGGAACAAAACTTTTATAGTGCCGATGTACGTTTTTACCCTGGGGGTGAATGCCACCCCTTATCGGGGGCGGAAATTAGTACACTCAAAATAGCCGCAGAAATCGATAGAGAGATGAATTTTAAGCAAAATATGTTCCATGAAGTTTTTTCGATACATCAATATATTTCGAGTTATTCGCGATTGAAAATGTTGATTTTTTATCTAAAAAAGCATGTTTGAGAGTAATCTGAAATTTTCATCGAAAAATGCGATTGATTTTTAACAATAACTTTGACTGATTAATTGATTTTTAACAATAACAAGTCTATGACATGTTCTTACACCCTTCCGCCTATGGAAAGGTCTGGCTGGACCTTCATATATTTTCTATGAAAATTAACTGAAATATGACTCAAAAAAATAGAAAATCATTTTCCTTTTATTCTTTTCACAAAAGTTATTTATTTTTTTTATATTTCGTAATATATTTAATTTTATTTTAGTTAATACGTTTGTGACATTTAAAATATTGTATGCTATGTTGTAAGCAAACTTGTCCGGCGCAGACAGTACATCTGAAACGAGTTTTCCTCCGAAAATTATCATTAAGTCTATAAAACTGACAAGATTTTTTCTGCCTGAGAACCCACTGGTGCTCGGTTCGGAAGGTCTCTGCTGTGTAGGTGCTCCGAAGAATGATTTCACTCCATTTTTGACGGAAAACTCTGGTTTTCTTGCTTCACCTGCAACTTTTGTGTTATAGATATAGTGAACCGATGACAACAACAGACCTATTCGTGTACAAGAGGTATAGAAAACGATAACATCCGTTTTTTTACCCCCACGCAATATAAGAAACAAAAATATTCCGGTAAATTATCGAAAACATGTTGATTGAGGAGTTTATGGATTTTCAAATAAGTGCGGACACTGTTTCTATGAAAATAACTTAATCAAAACAGAAGGGTTAATTCTTAATAAACATCAATCGACCAGCTCTGAAGCTATTTGAAAACTATCTTACCATCAGAAAACAATTTGTTAAAATGAAAATTTAAAAAGTGATGAGCAACTCATTAATTATGGAGTACTACAAGGATCTATTCTTAGTCCCACTTTAGTCAATGTTTTTTGTAATGATGTCTTCGACTTGGATTTATCAGATGATTTGATCATGTACGCCGATGATATGGCAATATCGTATAAATCAAAACCTGTTTTCGATATGCACGCCAAAATGCAAAATAATCTTAACAAAATCAACAAATGGATGTCTCAAAACAGGTTAAAAATCAATGAAACAAAAACTAAATTTATGGTTTTTGAACAAAAAAATAAAAAAATTGATTTACGCGGGTTCCAACTATAAGTGAACGATACACCATTGTTAAAAGTTAATGTCTATAAGTTTCTTGGACTCTAAGCTGGGCTGGTGCCATCATATCGGAAAAATCAAGGATAAAATTCTTACCCGTGAAATTAAAAATGCTAATCTTCCATTCGCACATTCAAAGCAGTGTTCGATATCTATTGCCTATCTATGGAATAGCTGCTATAACATATCTTTCGGATATACATATACTGCTACACAAAAGCCTAAAAATCATAAAATTTGGCTCCGCTCACTCATCAATGCTTTATGACAACAACATAATAAATTTGATCAGCTTTTTAATTTTGAAATTCTTTTGCTTACTTATTTTCAAAATAAAAATGGGATTATTTAAAAATAATTGTTTCTTTCGTTCTGTTAGCTGTCCATTCATATGGTACCAGATAAGCCAGCCACTATTATATTGATTTTTTACCGTACTAGTGGAGGTCAACCCAACCCGATTTACCAAGGGCTCTTAATGTTCAATAAACTACCTGAAGAAATTAAATCAGAAACGAGGATTTCGGTTTTCAAAAATAAACTAAAAATCTACATCGCCAACATGCAGGACTAATAATTCAACATGTAGGAACAAAACATATTTTTGATGCATGTAATTTAATTTATTAACTTTGTTTGTCAGTTTTTTTTTCTGTTTTTATACAACGACGAGTTGGTGGCGCCTTAACCACTGTTTAATTGTAATTTAAATTTGGATTAATTTTTCGCGATCACAACTTAGTATGTCTTTTTGTATGCGTTAGCTTCAAACATCTTAGTTTTCACAATTATCAGCACTCGTACAAAATAAAATAAAATAAAATATCTAGGTAGGTGCCTACCTATGCCAAATTTCTTTATTTTCTTAAATTCAAATTTTTAATTTTAATTCAACAGGTACAATAAATTAAAATTAAATTAAATGCTTAGATTTGAACGAAGGGCATACAAATTTGGGATCAGTTTGCAATTTTTAACTTATTTATACAATTGATATGAAATTCAGTTATACAATTTGCACAGCGGAGTCCGCAGTTATTTTTGTGGATAGTGTAAGTGCAATGATAGCACATTTTTCCCGAAGTTAATGTGTTGCTGTATTTTTCTGACATTGGTGTGTCCAATAGATGAAGCTATTAAATTTGTTAAAGGCGCTGCCAGCAATATTTGCTCTTCAAAATCGTTTCGCTTCGGCATTACATTGGTATCGCTTAGTTCCAACGTTTTTGTAATCGTTTCATTATTTCAAAACAATGTTGAACTTCTATTCCCTTCGTTTGGGGTAGGCAATTCTGCATTTGTCGCGGGAATAGCTGGTAAAGCTGTCAATAACGATCCTGCCTTCTGTAGCATTTCTTCAAAATTGGTTAGTTTGGTTAGATCATCGGCTATCCTTTCTTTTGACATTATTGTAACTGCTACGTTTTCATGTAACGACATTGAACCTTGTTGCTTATTAGACAAATTTTCCAGAGGAATAAATTCATTAAATGTAAGTTTTTTAATTGGTATTTTTTTTTTAAATTATTCGAGTTTGCTTTCCGTTTCGGTTTGTTATTTGATTTTTCCTCTTTTATTTTTTGTTTATTTTCTTTGTTTTGAATTCGTAAGAGTTGCCGTTGTTCCTTTTCAATATCCATTTCTAATTTGTACTTTTTCTTTTCCTCCTGAATTTTTGCATATCCGGACGAAGTGACGACATGAGGTAATTTTTCTTTAAATTTTCTCTAAGTTTTTCTTTCTGGGGTTTTGGGCCACTTCACATATTGATCGATCGTTTTAACAGAAACTTCGGTACAATTTTCAGGTTGAATTCGTATTACTGAAATTTCTGAAACTTTTTCTTGTTCCGTAATTTCTATCTGTGCACTATTAATATTGACCCCACTTTCTATCGGTTCCATACATTCCCCTTGCTCCGAGCTTTCTATCCGTTCAAAGAAGAATTCTTCAGGCAGGTAGATAAATTCATTGATGTCCATAATATTCTGTGACATTTTTAAATTTGCGGAAGGCGTAAGTGCGGAAAGCGTAAATTTTGTGGAGGCATCGGAACTCCTCAGTTTCAAAAATCAATTCACCCTCTTCCGCCGATTGAAGTGCCTGAAGTTTCGCGCCAGCAATATCAGAAAATTGTTCCATATTAATTGTAATCCCATCAATGTCACATACTGGATTGAATGATCCTGGAATTCCTTGATGTACATCCTCATTCAAATTTGATTTGCCTAAACATTTAGAATAGTCTATTGCAGATTTGTTAAAAGGATAAATCCCACACGCCTTAAAACCATTTTTTTCAACAGTGCAACATTCACAACACTCAACATTTACAGCTTGTTGTAACAGTGGAGCAAACGTTTCTCTAGTTAAGGTGTTATCGACATTTTCACGTTTCCAATTTAAGACTACTTTTTGCCAAGCTGATTTCAATGGCTTAAATGCTGAAACATCACATGACTGTAATATCCGTGCGGCATTCGGATACAATGCAATTAAAATTATTTGCAATTATTACATAAAATGCTTAGCTCGTAAGTCAGGTGTGTCACGTGCCCATCCACAAATAATATAACTGGCAGTTTTATATTATTTTTAATATTATGCGGATGAAATACGTTAGCAACATATTCAATGAACACCTCGTTTGTCATTCAACCACTTTCGCTTCTTCCCACACCCCAATGTTTCGGAACTGAGTTTCGTATGCCGTCTGGTATCCTTTTGTATGGATATGTTATGGTGGGAGGTATCATTTCTCCTACGGCTGAGAAACTAAACATTACCGTCAAGCACGACTTAGAGGCACCCTGCTCAACTTCGTAGACATTTTTGCTGCCAACTTTTGCCAACACGCTTTTTGACTTGGGACATAGCATGAAGTTTGTCTCGTCCCCGTTGAAAGTACGAGATGGTTCAGATAATATCGAAATTAACTTCTTTTCCTTTAAATAGTTCTCAATTTGATCAAACCGTTTGTGCAAGTTTTTAGGACTTACTTTTGAGCTGGCAGCCGTCACCGTCAGTATAAATAAATAAAAAAAAATTCAATAACTACCTACATATTTTAAAATTCTATTAGAAGATAAGTACCGCTTCTGGGACCCTGGCGGTTATGCAAGGATGTCTTTTCAAAAACAGATTGTACCATCCTTTCTCAGGTCGGTTATGTTCCCCAAAAGGATGATCTCTGGGATAATCATCTAAGAAACGCTTCACTGATTCAATAACATCATCGCGACGTTTAGGGAATCCTTTTCTGGCGCGCTCTATTATCCATTCTACAATTGTTCTCTCCTCCGTTTCAGTGAGAATAGTCATTGGCCCTGGGCGAATTTTTTTAAATTTTGTAGATAATCGGTAGTGTATTGTTGACCGAGGAACATTGAACATTTTAGATGCTGTCTTCTTTCCAATTTTTCCAGTAATGACCGCATCGCAGACTTTTTTTATATTTTCCTCTAAATATGTCGACTTTTTTTTTGGCATCTAAGGTATAATTAAGGTTAATTTAATTATTATTATTACATTATCAAAAATTAAATGAAACAGTGAATTTTTGAAAGCTAGGGATTTTATGCGTAATATTCGTGCTGTTATAATTATTGGCACCCCATTATATCACAGTAATCATCACTATGACCATAACTAGTTTTCATATGTATAATAATGGGCAGAGCATGGCGAAAAATTAAATCAGGCGAAGTTATAATATTAGTAATGGGCATAGGCAAATTATGCATTTGTTAAATTTATTCTGTTAAGATCAGATAAAATTTAAATAATGGTATTTTTTATTAGTTCAACAAATCACTTATTTCACTGAAAATTATTATACAATATTAAAAAATTAATAAAATAACTTACCTTATTCTTAACAAATTTAGAACAAATGTTAACAACCACTACTATCTCTCACCACGTCCACTTCAACACTAAATTTTCTTATAAGAGAATTTAATAAAACAAAAATAAGCAGCACCTATCAATTTAGTAGGATAGAAGTAGGGTTTCCAAATATCCGGATTTTCTGTAACCGCGGATATTGAATTGAAGTTTATGAAGTATCTGACGGATACCGGATAACCGTAAAAAATAAACAAAAGTAGTTAAAGTTAAATAGTTTTTATTAGAAAATCGGACACTTTAGTGCAAAAATTACCTGAAACCGAAAAAGTTCTTTCTGAATCTGTCGATGTTGGCGTTGCAGTGTTTAATGCCTTGAATAGTAAATCAAGATTTGGGGTTTTCTTACCAGTTTTCTTGAAAATGTTAAATTCTTGTTTTAAGCTGCTCGGAAAATTTAATGTTGTTACCTATTTAAAGGACGTCGCATTTGAAATATAAGAATCTAATTCTTCGGTTAATGACAGTTTTAATTCTGAATCTGATTCAACAGTCTAACTAAGCAGTTTCATTACAAGGATTTGCTGCGTCATCCTAGGAAACTCGAGTGGTTTCAACACCGTATAATCGATTAGTGAGGTTTGTGGTAAAACTGAAATCTAATTTTGTTTGATTCACACTTGGATCAATAAGATATTTTTTTAGCATTGAAATTCGTAATTTTTTCGTAAAGTAATTCTCATTTTTACTCATTTAAGCAAATCATGACTTATTTCGGAATTAATTGCTTCCATTTTATTTCTTAAAAAAATAAAATACCTTAAGCAGCAAAAAGATTGGCGTCTTTTCGGCTCAGCGCTTCATCTGCCACTTTTATTGAATGTAGCGATTGGCCGAGATGTATGATTAACTCTAAATCATCTGTTTTCATCATGGAGTAAGCGTTTAAATTTTTGAGAAAAGGTCCGTTTAACGGAAAGGGCGAGGATAATTTAAACAACTAGTGAGGATCGTAGTAAGGTCTATTGTGTTGAATACTTTAAATTTAACACTTTATTGAAAGGAACAGATTGTCAAAAAAGAGCCCACATATTTATAAATAAAACTCATGACAATGAGATTTATTTTTGTATTTCTGGTTTTATTAAAATTAAATAAAATATTGAAGTTATATTTAAAAAAAAAAATTATTTTCGGATACCGTTGAAAAATATTCCCGGTTATCGGATATAATTAAGGTTACAAATATCCGCGGATACCGGTTACGGATATATCCGAATCAGAAATCCTAGATAGAAGGAAACAAATCTATTATACACGCACACAACTCTAAAATCGCATTTTGGCGCAAAATGCTAATAAAACATGACTGCCGAATAACTACATCAAGTTTTACTAATGTCCATTATTGTATCATTTACCCTAATCATTTCAAAATTGAAGCAAGCTTTTTTTTCAAATCTAGGCATTCTAAACAATTCAAGCTTCTAGAATATATGGTTAGTACCTTAGTACATTGTAAATGGATTACGGTTAATTTCAATTCTTGCTGATTTGAACCATTTTATTTTCATCATAATTCCGTAATTTGTTAGCTAAGGACTTTTACAAGGTTTTTTCAAGTACTTTCAACAGGTCAGTTTCAGTTTTGGCGAACAAACCGTCACCTTCAACGAGCCACAACTTGGTTCTTATTTCATCTACAGAAATACAGAAAAATCAATCGATTTATTTTTTTTATAAGCTTCATTTTTACTCGTCACGATTTTTTGATAAAACTTAAGGTTTTCGAGTTATTCGTGAAAAATCGCTCTAATGCTTGGGACATAACATCGGAAAAAATACCATGGTATCAGAAAAAAGACCATAGTAGTATATTTTTCCTTCAAGTTAGAATTTTTTCAACTAAAGTATGAAATAAGTAGGCGGGGCTTATATCATTTACAGTGATTTGGTTGGTAGAGAATTTAGAAATGAGTACTATGGTATTTTTTGCCGATATTGGGCCAGATACTCGATACTCTAGCAGTTCGCAAATCGATAAATATGGCGGATTTGCTAATCGAAAATTTGCTGGCGTAAGCTACTCGATTATTTTAGCAAAGTAAAATATATTTTTGTATTCAGCACAAACGATAAAGTGCGTTAAAGTATCTCATTTTCTGAAATTCAGAAACAAATTGGGTTGCTATAATTAACAAGCATTAAACATGCATTTTTGAAATTGAAATCAACATTTTCAATCGTGAATAACTCGAAAAATATTGATTTTTCGGAAAAACTTCATGCAGCATTTTTGCTCTCTATCGATTTCTGCGGTTATTTTGAGTGTACTAATTTCCGCCTCCGAGAAGGGGTGGCATCCACATCCAAGGTAAAAGCACACATCGGCACTATATAACTTTTATTCCTTGCGCCATTACGTACTGTCCAAATTTCATGTCAATCGGTTTTGTCCGTAAGAATTCTGATCGAAAAACCGTCAAACAATGGACTAAATTTAACTAAATTTAATTTATCTAAAAACAATTCGTCTAAACCAATAATTTATTAAAACAATTTTTATATGAACTACATATTGTTTGTTGAATCTTGTGATGGAACTTGAATAAAATGATGTGAAATTACAACATTTTTTATGTCAACTATTGATTGCAACAACATAACGGATTCAATACACTAAACGCGTACGCTTTTAGTTTAATTAAACAGTGCTTTTTCTAAACTACATTAAACCATATTATTTTGCATGATTGTATAAAGTGTATTGACTTCAAGTGCTCAATTTGTTAGAATATAAGAACTAAATTTGATAAAATCAGATTACAACTAAACAATACCCAAAAAAATTTTATCTGTAACCAGGGTAGTTATGACTAGTTAAAAAACAATAATAAGAGAATTCCGTAAATTATCGATAAATTAAAATACGATTTTCGATCGATTTATCGGTTAATCGATTAAGCGATTATCGATATTGCAATCCCTACATGCATTTCCTCAACAAATAGCTGTAAGCTTCTTTATTTGTTCAAGCTTTCCCTTCTTTTAAGCGGTTCAGCAGCTGTTGGCTTAAAACGAATTTAGTGAATTTTCAATTTTAATCGCAGTATGTCTATCTACCTCAATTTTTGCTAACCGCATTTTATAATTCGGACAAGTTACACAGGGATTCATTGTTACGAAAATCTAATTTTTAAAATCCTAAACCTTTTCGGTTACTAAGCGGAGTAATTTGCAAACAGTTTACAAATTACTCTGAAGAGGATAAAACAAATAATTAGTTGGCGTTTTTAATTAAATTTAATTAACAGTTTCGAGTTTTGCTGACTCTCAGATCATTTACATTGATACTAAATGTAAACAACGTCGACTTCGATATATACGAACTTTTAAACCTTCATTATGTCTTTTATCAACCTTGGTTGATTATTTGGCGATCCATCAACCTGGTCAAACAATTCTTTCTAATCTAAAAAACTTAATTTTTCAATAAAATAGACATCATTCCGTGTCATCCGTCGCAGCGTAGGTGTTCCTATTCTTATATAGCATAGAACAATTTTCAAGAACCTAATCTAATAAATCAAGATAAACTGAAATTATGTATTTGGTTTTCCATAGAGACAAAATACTTCTTTATTTTATTACGACACAAAAATGTTTTTCTTCTGGTTTCTGAGAAATTCATCGTTTTGTAACTGTGTGTATAAATAAAATTTTCCACGCAGACATAATGAATATTTATATATCGTGGGAAGTATACCATAATTTACTTGATTTCTTTACAAATTTAGCATTGATATATATGCGGATTGAAATAAAAATCGTGATTTTTACTAAATTTAGATACTTTGTGTTTTGGGGATTGTGTGTGCAGTACACGGTCTTAAGCTAGTATAAATGTAATTTTATACTTTGTTAACGCCAATAAAAAATAAAACTTTTATCTTTAATAAGTAGAAATTACACCTTAGATTATAAACTTATATAACAAATGATTATGTCTAGTCCCCTTATTATATACTTGTCGTGTAAATACCTTTTAAACAAATACGAAAATAACTGTATTACCAAGTTCTTTCTTTACATGATGATGATGATGGTACGACTGAGGAATATGTACAACAAAACAAATGGCAGTTAATTTGATTTGACTTTTAACTTGCAATACATTTATCCACTGTGCTCTGTATGCTCTTCGAAGAAACGAAACGAACAACTTTTTTCACAAGATATGTAGTATGTATATTGTATACCATCGTATACGTCTGTAAATAACCACCATCATCATTAGTAAATTCGAATAGAAAATAAAAGAAGGAAAAAATCGTTTACAACGACAGAATTGGATAAATCTTTTATCCATCTTAAAGTTTGTGTTTATCTCGGCATACTATATCGTTATGTATCGTACGAACCAATTTTTTAATCTATAAAATCTAACATTATTTTGTGAAACGATGTCAGGTAAATTTTTACTATATGCTCTTCTTTGATTGTTTAGCCCAGAGGTACAAAAATATTATGAAATTTAAGATCTATCCATCTCCGTATTATATTTTTACCATGGTTTATCCGTACATAGATAGAACAATAAAAATATTCCGAGAGGCTGTATTGTGAATTTATGTACGTACGTTTTTGTTGGCAGACGACTCTGTATATTATGTTGAGGAAAAAAAATACGAAGAAGACAATGTCTGATAGACAAAAAAAAATATTTTTATTGCTTTTTGATTATACCAAGCATAAATGATTTTCAGTTGATTGAAATTAGAATTTTTTTTTTTTTTTCAAATTTATGTAAAAGGGTGCGCGAGGTCTAATTAAATTCAAATTTGTCTGGTAAAGTTTGACTGAAAAAGTTACAGGTCCTTGTTTGATCATCCCAGAATGATTCTAACTAAGATAATTTTTTGGTGAATATGTAATCAATATTTGAATTAATGCAAATCGATGCAAAATAATTATTTATTCCATAAAAAATTTTTAGTGAATAGATTTATTGTTTAGAATAAAACAATACAATAAATTGGAACAGAATTGTGCATACTAATGTCAAATTTTGTTATATTCTTCAAGAAATTAGTACTCTTGAATTGAATCCCATCGCAGAATCTTTTCACGTGGGTGGGTTCTGAGATCTCTAAATCCGAATATGATTCTTTTCATCCACTTAGCCCGTAAAAGATTTTGTACATTCCTTAATCGCCATCCTGAAATTCGTAAAATTTTCGTTTTCAAATTCTTTAAATCAAATCGATGTAGTTGTGATAACACGACAAAAACACAGTCTGGCTCCAATTTCAATCAGAGCAATCCGCTGAGGCCAGTGCAAGCTGTCGTAGGGACGGGTACACCCGTCAATTCGATTAGAACTGTTCGTTGTAGCAGTGAAGCGGTTCTCCAGCCACTATCATTTTTAAATATCTACTACCACAATTCAAATAGTATCCGAGCCAAATCAAAATCTCTGTATATGTCAATTTTAGAGTAAGATTATGATGTCATTTGAATCGTTGAGTCGTGGTTAACAGTTCATTTCCAAACGGAACAATATTTTCCGTCGTCTTATGCTATTTTTCGGAGAGATAGATATCTGCAAATGGACACTTATAACAAGGGTGATGGTATTGTAGTGGCAGTTTCTAATAAATATTCATCCAGTCGGATAACGTTGGCCAATTGCAATGACGAAATTGTTGCTGTTCGTGTACGATTCCATTCATATTCGCTGATCATCTGTGTCACATATATTCCCTGTCATTCAAGCATGCAGTCTATCACAGGTTTGCGGACACTATGAAATCTAGTATTGTTCCATTGCTTCAGCCGGAGGATCGTCTTTTTATTTTCGGAGATTTTAACATACCAGATATTGTATGGGAGATTGTTGACCACAATTTGACCCCTATTAACATGAACGACGAGATGGAATACGTCTTCTCTGAAATTTTTTCATTGGGTTTAAAACAATGTAACAATGTTAGGAATAATAACGTATTCGATCTGGTTTTGTACCGTTTGATCATGAGGTGACAGTTTCTGCTTGTGAGGATTTAACTGGATCGTCTAATATTTTCCACTCTCCGCTGAATATTACAGTTTTATTTGAATGCTGCGAGTTCGTTTTTTTATGCCTCTGATGGCGAAGGTATGATGAATAAAAGTGAACGAAAATAAATCAGCTTACGTCACATTCACGCTGAACAAACGCACCGCTCGCCAGTGAAATTAAACGATAAAAATACTCCTAATGTAAGAAACACGTTTAAATTTTTTTTTAAATTTGTGTGATTTTGTGGAACGAGTCACTTCATTCATTATCATTACACAAACTGTGACATTTCCAGATTGGTTGCATAAATAGCTATTGTGTAACTTTCATTAAATCGGGAAAAAATATTACGAACTTTAGTGCCAAAGTAAACTAACTCTTTGCGTTTTTTTGTTTTTTTTTTTTCAGCAATCATTATTAGCAGGACGTATACCAATTGCATCAACAACCGGGCCAATAAAACGCGGCTTATTGTGGCAGCAAAGGGACCGCCTATTTTCAAGATGGAAAGAAAGGTAAACACTCGTCTTCCGATTACTCAGAAATTTTAAGTCAGATTATTTCTTTTTATGATTGATTCATTCCATTTCTAGATATTTTGTATTGACCCGAGACTATTTACATTGTTTTAAAAGAGCATCTGGTTCAGCAAATGAGAGAATATCAGACATGGGGCAATTTATATTTAAGGTAAGGCTAACAACTATTTGTATAACATCAAAACTTTTTGTGGTGATGGTTACCCACCTAATTATTAAATATATCTTCATTATATATAAAAAATAATTTCAATTAATTTAGTTAAATGAAAAGCAATTAATTTATTTTTTGCTTCCGGGAAAAAATTTCATATCTTGATACACACCATGTATAATAACAATCAAAACCTTATCAAAATATAACCATATATGGTATAGTTCATATTAGAACAATTTTCCATTATCACCCTAATCTCAATTTATCTGTGTACATAGTATGTATCTAGTGTATATTTAGGTTTATCCGTACATTACATATGGATAATAGTTTTTTTCTGATAATACAATTTCTCTCTCCAATGTAGTTCTAAATTCTGGAAGATTTAAATTTATATTTTTTGTTTGTGTCTGTGGTGTATAGAACAACCACAGAAATTGAACCAGTAAATTGATACACAAATAGAACAACTTTGGTATGAGAATTTTGTTTTGAATTTAAAAATATGTACCATAGATAATTTTTTTTGTTTGTTAACATCCAATAGTTTTTCCAGGAGGTTTGCTCTATAACCGTATCCACAATATTAAAATAAGTACGATTAGTAGTATGCATTTATTGTAAATTAAAGATAATTTGGCTATACCATACACTGCGGTCGAAACTTGAATGGTTCTTCCGCTTTAACTATGTTGATATTACTTTTGCCTGAAAACAGATTCAATTTCAGTACTTTGCACATACATACTTATGAAAATTCTTTTTTGCTTTACACTTAATTCTTCCGATTTTGCTTTTAATTTAAACGCGGCTAAAGATCAGTTTCCATTTGATTGACCGAGTTATTATGTAAACCGCAAATGTTTCGACCGCCCACACTACGATTAATGGCAAGACTTTTACTGATATTCACCGACTATACCGATGTTTCGAATCGATTATGTCGTTGGCTAAACGCGATGTTTGTTATTTCATAGTTTTTTTCGATTCTTAATAATTATGGCCCCGTGAGTGACAAGCATGCTGCCAATGTTATGTTTTTATATAATGGAATGTACTAGAACTTCATTCTAGCATCTCATTGATGTCTACAGCATATGCTTTCTTTCGTTTCTCCACTCTCTCTCATTCCCCCTCTCATCTCCTAAGGCAAGTTACCAAATTTTGTTTCTCATTGAACGACCTTTTGATGTATTAAATGAGCATAGAAAAATGGGAAAATGTTCATTTCTCCGTCTGGCTGTGGCTTAACGGCTTCAAATAAGTTCTCAATTTGCATCATCTCATCATAGTCAGTCATTATCTTTGCAATAATTTTTCCGAATGCTTTTTTTCTTGTGTGTTGTAATTGTTGTAAATACTCGGTAGGTAGACCATCTCGACCAGAAATGTTTGTGTAAATGGCTAACTAACTTCCATCTTTTATCATAATTTCTGTCATCAGAGGTTAGTATTTCTATGTTGTCATCTGTGGTAAGTGGAGTGGTGGGACGAGAATTTCTTCATCCGCCGAATATGATATTTAGCTGTTTTAACCGTCTGATTCATATAAGCCACCGAAATGTGGAGACCTTTGTGGTGAGAACTTCCAGATAATTTGATCTTCACAACTGAGCGAATTGATCTGATGTTGAAGCTCTAAATTATGAAGCAGTTTACAGGTTAGGTTAAGTTTAGGTGGCGGTTCACTAAGACCAGACATAGACACAAAAAAGGTCCGTAGCCGTACCATAACTTAAAATTGTTTCCTCCAACTCATTGAAACCACTTTAAGCTTGCTACGAAGCTCTGGATACTCCTGACGTCCATCCTGCTGAGTTCTGTCAGGTCGTTGAAGAGGAGTGCTCCTAGAAACTTTAGTCTCTTTCGTGCCAGATGAGGACAGGTGCAAAGAAAATGCAGTACTGTCTTTTCCTCCTCTTCGTCCTCGCAACTACGACAATAGTCATGTGAGAAGACACCAAGATTGCTCGCATGTCTGCCTATGAGACAGTACCCCGTAATCACTCCAACAACCACACTGATCTGACTCCGCTGAAGTGAGATCAGCTGTTTGAGTTATTACGCATGAGGTACTATTACAGATGGTCAGTCATTCGTCAACTTACTAGCTTCCTTCTGAAGCAGCAGTTTGCATACCTACCTCAAGACGTATTTCAATAATTTTTTTGCTGTTTTAGATGTGGTCCGTTGTACCACGTCGAGCCAGTTCATCGGCTTTTATATTCGCTGTACTAATGAAATGTCCTGGCACCCATATAATATGGATGTTGAACTGATCTGTCATCCCGTTAAGATATGAGAGACAGTTCTAGACTACTTTCGACGTAAGGAGCTGGGATTGAAGCGCTTTAATGGCAGCCTGACTGTCCGTATATATGGGAATATCACAAGTCGATATTACATTATGCCTCAACTAGTCCACGACTTCCTTTATCGTAGTTACTTCAGTTTGAAATATGCTACAGTAGTCGGGGAGACAGAAGGAGAAGTTTAACATAAGTTCCTCGCAGAACACCCCAGCCCCGCCTTTTCCATCCCGTTTTGAATCATCACTGAACACTGAAGAAGTTTAAAACTCCTGGTTACAAAACTGCATCCATCATCCAGTTCTCGATGGATGGAATAATAGTCCGGAAATTTCTATCAAAAGATAGTGACGGGACAGTAGATTTCAGTCGTATGGCAGTGCAAGCTGCCCACTGTTTCCCAAGATGTCTAGAGGAGTCAAAAATAGCAGAGTCTCCAGTGCCTGAGTGGATGTACTCCTCACTGCACCACCGATCTACAGAGAGATTGCTCTCTGAACTTTTGTCAACAACTTTTGGTTGACAGTTTTGTCCAGAGTAGGCCACCAGACTGTTACCCCATACAGAAGAATGGGTCTGACTACTGCAGCGTATAGCCAAAGGACCTTGTGGGCTCCAGCCCCATCCTTTCGCAATGGCATTTTTGCAAGAGTATAGCGCTACCCCCGTAAAGCATTTTTTTGATTTTGGACCATAAAATGACGGAGTATTGGCTGTAGGACCATTAGAGACGAGACGAAATAAGACAAATGTCGGTCAATTGTTCAGTCAATTGTTTGTCTAATCCTTGCCGGAAAATGGACGAAAAGTGAAAGGCAGTTTCGCCTTAACCAATTCGACTTGCATTTGACTTTCGAAACTAACGGCCAAAATACCGTCTGATAGGCTATTAAACATATGACCATCAATTGTAAGTCAATATTCCCCACCAAGCGGATTTGGTAAACGTCTGTCAAAATGTAGCCAAATTAGCTAATAAAAAATACGACTTACACTAGTAAGTAGAACCTGACCGTCGAAAGGAGTTGGAAAATGTTGGTTTTTGGCCTGTCATTTGTGTACCCCTAAAGGTAGACATAATTGGTTGACTTTTCGAGAACGGTTCCGAGACACACTTGTAAGCATATCATTTATAATAAAATTATTGATATCGAATATAAAAAGTAAATCTCTTTTTACCAACATTTTATTGTCGTTTTTTATAATAATATAAAATTAAATACAATACATTTTCTTAAATATTATAATAATAAAAAATATTCTTAATTAATAATTCACAAAATAAAACTTATATTATTTAAAAATAAATATAACAAATTCAGTTGTTTCGCAAATAAATTTAAAATAAACAGAACCAGATTATTTTTAATTGACTTCGCTCATATTGGCGATGTGGGGTCTTAAATCTGGATTAGTAGATTCAGCTATGTTGTCCTGATTTACAATGCCTAAAGTGGCATTACATCTAAACACTTGACCGAACAAAATGTAAATATTATATTTCGTCTTTAATAAAATTATGCTGATTTATCAGGCAATTATACCTTGATCTTTGTCCAACTCTTCAATACTGTCTTATACGACCGCGGGTCCATATTATACATCCTCTTCATAAATGATAGATGCATTATTGATGGTTTCAGATGAAATGTTCTGTAAAACATTATCATATTGACTGTTTAAATCAATTACCCAATTGCTTATTTTTATTCGACGCTGCTTCCGACTCCGAATTTGAATAAACCTCAAAGATTCGTTCACACCGTTTTAGGTCACTATAAGGGTTTCCGAAAATATAATATAATTGTATTGATATATAATTGTATTGATAATTTAATAAAATGCTAAATAAGATAAAATGTAATTATGTAAAAAATAATGTAAAAATGTATCACCTGTATTATCTTGTAGTAATTTATATTGGTATTTTACCCAACTGTTAGTTGGGGTTACCTTTGTTTCTAGCATCCGTTTGATGTTTTTCGTATCGGGCCTATATACATTTACTCCATCACTCCAGTTTTTACAAACTATTGTAACCTCCTTTTCATTATTGTCATCGATGGTTTCGATAATTGCGTACATATTCAAAGGTAATGCTGAAATTATGCTAAAATTATAGAACCAAAATAACAGCTACATATTACTTTTTGTAAATACATATTTATAACGATGCACGAATATTCAAAAATTGTTGAATATCATATAATATGATTCACGTACCAACCATATCACGTGTTTGCACTTAACAAAATAGGTTATGTTTTATAACCATGCATGCGCCACAAAATTATAATTTAGTCACAATATTTTGGATTACTATTAAAAATATTATCAAATATTCTTACATTTATATCACAATCACTATAGGTAATAATATAAGCTACAAAATTACTTTTTTTCTTAATAATTAGGGCCGATTGTATGAACACCGCTAAATGAAAAAAAATCCGAGAGTAATGATTAATCACTACTCAAGGATTTTATTTTTCGTCGATTGTATGAACGATGCTAAATAAAAATCTATCCTCTCTTTTATTACATTTTTATACCAGTTTTTTGTATGACTGGCAATACTTTTTTTATGACGTTTACTTTGTTGATGTTTATTAAATTTTTTTTTTGTTTATTTAGAGGAAAATAAAATTTCAATTTTCGAATTTGACATTTTCTTCCTTGTTGAGTCCATTTTTAATAATTACGTTCATTTATAAAAATGTCTCGTTTGTATGATACACCACATTTGAAATGTCAGAAAAACAAAAACAAATTTTTTTAGTCTCTGATTTAGTCACCAAAAAGAGAGAATAAAACGGATGGTAAAAAAAAATCATCGATTAATTTTCTGATTTAGCATCGTTCATACAATGCAAACTACGCTAAATCAGAGGATTAATCATTTATCCTCGTTCATACAATCGAGCCTTAGGGCCGATTGTATGAACACCGCTAAATGAAAAAAAATCCGAGAGTAATGATTAATCACTACTCAAGGATTTTATTTTTCGTCGATTGTATGAACGATGCTAAATAAAAATCTATCCTCTCTTTTATTACAGTTTTATACCAGTTTTTTGTATGACTGGCAATACTTTTTTTATGACGTTTACTTTGTTGATGTTTATTAAATTTTTTTTTTGTTTATTTAGAGGAAAATAAAATTTCAATTTTCGAATTTGACATTTTCTTCCTTGTTGAGTCCATTTTTAATAATTACGTTCATTTATAAAAATGTCTCGTTTGTATGATACACCACATTTGAAATGTCAGAAAAACAAAAACAAATTTTTTTAGTCTCTGATTTAGTCACCAAAAAGAGAGAATAAAACGGATGGTAAAAAAAAATCATCGATTAATTTTCTGATTTAGCATCGTTCATACAATGCAAACTACGCTAAATCAGAGGATTAATCATTTATCCTCGTTCATACAATCGAGCCTTAGGGCCGATTGTATGAACACCGCTAAATGAAAAAAAATCCGAGAGTAATGATTAATCACTACTCAAGGATTTTATTTTTCGTCGATTGTATGAACGATGCTAAATAAAAATCTATCCTCTCTTTTATTACAGTTTTATACCAGTTTTTTGTATGACTGGCAATACTTTTTTTATGACGTTTACTTTGTTGATGTTTATTAAATTTTTTTTTTGTTTATTTAGAGGAAAATAAAATTTCAATTTTCGAATTTGACATTTTCTTCCTTGTTGAGTCCATTTTTAACAATTACGTTCATTTATAAAAATGTCTCGTTTGTATGATACACCACATTTGAAATGTCGAAAAATAAAAACAAATTTTTTTAGTCTCTGATTCAGTCACCAAAAAGAGAGGACAAAACGGATGGTAAAAAATTAATCATCGATTAATTTTCTGATTTAGCATCGTTCATACAATGCAAACTACGCTAAATCGGAGGATTAATCATTTATCCTCGTTCATACAATCGGGCCTTAATAATTTTTTAAATAATAATTTATTATTGTCATATGATTATACATCTAACACGCTTTAAAGAGAACTAGTAACTAATAAATCGAAACGTGCTACGTGGTTAAGAATTTTAAATCAGCAATGTCCGTAAATAGTCGATACATGCAGTAAATAGACATATTCGTCGCTTTTTTAATTAAGTATTTCAACATCTATGACAAGTTAAGCCGGAAATGTCCGTAATTAGTAGTTCATATTCCGAATTATAGACAAATTCGCTTTTTCCGATTATTCGCTGTCCTTTTTCGTCTCCATTTTGTATTTAATATTTCAATCGACAGTCTGTTTCGTCTTTTTATTTGATTCTGGGGTCCAATTTAAAGTCAATTCCGTCTCTTTTATGTTTATTTGTATTTTTTAAATTAAGCGTTAGACATTTCCGTCTCTAACAGATTTTATCGTCTCTTTCAGAGACGAAAATGTCGCGATGGACGAAAATTGTTTTACGGGACCGTAGCTTTCTTGACTCTTTTCATTATAGGTTTCCAGTTTAATTTACTGTCCAAAACGAGACCCAGAAACTTTGCTTGAAATATAAAAGTCAAGTTGAACCCATTTAAAGTGGGAGTATCGATATGAGGAAGTTTATATTTTCTGGAAAATAGAACCAATTCAGTTTTGTGTGAGTTCACATTCAACCCACAACCATTGGCCCATAATGAAAGAATGCCCAGAGCATTTTGCCTAAGCTCACTAAGTGTGCCGGGATATTTGCCACGGATACCAATAGCGACGTCATCCACATAGGCAACCACTTTGAAGCCACTATCCTCCAGTCTCAGCAACAGATCATTTATGACCAAGTTCCAAAGCAGAGGGAACAGTACTTCGCCCTGCGGCGTGCCTCTGCTTGCAAATCTTCTGGTGGATGATTTCCCCAGACTGGCATTTATGATCCTGCCTCTTAGCATTTGATCTATCCAGTCCTTGAGAGATTCGTCCACTCCTAGATTCGAAAGTGCCCGAGTTATAGCCCCTGTAAGCACGTTGTTAGAGGCTCCCTCAATGTCCAAAAAGGTTACCATCGCGTAGTCTCCATATTCGAAAGATTTTTCAATAAAATATGTAAGAGAAAGAAGAGCAGTATCTACAGATCTCCCCTTGCAATAGGCATGTTGAGATTACACAGCTTTGCCGGTACAATTGTGCCTCTAATATGAGCTTCAATTTGTCTTTCCAGTACACTAGAGTCTCGAGTTGCGTCGCTAATACGTTCCACAGAAAATGCGACGCAACTCAAAACAACGCAACTCGGAAACCAAAAAAAAAATTGTTTTGAAATTATTAAAGGTAAACAGTTTTAATGCGATAACAAAATGCGACGCAAATAGATTTACAGTTTTATAATATTTTGCGACGCAAGTCGAAACGACGCAAGTCGCATGATGCAACTCGAGACTCGAGTGTATTTTAAAAATGAAAGAAGGCAAGCTAATCGGTCTAAGGTCTTTGGAACTGCAATGTGATTGTTTTCCCGCCTTAGGTATGAAAACAACCTTCACTTTTGTCCATTTACTAGGAATGTAACATAGTTCTAGGCTGCCTCTGAAAATTACCTCTAACCAGGAAATGGTTAGATCCGTAGTTTTTTGAATATTCGCAGGGATAAAACCATCAGGTCCTAGCGACTGATATGGTTTAAAACTGCTTATCGCCCACAGAATCTTTCTTCTGCTAATAATTTGGCCTACGAGGCTACTTGCCCTATTTCCTGCTAATATAGTAGGTGCAGATTCGGAACAATCAGGAAAGTGAGTCTCCAGTAGTAGTTCCAGCGATTTCGCACTATCGGTGGTCCATGCTCCATCCGGCCTTTGAAGGAAGCTTGGGATGGAAGGGCTTGTGGATGGTACTTTACGCAGCCTGGACATCTCTGAAGGCTCCTGAATTTTTCTCCAAGATCCTCCTCTGATGTGAAGTACTCTGAGATCCTCTTTAATGACTCCAAGGACATTGACATCTCCGTATCTGTGGCGATAGTTTCCGCCTGGCTGTCGCCTTCTTGAGGGCGCCCAGATAAGATTTCAACAGCTTCCTCAGACTTCGGAGCCTCTGGCTTGTCCGCGCTCTTCTTATAGATTTGAAGTGTGACTGCACTGAAACCATAGTTTACGATACGATTGGTTTTTTCCAGTGCAGTCCGTGATTACCTGTTTAAAATTAAGACGGTTGACCTGTAGTCAGCCCTTGCCTCGTCGAGCTTAGCAACTTTCTAATTGTGCATTGGCAAATCTGAGCTACTAACCTGCAGCAACTGGAGTATCACCTTTGGATCGCTAGGCTTCGAAGGGATCCCTTCGAAGCCTAGCGATCCAAAGGTGATACTCCAGTTGCTGCAGGTTAGTAGCTCAGATTTGCCAATGCACAATTAGAAAGTTGCTAAGCTCGACGAGGCAAGGGCTGACTACAGGTCAACCGTCTTAATTTTAAACAGGTAATCACGGACTGCACTGGAAAAAACCAATCGTATCGTAAACTATGGTTTCAGTGCAGTCACACTTCAAATCTATAAGAAGAGCGCGGACAAGCCAGAGGCTCCGAAGTCTGAGGAAGCTGTTGAAATCTTATCTGGGCGCCCTCAAGAAGGCGACAGCCAGGCGGTACAAGGGATCTTTTCCCTAGCTTTAAGAGCAAGGCTGGCTCCGGGCCATACCTCGCCATGTCCTTCCCCTGCCTTCGTGTAAAGCAGAAGAAATATCTGAGCTGCACATGCAGTCAGTTTCACCTGGTTCCTGAGCCAGCCCGCATCCCGATAAGTCGGAGCAGGTTCTGGGTTTTCTGCCGGGATATTCAGGTAGGTGGTGGTTAAGGTCCTTTCCACCTTTCTCCAATTAGCGGGCGTAATACTGCCATCCTCTTGGGACAGGTTAACAACTACCACAACCAGCTGATCTTTAAGTACCTCGTTATTAGGCCTCATTTCGGTAGCATGGAGCTTCGTTTTTTTTGCGATCTTAGGACTTTCCTCCTGAGATCTGTTTCTTATGATCTTTAAGCCAGCTGAAGTACCTCCCGACTTCTGTTCGGTGAATTGTTTCGCCCACGCAAGCCTTTCTCCGACCTGTCTTCTGGCGAGATGTTATTTATCTTATCCAGGGCCCTCTATGCCTTCCTCCTAGTGTTATAGGTTGGTTTTAAGGAACCAGCTTCATTGGTGCTTTGCTTTGGTTCCGCATTGTATTTCTTTGGTCAGGTTTGGTGACCCGAGTAGAGGGACCAGCCTCATTTAAGCTTATGTCCCGTTGTTTGCTTGTAGGTTTAGAGGTAGGCCTAAAGACCCGAGTCTCCTTCTCTACATTTTCCGGTGTTGTGAGAGAGCCGGACTCTTTTGTTTTTTGTGTTTTTTGGTGTCCCATATTTGGTCCCACGAGTACCGGAGAAAAGAGTGTCCATTTGTGCAGAGATCCGCAATGCACAGACAAGGCTACTTATCTGGCCTGTTATCGGCACGGTACGAATAATACCTTAACCCAGCCCAGTGATTTATTTAAGGTTGACTCCTTTAGCGCCGTGTTTTAGCCTAGAAGCCGAAAAACCAGCAATCTAGTTACCAGCAGTCACCACGAAGAGGTATCACGAGCACTTGCGGAAACTGCAAGTTACGAAGCTGACAGCAAGTGTTAGCTTGAATCCTCCAAGCAACTTCACGCCTGATTGCCTTGTATTAAAGTTAATTACATTGAATTTTAATACCAATTTTACGTAAACTTTACTAATTAAAACCGAGCAACAATCTAAAATAAAGCTTTATTTCAACAAATACTACGATATCTGATTTGTTACATTGTAATATTGTTTTGCATAAACTTGATAATTTTGCTGATATACATTTTTTCACATTTATCTTTAAACAACGTAAATTTCGTTATCTGCACAAATCGTGTTTTTCGTTAAACAAAAAAATCTCGATAATCTCGATTGGTATGTTTAATTAAAACTAGCTAACTGCAGATACAGCATTTTTGATATTTTATTTGCAACTTCATTAATTGCATAAAACTGAACAAGTTAAAAAAACTAGTTTTTTCCAAATTCACATCGTTCTGTTTATTAAGTAGTACTTATCGTTTTATTGCACGGATAGTGCGATATATATATATATATATATATATATATATATATATTATAGCGGATTAAATTGTATGGAGAAAACTTTTTTAGATTGGAGACTCCACTTTTCTGAAAATTCATTGCATTTGAAGCAAAAATGTCCACTACACCATATGGCTACGATGAATTTCGAACCTGCATAATTTCATTTGAAGATTTTTTTTTATATAGAGTGAGTTTTTTAAAATGCCAGGCTTTTATCTCGAGAACGGTGATGGATAGGAGAAAATTACTCTTAATGAAATTTGTTAAGGGTCGATGGGACATCAGATGGTGACCTTTAATTCGCCCTTGACTACGACCTTCAAGGCCATTTGATGGTCAAATTGATTGTTTTAAATGAAAAGCTCTATTTTTGGACCTCTGATTCGGAAAGGGCACAAAATTTTACGTTCAGATAGGAAGTTTATTCTTTTCTTTTGAATGACTTTCAGATGTTAGTTCAAGGAAAAACTACTAAATAATATGAAATAATCAGCAAATAATGAATTTTAATGGGGAATGATTAAATTTAAATTTGTTGGCACCATGACCAAAGGTACCAAGTTAATATTGTGTTAGTATATTCCCCATTTCATTATTTGCCGATCATTTCTAATTATTTAGTAATTTGTCCTTGAACTAACACCTGAAAGTTATCTGAACGTAAAATTTTGAGTTTTTTATGAATCTGGGGTCAAAAATAGGGATTTATATTTAACAAATTCAATTTAACCTTCAAATAACCTTGAAGGTCGTAGTCAAGGTTGAATTGAAGGTCGTCATCCGATGTCCCCCTCGACCCTTAACAAATTTCATTATAAATAATTTTCTCCTATCTAGCACCGTACGCCTGGCATTTTTTAAAAACTCACTCTACATAAAGAAATATCTTCAAATGAAATTATGAAGGCTCGAAATTCATCGTAGCCGTATCGTGTTGTGGACTTTTTAGCTTAAAACTAAATGAATTTTCAAAAAAATGGAGTCTCCAGACCACTTAAAAATTTAATCCGCCCTAATATATATATTGGATGTATATAAATTATTTTTGCCATTTAAAATAAAAAACATTTTATTTAGTTTAGTTTCAATTCATGAGTTTAATTAAATGTTTTCTTACAGAAATGGTAAACGATAAAATTAATGTCCTAAACATTTGCTTTGTCTTTTTCTCGACGGCGATTGTTTCGCTCTTGTGCATGTCGAATCCAAGCCTTAGCTGTACTTTCAAAAGTTGCAGATGAATAACTTTTAAATGTTTTTTTAATCGTTTTGATGAGCACGTTATTTAAATCGGTTAACTTAACAAAACTAGTTTTACCCATGGTACCCTTCCACGAAATGTTAAGGAAAACTATGTCACTGGCGATTTCTTGCAAAAGTTTTCTTAAAGCTGATTTTTCTTCGGAAAGGTGGTAAAACGATAATTGTTTTATCTGTAATAATTAAAAGAAGGATATTAAAAATTGTTTAACTATACGACCTGTCCCGTAAGTTCACGTTACTTATTTACAATGTCGAATGTAAGTAAGTAACCTGAACGGTTATAAAATGCAAGAAGAATAAAAAGGGGGAAAACTGATAATTGAGAGAATTGAACGAGTTGAGATTTTTGATAAACTGTAAGTTCTGGCACTATGGATATCCACTAGCGATATCCATTTATTTATGGTATAATTTGTATATGGATAAATAGACTTGTTACTTACCAATTTATTTGCGAAAGCCGGCTGCTTACATTGATTGTTTAATCCATTCAAGTCATCGATGCTCGATATTGGTAGTGAGATTTCGTTTTCATCGTCACTGTCTGTGTTTCCGATACTATTTATCTTTTTCATACAAAGAGATAACATTGTTTTCATGTCTTTATTATCCTTTATTAATACTTCGAGTTCTAAAATATTTTAAATTATGTTATATTTAAATTAATATTAAAATGTTGAAATAACCTTTTAAAACTTGTTTGCAGTAGTCACATTGATTAATTTGTTCCTTAGATTTAGCGAGTGGCCGCAAATGGCCATTTGGAGAAAGATGTGCATTGCTTTCCGCTTATTTAGTTATGGATGAAGCAGAGGGATTCACCTGCGTCGATGTTATAGGTACTCTCATCCCGGGCAATATTTTACGGAAAATATTTGTATTAATTTCGGACTCGGACTTTGATTCATATTGCATCTCTATAAATTCCTGGCTGTTTACAATTTCGCTTTCTGTAATATAAATAATTTTGAAATACATAATTGTTTTCGATTATAATAATATATATAATATAAAAAAAAAATTACCTAAAATCTTGTTGAAATCTTTTGTTTGAATCCTCTGCTGTTTCACACAGCGATTCGATTCTTCCTCAGAGTTTGAAAAATATTGCGCGGTATTTTCTTTCTTCAAGGCATCTTTATATTGTTCTGTAAGGAAACATATAAGTCTGATTATGACTTTCTTAAGCACGTATCTTGTAGTAAAAAATATACCAACCTATATCTTTGTAGAGAATTCTGCATGGTAACGCAACCCAGCCAACACCCGTCACTTGTTTAGTTTTAATTGCGTTGATCAATTCTGCACCTTTCAAATGTTGCGGCCAACACAAAATATTATTATTAACCCAATTGCTTGGAACAGCCGAAGCTAATTTTTTTCCAGTTTCTACCGTATGCTAACAACTGTGCCACCGGGGCGGCATAATTGCTTTATAATAATAATTATTTATTATAAAGCAATACAAATTGTAAAATCAATTAACGGTGATTTTACTAAACAAGTGCCAAGATACCGGACCTGAATTCAACCATTTATCAACATGCAATTATTTTATTTTTTGATATAAATTATTACTTGCTTGTGAGCCTAGAGTATGTATTCTCCAACTCCATAGAAGATTATCTGGGTTTTGTACTGTTTGGTTTAACGACAATAATTAAAAAACTGTTTTAATTTCATGAAAACTATTTTACATATCTGTTGACAATAATGGAATGTAAATATACTCGTCGTTTATATGAATACAAAATAATTTGCTGCGTACTTCATCTACACTCCAATATTGTTCTTTTTCCAGAACTCCATTTAATTTATAAATTCCAGTGTACGATGAAAAAATAGGAAGATTGAAGTATGGTTCAGTAAGTTTAATCTTTCTCCCGCAAATGTGTATACGATTATTTATTAATTTACAATGAAAAAATTTTACTATCTCATTTTTCGAGTGAACCAATCATTTTTCATCCTTGAATTTAGTTTAAAATCAGCGAAACGAATTTCTGCATATACATCTCCCGTCTTTTTTTTAAGAACAGGTACCATTTTTGATTTTTCATCATTTATTGCAAGTGGAACGTTCTGATGTTCAGAAATACGATTATGAATTTGCTCAAGTGGTTTATTACCTTTTCGTAACAATCGTTCTATAAACGACATGTTATTTTCAAATGGGAAAGCGCTAAAATTGTTTAATGGGCCATACATTTTTACATATTTACACAAGTGAATTAAATTGTGTACATTAAAAGTTACTTCCGAAATTCCATATATTTTTTAAAATCTTCCACAAAACTTAAGAGCATTTGCTCTGCTAGTGTAATGAACTTTGCATTTTTGTGTAGCGAACAGCTTTCTAAAATTCTAATAGCAACATGTAAAATTAAAAAATGTTGATAAATAGTATGTTCCGGTAAAGTATCCTTCAAACAAATTGGGCCAATATATAGCAAAAATATACGAAACTCAACTGCCTTCCATCTCTTAACCTCGTGCAAAGTTCTGATGTTTCTTGTAAATTCACTTGGTCTATACTTTTCACAAATCTGTAGTCTATTATTGATTTCGTTCACACCTATTGACGGTAATCTAAATTTTAAGGAATCACCACTGAGCCATTTGAGAATCAATTTTTTCACTACCCCCAGGCAAACCATGTGCATATAATCAAGCGGAAATTGATTTTATGGGTAGTGAATCACAGTGCGTTAATTTTTAAAACTCATTGCGGAAAGCAATTCGCATTTATGAGTTCGGTTGACATATCGATGGCAGCAACGTAGAATGAGATATCTGCGAAAACAACTTTTTACAGGAGAACACTTTAAAAGTAAAAACGTGATATTTTTTACAATTATAAACAGATGTTGTTCAAAATCGAAACACCGCTATATAAAATCATACCATATATTGTAAGATAACATATGTATGTACATCATAACATCACAAAATATAATTTTTCTGAAATTTTGCAGTTATCTCTTTCTACGTCGGACAAACAAAAATTATTTATTCAGACATGATACAATTAATACAAGATATAGGGCCTGATAATTCGCACGGTGCAGTGCAGTGCATGCTGTTTTCCTTGTCTACTTTGATTTATTTTCTTGTGGTGAAATAAAGAAAAAAAAATGTACACTTCTCCGCACCGTGCAAATTATCAAACAGACCCAAAGTAAACCAAAACACGCTGGTGCGCCAATATTTTTTTATTTTCTCTTTATCTCTATTTTTGTTTATTTGCTTTGCTTCATTTTTATGTTTTTATACGAATACTCGTGCCGATGCGATCCGATGCGCGACAGTCATAACAATTTATAATATTGAAGATCAAACAGGACTTGCTTTTTGATACCTTAATATTCTAAAATTTAAATACATTATTATTATTATTATTACTTGAGGGCCATGTGGGGGCTCAAGCCACCCCGCACTGCGACCTAAAAGATCTTTTGTGCATTAAGCCCTACTTAATTATCCGTCCAGTCAATATTCAAGCTCTTAATGAACCTGATAATACTGCCTAACGGTACGTGATACATACTATCTGGGCTCATTGCTCTCCCTCCTAGATGTTTTAATTATCCGTCCAGCCAATATTCAGGCTCTTAAAGAACCTGATAATACTGCCGACCGGTGTGTGATACATACTATCTGGGCTCATTGCTCGCCCTCCTAGATGTAATAACATTTACTTCTGCTAGAAGAGCGGTAGCATTGGGACTCAAGGACATCGAGAGGGCAGACCCACTCCCGTATATTCCTATCCATGCCTCGTCTACCGTTTTAATTTTACTCTTGCGAGTTGCTGGGACATACTATCTGGGCTCATTGCTCTCCCTCCTAGATGTTTACTGTTGGAAGTACTTCTACACGCGATACATATTATCTGGGCTCATTGCTCTCCCTCCTAAATGTTTACTGTAGGAAGTACTTATACACGCGTTACATACTATCTGGGCTCATTGCTCTCCCTCCTAGATGTAGTAACATTTACTTCTGCTAGAAAAGCGGTAGCATTGGGACTCAAGGACTTTGAGAGGGCAGACCCACTCCCGTGTATTCCTTCCCGTGCCTCGTCTACCGTTTTGATTTAACTCTTGCGAGTTGCTGGGAATAAAAAAAGTCGCCTGTAGGTCACCCAGGTTTACTACAGGAAGGCTAAATAAAACTGGAGGGTGCCTGGTATCCAGAGTCCGCATATATAGACTGATTAACCTATCAGCCATTCATCCATCGGCATATGCTGTTCCACCTTAGATTAGGGATTTTTTGTCAAGGTTTTCTCCTTTAGCGTCGCACTTTAGCCTGTCACCAAAGGCCACATTCAGCCTAATGGTTACAGTTACCGGTGGTTGCCGCGAGGAGGCAGTACGTACACCTGCGCCTACTGGAAGTTTACGGAGCCCCTTCCAATAGACGCCAAAATTTGTTTTTATACGAATACTCGTGCCGATGCGATCCGATGCGCGACAGTCATAACAATTTATAATATTGAAGATCAAACAGGACTTGCTTTTTGATACCTCAATATTCTAAAATTTAAATACATACATACATATGTAACATGATACAAAGAATTAATAAGGTATGATCAACAGCTGTAATTACGTCATCCGGTGACAAACATTTGTTTTTTAGTTTTTGTTATTTCTCTATTTTATTTTGATTTTAGCACGTCATTCGGTGGTATCGTGGTGCAGCGCCGAATGACGTGCTAGAAAACAAAGTAAAATAGAGAAATTTGTACAAAAAACAAAAACTAAAAAACAAATTTTTGTCATCGGATGAAGTAATAAAATCTGTTGATTATACATTATTAATTCTTTGTATGATGGGTGTGTAATGCATACAGTTCTCATAAAAAAATTTGCTGCCATCGATACGACGTATATTGAAATAAGTTAAGTTATGCGGTTATACGTCGTTCTATTGTCTAAATAGATGCAGATGCCGTTTTATACGTTGGAAAAGTACATGAAAAAGGAAGTTTTTTCATATAAAATTTTGCACACTTATAAAACATTGTATTTAAAGCCTATTTATGTAAAAAACTCAAAATCGTCAAAAATGTAGATATCTCATTCTACGTTGCTGCCATCGATATCGCAAAAAGGATTCCACAGAAGTTTTGCTTTTATCGTCATTTCTTCATTTCGCAAAGCGATAAATATCAATCGCATTGAGTACATTTTCTGAATATCTGTCGCAATGAGGTTATTTATAAAACGCATTGCGAACAGCATATCGCATTTATGTTTTTGCGAGGCATGGCGCAAAAAAAAAAGTTATCGCAAAAATCTTGCTGGGGGAGTGTATAATAGACAGATTTTTTTTAACCACTTGTCTGATTGCATCACAGCTCATAGGATTTTCATTTTTAATATTGTCACTGTCTCTACTGTCACTTATAGTTATAACTATTGATTATAGGTGATATTTCTATATGATTTAAAAATAAAACGTGGTTTTAACCCTTCACAACAAAATGAAAAAAAATGTTTTACTGTTTTGGGTTATCTCTTCGTAATTGCTTACAAAAAAAAAAATAATAAAATTACTGTAATATTAATGTCACAATTTATCGATGTTAACTGATCGGATGATCGCCAACGGATAGTGATCCTAAATTTACAAATTTCTTAAATTTAATTTTAAATTCCTTAATTTGTCCTTCCTTAAACTAATTTTTCTAAATTTTACCTTACCACAAAATAATGAAAATTATTAATTTTCTAAATTGCGAAACTATTAAACTCAAATTTCTAATTTTCAATTTTGTTTTAAGTTCCTGATTTGTTAAATTTCTAAAGTCCAATATATTTAATGTGTGGGACGGGGCTTTTTGTCGTACACTCCTCTAATTAGAAGCAAATTCAAAGGAAAACCTTGTGAATACGTTATCGGCACAAAAGTGTGATTATGTAAAAAATGACGTGAAAACCCCACGTAATTTGTTTCCGGTAAAAGGATACAATCACAAGTTATGGAATTACCATTCGTGTTTTTTTTAGACAAATCTAAGTTTGATTTATTATCTGAAAATAGTAGCCTAGGGCGATAATCTTTGACTACATTTCTAATTTAGCTGCTTTAAAGGCTATCCACTGCCAGGCATTATAAAAACACCCCAAAATTTATTTACAAACTAATCGAAATTTGAGTCTATTAATAATCATGAAAAACTTAGTTATCCTTTAATCAACGTAACTTAATTCAAACCGACCTTGAATATTTTTATGTACCTTTGCTGGCATAAGGCCAAAAAAAAAATTGTATTCGAATAATAAACACTAACAACATTTTTCAAACAAAGTGTAAAATAGCAGAGAGTGAAAATTATTAAAAACAGCAATGAAAAAGGAAAAATCACAAAGGTTAACCCCAATCTTCTTAAAATACAATAGAAAATCGATTTTCGTGCACCCACACACCTCCCACACGAATAATCAGATCGAAATTTTCAACACATCCTTTCATTTTTAATGGTTTCGAAATTAATTTCGTTATAAAAATCGAGCAAATTTATATTCTCTTTGCGCTCTATATAACACACACCTACATAAACAATACATATACATAACGGATTAGAGAAATGATTAGAAAACTAATTGGGGTTTTATTTTTTGCCTAATTTTTCATTTTTCCTTTTTTTTTGTTTCCTTTCTCTGTATATTTTCAGGTTAAATTAGTTGATGTGGAAAAAGTCGAATGGTTAAATCGGAGATCATATAGTGCAATTGGCCTCCTTCTTGGTAGCAGAGAAGGACGAGTATTATTGCGATGTGACAATGGACTAGAGGATTGGTTTGAATTACTTGAAGAGTGTACGCTGAATAGTAAACAACGACGACAAGCGTTACGAATTACCCAAGGTCCAAGATCTCGTGCCTCTTTGGCGGCGCCACCTTCGCATGCCTCATTGTATGCAAATCATTTGGGATTGGGCGGAACCTATTCCAGTGCTATCGAAGATTGGCTATTAACGCGCAACAATAAGAGTATTAATTCGACAAATCATTTTATATTATCGGACTCGGTGCCCGATTTAACAAGTGCAATTAACGATAATCATAGCGGTATTACAACAAATCATTCAACACCGAAGAAAATACCAAATAATAGTAATAATAGTTTATCAAAGGCGAATGGTAATTTAATTAATTTAAGCGGCAGTCCAAATTGTTATCATCATCATCACAATCATCATAATTCACCGACGTCACGTATTATTAAAAATAAAAATTACGATAGTGTATTGATTGAGGACGAGGAAGAAGTTCAATTGAGACGTGGCAATAATCTAAATGGTGGTGGTTGTGGGAATGGACTACGTGAACATGGTATTAATGATAATGAAAATAAAGATAGTAATTGGATGTATAGAAAACCATTAGGACCCCATGATCAACGGCATTCGTGTAAGTAAAAAATGTGTGACTGAATTTTTGCCTATATGCGTGTGGGTGTGTGTGTGCATGAATTACTTAAGTATTTAGTTTTTTTGCTTACGTGGCATTTATGTATTTTTGTTGCTTCTTTTCTGTTTCTCCTTTTTTTTTTGGCGCCTTATAGTACTGACTGATATTGATATTACAGCATGCGATAGTGGATTAGATACCCCACCATCAACTCATCGTCCCTCCTCTTATCGTGATGTTTACTATATGACACCAGGTACACGTGATTCAACCGACACAGGCGTTAGTTCATCGCGCGGCACATTAGTATCACCAGGTGGTAGCATTCGTGGCACGGCACACCAACAGCACATCAATACCAATGGTTCACGGTACAGTGTCCAAGAGAAATCATCAATATCGGTGCAACGACAATGGCAACATAATAATCATGATCCCCAGTCATCGATTCGGTCGAATAACAAAATTTTGAGTGAATTCTACAATGAAATCAATCAGAACAAATACATGAATGGCAATGGACATGCGAACACCAATTTTAATGGCGTAGTTGGTAACGGACAAAATTCAATTAGGGACAATCGTTATCAAAATCCGGCGCTTGCTGCGATTATAAACGAGGCACAAGGAATGAAGTTTCGAGGTAAGCTTGATGCGTAACATGTTTATTAAATGTGTTTACAGTTAGATGAGCAGTAGCTTGATTAAAAAGAAAAATTTGATTTTTTTTATTTCCAAAGTAAAAGCAAAAAAAACTCAAATGGTTTTTTTTAATTAAAATTTTGGTTTTCTAGTTCAAATGCGTTTTGATCGGTCACCAAATTTTGAAAGCAAAATTGAACTAGAAATCTGACCATAAATGTTATTAATTTTTTTTTTATATATATTTATCCCTACCTTAGATCGTTCATATTCCGATATTCAGCAAATACCTAGGCGTACATGGAATGATAATTCACAAAGTCCTAAACGTTTTATGGGTACACCAACCCGAGTTTAAATTTTATTTTATTTAATTTTTTTTTTTTCATAAACAACATACACACTCAGTAGATTACAATTATTTAATTAATTACAGAAAATAATTCACCAATTTTTAGAATTTAATGTGTTTAGAGTAATTAGAGCATCGTTTAGTGGTTTGAATTCTAACTCAAACGTGCACAAAAATTTTTATTTTTATTAGAAATCTACCACATTACGTTTTTTATTACATAGGTATGTTCTTCATACATATGTATGTGCATAAATTATATATTTGTTAAGTTGACAATAAATTTAATTAGATTTTTTCATTTAATTAATTTTTATTATTAAATTCTATAATTAAATATTTTATATAATATAAATAAGAAATTAACCTGTTTGTGCCCAATTTTTTTGTAATTGAATTTGAATATAAAACGAAAAAAAAAAAATCTTTTTGCTGCCAGATTTTATAATTAAATTACCTAATAATAATAATTTATAAATAGTGATTAAGAAACCAAAATTAATAAGCGCGCTATTAGTAAAATAATGTATTTCAATCAAAATATTTAAAAACATTAAAAAAAAATAATTTTAGGTTGTGGGTGGATATTTTTAATATGTATATTAAATAATATTAATTAACTAAATAATTTTTATGTTCTTTGTTTAGCCAAATTTGTTAACTGTTTGTTTAAAACTAAAATTTTTTTTTATCGTTTCAAAAATTTATATGTTACACACAATTTAATAAAATTAATTATTAATATTCATCGAATGCAAAACAAAAAATAAATTTATAATCAATTAATTACCATTATGTTATAAATATATTTATAAATTAATTACTTATCACCAATATATATATATATTAATACTATGTACACATTATAATTTGATTATAATTATTAAATACAGGCAAAAAAATTATTAATCATTAAACTAGAAATTAACTAATTAAATATTAAATAAATAAAAAATAAAATGTAAATTTAAACAAAAAAAAAAAAATATAATATATATTGCTGTGATTTTGATAAAAATGGAAAGAAAAAAACTGTAAAATTATTAATTTAACATAAATTAATTATAAAAAAATTTTAAAATAAATAAATTTTCAATTAAATTTTTATAATGTCTCACTCGAATAAATTTGGTAGGAGAAGAGGAGTGATGTGCAACTTTTGATAAATGGTAAGTATCGTGGAAACCAATTAAATAATTCGAATAATTATTTATAAAAATAACACAGGTCTACAACAAAATTGATGTTTTTGAACCAATATTCCTTTTTAAGTAATTTTGACCTACTAAATCTGAATTTGACATTAGCTTTGTCCTAGCACCTTCCAATTTTTCACAAACCGAGATCTTATATGGCTGCAACATGAGTTTGAAGGTTCATTTTCTCTTTGCACATCTAGACCAGTTTCCAGAAAACCTTGGGGCAGTTAGCAAGAAGCAAGGAGAACGTTCCCACCAGGATATTAAAGAAATGGAGACGCGTTACCAAGGTCGATGGAATGTATAAATGATGGCATACTACTGCTGGATGTTACAATTAACGTTGGGTGATAACCCTCATAAAGTTTAAAATTTCATAAAACGAAGCTTACTGACAAAAAGACGAAAAGATTCCATTGAGTTAAGCTGATCATTTTATAAAATAAATAAATGTATTAATCGATACATAAAAATCGATGAAAAAATTAGAATCAGCGCATCAAAATTATATAAAATCACTTATCAAAAATAAAACATCTCTTAAAAAGTTCCGTTTTATAGACCTGCGTAATAGGTATAATTTTGTCATATAAGACTTATAGGCAGCGGTGGCTGCTAACTTAACTTTTCACGCATGCAATAAATCGGAACTTATTTTTTTTAGCAATTTTAACTTATTTACAAATTGATTTAGGTAGGTACTTTGGAAAAATAAACTCTTGTTATGTTTTATTCAGACCCTCCCAGCTAACTGCTGAGGGTGATTCTGTTTAGAAAAGAAAATCAGGTTGAGGATGACTTTTCTCGGTTTTGTAATCTATCCACATTAAAATTTCACCTGCTAAGCGCTACCCGATAGTTCCAAATATTTTATATTGGGTCAAGGAAAAAGTTTGTGGCACTTTTTCCATTAAAAAGCGTTAGAGTCGCATGACTTTGGTAATACCAATCCTATCAGGAATTGACTGTGAAAAATTTAATCGAGCCTTTTTTGAAAAGATTGATAATGGGCGATACAAAGTAGGTTTCAAAGTACCCGGTATTTGAAATGGATTAGAAGTAGCGAATGAATCTTCAATTGACTTGTCCCAATGATTTCGATAAAAGTGGCGAATATGGAACAACCCAACGATTATCGACTTCAATGTCATTTCCTCTCACTTCCAAAGTAATTGATTTTTCATTGTCATCTGTACTTCTTCGTCGATATAGTGGTTAACCACGATCATACACTGTGAATTTGCATTGCTTACTCCACATGATCCGTGTATCATGTTCTTGGTCACAACTTCAAACAACTCATTATCAATTGTGGGATCTGGTATTTCGGCAGATATTACGTTATATATTTCATTTAGCATTATTTTCACAGTAAGTCATATTAGGATGTGCGCTTGTGACAATCCTCTTTTTGCCATTCCACAGAGTACATCCAACATTGTGTTTCTCCAAAAATGCGTCGTGAAGTGATGAAATCAATTACCTAATGTCTTCAGCTTTTGTTTGAAAACGCGTGCTGTTATGTCATCGCGATCAATAGGAGTTTGTCCTGGAAGTAGTAACTCTTTTATTTCATCCCATGCTGGATTACATGTAACTGTAATGAAAAGATCAGGACGACCATATTTCCGCATATACGTAATAGCGTCCTATGTCGCGGACTACCAGTATATGTGGCAGGCAATATGGTGATCTTTCCTATGTTGCTTATATCACCGTCATTACTTATCGCGTCTTTCAAATGTATATACTTTTCTGACCTCAGTTTCTTTTTATTGAGCCTAATGAATAGTAGTCGCTCCGACTCTATTTACGAAGAGCTGACGGCATTTCAGAATAAGGTTTTCTTCACACGTACCATAATCTGATAAGGATAATAATTCATTGAACTAACTTTTTTGCCTGTGTGTTTACCTGTGACTGTGTTTATCATTTTGATATTGAAATGATAATCATCTTGACCGTTTGGAAACATAATTGGATATTGAAATGGATCGTAGCATCTATGAATGTCAGCAATTCTTTGTAGGTGGCTCATTTCTGCACTGTAAAACGATATCGCGAGGATGAAATTCTTCACCAACCATGACAATATTGCTACCTCATCAATTGTTGGCGCATTATATCGTCTGATATGCTCAGTGGCTGGTGTTTGATCAGCACGAATACAAATTCTATAGCTGTCTGATGGCATGAGATCAATCGCATATTTGAACATCCGAATTAAAGTATTGTTGTCACGTAACATATTTTGCAACGACTCAACAATATGCCTTCTGATTCCGGTGGGGATTTGGCAGCGTGCATTCAATTGGTCATTTTCATCTCCGATTAAGTACATTTGGAGAAATTTATGGTTATTCCTGGGGAAAGGAAGCAAAGAGCCAGCTCCGTGGTAAATTTGTCCCTGAATTTTAAATGTCGGCATAAAATGTTCCGCTATAACCTTAGCGCCGGATGAAGTCATCTGAAAGCAGGAATTGTAATTTCTGAAGTTTTTGAGGAAATGTTTTGAATCATCAGTAATTCCATTTAGCTTCACTTTTCCGCTCGTACAGCACATTCCCGGTGTTTCTCCTTTGAATTTCATTGCTCTGCAACGAATTTACATGAAGTATTGAATTGAATATCCGATTCGTATGAAAAAGTAATTCGGTGATATGAAGCTCGATCATTCAGATAATGCAACTGTATACGTCTTCGCTGTTGATCTAATTGTTCTTGGCGTTGTTGAAACGATCGGGCAGCTCTTATTCTTCTCGATTGATCTCGCAAGACCTCAAGTCTTTTTTCTTGAAGAAAGAATCCGATTCAACCATTGAAATCGGAGCACAATTACTTATTTAAAATGTTTAGTCCAAAATATGTGAGATAGAAGAGCTCAATATGGTTTTCAATAAAACTGAATTATTCGGGTCCCGGTCGATACGGCATATTTCAAAACGGCATATGGTACACTAAGGCATATGATACACTATGGTATATTTCAGAACGGCATATTTCAAATCGACATATGGTACACTAAGGCATAAGGTACACTACGGCATATTTTAAAACGACATATGGTACTTAACGGCATAGGGTTGGCCACGAATTACTGTTTTTCAAAAGACTGTTTACAAAAGACTGTTTCTAAAATCTTTCCTCCAAAATCTTGTTTTACAAAATCTTGTCACCAAAAACTTGTTTACTTTTATATGTAAATTAGAGGATGTTTTGGATGAAGATGGAAAAATTATTGCATCATGGATAAATACAAATTATATTTCGGGTCGTGCTGGTAAAAACAATAAACCGCCACGATATAGTCCCAATTTTTGGTCTATTGCTGACTCTTTTGAGAATAATTTTCCACGAACTCAAAACAATTTAGAAGCTTGGCATAGGAGGCTGCAAGTTGTTGTTGGAAAATTGCAAGTTGGACTTTATAAGTTAATAGATGAATTAGACAAAGAACAAATATTTATTAAAAACCGAATCGACTAAATGAGATCTGGTGAAGAGGAAGCGTCTTCCCTTAAAGGCATCGCAAATAATAAAGCTTTTTATTGATTTGTAGCTTGTGAAATTATAATTTTAAATAAAATGTGTGTATGCAAATTAATTATGTAAATTTGTTTTTTATTAATTGAATCTGAACCATCTTAATGTACATAAATGCCTGCTCATGTGAAAAATTAACTTAAAATAAGGGACATAGAAAAACTCGGTTGGGTATGTAATCTTACATTACAAAATATTGTATTACAAGATCTCGCATACAAAATTTTGCATTACTATTGCAATTACAAAATGTTGTAATTATAAAATATTGCAATACAAAATCTTGCATAACAGTTTCCCGTACATTTTTTTTCTCTATTCTGAGGAAAATAAATTGAAGAAAAATGACATCGACTAACTTAACTTAGAATTGTAGAGGCTAACGGCTACGGTAACTCTCACGGGCACGCGGGAGGTCGCTGCGCTCTCCCCCGCTTAGCCCTCCGAGGGGCTTTAGATTTGAGCTTCGGAGGATGTAGGAGCCGGGATCAGCAAACATGTCGCACTGCGTGCCGCACGTAGGAGCGGATTATATAGAATCTATTAGTGACATCTACTAAACAGCAAAATAGTTGCACTATTTTGTTATACAAGATTTTGTAATTGCAAGATTTTGTAGTTGCAACATTTTGTAATTGCAACATTTTGTGGTTGTAATCCTATTTCCATCGCACTTGTCGAATTTCATAATAATCGTGAAGGTGAAGGAAAATTTAAGTAAATAAAGGATAATTCTGCTACCTAATTGAAGGATAATTCCGTTAGGTAAAGGTTTAAAGGAAAATCCGTTAAGTAAAGGAAAATTCTATTAAGAGAATGGATAACAGCATAATCGGTTAAAAAATCGCCAAGTTCCAGATTAATTTATCTTATTCCAGAACTTCATCTACAAATTATCTTAAGATCCCATTTCCAAAGCATTTGTCGAATTTCATAATAATCGGTTAAAAATAGTCAAGTTTCATCCTATAATTGACAACATTTTAGAGTTTTATCATAGAGAATTAAGAAGAAAATTCTTTGTGGTTTTATCTAAAACCCATTTTAGAACCCTATTTTCATCTCATAAACGAGTTCATACTAGTGATTCGAAAAAAGTCATTACTAAAATAATAAAAAATCCTTGAATAAATGCGCTATTATCCAATTACGTTGCTAAATTTTGATGTTGGTATAAAATTAGTTCAAAAGAATAAACCGGAAGGGCCAATATACATATTTTTACTTTTAAAATTAGATTTAAATAAAAATGAAAAATTATAGATATTAATAAGTACTTCCCGATTTTATCTTTATTACCAATATTTTTATTTCCGTTGCTAGAATAAATTTCATTGCATTAAGTGAAGGAAAATTATATTAAGCGAAATAAAATTCTAATAGGTAAAGGGCAATTTTAGTAAGAATAGGGTAACTTTATAATTTGATGATTAAAACCATTTTAGAATCTCATTTCCATCACACTGTTGAGTTTCATCTTAATCGGTTAAGAAATAGCCGATTTTCATTCGAATTAGCCATATTCCAGAACTTCTACTAAAACTCATTTTAGGATTTCATTTCCATCACACTTGTCGAATTTCATCATAATCGTTTAAGAAATACCCAAGTTCCATAATGATTGGCCATGTTCTAGAAATTCATCTAAAATTCTTTTTAGAAGACCATTTCTAACGTATATGTTGAATTTCAAGATATTCGGTTAATTAATAGATAAGTTCCTCCCTAATTGGTCATATTACAGAACTTCGTCTAAAATCCGGTTTAGTATTCCATTTTCATTGCACTTGCCAAATTTCATCCTACTCATCTAAGAAATAGCCAAGTTTTAGAAAATGCCTTATTATACCATATGCGATATGAAAATATGCCGTAGTGTACCTTATGCCGTAGTGTACCATATGTCGTTTTTAAATATGCCGTTTTGAAATATGCCATAGTGTACCATATGCCATAGCGTACCATATGCCGTTTTCAAATATGCCGTTTTGAAATATGCCATAGTGTACCATATGTCATATTTTCATATTCCATTTTGAAATATTCCGTTTTGAAATATGCCATGTTGAACGGATTCGAAATTATTCATAATATGTGAAAAAATAATCGAGCAATCCAAGTGCAAGTTGGCACTACAATTACAAATCCCGAAACATTTTGCTAGAGGAACCATCGAAATAGGGGGCTACTTCAAAAATTAACTCACAGAAGAAATAACAAATTGTTTACGTGTTTAATTTTGCTCGGTCTCTCATTCTCGCTCATTCATTTTGATTTATATTTACAGACTCTCTTTTTTAAAGTTTTTTTTATTCTACCTACTAATTCTACTCGTTAATTTTTGAAGTAGCTCAGAAATTGGACCAAATTTTAGATTTAGGATTTTTGGCCCATAGGATTTGTGAGATTTAGCTCAGGTCATTTTATTCAAATAGAATTTTCTATAAAATGTGTAGAAATAATAGAGCGATCACAGCAGAATTTGAGAGCAACTACAGCTCAGATGCTTTTCTAGTAATACGCAGATTATCAGGAATTCATACTAAATTCAAAGTATTCTGATCAAATCAAAGTGCTCATCATTAAACTAAACCCTAGTTAGATTTAAATTTGTTGGCCAATAAAGAGAAGCATAATCTTTTTTATTTGTGACGGACACCGGACCCTGTTAAGTTTAATAATCCCGTTCTATAAAGCAAGCAACTGATTTCTTATATTTAATGAATTTGAAACATTATCCAACACAACAAGCACTTCACAATTCCCAAAATTTAAACATTCCCCTCAAACACCACCAATCACACCATCTTAATAGCTCACCCTAATAATTTATCAAGTGATTTTATGAGCTTTCTGTAACGAACAAAAAAATGAAAAATATTTCATGAATCAAACATGAGAAAAAATATCAAAACGAAAATGTGTGTGCGTATGTTCGCGCATTTATTGGTATACAATTTTTTCTAAAAGTGGCTCCATTCCCCCCTTCACCAAACCCCATCTTCATCTTATATTTATTAATATTCAAAAACTTTGTTTTTGGAAAATTGTTTGGGTTGGAGAATGGATGGGTGCGAGGTGCACCCATTATATCCAAATTTATCACTTACTTGTTTAGTCTTATATATACGAGTAGTTTTCACAATGGCATTTTCGGAAAATTTGTTTATTTGTAAAGATAAATAAAACTCGAACATTAAAAATGAATAATATATGATGTGTATGTGTACAATGTATATGTATGTATATCGCGCCCTCACACTCTACATTCTACAATAAACATGAAAACATACGTCGTGCGCGCGGGACAATTTTTCTTCAGCACAACAGTTCATGTGAATTATTTTTTGGTGATGATTTATTGGAATAGAATTTTCATTTTTTGGATGGGTTATTGTTCCTCTGTTGGTTCGAATTTTCCATAATGAATGAACGAACGAACGATAAAAACTTGGAAAAATGTCAATAAATTACGTTTTTTTTGGGTAATGAATAATTGATCAGCGATTTGATTCAATTAAATTGTATTTGTTATTATTTATTATTAATACGAATATATGTACTGTACCTAAATGTGTACATTTGTTATGAATGTTGCTGTGAATTATTTTAACTTGAAATCGAAACTATAAGATGGTGCCTATATCAGTAAGCTGCAAGACAATATTTTGATTCATTTTAAAATCATACCCAATGTTTAAATCTATTTCAAGATAGTTTAGATTTAAATCTCCAAACTATGAACTAGATCCTTAGCAATTGAAAAGTGCTCTGGTGAAGCTCTTGATTTGTGATACTGATTTGCTACAAAACCTAGTAGTCAGACATATTGGCTGATAGTATAATTAAAGGAAGATAAAACTGTATATTTTCTGGTTGGGCGATTTTTTGATTGATTGAAGTGTTCGATCAAGCTTTAAGCAAGATCTCCCGGAGTTATTAATGGCAGGGCATCACCGAACACCTTGTTACATACAACATAAAGAGGATTTGGATAGGTTTCGTTAGCATGAAAGAAATTGACCCGGTTACAGACACCTATGTATAGCCAATAGTTAGTAACACAATGACGACACAATTCTAATTTACTTATATATTTTATTAAATTAAAATTATAACTGCACTCTGAAAATAACCTTTATTAGTTTGTTGAGACCTATTCCTGGGTCCTTCTGAAATCATAATCGTAATTAATCGAAATTCCACCGTCATCTCTAAAAATAAACTTAATATAATTCCTTCATGTCAAACTTTACTACTTAATTTGCATAACCCAACCCATAAAATTTGTTATTGATCAATCTGATAGCTTCAGGCTTCTTGTTGATCCTGTAGAGATGATTCATGTTATGACTCCATTCTGAAAATCAGGCTTAAGTTTAATCCCTATAAACATGATTAATTCTGGAACTGTGTTATGTTCTGAAATGCATCATGTTATTTATCAGTGACAAGGATAACCCCTTTACATACTTCAACATTTATATTAATAATAATTTAATTCTGCAACTATCGATGAGTCTTCATCCCAACAATAATGAATAAATATAGCTACTGTATTCTAAAAATTTGGCCCATTGATCAGCAACTCAAGGAAGCGACCCCTTCAAATAATCTTTAAACTAAATTAATTAGTCCACATTAATGAATAACTAAAATCGCATATAATAAATTAAATCTTACAGAAATGTTATGAGTTCATCTTTAAGTACTAAAAATACTGATAGTGTTAATATTAGTAATCTGTTTCTCTTGACTGATTTAGATATCAGAAGTTGTTCCTGGAAATTTTTTGTTATGCTTAAGAACTATCTAAATCTAACTATAACCTATCTAAATCTAATTTTGTAGTTTATTAGAAAAATAACTGCATATCATTAATACCTCTGAAAATTTAAATCAAAATTAATCCGTTAGTTTTAAGAAAGTTATAATCATTTATTCAACTACATTCAAAACTTATAGAACAGTGGCTTAGATACGACCTAGTACAATAAAGCCAATTAGTATCCTCCACCTAATCAAGATCCCACCAATACTAGTCATCATCATCTCAAATTAATTCCGTCAATTCAACAACAACAAATTATTTACTAAATTTAGGTTATGTTTTACTACTGCCACAAAAATTCGCGTTCCATTGAGCATCTACTCACAAGTACTTGCTAGTAGCAAATTGTTCCCAATGGAACACTACAAATATATACAAATAGTACATTTTCTTGTTTCGAGAATACCGAGAAAGAAGAGAAGAAAACAACATATGCTGCATTTTTTTATTCGCCCCTGATAGCTGCTATGCGGAGCAGTCAATTTTCTACACCCAAATTTAAATTTGACGTGCTATTTATTGGTAAATTAAATTTATTGAACATCAAACTATAATTTTTAGTTCAATTCCTTAGTGAAAACGTGATATAAAAAATATTTAGCTCTACCTATTTATATGGAGCCGCTATCGGGAGCTATTTTTATATGACGGCTCTCGATAGCGGCTGTACCTCTTGGCCAATTCTGGACGCGGTTTGCTTGTTAGAATTTTTGCTACATCAATAAATGTGTAACCTTCCCATAATAAAAAATGAATAAAAAAAAAATTCTTCTGATCAGGATTATGGTGGGCCTGGAAATTTCTTAAGTCAGTTTGAAATAAATTAAATAGCAATTGGAAAGACGGTAGCACGAAATCCCCATAACCAAAATATAAAGGGCTGAAACCTCACGAGGTGATCAGAACTTCGGTCTTTGGTATCTTCAATGGGGATAGCATTCACCTGTGTCATAAAGATGGTGTGACAGTTTTAACAGTATTGATTTTTATTTTAACCAACATATATTTACTTATACAACAACAGCCAAACAGGTGAAAAGCTTCAACTTTATACCGAAAGTAGTATACAAAATTATACTGGTATTTCTAACCGTGCAACTGGCCATATTCCAGAACTTTATTCAAAAATTATTTTAGAATTCCATTCCTAACACACATGTCAAATTTGATGATACCTGCGGTTAAGAAATAACCAAATTCCATCCTACTTGCCAATATTCCATACATATCAAATATACCCATTTCAATACACATGTCAAATTTCATCATAATCAGTTAAGGAATAGCCAAGTTCCATCATCCTTGTCCATATTCTAGAACTTCATCCAAAACTCATTTAAGAATCCTATTTCCAGTACACATGTCGAATTTCATTATAATCGGTTGAGAAATGGGCAAGTTCTATCATACTTGGCCATATTCCAGAACTTCATCCAGAAATCATTTTGGTATCACAGAACTTCATCCAAAAAACATTTTAGAATCCCATTTCCAATACACATATCGGATTTCATCATAATCGGGTGAGAAATAGGCAAGTTCCATCATACTTGGCCATATTCCCGAACTTCATCCAAAAATCAATTGAGATTCCCATTTCCGACACACATGCCAAATTTCATAATAATCGGTTGATAAATAGGCAAGTTACATCATATAAAAAATTTGTTAACTACTCACTACGTCCTAATCCAACCCCTAATCATGGAAAGATACACGCTTCAACAACGTTTAGAAATTGTTAAATTGTTTTATCAAAATCAGTGAATCAAAATGATGAACATTTTTATCGACAAATTTTATTCAGTGATGAAGCTCATTTTTGTTAAATGGTTATGTAAACAAACAGAATTGCAGAATTTGAAGTGATGAAAATCCACACGAAACTGTTCAGACACCATTACATCCACCGATGTGAACTTGGCCCGAAAAACCATCCCGAAAAAAAAACCTTTTCAAAAAAATTATATGTGTCTTCACTAAATTTATCAATAAAAAGCCTTATAGCACGAAAAATATTTTATTATGTATAAGTACAAAGAAAATACCACACTCCATCCCTAAAAATATTATTTTTATGTTTACCTGTAACAAAAAAAAAAAGATATTCGAGTACGTATGTATATATTTCATATAAAATGTATTTTATTTTGTAGAAACTAAAGAAGTGTATTTATGGCCATTTGATTTGGGCACTGGCAATATAATATGAGCATTAAGGATTGATGATTGTTCAAATCTCCCAAAAAACCGAAAATATTTTTTACCAAGCAGCAATATCTAAATAAATTATGGTCAATTTTGTGAGAAATTACTGGAATATAATTTTTATTGTTTATTGCTAATTGGTAAAAATGACTAATCTAAACAAGCAATGTCTTTAAATTCCTAATGTATGTATTTAGTGGTAAAGAGGTAAAGTTACTCCCAAACATAAATATTTTATACGCCCACAAATTTTCTTATAATAAAATATTTACCCTTCTGTAAATTTTAAAAATAAAAACCCAAGCGGTCATTTTTATAAGTGTATATTTTGTTTTCAAATGTTAAAGGAGTTACTCGAATATTAAAAGAGCATTAAATCCTTTATTTAGAGAATTAGTCATACTTGACAGAAGGCGATTTATTAAATCGACTTAGCTAAACCCTTAAACTGTTATTGTTATCATAATATTTGTGAAAGTAATACACTCTAATTAGAGGGTCAAACTAAATATTTATGGTCATTTGATTTGGGCAAAAGACAATTTTTTTTGAAAATTTTACAAGTGATTTATCTACTGTACCGCCGATCACAAGGATTGCCCCCTACTTCGGGAATTGGTACGTGCTTGGTATAACTAGTCTTAACGAAATTACATTAGTCTCATTTCTCAACCCTGTGATCGGCGGTACAGTAGATAAATCACTTGTAAAATTTTCAAAAAAAAATTGTCTTTTGCCCAAATCAAATGGCCATAAAAACACTTCTTTAGTTTTTACAAAATAAAATAAATTTTATATGATATATGTATATACATGCGTACTCGAATATCTCTTTTTTTTGGTTACAGTTAAACATAAAAATAATATTTTTAGGTTTTTTTTCGGGATGGTATTTCGGGATGGAGTTCACATCGTGTTAGTAGGGACACATTTTTAAAAGACCTTTTTTCGGGCTGAAGAGGCTTTTCGGGCTAACTTCACATACATATTACATCCAGATAAAGTCACTGTGTGGTGTGCAATTCATGCTGGTAGAGTTATTGGTCCATATGGCTTTGAAGAAAATGGTCGAAGAGTAACAGTCAATGGGGAACGATACAGAACAATGTTAGATGATTTTTATTCCTGATGTTGTTGAGAATAATCTGGAAGATATGTGGTTTCAACAAGACGGTGCCACCTGCCACACAGCCACCTTAACAATCGATTTATTGAAAACAAAATTTGGTAATGAAATTATCTCAAGATTTGGTCCAGTTAATTATCCTCCAAGGTCGAGTGATTTAACACCTTGTGATTTCTTTCTTTGGGGATATGTTAAGTCACTTGTTTCTGTTGATAATCCAACAACAATTGAGCAATTAAAAATCAACATTGTTGAAATACAGGCAAACTTATGTGAAAAAGTCATGATAAATTGGGCTGACAGAATGCAGTACGTACGGAGAAGTCGTGGTGGTCATTTATATAATGTTATTTTCCATACATAATGGCATAGTGTAACCTTTCAAATAAAAAAAAATTTTGGGCTTACTGAATAATTTACATATGTGTTTTTTTTAATTTTTAAATAATATCATTCCTATTGGAAAACCCTATACATGACGACCTGGAAATTAAAACCATTATAGAAACAATTAAAGAATTCATTTCGAAATATTCCTCAAAACTAGAAGCGCATCCCAACGAATTGGCCAGGGATATATTAAAACAGCCGCAATTTAGGCAACTGAAAAGAACAGATTCACTCGGACTGATGAACCTGTAAATTATACATACTTATATGTATGTCATAATCTAAATTAATGAAATTGTGAGCACAAATAATAGGTATTATAACATTGGTTAATATTTAAAATTGTAATAATATTAGCTTAAGATTTGGCTACTTCTGGTGAGTTTCTTATGTAGAAAGATTGAAGGAAAAGCCATTGGCAGTTGACCCGGGTTTTATATAACTTCATTAAAATCACAAAAACATTTAAAATAAGAAGTCAAAAATTCAATTTTATTCATAAACTACCAACAGTAACAGTTCAATCGTAAAGTAAATTAAAAAAATATGTTAAATTTGTTTAAATATAAGTCCTTGATGCAAAATTTTAATCGTAAAAAATGTTTTAAAAATACTAAAGCGTGTATTGCATTATCACCTAAGTGCGTTCTGGTTTTAGCACAAATATTACCTGTAATTAAGAATATATAAGTTCTGCCTCAGTCGAAGTTGGCGATTTTGATAATAAAGCTCATATAGGGTATCTAAGTTGTTGGTCCTTTCACCTGAAAACTCGAAAATAGCGCACTCTTTTTAAATAAATTAGAACTTTGAAGGGTTTGTTTTGATTGCAGCAAAGAGGCCTAATTCAATTACTCGGCCATTGATAGTTTGACATTGACATCGCAACATACATTTGGTAAAGTATCGGCGATTGCTGATGTTTAGCATTAAATAATCTTTTAAAAACTTTTCCTCCGTACTCCAATACATGTGATTTTGTACTTTACGGAACTGCGTGTTTGTTCCAAACTTTCAACTTGACAGATAATTTATCAACACGTTAAACTGACTTTTTACGGTCCATAATTATTAGTTTGAGCGCATCTAGCGGTTTTAGTCCATATTTAAATTCAAATTTTCTTAAGGAAAAAGTGGGATCCTCCCATCCTAATACTTCAATCGTTAATTTAATTAGGATAGTAAATTTCGAAAATCGTTCAATAGAGCTAAGTTAATTTGTAAGAGTTCTTTAAGATGATTAAGATCTTTATAATGTATTTTGAACAGAATTTATTTTGAAAAATAAATCCGGGTTTTAAGTAAAAAATCCGGGTTTTCGGGTTCATAACATTTGATAAAAACCCGGGTTTTTGAGACCGGGTAAACCCGGTTTGCAAACCCTAGTTGTACTCTTGTATTATTAACTTTATTGATTCGTTGGTTAGAAAATGGATGATGTTTGGAAAGCTACAATTGCGGTGCTAGTATTTTCAAAAACTGTACCTAACGATGGAGCTATTTGGCAAAATTCGTGCAAATTCGTTGCTGAAGAAGTTTGGGCGTGTTTTTGATGTGAAAACATCTTTAGCGGCAGGAGTAAGTAAAAAATTGTATAGAACTCGGGTTACGGAAACAAAAAAGCCGAACAAAAAATATTCCATGTATGTGTATATATCGACAAGAACAATAAATAAATAAAACGTAAAATCAACGCAAAATCTACGCATACATATGCAATATACAACATCATCCGGCATTTTAAAAACATCGTGAGCCGAATACAAAAAAAAAATTTAAAAAAATCCACCTACTTTAATTTATTTCCGGTTTTCCGTTTTGCATGCGGGGCATTGCCTTACCTTAAGTGACTCAAAAAAATTAAATGGAAATAGCGAGCTGTGAAAACTGCATATATATGTACCTACATTGTGCATAACAAAATAATAATTTTAACATTGTTTAATCGGTACGCTTTGTTATTAGTGTTTTGCCCTACCACCTTTATAATTGCTATGAATTTACGGTCAACATTTCGCCCTAATAGAATCGCTTTAGTTAATTTATTTTCAATTGATCAATGACAAAGCGATGCATATTTGCTTTGTTCAGCGGGTTTGCCGTGACCATTCACTATTATGGACTCTTGAACAAGATTGTCGTGTATGAGTAATGATATATTTTAAAGCGTAGATGGCAGGTTTAGGTGATTAACTTAACAGAACTGTACTTTGCTCATGCTCAATTAATGTCAGTAAGGTTCGTCCTCCAAAATCAAAATCGAATAACTTATTGACTTTTTGAACCAAAAATGTAACTTAGCTTATACACTACGCGAACATTAGCTGTCTTTATGCAGGGGTTTCTCGGTCTCATCGAAATGGCTTGAAATGTTTCAATATCATAAAAGTTTTCACATAAATCTTTTGCAAGTTGAGGGTGAACTCGTTCGTTGTTTTTTTTTTAAATGTCGGAGAAATAAGAGAGAACAGATAGATATTATATCGAAGAAATCCGATAAATATTTTCTCTGATGTATCCGATAAAAAATAAATGAGTTTTTTTAGTATCGTAAAAATGTCGTTTTATTTGTTAAAAAAATGTTATGTTTTACCTAAATGCACAACATTAGTGATGTTTGCATTTATCAAAAAGCCCACTGCTTTTAAACAACAATCCGAACTTTTTTTCAGAGAAAAAAGATTGTATTCGAAAATTATCCGAGCGTGAAAAAAAAAACGACACAGAGAAATATATTTTGTCTCGGATACTAAAAAAAAAACGCATATCTGTATTTTGACAGTTAAATTATTTCTCTGGTTACTTCGACATAAAAAAAAAACATACCCATTATCTACTGTATTGCCCATTATTTGGAAATTGAAAAAAACACAAACTTCCTAATTATTTCTGTTAAGAGCAGTAGCTGAACTAATACAAAGCCTTCGTTAAGTATCCAAATTGCAATATACAGAAAACTGACACATATAAAATTATATCCGTTCAATATCGTATATTTCGAAACGAGATATGGCTAATTTTGTTGAAGCTTGGCTGTTTCGACATATGCGATGGAAATGGGATTCTGGAATATGGCCGATCAGAATGGAAGTTGCCTATTTCTTAATCGGTTATAGTGAAATTCAACAAGTGCTATGGAAATGGCATTCTAAAATTGTTTTAATTATCAACTAATAAAGTTATCCTATACTTACTGAGATTACCCTTTATCCATTGGAATTTTATTTCGCTTAATATAATTCCCTTCAGATTTATTTTTATTCATCGAAACTGCGAAGAGGACTCTGGTAATACATACAAGGGGGAAAATATGATTTTATGTTTATCAACAGCAACACAAGAATTATGAGTGCAAAATAAAAAATTTCCGCGAGTAAATAAAAATTCATCGAATTAGAAATTTTTTTCTTTGAAAACTCAAAACATTGTGTAACTTGCATCACCTCTTGACTTGTTGTTTTGTTTTGTCTCGTCCTTTCTTATTTCCTAAACATTTTACAAAAATGACTTATTTTTACTGAGAAGCCATTGAAATTATCCTACGTGATATTTCTGAAATTTATCTGACTTATGAAAAATCGAAAACCTAATACAAAGTCAAGGCTACAAAATAAAAATACCAATCCCATCTAACAATGCAAAGCTCTTGAGTAAAGCTTATAAATTTAACTGAATTTTCGATTAAGCTTTTTATATTTTTGATTTTATTTTTTTTGGATTTTGTTTGTTTATATTCTAAAAAGCTTTTTATAATAAGCTACAACAATAATAAATAAAGAATTAGTAGCGAGACGAACAAAAAAAAAAACGCAAAAACCAAAAATGGAAGAGGATTAATTAACGTTTGACACGCTACATTGTTCTAATTTTAATTTATGAATATTATATTAGGTTGATTATTGTTATAAAAATTATTATAATTATGTATGTATATTGAACAAAACAAAAATTTATTTATGTACACATACTTATATACAAACACGTATAACAAGAATAATAATAATTTACCGGCTTATTAATTTATGGGTAAAATTTATTGTGGCTGTTGCTGCCTGTTTTGTTTTTCTACTCTACTCGCGACGTTTGTGCGCAATATTTTCGTGCGATATTTTAATTATAGAAAATAAAAACAAAATTAATATTTCAAATTTAAGCAAAATAAATAACAATAACAAAATAGAATTAAATAATCCTATCTTGATTTATAATACGTTTATTAAAAAATAATAATAATTTTTAATAATAAATTTTAACGTTACGCTAGAATGGCATGTGGTGTATGTTAATTACTTAGTGTGAAAACTGTTTTGATTAAGTAGCATATATTATGTGTACACTACAGACTTATTTTATGGAAATGATTTTTTTTATGCTATTGATTTGATCACAGTCACTAGTACTACATGAGCTAATCTCTGAGATTCGTGATATTTAGCATAATAGAAAACAATGTCCTTGTTCCAGGCGAATTTCATCGATTTGTTAATTATCTAAATTTTTTTGCAGGAGCATTTTTGGTACAATAGAGATATATTTGGTATATACCATATACCATTTACAACCATTATAGTCACTATATCAGCCAATCTCTGAGATTCGTGCTTATAAAAAAAAATAAATAAATAAAATTTGGTATAATAGAGAACTACGTTCTTGTTCTAGCAAAATTCGCCGATTTGTTAATTTTCTAAAAAAATTGGCAGGAGCCCTACGGCTTATATCCAAATGGAACTGAGTGATATGAATTCTGCAACGAATACCCTTTACAACCCCTAAAGCCACTATATGAGCCAATCTCTGAGATTCGTGCTATTTGGTATAATAGAGAGAACAAAGTCCTTGTTCGAAGCAAAATACTTTTTAGCAAGAGCCCTACGGCTCATATCCAAATGGCACTAAGTGATTTGAATGCAATGTATTTCCTTTACAACCTACATATGAGCCATTAATTTTGAAAGTGGTGCAAGTCCATTTTTTAAAAAATTTAAGTTAATGATAACAATAGACAAATAAAAGTATAATCTTTCTAACGGTGAACAATTTATAGTCACAATAAAAAAATAAAAATCCCTACTACTTGTTCAAAAAATAAGAAAATTCAAAATCCCGCATATTTTTGCATTTATTGTTTCTCTATTCCTTCATTTTCTAGTTTCAACAAAATGTGAACTTGCCCCACTTTCAAAATAAACGGCTCATATATAGTCACTATATGAGCCAATCTCTGAAATTCGTGCTATTTGGTATAATAGCACAGAATATATATATAAACAGAACAATATCTTCTATAGCGCTTTAGTCCTAAGCTGGTGAACAAATATTTTCGTTATTGTTTTTTTCGACTGATTTTGATTTAGAAAAGATAGAAAAATCATTTTATATGTAATCAATGAAACAAAAAAAAATTACAAAAATGTTTGTACCCACCTCTTTCTATTGATAAATAAAAATCAGTACAATTTTAAAACGAAAGAGAAATCTTTACACTTTATAATGTGCTTAAAAGACATAGACATTCGTGAATAATTTTTGATTTTGGTCTAGTTAGCTTTGCGAAACTTTAAAATCCTAACAAAGAAATAACAAAAAGAAAACTTGCAACTCCCATAAGGTTATGTATGAGTTTGTGTAGCATTTCTAATTTATTTATATTGGTCCTTTGTTTATTTGTTGATTCAAAACCAACACAAATGTCTTATACAAGCCATATTATTTCCGTGACGCACGCATATTATTAAATCCAAAACCTACTATTTTCTGTAAGTGTTAGTGATATTTTATACTGTTTTTGATACAAACTACAATTTAAAATCAAAGTATGTAAAGATTATACTGTATTATGAAGCTAATACTTACAGAAATAGTAGGTTTTATTTTGTGTTTGTATGGCAATAATATGGCTTGTATAAGACATTTGTGTTGGTTTTGGTTGATTTGATTTTAAAGTTTCGCAAAGCTAACTAGACCAAAATCAAAAATTATTCACGAATGTCTATCTCTTTTAAGCACATTATAAAGTGTAAAGATTTCTCTTTCGTTTTAAAATTGTACTGATTTTTATTTATCAATAGAAAGAGGTGGGTACAAACATTTTTGTAATTTTTTTTTTGTTTCATTGATTGCATATTAAATGATTTTTCTATCTTTTCTAAATCAAAATCAGTCGAAAAAAACAATAACGAAAATATTTGTTCACCAGCTTAGTACTAAAGCGCTATAGAAGATATTGTTCTGTTTATATATTCTGTGATAATAGAGAGAGTAAAGTCCTTGTTGAAAGCGAAATTTTTCGATTTATTAATATTTTAAATTTTTTCGCAAGAGCCCTACGGCTCCATATCAAAATGGCACTAAGTGATTCAGAGGGTATTAGAGAGTATCAGGGAAAATAGTTGGTATAAGGGAAAAATTCCATTTTGAGGAAACCACGTTTTTATTTGAACTGGATGGAGAGCTTGTCATAATATGTTTTGACTTTCAGAATCAAAAGCAATTCAGAAGGCGATTGCTTAGTTATTGTGCAGTACCCTAATTCTCTAAGCAGTAAGATAATGTGCAAACGTGTAAACGAAAAGTTATTATGAATTTCGTATTCTCTAACGTTCTGTCAATATAAATTGTAACCCGCCATGTTAAATAATCGTGTAAAGTTTACACGCTTTATTTTTTTGGGTTAAACTGTTTACACATAGGTTTAGAAATAATAAAATGGCATTTTTTTAGGTACATATTTTGTGTAAAATTACACCAAATAATTCATTTTTATACATATGTATTCTAAATAGAATATTAAATTATGTATGAGCAAACGATTTGGAATTAAAGATGGTTAAATATTAAAAATGCAAAAAAATTCTATTGCAAAAAGACCCTAAAAACATCTCCATCTTATTTTTAAATGTTTAATTGGAAATAGTGCACAAATAAAAAGTTGAATCTAAATATTCTTCTGTAAACATTGACATATTATTAAAATAACATCACAAATTGCGGTTTTGACTTTTGATTTTATCTTGCTGAAAGTTTCTGACAATAATTTTAACTTGGGTAGAAGTAATTGTTACAGAATACGATTTAAGAGTGCCAAGATAAATTAATGTGTAAAATTAATCTTTATCACGTTTAAACATTATAATTTATCTTGATTTTTAGAGAATCAGGGTACAGGACGTAATGTGTTGTGGTTCAACAAACATCTAGGGAGACGGGGCTCTCGGGAGACGATAATGCAAATCTCACTCTGTGTTGATGCTAAGTTCGAGTGGCTGAAGAAAAAGAAATCCAAACACACCTAAACCAAAACACCGCATATTAATAGAATTAACTAGCTAGCATTAGAATTAAATTTATCATTATTATATGTAACTTATCTGAATTATCCCATTTTGCTAAAATTGATATTTCCATTAATTAAATAATTTTGTTTACGTATTTAACTTGACAGCTCATTATTATTACCCTTTAAACAAATTTATGAGGCCTCGTTAATATAACACAAAAGCAAAACGCCGGCGAATTAGATTTTCATAAGGCACCACTACATATAAATTAGTATTGTGTATATATATATGAGCGGATATATACATAGTTTTTTTTTTGGTTTTTTTGATGCGTAGCCATTTCTTTTTTCATTAAATTGACGCCATTCATTCGATCATTAAATTTGATAATATACTTATGAAAAATATCGTTCCTGTTTTTAATAAAATTCAATGATAATAATAAGTGTAAATAGGTAATAATATTAATTTTAATAGTTAGTAATATTTAATACAGTAATTAAAATAATTTATTAGAATATATAATAATTTTCGTAAAATAATATAGTTTGTAAGTGTTAATTAAGTAAGTATAGTACTATTTTTTGTAAGAAATACATATTAACAAGATGGACAGTAAGGCATATTATCACATTAGGCGTGAAATTATGGATATTTGTGTGGTACCGAACATAATAGTGACCCGATAGTGCAGCAGGATACTGAAATGACAGAAATTATTTGTTGCGATTTTGAAAATAATAGATATGAAAACGAATATGACGATTCTAGTGAAAATGAATATGCATCAAATTCTACGGCCTTATCTGACCAATTAGACGATTTTCAAACTTTGAACATATCGAATGATATATAGCCGAATGGTTTGTTGACTATAAAATTACAGAGGCAGCTGGAAATGGTTTGGTAAAAGTTTTACGAAAATATTATCCAAATTTACCCAAAAATATACGAACGTTAAAGAAACACCAAACGAATCGAACACACTTATTGTTCCCATGGGTGAGGGATTTTATTCACATATTGTATTAAAAAAATATGTTGAAAATTTTCTTAGAAGCAATAGATACGAAAGTAACCTAGTACGTATTGACATCGGTATTGATGGTGTGCCATTGGCCAAAAGTTCGACACATCAATTGTGGTCAATTTTGGGAAACATAGTTCCTTTAAAAGATGTTTTCTTAATTGAAATATTTCATGGACTTAAAAAGTCATTCTGTGCCAATAGTTTCCTACAATGTTTTGTCGATGAACTAACCGACTTGAATGAACACGCTATCTTGTATGAAAACAGAAAAATCACGGTAGGAATAAGATCGATTATATGCGATGCACCAGCGCGATCATTTATATTGGGTATTATTATTATTATTATTAGTTGAGGGCCATGTGGGCGTTCAAGCCACCCCGCACTGCGACCTAAAAGATCTTTTGTGCATGGACCCTACTTAATGAGCCGTCCAGTCAATATTCAGGCTCTTAATGAACCTGACAATACTGCCGGCCGGTATATGGTGCATACCATCCGGGCTCATTACTCTCCCTCCTAGATGTTGTAACCTTTTGCAGAAAATGGCTGGGCAATGGCACAGAACATGTTCCGCTGATTCCGCTTCCATGTCACAGAAGCGACATCTATCCGTCGGACTTAGGCCCATTTTCTTAAGGTGATACCTTAAGGGGATGTGACCTGTGAGGAAGCCGGTAAGCAGCCTCAACTCAGGTTTCCTAAGTACGAGACATTCCTTGGCCCTGGCCGACGAAGGTGAAATAAATTCCTTCGCCTGTCGCAAACCTGGAATTCCGCGCCAGTAAGAGGACTTTTGCACATCCTCCCAGCGTTTAACTGCTGCCCTAAGGTGCCCCTTAGAGACGCCGCAGAAGGGCTCTGGTCCAATTAATGGAAAGGCAGATCCCTCGCGGGCGAGGACATCAGCTGCCTCGTTTCCCACAATTCCAGTGTGCCCTGGCACCCAAACAAGTGTTACCTTATTTGAGCTTGCCAGCGATTTAATAACCTTCAGACAATCCCATACCAGCCTTGACTCAATGGTAAAAGACCTAAGAGCCTTTAAGGCCGATTGGCTGTCTGATACGATATAAACCTTTGCGTCGTTTAGGCCTTTAGAAATGCCTATCCTAGCACAAAGTTCTATAGCATGCACTTCTGCTTGAAAGACGGTTGCATTGGTACCCAAGGACTTCGAGAGTGATACTCCACTCCCATGTATTCCTACTCCCGCCCCATCTTCCGTTTTTGATCCATCTGTATACCACACCAATGACCCTCGCTCAAAGGATGGTCCCCCTGTACTCCACTCCTCCCGGTCAGGTAATCTAACACAAAAGGGTTTGTGGAAATCCAGTTTGGCTGGCATACAGTCGGAAGGCATTCCTATAGTGGGATCTGTCTGAAACTCCTTAAGGATCTCCAGATGGCCCACCATATTGCCTGGTTTGATGTTACCCTCCGCCTGCATCTTAAGGGCCATATTAACAGCATCCTTTTTTACATGCAGATGCAATGGAGTTAGTCCTAGGAGTGTCTCCATTGCTGCGGTCGGACATGTTTTCATTGAGCCCGTAACCCCAATGCAGGCCATACGCTGAACCTTATTCAATAAAGTTTGCGCTGTCCTTTGTTGAGTTTTACGCCACCACACTAGCGATGCGTAAGTGATCATAGGCCTAATAATTGTTAGAAATGACCAGTAGATCATTTTTGGTTGTAGTCCCCAAGTACGTCCATAGAGTCTCTGACAGGCCCAAAAAGCCTTAGTGGCTCTATTATGAATTTTTTGTATATGTTGTTCCCAGTTCAGTTTATTATCCAGGATAACCCCTAGATATTTAACCTCTTTGGAAAAGGCAACAATAGTACCGTTTAACGAGGGAGCTACAAGCGAGAGCTTTCTCCTCCTCGTAAAAGGGACAATGACAGTTTTGTTTGGATTGACACTAAGTCCTTCGTTGTTACACCACTGCCATATCAAGTTGAGTGCATTTTGCATGAGATCAGAGATGATATCATCAAACCTGCCTCTAATCACGATAGCCACGTCATCCGCATAGCCCTGGACATCAAACCCATGGCTATTCAGGAGGACCAGCAGTCTATCAATAACCAATGACCATAAAAGAGGAGACAGTACACCTCCTTGGGGACAGCCCTTTACGGCCCTGATGGTTACTGACTCGCCACCTAGTGTGGCTGTAATATCGCGATAATTCAGCATGGAGCGGATCCACCTAGTTGTAGACGGCGGAACCCCCTTCTCCATAGCTGCCCTCTCTATTGAACCATAGGAGGTATTGTCAAATGCCCCCTCAATGTCCACAAAGGCACACAGGGCAATTTCCTTAAAAGCCACCGCTCTTTCAATCTTCGTGACTAGACCACTAAGAGCCATCACAGTGGATTTGCCAGCTTGATAAGCAAACTGGTTCCGATGCAGTGGGTTATTTACAAGGATTTCATTTCTTATTTGATTATCCAGGATTTTTTCCATCGTCTTCAATAGAAACGATGTTAGGCTAATTGGCCGATAAGCCTTGGGCTGGGTGTCCAGACGACCCCCTCCCTTTGGTATAAAGACCACATTTACTTTCCTCCATAGTTTCGGAATATAGTTAAAAGCATAACTTGCCCGAAACAACTGGACCAAGCTGGGGAGTATTTCCTCAATACCTCTTTGAAGTAAAGCCGGAAAGATACCATCCCCTCCAGCAGATTTGAACGGTTTGAAAGAGCCAATAGCCCATCTCACCTTGCTGGGTGTGAACATTTTTCCAGAGAGGCTCCAGATCCTACTGTGGGGTGAATAGTCTACCTCACTTGAAGGGTCATGCGGGTCCTCCTGGGTACCTACCACTATTGAGTCCGGAAAGTGGGTACCTAATAGTAACTCCAGGGTTTCCTTCCGGTTTTCAGTGAACATCCCGTTTTGCTTCTGAAGAAGCCCTAAACCATTTGAGTGATCTCTAGCAAGGACTTTCTGGAGACGAGCTGCAGAGGGTAATTCAATAATTCCCTCACAGAAGTTTCTCCAGGTAGCCCTTTTGGATCTTCTTAATTCCAGATTGTATTCCGTTAAGACCATCCTATACTCGCCCCATTCCCCGGTGCGTTTAGCCTTATTGAACAACCTTCTAGATTTTTTCCTCAGCTTACTCAGCGCCCCGTTCCACCAAGGGACCAACTTAATGGACTCTCTTCGCTTAACTGGGCAGCTGTTTTCGTAAGCCGAGTGTATAGAATTATGCAGCTGGTTTGAACAGAATTCCAAGCCCTCTGGAGACTCTATGTTCCCCATTACCGAGGGCATTTCTGATTCGAGTGAGACTCTATAAGAGTCCCAATCGGTCAGTTTTGGAATTCTTATCTCCTGCCGCTGCATGGCCTCGGCCGCCAAATCGAATCTGATGTGCAAGTGATCCGATAAGGAGGCCTCTTCAGACACATGCCAATTTTTAACAAAATGACTAAAATGCGGACTAGCGAGGGTCAAATCTAGGACCTCCTGCCGAATCGCATTTATGAAAGTAGGTTTCCTTCCCCTATTGACAATATCTACATTATTAGTAATTATATACTCAAAAAGGTACTCACCCCTATTATTGATGTTTGTGCTGCCCCACACCGTGTGGTGCGCATTTGCATCGCATCCTATTAGGTAAGCCAGCCCATTGCGCTGGCAATGAGCTATGAGCCGCCTAACTTCAAGAGGAGGTATCGTTTCCGAGTCTCCAGGAAAGTAGGCGGAGGCCATTATAGCCTCCTGTTTCCCTCTTTCACCCAGAACCTCCACCATTACCGCCACTAAGTCCCTGGAGATGAACTCTGAAATGGGAATAAAATTAAATTGCGAGCTGGCCAAAATGGCCGCCCTTGGACTCTCAGTTCCATTACAATAAATCAACTTACCCATTTGTTTTGGTATACCTTTAATTTGGTTACCTATTACCCATGGCTCCTGTATTAGAGCCATGCCAATTTTCTGGCAGATAAACCTACGACAAAGGACGTCCGAAGACGCCTTTGCATGATGCAGGTTTATCTGTAGGCAGGTTAAGTGTGCCATCACTGCAGCGACGTCTGCTGAAGGCCTGCATTAGCCTCCTTGCTCGCACCGCCATTGCCAGATGGCGAATCCATGTCCTCCATCTTGCTGCTGCTGTCCACAGCTGACTGAGAGCCACCAGGCTTCACCAGTGGCTTGCGCGGGGTGACCCCTCGCGGGGCCATTCCCCGTACAACCGCTGACGCCTTCCTCTCCCTTTCCCTCCTTCTCCTCGCCTGTCTCCTGGAAAGGGCCGCCACACCAGTGGTTTTAACCAAAGGTGTGGCCCCGATAGCCGCCACAGGTGCGGCCTCGATCGCCTTCACAGGTGCAGCCACGATGTCCTCCACAGGCTTGACCACTTGGGGCCCGCCCCTGGAACCTAGCTTTCCACCACCCTGGCCCCCCTTGGGGTGCAGTTGGACAATCCCAAACTTAAAATTGATTTTGAAGTCAATTTGTTTGAGCTTCTCAACCGATGAGTGGTCCATGGAGAACGTGCAAAAAGCTGAAGTGCCTTTCGCCTCTCTCCTGACCACTCTCCAGTTGATCGCCTGCATGCCCTCGTTTTGGCTTCTGATAAAACCCAGAAGCTTATCCGTGGGCAATTCGGCACTGTTTGGGAAGGTACCAAACACGATCCTAGCTCGAGGCAGGTTTCCCGCCTCAGCTACAATCAGCTCTGCACCTTCCCATGGCTTAATAGTGCCTATGGTCTCCCTGAGCCACTGTACAGTGGCCCGGTCGGCACAGGTCACTACCAGCCAACCAAGCCGAAGCTGACTGCCAAGGAACTTAGGTTTAAGCTCCTTGGCCTCCTGCTCCAGCACCTTATCCAAGATTCCCTCCTGGACAGCTTTAAGCTGCTCTCCAGTGAGGGCAACCTCAGGAAAGCCAGAGGGTAAGATCCCAATGCTCTCTGATTCCGCAGCCTGCCTGAAGGTAACTCCAGGCCGGACCGCAGAACCCGAGGCCACCAGGACATGTTCTTCCCCCCTGGCCTTTTTTTGTGCCGGTGAAGTGCCGTCCTCCGAGCGGTCCCTCTTTGGCGGTTGGTCCATCGTAGGAGCGCAAGTCTCCTTCCGTGGCCGCACCGCCAGAAGCCTTGTCTCGCTACCGGGCGCTTTGCCCTCAGCCAGAAGCTTCCTGTACCGCTTTTTCGCAGCCCCACACATTTTTTTCACATGAGGAGCCGCAGCAGGTTTGATGATGTCAACCTGCTCCTTCCGACACTCCCCGACGTCCGCACTTTCCCCTGTTTTCACAGAGGAGATCCCCCCACTTACGGGGGCCAGTTCCTCATCTCCTGAGGTTACCATATCGGAATTGAGATTTAAGTTCTCAATCTCCGAACGGATTTCCCCATCCGATGTGTCAACCATTGAGGATTCCACAGCGGAGAGAGGACCTGAGCCCTCGAAAGCCACCGCAGAATCCTCGCTGGTCCGTGACGCTTTAGGAGCGTTACCATCCTTATCATAATTTTTTATTTTTTTAGGCATTTTATTCCCACGAGTATTTGGGAAATGAAGGTCACCTGTGGGACACCCAGCTACCACAGGAAGGCTAAATAAAACTGGAGGGCGCCTGGTATCCAGAGTCCGCATATTTGGGACTGATTAACCTATCAGTCATTCATCCATCGGCATATGCTGTTCCACCTTAGATTAGGGTTTTTTGTTAAGGTTTTCTCCTTTAGCGCCGTACTTTGGCCTGAGTCAACTAGAACAAAACTGTAATAGACGACATCAGTTACCGACGATTGCCACGTGGAGGCAGTACGTACACCTGCGAATTGTGGCAAGGTTACCCCTACCACAATCGTACTCATCCCGCCAGCTGCCTGAAACATGACCAGAACAGCTCACGTGAAGAGCACCCTACTGAAGGTTACGGAGCTGATCTAATCAGCTGATCCCCCCACCAGCAGACGCCAAATCGTCACCTCATATTGGGTAAGTTATTTGCATTATTAGTACATATTTTCAAATTATTTCATATATTTTTAACTTTGTTAATAGAAAAAAAAATTAATCAATATATTATATTTAAACAAACTCCGAATGTAATTTCGCAAAATTTTATTTAAAACTGATACGTTTATTAATTAAATACTTGTTTTTTTTATTTAATTAGGCCTCAAATCTCATTCAGGATATAATAGCTGCACAAAATGTACAATACAGGGCATTTATTTACAACATAAGGTCTGTTTTCTATCGGTGGATAATCCTCTCCGTACTGATGATAGTTTTCGTAATTATAAAACACATCTGGATCATCATGTCCGTCTCGACGGAATTCTTGAAAAGACAAACTTCGATTGCGTCAGTAGATTTCCGATAGACTATATGCATTGTGTATTGTTAGGTGTAATGCGGCAAATGCTTAATATTTTGATTAAGCAGCGCAAAAAAAATTTTCATTAAAGAAGAATGCTATAAGCGCAATTAACGAACGTCTTAAAATACTGAAAAAATGTATGCCATCAGAATTTGCAAGAAAGCAGCGCACATTGGACGACATCGAGTACTGGAAAGCAACCGAACTTAGAATGTTTCTATGTTACACGGGATTGGTAGCCTTTAAAAATATTATTGATCCAAAATATTATAACCATTTCTTGTTATTAGTATGCTATGCGCCATCCGAATATTGTGCAACCCAGAAGACTGTTTGATGAATAATGATTGTGCTGCCCATTTACTAAAAGAATTTGTTACACAATTTTATTATTTATATGGTGAAGGAAATGTGTCGTACAACGTTCACAGTTTACTTCACTTATGTGCCGATGTAAAAGTTTTTGGACATCTAGATTCTTATAGTGCATTCAAATTTGAAAATGAGATGCAGAGCATTAAGAAAATGGTGAAAAAAGGATCTATCCCAATTCAACAAATTTTGAATCGGCTAAAAGAAAGAGAACAATATTCAAAATCAAAAACTCAATTATTATGCAACCCAATATTTTCACTTTCACCTTTTTACCCGAATAATTACTGTTTAATACAAGGAAAATTTTTAAAAGTTGAGAAAATTGAAAATGACGTTATAAAAGGCCGTTTCATAAGAAATTTAAATAATTTTTTCAATTATCCTATACCATCGTCCAATTTATCAATTTTTTACACAAATGTGGAACAATACGATGGAGATATGAAACTATTTTATCTGACAGGCATCAAAACAAAAATTGCCACGCGTACTACTGAGATTGGCTCAATATACATATATATACCACTACAACACATATAATGTTTACTTCTATTGCAGATATAGTACAAGAAATTAAAGTTTATTAAGGGTAGGTATATTTTAATATTGCAAATAAAATAAATTAGATAGAAACTAATGTATTTTCTCAATTTAGAATAATAGATTAACTGAAGATGATTCAGAAAATTATCATTTTCAGTTTCTGAAAACTACAAAAACCCCGATGACCAGCACACAAAAGCAGATATACGAAAAGCCGCATTTATATCACAAATATAGTTATGAAGCTTCACAATCGGAATTTCCAACCACAACAGCCAAATTAGGCACTATACATACCACAACATACAGTGGTGAGATTTCTGCATCTCAATTTGAGACATCGACACCCAAATTGACAAAATTTATTTATAAATCTGCTCCGACTATTACGGAGATTAGAGCTGCGAGTATCACTCCCACTAATAGTGCATCCGATATGGCTCCTAAAATAAATAAATTTCCGGCTGCTCCGTACACCATAATAGCGTCATCTGTCGGTGAATGTAATCCTATCGCTCGTAGAATGGCATCAAGTGATGAGGCCTCTACATCACAATTTGAAATATCAAAAGCCAAATTGCCAAACTATAAACCTGCTCCGACTGCTACGAATATCAAAACTGCAAGTGTCAATCAACCAGAGTATATTGAAAGCGATTCCACAAATAAGCATTTCGTTGTAAACGAATCAGCAACAGCCAAATGCGACATGGTATGCACAAAATGTCTAAATAACGAAAAATTAATTCTGGCTAATACTGCGCTATTAAATGTTTTACTAAAAGAAGTAAAATAAGACGTGAACAGCAACATAGGTTAACAGACCAGTCGGGTAATAGAGATGATAATCTCCCACACCTACATCTACCTGCAGACATCAGATTAAAGCAGAGGAGTAGGTACGAGATGGCTTTTCAAGTATTGATTTCTAATTTCAGGCAGAAGTGTTCAAACAAATAAACGAACCGAACCTTGATAAATTTGTAAGGGAATGTTTGAAATCGGTGATTACTGATACCGCAGCAACAAATTTTTCGTGGTTTGGTAAAAACAATAATATTCCGATGAAATCGTTCTCTTTAATGAACATAATCAAAGGTTAGTATAATGATGATTTTCATGAAAGATTTAAGGGTTTTATTCATATTTATGATCTTTAACTCATTCTAGAAACCACAATACAGCGTTTCCCATCAGTGCGTATTTATGAAATAGTGAATATTATAAAAAAATGGTTTCACTATGCGAAGGACCGAGTGCGTAAATAAACCTAATAATGAAATATTTAAATAAATATATGAAATATAAATAATTATATGAAATATGAAATTTTTATGAGGTAGAAATTAAAATCCTCAATAAGTATTTATTTGTAATTTTGTGATATTTTAATTAAATTAAATACAATATGAAATGCTTTCTAAATTTAACTTTAAATCTTTATCGTTAATTTAACTTTAAATAAACGTATGTATTTAAAAAGAGATAAATAAACGGAAGCTGCTCTCTAGTGATACACTTTAGCATCGCCCACATTTCGATTTTGTTTCGCCTGTAATTCTTTTTTATTTCGTCAGCATTTCGTAAATGACTCTAATGTGAAGAAAAAATGAACTACACTAAGACATTCATATGAGTTTGCTTTCATTTTAATTTCCATATGCCAGACGAAATACTAACGAATCGATATTGCCTCGTCAAGGCGATGCGTTAGCGAAGTCCTTCATATAAAACTGACTTCGCTTGCGTTACGTTTGCGTTTCGCCATGTTTAGAGGGTATTATTAGCCGTGTTTTTTTATAAGTCTCGATAGATCTCAATAGATCGCATCCAGATGTTCTCTATTTTTGTGGTTAAACTGCAATTGATTCAGTTTATTTTAATCAAGAATAACATTTTATTCAACAGTTTATCGTTTTTAATTCATTTCCTTGAATTACATAACTTATTAATTGTACATGAAAATCTTGCTTTTTATCCAGATATGCTATCGAGACTACAGATTTTCCCTTTTATGAGTAAAGACACAAATTAAAAATTCGTATTTTAGCATGGACGCATACAAAAGTCAATTTTTAGTACATCTATCATATAATAGGAAACTAGTAGCTGATTTACATTTAATCTGTTGCTCTATTTTAAAAGACAGAATATGTACGATAAAAGTATTAATTTTATTATTATTTCCTTCCATTATGAAGATGCATATTAAAAATGTGTTATTTAATACTACTTACCGCAATCCACAACTATTTTTACCGAAAATGAATTGAAAAATCGAAAAATGAACCTGATTATCATTTTTCGTAAAAGTTGCTCAACATTAAAAGATCATAGTAGCATTTTGAAAAAAAAAAAGTTTTAGTGTGTCCGTCTCATTTTTATATATGGATAAAATGTATTCGCACTTTTCCTCATGTATTTATACTTTTGGAATAACAAAATATAATGAAAACAACATGGCGTAGTGTTGTCAAAATAAATATAATTCTTAGTGCTGCGAGTGCCAGTATTTTTAAGTGGATGATAGGAGTAGCTACAATTCCCCATTTTTTTATTTTTGCAAATATCTGAATAGATCTATCGAGACTTATAAAAAAACACAGCTATTGTATTAAAATCGAGCAGTTGCTGAATTTAGTACAACAAAATATTAACGTAAGCTATTTGTTCAGAGATAGCGCTGAGATCAGTAAAATAATTTGAAATATATACTATATTATTTATTTAGATGGCGTCATAGGAAACACAAAAGAGTAAGAAAACAGAGCTTTAAAACTGGATTGAAAATGAATTATAAAATTAGACACAAGCGAGCCATCATTTTGTGCAAGTCATAATAAATAAAGATATAAATTATTATCAGTTTTTTAAGATAGAGTTTGGATGATTTTATTTGTAAAGCTACATACATTGTGTAATAATAATTTTGATATACCGAAGTAACCAAATAATTACCAACGAATAATTTGTACATCAGTTGGTTAGGAGCATCATATATCAAAAAGAACATTGGCGCCGAAACAGGGACCTGAATATTGTGTATTCTGTGGAGATCAATCAGTAATAGCGGAGATTTACAAAGCGACAGTGAAAAAAAACTCGTGAAAGTTAAGTGGTCAGTTGATCTTCTAGATCTTTCAAGGCCAGTAGCATAACTGTGAATATCATCAATTGAAGGCGGAACATTCTAAAGTGATTAAATTGTAAAAGTTAAATAAATAATGTTCGGTGAATTACCGGTAGAAGAAAATAGATTGACAATCAATCTCATTAATACGCAACGGCTTATATTTGGTGAGATCATTCATAAATAGCAAAGTGAAGTGAAAGTAATAATTAACCAGGTGTCAAATGGAAAGTTTGAAGAAACAAAGAGCTACTATCAAAGGTTCCATGACAAAATTAGTTACCTTTGTAAGAGGAAATATGGACAACGCTAGCGAGGACGAACTATTAGTGAAGCAGGAACGAGCGCAAAGGTTATTGAGTGAATTTATGAGCATTGAGAAGGAAATGTTTAATACCGACAGCAAGGTGGAATCAAATCTGTCGGAATTTGAAGAAGATACTATGTAGTTCTTGCAGGACTAAATGCTACTATTCGAAAGCACAGCCTTACTTCAAATAAAACGACATTAATGGATGGTACGATGAATGCAACACAGAAGCAAGCAATTGGGGTGCGTTTGCCGAAACTCAATATTCCAAATTTTGATGGGGATTATATTGAGTGGCAGTCATTTTTCGATTTATATAGCTCAACTATACATGAAAGAGATAATTTAACTGCAGCTCAAAAATTTCAATATCTCAGAGTCCTTTTAAAGGGAGAAGCGGCAGCACTTTTTGTCACTTAACCGTGACTGACTCAAATTATAACGAGGCATTTCAGAAGTTGGTTCATCGATACGATAGAAAGCATCATACAGTTAATGCTTTCATAAAAATCTATATGGAACAGCCGAATATACTACAGCCAAATGCTGCTAATATTTGAAAGTTAACTGATTCTTTCGATGAATCAATCAGGGGGCTTCAGGCACTAGGTCTAGATGCCGAGAGGAGAGATCCCTGGCTGATTTAATTCGCATTAAATAAGCTAGATAACGAAACCAAATCCCTCTGGGCTCAAGAAACTGCAGACAAAGATTTTCCCACCTTCGATGAATTGCTCAAATCCCTTGGGAAACGAATCGATATGATGGAATCTTTGAAGAGATACTCAAGGAAAAATCATCCTGTTCGAGCACCATTACCACGAACATATGCAGTTACCACTTCTTCAGGGATGAATTGCCCAATATGCAAGCAAGATGGACACAGAAACTTTGAATGCGATACATACACCCGTATGCCGTCGGATAAAAGATCGGACGTTATTCAGAGTCACAACAGGTGCTTGAATTGCTTAAACGAAAATCAAAAAGTGCATGACTGTAGATCGAGAGCGAGATGTCAACAATGCCAAAGAAAACACCATACATCACTACATGATTCCTCAGACAAAAGGAGGTTTTCTAAGGATGATCAGCAAGCAAAGCCGTCAGCTTCGAAGGTTGCACTGTCGACAGTCGAGGAAACAGAAGAAAATAAAGAAGATACGGAGATTCAAGCGCATACGACAACGCATGCAAATTCCTGTAATACTAGTTTACCAACCGTCATGATAAGGGTAAGAGATAGTAATGGCCAATTCCAAACTTTCAGAGCTCTTCTGGATTCTGCCTCACAAGCAACATTATATCAGAATCATGTATGCAAGAGTTGAATCTCGATCGTCGTAATGGCAGAGTGTTGGTGAAGGTACTTGGTGAAGTCGAATTGGGAGCAACCAGGGGTACTACAGAACTAACTATTTCGTCATTGGACAACGTAAACACATTAAAGGCAAAGGTATCCACTACACTATATGGGTATTTAACTAAAACGGACCTGCCGTTATTAAATGACTTGGATTTAGCTAAGTCAAGCTTTAATAAGCGTGGCAATATCGACATCCTTTTAGGGGTGGATATATTTTTTAAACCGCTTTTGCCCGAAAAGCTAAAATTATCAAATGGCCTGACAGCAATCAAAAGCATTTTTGGTTGGGTAATAGCCGGTGGAAGTGCCTTACAATACCGCTCTTGAAATGAGGAGCAGAGTGATAATTTAAAATTTATCATTCCCTCTCGCACTTGAGGTACAACATATCTAAAAATAAAATTCCTCTATAGCGAATTCCCGATGTGTTGGTTTGTTCGTTCTACGAAGGGAATGTAAAACAAAATGCGCTTGAACAAAATAATTAAGAGCATCAAGAGCGTATTTTTAAAATAAAATTTTAAACACTGCTTTGAACATTTTCTATTAAATGATATTGTGAGGAGTATAACAATTTATTAAATAAATAATTTTGAAAAAATATGACTTTTAATTGATAGGGCATACACAAAACATAAGCATAAACTTTTGCACATCCGTGTATCTTTCGGATCCTTTGAAGGTCGTACTTAGATCTTTTACAACTCGCTCCCCTTGGCTGGTTTCTCTTCCTGTTGATTGCTTACCGGTATAAATTTGAACGGTAATGGGAAATGAGTTAAACGAGCCGCAAACCCACCAAATTTTGATACCATATTTGGCAGGTTTTGATGGCATGTATTGTATGAACTATGTTCGTCTTATGGAATAACAAATAAATATTTACAAATATATAAAAATATCAGACAGTACATACCACGAAATGTGAATAGTTGCTCAACCACAACGATGCATTCAGATGGCGTGTAATTATTTCGCAAATTGGCGTTTAGCATTTCAAATATTTCGCTTATGGCAGCAGCTTTATCACTCTCTAAGCGAAACGCTCTCGTATTCTTGTTGCCAAATCTTATGAATCTCAGTATTTCGCGAAACCGATTGAATCCCATGCATGCTCGATAAAAGAGATTGGAGGTAGTTTCCCATAACACTGTCGCATGCTCTTATGCTTTTATTAATATTGCTAAGTAGGCCTTAAATTCTACTTTGTAGTTCGGCGTTTCTTCGATTATATGCTTCGTACGTTTCTTTGGCTTTCCTATTCATTCCTCTGATTACAATTTCACAATTATATCAGAGAAAATACAACTAAATGTTTCTTTTATCGACAACATATTCGTCGATCGTGATGGACCACTTCGATGGTTTCGCAAAATATTATGCCGCAATGTTTGACGTTGGATAGGTTTTCGTCGCCATATTGTTCCATGGCTAGCTTTAAAATAATCGGAAAAAACATTTTTCTGATTGTTTTGAGTCTCATCGATTTCACGATCGTCATCATTACTAGAATTATCGCCATCAGACACATTAATATTCAAATTGTCTGCGAATACATCATCTAACTTGGAATCATCATTATTGTCAAGATTTGCTTGCTGTGCTGTTGGAAGACACTCGTCCTCTCAATCCTCGTCACCAAAATCATGAACGTACTCATCGTTATCTTCACATTCGTCTAGCAAACTCCTGAGATATGATTGTTGATCCTCATACGATAAGTAGAAAATACAATAACAAAATAAGCGTCTTCCATTGGCGAAAGCAAACTACTTGCAAGTACTTGTATCTACTCACAACTACTCATATTCATACGATGGTGTAGAAAACAGAAGTATGTAGTTAAGCATAAAATTTGTGCTAGGTGGATTTTAGTTGCGAAAATTCCAATAGATGGCTTTTAGATCTTTTTCGCTATATTTTTCGAGAGTTTCTTATTACGTTCGAGTTTATTTATTTTTTGGTAATGTAAAATGTCAAAATTAATACAAACTTATTTTGTTGTTGATATTACATTTCTAAAAAAGATGGATTTAAATATCAATGTGGGTAAATATCAATGCTTTCCTTTCATTACATGTCCATTTTTTTGTCATATTTTCAATCTAATTTTAAATATCGCCATTACTATAATAAACAACTTTACAAAAGACAACAAAAACCAACTAAACAGAAGGCTGTGTTTTACTTGTGTCAATCAATTTCTCGTTCCATTTGGGTATCTATCCGCAAGTACTTCCAAGTAGAAAATTTTTACACGAAAACTCGACAATCATAATAGGGGTGAATGATACACATAGGGTACATATGTGTAATTCATCTAATTTTTTCCAAAATTTAACTGTACAAAGGATAATCAAACCCATATGGACATATGGTACTACAACGAACCCAAGCGAAAATACTGTGCAGTATTACCAACGCTCCGTGGTATAATCGAAATAGTAATGTATGTACACATTGACCTTGGAATTAAAACCATTAAAGAAACAATTAGACAAACCCAACGGATTGGACAGGGTTATACTAAAACAGAAATCACGAATCAACAAAATATAAGATTGCTACATGCGCATCTAGTAGGATTACAAAGTGCTGAAAAAATTACGTTTCCTAGGATTTTTTTCAAAAGAGATGTAGATACAGTCATATTTCAAATTAATTACAATAGCAACAAGGTAAAGAGACAAAGCTATATCAGGATTAGAGAATGCAATCCCGGTATTATATATAAGGCAATACCGGGATGCCGGATTTCGGAATTGACAATAAAACAGAGATTTTAGGATTGACCAAAAGACCGTGATCCTGGGATTTGACAATCAGACCGGGATCAATGGATTTGACAAAAATCCCGGATTCCGAGATTGTACTTCCTAATCAGGACTATCAGGATTATGACTTACCAATTCGTTTTTATTTTTTTTACTTTTCCCACTATAATGAAGTTATATTGGGTAAGTATCAGAGAACGGAACAAGCGAAATCGAGTCTAATCGAAAAACCATTTTTTTGTTATTGTTTGATTTTTCAAAAATTGAAACATTTTGTTTAATTTTGTTCGTTTCTGAATTTACTCGTTTTATTTTGTTTCTCGTACTGCTTGCTTGTAAATATTTTTCGAAAAATTTGCTTGCAAAATATCAAACAAACTCGATCTTACTTGTAAATATTGGCATATAAAATTAAATTTTTGATGTTTACTTTAAGGTTTTAAGGTAACATTTAGCGATTTTCATATTAGCAATTGAATAATGTAAACAAAAACCAAACGGCACATTGGTTAAAGCTATAGCGTTTAGTTCGTGAAGTGCCGTGCTTAAATTTCGAAAGTGATGAAAAAGGGATATTTTATGTAGTAAAGCAAAAAAAAAAATAAGAATTTTTGTTAGGCCGATTCTAACTTCTAAAATTTTATGTTTTGATATTTTTATTTTTAGTTTTTTACTACAAATCCATAAAGGAAGCAGATACGTTGTCATTCCAGATTCTGACTCAATAGCTTATAAGGAACCATTTTTAATAAATTAATGTGGGATTTGTTTCGTGTTTAAGACAGAAATGTAAACATTATCGTATGACACCCAATCTTCCTGATACCTTAACAAAATGCATTCTGCAGAGGATATATTTACTAACCCAATTACATCTCGAACTAACGGGCAGTTCCAGATGATTTTCAAAGTTATTAGAGAATAACCCCATTACCAAATTAAACTGAATTGTATAACGTACACCACTATCTTCAAAACTTACGAATTCCTAGGAGTGTGCTCTTTTCAGTTTTCACGCATTTGGTATACTACACGTAGAAGGTACCCGAAATTCTGTTTTTTTTTTAATTTGGCATGGTTGAAGGTTTTCAAGCTATAACAGGCCACAAAATTCATTAAGCAGGCTATTAAGTAGTTCACTGTAATTATTTTATGGGATGTTTCCTTTAATAATTTTGAGTAACCCGCCGTCTCCACTATGAAATTTTACTGAAATTTTATTTCATGGTTTTTATGATTGTATGTGTTTCTTTCAATGTATTAATAAATTTCTGTCGATGAAATTTCATCACTGGGCATTTTGCTTTCATGAAAAATTTCTGCTAAATTCACCAAAATAAAAGAAATGTAAACAAAAAATAAAACACAACAACAAATCGACATACAGATTTCATGAATTTTTTTTGAGAAATTTCAGCCTAAAAGTTTTCCGAAAGTTTGCATTTTTGTATAGTATACACACACATGCATTGATAAAATTGATTTCATGAAAGCAAATTTCAGTAAAATTTCATAGTGGAGACGGCGGGTTAACTATTAATCCATTTGCAATATCTATACTGAAGTACAGTGTGCCAAAGAAAAGTTGTTCGAGGTGATACCTAGATTCATATTTCACTTAAGTGACCTATCATTTTCAAGTGCTTAGTTTGTTTTTTTTTTTTGAGGAATGGGTTGGGTTTAGAAAAAAAAACTTTTAGGCTACATTTGGCATATATTTAAGTAAACAAAAAAAAAAATTTATGTAAAAAAAATACAAAATGGCGGCGCAAGAGTAGCTTTGGTAGAAGTGATTTTGACTCGAGTCGCTCCACTGCACGCAGTAGAAATATCTTAAATTTGTTCCTGGAAAAAAAAATAAAATATCATATTTTCATGAAATATATTAGTTTTAGCATCGAAGTACCTGAGGAAATTAAAAATTTCGAAAAAACAAAAAATAGAGACAAGTGTGAAGAAAAAATTTCATTTTCGACTATAATTTCCGTATAAATAGTTGTGTATCTTTTTTAATTTTTAATGAATCTAAAAAATCTCAGGTACTTCGATTTTAAATCTATTTAAGAAGCTACTGTTAAAATTTCAAGTCGATTGAACAAAAATTGATTGAGTTCTGCTGCGTGCAGATTTCCAAAACACGGTTTCGAGAAAAACGCATTTAAAGTTTTTGGTATCAATAACTTCTCGATGCTTGAAAACCTTATAAAAAGAAATTTTTTAGCTATAAACGAATTTGTATCATATTTTGAGGGTCTAAAGGATTTTTTAAAGGCAAAACAAAAAATCGATTTTTTGAAAATCTCACAGTGGTGTTCTCCCTTAATACTAGCTTTTAAACTATTTAACGTAAATCAAATGTCTTTAGTTTAAGTTCTAGGAGTTACTAACACCTTTATTTTGTTGATAACACACTGGCATATTGAAGACTCTTTCGAGATTAATTTTTTAATTTCGTTCGTTCTCCTACCCCATACAAAGAAATTCAAAATAGTGTCGATTATAATAATTGCTTGCTTGTTGTAATTATCATCAAACCAGTCTTTACTTTGGAGATCGAAATGACTTGCTTAGGTCGGTGCTTTTGGAATATCCTCAAGAAGAATAGTAAGGCCTTAGGCAGCCTGAATGTACAAATTAATTTGCAATTACACCACCACAGAATATATTCTCACCAAACTTTTGTTGGAACTATGTTGGTTTTTTAACACGTTTGTCTGATGCTGAATGATGAATCGTTTCTAACCAACAGCACGAAGTTCTCGCTATAAGTGAATGCAGCTGTTAAATAAGACTACTAGGTTATGTCTACTGTAACGAACTTTGACAATGTTGCATTTAATGATTTTATTTATTGCCAATTGTTAAATTTTTGGAAAAAACGAAAATTAGAAAAAACATTTTAAATGTAGTGGTTTTTCTTTGTTATAAAAAACCAAACGATTTAAGTAAAATATTCGTAAAGTTGAGAACAAGCTATCGAGAATTTTTCCAATTAGCTGCGGTATTCAACAAGAAGATGCCTGTCGCCAATACTCTTTAATGTGATCTCTGGTTTTAGAGGCTACGACGCAATTTACTTACGGCCGTACTTTATGTCTTAATATCTTGGAAATTCGACAAGCTGATGTTGTATAAAGTGTTGATCAGGACTGTTGTTATGTGTAGGTGTGAGAGTGAGACATTGACCATGTAAAAGCTTCGTATTATTACTATTATCAACCAAATTTAATTTATACATAATAATTAATTAATTATAAACGGGGTTGAGAGAAACTGATGACAAAGGTCATTAGTTTAATATGCATTTATGTCTCAATATGTATCGGAATGGTAAGATACTCTAAAATAAAGGTTACAACAATTTATTCAACTTGAACTACATGTGCGCAATCTATACATCAAAGTCGTTCAGTTTGTCTTCTTTGACTTGTACTGAAAATGAGGGTACTGAGGCGTTTTAATAGAACTCGATTTTCCATTTATGTACATGTAAAGCAGCATATTTAAAATGAGCAGTTTTTATTTCTGCCGTTCCCAGCAACGTATTTTGTATTATTTATCATTAGTTTAAATCAAAAATGTGCAGCAGTGGCCGGCGAGGTGTACTCGTTTTAGTTTGGCGAAATTTAACTTAAACAATTACCAAAGGCTCATCAAAGACTTCATTGGCCGACGAAGAATTTTGCTTTACGCAGATATGACTTATTAGGTTGATCGTTGTTTTTGCTTAGTATTTTATTACATCAAAGCATGGGTGAGACGCTTCAAATGGTGGTATGACTTTCTTTGTTTTGGTGATTTTCTCTCCAAATAACTCACATGCTTTACTTCTGCCTTTTGTTTTGGCCTCAATTTTAAAGTTCATCTTATAGTTTGTTGCTTATTTCTGAAGGATCCATTTTAAGGACTAAAGAATTTTCGAATGAAATTTTTTTGTTAATTGTAGGGGAGACATCCAAACCTAACTTAAATCCAGAAGATTGACAATATTTGAGTTTAAGTTATCTTAGTTCGGATAATTGTTAATTATAAATAAACTAATTAATTTCTAAATGCTAATTATAGCACTACAAAATCTTATACTATTTTTGTTCTAAAAAAATAAAAATGTAATACACGTTTTTTTGAAAGTAATATCGATTAAGTTGAGGTTTGAGAAGTTACAAAATTTATTATTTTCTTTGCTTCTTAAGGCATTGTCAAACGCAAAACCTCCGAACGGGTTTTTAAACCGACACTTCCAATTTTTGATAAATTTGTTATTTTTACAACGAAAAAATTAAAAAAAAAATTGAATTTTGAAAGCCGGATTATAACTTTTAAAAGTTTGTTAAAATTACATAATTTGCTTTAAAAAGAATACCACTTTAACATTATTGTCGGCCAAATTTCGATATGTGAAATTTTGTAATTTAATATTTTGATGGCATTTTCGAACTCGAACTTTTTTCAAAAACACGAAATGTTTTGCGTGTGGAAATGCGCTCAAAACTTGAGTAAAACCAATAAATTTCTGATCAAATATCGCTTATTTGGTTAATGTACAATGGCAATCTTTGAATTATCTCTATATAAATTTTACATCTAAGCCTCAATTATCTTAATCACCATACCATTCTTGAAAGGCAACATTTTTATTAACATTTTGATAACATTCATACATAAGTATACTACATATCTATAAAATATTCAGTGATTTCAATAAATCCAAACTATCAAAAATTCAAAACGAAACAAATTCCGCTCAATTTCGAAATTTCAAGAAAAATCAAAGATTGCTTGCAAGTAAACCAAAAAAATTTTCCGAGTTGGGCAACTAGATTTACTTGAAATTTTATATTTTGATTTTGCTTGTTGAAACAAAACGAAACGAGCAAAATTACTCGAAAAATATTTTTCTTGTTTTTGTTTTGATTTTGCTTGTGCTTGCAATAATAAATTTTTGTTTGTTTCTGATCGAAATGTTACGCTTGTTTCCGTTCTCTAGTAAGTATGTATTGTAATCGCGAAAAAAATTTTGTTCCCGATTTTCACATTTCTCGACGAATTAGATTACCAGGTCCAGGACCCCGAAAAACCGATCAGAAAAATGTCGTGTTCGTCCTTCCGTCCGTTCGTCCTTCCGCCCTTCCAGTCGCACATTTTTATTATTTTTGTTTTGCCTCCCATTCTCAAAAATATTGATAATTTTGGTCGAAATTTTGTACAAAGATAGATTTTAGTAATAAGCAGTTTGTATTAACTTTTAGGTCCATTCAAGTATAGAATAGAGGGGGTTGTAGTGGAAGAGAAAACTGCCAAACAGATTTTCTCAGAAACGGGACAAACGATTTTTTTGTTATGTTGATGATAAATTTGACAATTCATCATCTACTTATTCACAAAATTTGAAGTCGATTGAAGCATTGCGTGGGGGTCATTTTAACAAAAAGGAGTAATATAAATTTGTTTATCTGTTTACCGAGGTAATGTCGAACTTTCCGAAGAAATATTATGCTGCAGTTAATACACCTGGCAAATTCCAATAATTGTCCCCTAGGTACTTTAAGATAAAATAAATAGATTACCGTGTAGTATGGAATTTAAATTTATAAATTTACCTAAAATACCTTACTGGTGGCAAATAATATCGTCAATATTTAAAAATAATTATATCTAGTGAGCTTTTAAATATAGCAAGATATTCACGTTTCTATGACATTAATATTTCTGACATTGACATTTCTGGGACGTTTTATTGACATTTTAATGATTGAAATTTCAACGACATGTTGATCGATACAATATTTGTGAATTGCTTTCATAAAATCGCCTTTAAAGGTTTTATTTCTGAGTAATAAATTCTCTTGGTATTCAAAGTCGTAAACAACTCTTAATGGCAAATTACTATGGGAGGCTTTAAAATAATTTCACGCCATTAGGATGGAGCAGGTTTAGGAGAGCTTGGAGATATATAAAATGAAATGCTATATGACAAGGTCGGATTTGGTAACAAATGGTAATTAACCGTAATTCTGATTTTATTCTTTGTGTTTTGTTATTTTGTATTTTCGAATGGTCCAAAGCCCCGCCCAGTCTAAAGCACTGAGTAAAGAATTATATCGACCAATTCTCAAGTGCTCACTTAATATTGTGATGTAAACAATCGGCACAAATTTTCAGAAAATAAATCTTTGAACATTGTGGATGCTCTCTGAATGTAGTAAATTAAATTCTTGAGGATTTTCAACGGTATACTAGAGATGTAAATATAACTGGATCTAATTGGGTAAGGTCGAAGATGAAAAATGGCGAATGCGACTTTGCTGTACAATCCGTGTCAGTTCTAAATACACCAATACCTCGCTTTACGACATGATTAGTTTCCAAAAAATTGGGCATACACTGAAATTTCTTTTCTTTTTATTGTGAAATTTCGTAAATCGAGGGATTGGTGTACATGTCACCAATCCCTCGATTTGCGAAATTTCCCAATAGAAACTAATCATCTCGTAAAGCAGGGAGTTGGTGTAATCTAACATTATTTGTGAGTCTGTGATAAATTTAAGAAAAGCCATGACATATTTCAAGGACCTTGCCTGCCAAAAATAACGGAACATATTTGTTTGGTGATCTTTAACGGATGCTTTATGGGAAAAGTGTCGTCCGAGAAGTCGGATAGGCCCATTTTTTTTATTTACTCAGACAACAAAACAACGCGGTGCCAATTGGCATTTATCCGAAAAGATACTTTATTTCCATACAATGATATGAAATTAGCGCATGGCGCATCTTATACAAATTTGCAAACATTCGAAAGGATCGAATTAAATTTCCTTACACCATTTGGTGTAAAAAGATTCCGACAGAATCGTTATTTATTAAGGGGATGTTTTTAAAAGGTTCTTTTCACGATTCGTTTGGCCCCTGAAGATGAAATTTCTGTAACAAAAATGAAAAGTCCCAAAGTCAGTTAATTTTTCGAGCCATTTTATATGCCGTATTAAAGAATTAATGTGGAATAAACTTTTAATAAATTTGTTTTGTTATTTATGGAACAATTGTTGAAATTTTGTTGTATAAATAAATTAGTTCTATTCATTGTTTGAACATAATTGACAAGGAGAAAACATAATAGAACGCATTTTTTGTTGCCACGAACCATTTGAAACTGTTAAATGTTTGTCGACTTGACTTTTTACAAAAACGCTTCGTTTCTAAATGGTGCGTGAGTGCATGCATTTAAACATACCATATAAATGTAACGCATAAGTTACCTAAAGTATGACCAAGTATCCAAAATATTACATCCTTTTGTGTATGTATATGATTTATATTTATTGGATTAACATAAACGTTCCGACACACACGATAAAAGCATATCTTACGTATTCGTCCATGTGTAATTTAATAAGCTTTAATAGTTTATTTCCGTTCCCTTTTGAGCCTCTTTTCCATATTGTAACGGCACAGTACGTATAATATATCCAAACAATGCATATATTCGATTCAAATAACATACATACGTCCATTACGAATTCCAATCATTCCCCAGATATAAACTATAATTTCTTCCTCTTCATCTTATTGTTTTTATTATTACTTTATACATTTTTTGCTTTTTCGTCTTATTTATTTATATTATTTTATTGGTACATTCGTAAGAATATCATAAATTCAAATCAATTTTTCCTTTTGTTGGCAATAATAGTAATAAAGAGATCAATGAACTACACTGTCTTACACACAAAATCATGTAACCCTCTATCGAAATCGTTGAAAGATGAATCTTTCATCTCAATGATCTGTCTTACCTACCCTACCTACATATGTACTATAAACTCTTTTGCGCACAGTAGTAGGTAATGATACAAATGCAAAGTTAAATTAAAAACATTTTCATAATTTCAGTTTACAATCTTTGCACGTATACGAAATACTTTAGTCTAAACTTTCATACGCTTTAGTTTTTGTTGTATACACACCGGGAAATTTATCTGATTTTTATGTATCTTTTGGTTATCTTCGAGTCGAATTGCTTTTTTGTTTGTTTGAATTTTCCATTCGAATATCTATCTAAAATATTTGTACATCGATGGGTTCCACACAAATAACATAATATACATACCATACAACATACATACAAACAAACACACAAAATTTTCATGAGCTTGAAAAATCGAAAAACAATGAAGAGATTTTCTTCTCGAAGGCAAACATAAATTGTTCGTCTTCATTTTACTACTCTCTGTGTAAATGTATTTCAAAGTCTCTTGTTTTTATTCATCGAAGCTGTTATCAATTTTAATATATATTTAAGAAAAGTGTATGTTAAGCAGCTACAAATTTTTCCGATTTTTCCCTGAAAAACTGTTGTTGTTGGTGTTCTGTGTCTATATGCAAAATTAACGTAAATAAAATCGAATTACATTTTTGTGAGAGAATGAAGTTTGTTTGGAATTTTTTTCACTCGAGTATGTCGTTTATGTAAATATTTGATTTTTAAGATACGATAAAGAATTTTCTGTTTTGGTTTATTTACGAGAATGTTGGAAGCTCTTAGCCTTAACCCATGTTTGGGGATTCATGATTTGTTGCGTCAAAAATAAATATTTTGTTCGAGATTAAATTTTTAATTATATTTATGATAATCTGTTGTTTCAAGTGTTAAGGTGTACATTTTCTCTTGGGATTGGGGAATTAAAATATTTGAAAACATCGGTTGCTGCGATAATTGATATTTTATTCTATCCAGAAAAAATAAAAAATTCAATATCGAAGATTATAGTTAAGTGTTTGATTGTCATAGTTGAAGTAAAATTGCCAGTGGTCGTGCAGTGGCTATGTTCTGTGGTTAGAGGATTCATTAAGCTTTTCAAATCTGTATTTCTTGTTCTATAAAAAAGAGTTGGGCTAAAATGGCAAATTTTAAAACATGCACATATTCTTAATCTATATGCTAGGGAAGTTTTCACTACTTATTATTTTACTAAGTGACGTCATTTGTAGATAGTAAATTTTTACTGAAACTTTGTAAATTTTACTAACTATTTAATAAGCGTATAAGTATTAGTTCATAATTTAAAAACAGGTAAACATTTAGGCGTTTTACATAAAATTAAAAATAGGTAAATGGTACATTATAAAAATATTTAAGAGATTCCAATGATTACTAAAAAACTTATAATATACATACTATTATATATAAACTTATAACTTGTATCAATGGGTGAAATGAATAAAAAGAAGTAAGTACTGATAAAAGTAACATTTCCCATAAAAGCACTGCTTTTAAATAAAAGCTTTCTCTTATTTCAAAATGAATAATAACTACCTTGTGCTTACAAGTATTTACAGGAAAAAATTTAAGTAATAGCTTTAAGACTTTACTTATTGTTAAGGCAGTACTTCTGATAATTTAATTCTATTTTTTTATTTATTTATTTTTTTTCTTGTATGCTAAAGCTGGAAACACACCGAATTAATCAAAACGTTTTTTCTTGTCTTAAAGCGCCTTGAGGTCAAAATATATACGATTGTATAGCGCAATGCACAATGAATCACGCAAAACAATTTTACGTCAAACATTTTGTTTCATAAAACATAAGACGGCAAATATTCTATGGTGTCTTATTGGTCCATGCACACATAATAAAGCAAAATTGTCTTACGTCAAATTTGACTAACGAAACATGATTGAAGGCGACCATAGCGTATAAAGAAATATGTTAATTCACAGTGAAACAAAGCAAAGCAAAACAAGACAAAACTGCTTGAGTCAAGAAAAAACAATGTTTGACGTCGTTTCGTGGTCGCTGTTTTACAAAGCAAGAAATAAGTAATTATCAAAATAAATAGGAATTTAATATTTTTAGCAAAACTAATATTTTTAATTAAAAATGTTTAATTTATTTAATATTTTTTTGGTTGTATTTTATTGATGGGAAACATTTTTCTATTTTGCTGGTAACATTTTGTACTCATTTTATCAAACTAATTCATACCAACCTATAAAGCAACATTTGACTAAAAACAGTTTAATTGTATGTGGGATATGTTTAGAGTTTTAGACAAATCGTCTTGCCTATTCAAAGCAAACACGTTTTAACTAATTTGGTGTGTCGCCAGCCTTACTCCTCTGGGTAATTTATAAGCTATGCACACGACTATGGTTAATGGCCTACTACAAAATCATAGTGGTCTTCGCTTACAAAAAGCCTAGATTAGTTTAGTATTCACCAGAAGTTTCAAATTCCTTTACTACATTCAGTATCTGATATTTTTCAATATCTCAATATCAATGACCTATCCCCTACTTAGAATTCTAAAAAATTGCACAAATCCGTGAAACATAATTTTTTTTATTTTTGTTTTCGCTGGCGCTACATCCCATAGAGGGATTTGGCCGCTTCATATTGAAGTTTCGTAATCATTTGTACAATTGATAATGATTGATTAATTCATTGATCCATACATTAACCAGCCGTGATGTTTTCATCACCCGCCGGGAACCGAACCCGGGACCTCCGGAGCTTAAAGCAAGAATGCTAACCACTGTGCCACCGGGGCGGCATGTGAAACATTATGGCCTATCACAAAATCATAGTGGTCTTATAGGTGCTATAATAGGGCAGGCTTCATGAACACAAAATCATAGTGCCCTATTATAGCCATATTATATGTAGTGAGCTTTTAAATATAGCAAGATATTCCGGTTTATATGACATTAATATTTCTGACATTGACATTCCTGTGACGTTTTATTGACATTTTAATGATTGAAATTTCAACGACATGTTGATCGATACATTATTTATGAATTGTTTTAATAAAATCGCCTTTAAAGGTATCATTTCTGAATAATAAATTCTCTTGGTATTCAAATTCGTATATAAATCCTAATAGCAAATTACACCACCTTGAAGTTATCCCAGACTTTCATCCCAGGAAAATTTAAAATTACCTCCGACGACACAAGCGTAAAAACCCATCCCAGCCTTTTAACTAGAGCGAAGAAATCATCCCAGCATTTTTATTTATTATAAGATTTTTTCTTGTATACATAAAAATGAATAAAATAAAAAAAAAATTAAAAAATCTCTTCTGATCAGGATTATGGTAGGCCTGCAAATTGTTTAAAGAAATAAGGAAATAATTTTTAACTAAGGGAAGGAAACACATTTATTGATATAGCTAAAATTCTAACAAGCGGATCGCTTCAACACATCAAATTTCCAGGCCTACCATAATCCTGATCAGAAGAATTTTTTTATTTTTTTTATTCAATTTTAACAAAAGGAAACACTTAAAGCAAGCATGGTTACAACTGTGCCACCGTCCCGGTGGCACAGTTGTTAGCATGCTTGCTTTAAGCTCCGGAAGTCCCGCGTTCGATTCCCGGCGGGTGATGAAAAAATCACGGCTGGTTAATGTAAGGATCAATGAACTAATCACTCATTATCCGTTGTAAAAATGATTGCGAAACTTCACTGTGAAGCGGCCAAGTCCCTCTATGGGATGTAGCGCCACTCGCCAGCGAAAAAAAAAAAAAAACTAAATGAAGAGGTAGTTAATAGGATCCTTAACTAAACCGCCACAACAGATTTCCAGACCTACTATAATACTGATCAGAACAGTTTTTTTAATTTTTAATTTATTTTATTCATTTTTAAGTATACAAGAAAAAATCTTATAATAAATAAAAATCCTGGGATGGATTTCTTCGCTCTAGTTAAAAGTCTGGGTTGGATTTTAAAGTTCGTACACTTCAATAGTGTAGAAAAAAAGGCTGGGATGGGTTTTTACGCTTGTGTTGTCGGAGGTAATTTTAAATTTTCCTGGGATGAAAGTCTGGGATAACTTCAAGGTGGTGCAAATTACTATGGGAGCCTTTAAAATAATAGCATGCCACTAGAGTGGCGCTGGCTTAGGAGAGCTGGGAGATATGATATATAAAATGAAATGCTACATATATTACAATGAGGTGGGATTTGGTAACAAATGGTAGTTAACAATAATTCTGATTTTGTATTTTCGAATGGTCCCATCCAGATCCAGACTAAAGCATTAAGTAAAGAATTACATCGGCCAATTTCACGTTGCTCAGATAATATTGTGATCTGAACAAACGGTACAAATTTTCAGAAAATAAATTTTTGAACATAGTGGATACTCTCTGAATGAAGTAAATCAAATTTTTAAGGACTTTCAACTAGATATGTATAACTGGCTTTAATTGTTAAAGGATGAAAAATGGCAAATACTATGAAAATGTTTGTAAAATATAAATGGTAGAGATTCGTGATCAGCGACACCTAAAACCCTCGAATAGAAAATTTCAGAATTCTTGTCAGTTTTTCGGCAATCGACCCCACTTTACGTCGCACAGTGTTAGATTTTGCTGAAAAAGTTGCCTAAAGTACTGATTTTGTAATTTTTTTGTTTGTTTCAAAATAAATTTTTTTTGTGATTATAAGTTAGTATAATACTACTTAAAAAAAAATTAAAAATTATTATATAAATCATATATCTACAATATTTCTTCTTTTAATTAGATTTTCAAACCCTTTAGAAAGTGTGTTCCACCAGAGCCTTCTAGAATATAGAGCCATAATCATTATGACGTATTTTTTAGAAGCTTTTATAGTGGTATACATTTTCACTGATTTCCATAGGAATCCATAGTAAAAATGGTGTGTTTTAGCTTCAAGTTTTTCATTGAAAAAAGCAAAAATGTTACAAAAATTTTATACAAAAGTGTTATACATACCTTTAGAAGCAATATACATGCAGGGTTTATTGGTATTAAGTAAATATTAATTGCAGAAATATTAAAATTAAATTATTTCTAAAATATATTTTTCGAACTTTCATTTTGAAAAATACATCAAAGTTGGCTCTGACGAATTAAAATAATACTTGCTACATTTATCTTTAGTTTTACTAGTGTACGTTAGATCTCTCAGATTTATACAGAAAAATGCGAAAAAAAATTGTTAAATCACATAATTATGACACGTTCTTAATATTTTGAGAATTTGTTTTGCTTTTCCTACAATTTTTGAACTTAAAATTTCCCCAGGTGGCAATTTTTGGTACAATTTTTAAAAAATGTGTACTGCCATCACTGCCATCTATATGTATATTGACTTAATGCACACAATTTGTAGTAAGCTTTTCATTTTAATTTGACCAGAATGTTGTTATGAACTTTTTTTATATTTTGGTTTAAATAAATCAATTATTACAAGAAAATGAAAACGATTTACTTAAACGACATTTATATATGTTACATTTATATATATTTTTCATTGACAAATTTGTCTTAAGAAAAAAAGTGATTTCCCATATGTTTTATGTGTTTTACTATGGAAATTTTGATTTTTTCGTCGTTTCTAATTCCCTTAAAAAAGCTTCGTTTTTTAGATTATGGCTTGTATAATCAAGGTTGCTTTGGTTCCACCCCTGGTTTTTAATTTTTGTTTTTGTTTCTCTTAAACCGTGTTCTATCTTCTATATATCCTCAAAATTTCAAAAATGTATTGCCACTAATAGCAAAGCTTCATAATTTTGACCACTTTTTCAACAAAATTTGACTCTGTGCGTCGCACAGTGCGGCGAAATCAAAAAAAGCTGGCCAAAAGTCCAAAAAAAAAGTTCCTAGATAGGGTTTTTGTCCATTGGGTTGGCTAAAGTACATGTCTAACGTTCAGGAATTACTCAGAGAAGATTACATTTCCTTCTACCTGTTCTGGAATATTCGTCACAATACTACCTTTGTTCGAGTATGGTAAACAACGCGCTGTTAAAAGTAATACAGAACATCGAAAGCACAACCAATTCTTATCGGACAAAATGGAATAAACTTCTGAAAGTATGTAAAATATGAAAATAAATTGTAATGTACTAATTTTGAAAGTATCAAATATCAAAAAAGCAGTAATTGTAGTCGATTTTTATCTCTTGTCAATCTTTAATATACGATATGTTATTATCAAAAAGTTGTGTTGTTCTGTCGTGTTCGATTGTAAAACTTATCAGAGGTTGTAGGTGAAAGTATTATCTTCCACATACAAAAAAAATTGGCTGCTTTAAGCTGCTTTTTTCGCATTTTATTGTAATTTTGGAAAAATATCATAGTTTGGGGCAAAAGTATAAGAGAGATTTTTTTGTCAATTTTTGATTAAATTTTTCTTGTATTCAAAATGAGTTTTATTTTAGAACATATTGGCCATTATCATCTTTGACTTTTTGCCCTTTTTCGGGAAGTTTCATAATTTTATCGGTGTAGAACTTCTGGAGTTTATCGGCGAAAAACTTGGTCAAGTGATTTTCAAAGTCCTTTTTGAGGCTAACTTTAGACCATCAAGGGAGGTTTGCAGATATCGAAACAAATGGTAGTCAGAGGTTATAAGGTCCAGGCTGTACGCTAGATGTGTCAAAACTTCCCAGCCGAGCTCTCTCAATTGTTGCCGAGTCATCAAAAATGGGTGTGGTCTGGCGTTGTCATGATCCAAGACAACAAGCTTTCTATTGATCAAATTCTGGCCGTTTTTTTTATTTGCTTGCTGCAGCCTAGTTAATTGTTGATAGTAGAGATTAAAATCAATAGTTTGACCAGATTCTAGAACTTCATAATGTACTATTCCCTTCTAATCCCACTATACACACAGCATAACTTTATGGGGCGTCAATTCTGGCTTTGAAGTCGTTTGTGATGGTTCACCTTTCTTTGACCATGATCTTTTTCAAACGACATCTCGTGTTGTACCCATTTTTCATCGCCAGTAATGATTTGCTTCAAAAATGGGTTGATTTCGTTGCGTTTTAGTAGCAACTCGCTGATGGAAATTTGGTCAACTAAATTTTTCATCGAAAATTCTTGATAGAGCTTGTGAGAAAGCATTTTTGACATCAAAATTTCCAGAAATTTTCCAATTTCAAATGCGTATCTCCTTTCGTAAGTGGTATATTGTTTAAAAAATGAAATGTAAATAAATTTAGATTGAATAATTTTTCCCCTTTTCTTTAATATCTGCTATATGTGTACTTTAATTATAATAAAGACATTTGTTTGTGCAAATGTTGTTGTAACTTTGTCCAAGAAATACGGTTATTATTGCGCTTTGCGCATAATTCGTTTTTATTATTTAATTTTGCAACTCTGACTTTAGATTCGTAATCCACGACCCAAAAAATCTCTGGCTGCATATTTTTACATACTTTACTTGAGTTTTTCACTTTTGGCCAACTTTTTTGGAATCCGCCGCACTGTGCGTCGGTCTGTCTGTAAAATTCTCCTTTATGTTCGAAATAATTTTGTTGGGTGATGATACGTAATATTTCTACTACTTCTTTTACTGTGTTGGGTTCAATGTTGTTTTTGATTAGCAAATCAGTTGTTATGGATATTGTTTCGGCGATTGGTATGTTTGTGCCATTTGGAACTTTTATTTGTATTAATTTTAAATTCTATATTATTTTTAACAGACATGTTGTTTTCCAAGTGTTCATTCAACCATTTATTCAGAAATTTCGCTTGTGTGATGGAGCGATAGTAAAATGTATTAAACGTCTTATAGGTGCATTCTGTTTGTCAATTTTCGGTAATCCGTTTATTGCAGGTGTTTTCGGCTTAATCATTTTATTGTAGTAAATTTGCCGTTTATTTTGTAAATTTATCGATGTGGTTATAGTTATATCCTTGAGGTATATTTTAGTGGGAACACCTGCTAGTTTTCGGATGTTGTTGACGGTGGTATAGTTGTCTATTTTTTTGATTGCAATCTGATTTGTATACTGCCACTGCGTTGTTTTTCTTGTCAGATTCAATGATTATAGCAGCCCGTATTGACGATTGGAAAAGTAGAGCAAGCGCGTATCGAGGAAAAAAGATAAAATGACACTTATCACAAATGCGACGAACCAAAATTTAGCAATCAGGTATTTAATTAAAAATTGTTTTTATGATTCAAAATTGGATTTATTTACAATTATTAGCAATCTGTGCCCCTATTCTGGTAATTCCCGGGGAATAGGAAATATTTTGTTTTTATAGCAATTATTCCCCAGATACATTTTTCCAACTTTTTATTCCCCATTTCCAAAAGTGCATTCTGGCAATTGGGGAATAAATATACAGGGGAAATGAATTTAGTTGTACGTGTTCTCCATGGAATCACATAAAAATAAGTACACGGAAAAAAATAATTTCTAATATGAAGAAAAAACGGATTAGTTCAAGAAAATTTGTACATCATTTTTCAGCTAAACGAAATTTTTCTCACCACAAACTTTACGTTTCTCAATTTGAAATTCTGCTAAAATATTAAAATAATCTTTATTTGTTTGATATGAGAAAATTAATTTCTTGATACAAGAAAACGTGATTACATCGAAAATATGGTTTTTCTTCATGGTTAATTCTTATTTCTTTAGTTTAACAAAATCGGGTTGATTGTAGAAACCGATTTTTTTGATTGAAAACTAGAAATTTTTATGGTGATAAATCTCGTTTCTTTATTTAAGTAGCATTTTCTGTAAATAAACAGATATTTTCTTGCTGGAAAACTCATATTTTCTTGAGTAGAGTGAACATTTACCATTCTATTGTTTGCGTTTTCTTGTATGCATCGGTTTTCTGCTTCCAAGGAACTTGAATATTCTTCACTAGAGAAACGCTTTTCTTGTGACCAAGCAATATTTCTTCAGGTGTGGTTACGCAATATTTCTTGGTTTCAGAAATACTTCTTCAATTTGTGAAATGGTTGGTTATAAAATAATACAATTATATGACAATTTATTTTTGTGTTTTTTTATTTCACCATCAGATACAGAAAATATTTAAATACAAATTTGATAATTCCGATTGTTATTTAACTAATATTATGATCGTTGTAATTTAGTATTAAGTTTAGACTTTCAATTTCTGTTGTTTTAGCTAAGAATCTAATTATCAATCATTATTACAAAAAGTATCAATATATGAAAAAATTAGTAGATTTTAAATAGATAATAAATTTAGTTTAAATATTTTAATTCCATTTGGAAGTGGAAAACAAATGATTTAAATGTATGTTGTCTTTACATATAATAAATTCATATATGCCTTTCTTCTGTGCCAACATAATTACTTCACTATTCAAAAACTTTGTACTAATAAGAAAAAATTGTTAGTAGTGTTTAGTATGTCAATAATTTTTAGCAGTTTCTTTTTTCTGTAAAATAAAGGAAATATGATTAAGTATTTATTTATATTGTATTTAATAACAGAAATACTTACATATGTTTTCAACATCTGAGACCTTTGAATATCGCGCAAGGCGAAAGAAAATATTAAAAACATTTTGAAATGTTTCTAGTTCCAGAAATCCTTTTTCTTTTGACACTTTATACCACTTTAAAGTGGAAACACCACCGTTTAAAAAATCTAAGTTTGTTCACTTTTAACAAAAGAAAATTTTCACAAAATCCTACTTTCAAAATCAAAAAACTTTTTTTCGTTTCTCACTGTTGAAGGTTCGCGATAGAATGTTTTTTTTTTCGGTACGAACATCCATTATATAATGGTATTTATATACGTACAATTATAACAATTTAACGATAATTTTCTCGTCTCAAGAAAGGCTTACTTAGTTGAAATACTTTATTCTATTGATATGAGAAACAAACTTTTCATGTTATGAAATAATTTCTTGAATTAAAAATATTTTCTCAGATTAAGAAATTTTTGTTCAAATGAAAAATGCGATTTTTAAATAAGATCGTTTAAGAGAAGAAAATGTTTTCTTGTCCTGGGAGACGTAAAATAATAGTTTTCTTGTTAAGAGAATTTATTAAGGAATAGTTTCTTCAATTGAAGAATTTTTTCTTAGTTCAAGAATAACATAATAATCTAAATTATTCGGAATACTGTACTATATTTCCAAATTATTCCATATTCTGAACCATACTATTATACTGGCCAATCAAATTTCGAGACATCCAACTTAGGTGTGTATTGTAACCTAATTATTTCAGCTATAAAAAGGAACAAAGTTAGCAGAATGTGTACAAAATGCCCTAATCTCTCATTGTATACTCTCCACCATGCACGACATTCATTTAATTATTTCAATATATTAAATTTTTTAAATGGATGATTTCAAGCAAATTGGATTATATTTTGAGAAAAGGTTCTATTTCTAGATTTAAGAAAAATTCAATCTTATCATTAACATTTCAATAATTTCTTGAAACAATAAATTGCTTTTGTGTTGATCAAGAAAATTTTTTATTTTTAAAATAAGTAAATCCAAGAAAATTGGACAATATAGTTTGAGAAAAGAGTCAATTTCTAGTTGCAAGAAAAATAGGAAATAAAACTTTCATATTTTTCTCCATTCGTTGTTTTTTTTTCTTCAATCAAAAATGTTGAGCAGGTATAGATGCAAGAAACTAAATCTCAGATTACAATTAAGCAACAAATGTTAACTTAAGAATGTTTTTATCATTTCAAGAAACACAAATCTTACATGAAGAAAAACTTGTCAGATATAAGAAAATTAGCTTTTAAATGGAGAAAAAGTACATTTCCTTCAATTAAAAATCCGTTTTCTTCGTTGTAACAACTCTAGTTTTTTCCGTGTAAAGATCCGCGAAGGACAATTACGAACAATATTAATATGATTAATTATTAATATCAACTAGCGATAAACAAACATTTTCGTTAAAAAATGTATTCCCCATCAATTCTTTCATGAAATATGTGTGGAAGAAAAAACTTCAAAACTGATGTAATTGGGAATACTTTTTTCCCAATAAATTTTTGTCCCAAACTCCAGAATACACTTTGGGGAAAAGGGAATAATACTGCAACAAAATTTAAAATTGTTATTCCTCGGGAATTACCAGAATAGGGCCACTGGTAAGTAAAAACTATATTTACATACAGTTCAAAATTGGAATTGTTTACAATAATTTCGAACGTCAAATTATCAGTTCGCTCAGTTTAAAAATCTTCCACTAGGTGGAATCCGTGATGCTCCAATTGTCAATAGGGAAAATTTGGCCCCTCGATTTTAGAGAGCTTAAATTACAATAGTTTGCATATAATTAATACTGATGTCGATTTGCGCTCTTAATAGGAACATCGAAAATGCCTGATATTTCTGAAGCTAAAAGCTTCTATAAAACTACGAAAGTGGACTTTAAACAAAAAATTCCTTTAACATAACGTGCACGAAGGGTTAATCTTAATAAAATTAGAAGAACTATAGAAAGTTTTCAAATTTTGAATGAAAATAAAATGCGCGTATAATGCAAGTATCACAGCCTTACCGTTTTTTAAGACAGTAACTGCAAGGGATGTGGTCCTTATCCAGTCAAATCTAAGTTACTTTTTTGACTGTTGTAATCCGTGTGTTTTCTCCGCAAAACATTATGGCTTCTGGTTTCATTTCTCGTTGCGAACAATTTCCTCATATTCTGGCACCTAGACAAGAATAACCATGTTTCTGTTCAACTTAATATGTGTTTTATCTAGTTGATGATTGTATTACCTACTTCAATACTCAGACCCGTAGAGCAACTTCCTTCGAATTCAATGCAGTCTCAGAAAAATCTCACAAATTCAATTTTGTCTTCTTCTTTTTTGGTACATACGAATGATCATGATAGCCTTACTATGAGCACAGATAAGAATATCAGATGGTTCAAGCCGAACAAATTTTTGGCAATTTATTCTGGAACCCAAAACCTGAAACTCAAACCAATTTAAATTATTTTTACTGAGGTTCCATCTAACCTTCAATAGAAGAAAGATAGTTAGTAGGGACACATTTTAATAAGCTCTTCATTTTTTAGGTTATTTTGCCTATTTGTGTTGTACAATATTACAGTTACAATTTTTGCATTAATAATTTAACTTTAGAAATTAATATAACAAATAAAAATGTTCAATAATAGCTTTGAGTACTCAAAGATAATAGTAAATATTTGTTCAAAAATATTTATATTTATTTACGATAGATGGTGTTACTTGAATCATTTTTGTATTATTTTGAGTCCAAGATAGAATATTACAGACACATTTATTATTGGGTTCCAGTTCAAAAAACCGCAAAATCATTCGGGCTTGGTTCATCTGATATTCTTATCTGTACTATGAGTATATGATAGCCGTATCCGTAAATTACCTTACTTTTACAGACGCCAACAAATGAAAAACTGGATACCCCCAAACCATTATTTTCTAACTGACGTGAAGTTTCTGACAAAAAATAAGAACAAAAAATATGCATTTATTAGAAATATGTGCTCAAAACAAAATTCTTCTTGAAATGACTGAGTGATTTCTTTCTGTGAAGTTTCTAACAAAAAATTAAAACCTAATTATTTCATCTTTTAGACTCCAATTAAGGCGTAAATGAATTACTACTTTCATGTAAAGCTTCTATGTATAATAAGTTTTTTTGCTCAACGGAGGGTTTGGAATCTTGTTCGCTGTTTTCCACTTAAAATATTCAGTATTTTCTATTGATGGCCCATTAACAAGCACTCCCAGAGATTCGCGTAAGGCTCGGTTTTATAAATAGGTCGAATATGTCAATATAATATGAGGCCCATTATTCAGAAAAACGGTTTTAAAAACAGAGATGATTGGGCCAACCAGATGAATAGGTGTGTGAATTAGACAATAGTGGGTGACATTCGAATCAAAAGTTAGGCAATTGAACAAGTTGAACAAAAGTTGTGGTAATTGAACCTAACTCTTAATGAATAGTGTGTAACCGTGAGATCATAAATTTAATGAGATTTCCTGATCTTGCTCAGAAAACTAAATACATATAAAATTAATTTGCGTGCTAATCCGTAATAGAGTAAGATCCCAGTCACCCCAGACCTATGTGCTACGTCTTAGTATCAAGCCTAAGAACTGTCCTGTAAGACATATTAAAAAATAAGCTTTGTTACTTTAACGTAGTTAGACAACATTTTTTCACCTCTCAGTTGTCTATACCAGCCAAAGCCCCTTTGGTTCAAGCTAACTAATACCCAGACGCTCTAACCTACTATACATAGAAAAAATCTTAGTTCTGATACTACGACGTAGATCTGGGGTGACTGGGCTCTTGGTCTATAAGGAAGAATCCAACGAACTCTAAGAGGTGGGCAACCCTTTGGCAAGCACAGATGCTTTAGTCAGTGTTGAGAGACCCCGGCATAGAACGTATTTTTCTAGCTTCTGGTTTTTATATCTTTAAAACTTCTTAGTTTTCCTACCGACGAAGGATTCGATATACGGTTTATGGTACTTTTCCACTAAGATTGTGAGACATTTCCTCATTTGTAAAAAAAACAATCACGGCGATTTGGGAAAGATTTGGCCTCATATGAAAAATATATTTTATCTGATGTTCTTATTTTATTAAAATCTGTATCTATGGAAAAATCAACCGCAACTTTGAACCCAAACATCCTCTCTGAATCATAGCAGTATAGTGCCATTTCAATTACATTTGAGAAATAAAAAGCAGCAACACCTATAATGAAAAGTGCTATTCACAAGATTTCAAATCCTCCGTTTGAAAAAGAATTCTTCTTGATAATGTACCTTTTATTTAGTCAACAAGAAAAATACTCAAAAGCTTTAGTAGAATTTATTAATATATTTGGGAGGGAAGGCCAAACTACATTACATGGATATAATCAAAATACGAATAAATTATCCAGTATTCCTATTTTACCACGTTTACCCTACCACCTTCAACCAAAATACACCCTTATCCTAGGATTCAATTAGCAATGATTGCCTACAATTCTAATTTGTTTACAAAATAGTCAATAAAACACACAACTAGAAATAACATTCAAATTATACAAAACAAATAAATAACAACAGTAATTTGTAGTTATAACCTAATTGCAGTAATTTTCATTTAAACTCTTCAAATAACGCCACAGAACGTATACGACTCGACGCCAATACTCTCAATTCTCAAACCAACAACAATTGAAGCAACTGTAATGTAATATAATTCTGTTATTGTAGATAGAAAATATTCACACAAGAAAACAAACAAATGACAATAGAAAGTTATTAGAAAATTTTCATTTAGTTATTGTGTCTGTACGAAGTGAAAAACATACGTCTTATTTGCTTCCTTCGTCTTTTCTTTCATTGAAATTATGAAAATGATATAATTTAAGTGGATGTGTTATATAGTACAGAAGAAGGATATACATAAAGGCTAATTTTCATAAACAGTTTTTATTTGTTGTATGTTTGTTTGTGAGGGTGGCTCAAAGTGATTTTGAAATGAAATACAATTTTGTTTTCTTATAACAAGTTTGAGGGAAGATAAGAATTTTTCGATTTTAGATAACAAATCATCAACATTTATGTTAAATTTTGTTTTACATTTGATTTTATGGAAAGATTAATTTAATTCAATGCTTTAAGAACATAGCCATATAGTTCCAATTACTTCTCAGCTCAATTTTATAAATTAATCGGAATTTTATCGGCATCCATATCATACAATATATTCGGCTTAATTAACTCAAATCACGTTTAATAAGATCATATAAAAAGATACACAGGCTCTATGAAATAAACCATAAGAAAAAAAAATTTTGGGCTGTGTGACCACGTCACGCTTCAATTCGATCATAGAAACTCGAGTTTATAATTCAAAATTTATTAATGTGCTACATAAGTATACGATTTAGAATGGGATGGTGATATGTGAAGTTTCATGGCTATCAACTCGAGTTTGTCTAGGTCCTCGAAATATATGCCTAGTTAAATGAGATCACCTTGACCTGGGCTTGGGCGTGCCCTAGTATGGAGCAAATTGAGAGTATCGCTCATGCAATATGATTTAACTTTTGGTTTTGGTTGTTCATTGCGGGTACCGGTAGTCTGTTGTTCATAGACTGCAGGTTGTCTCCATGTGCGGTTGTTCTCCCTATGACACAGTTTCTGTTCTAGATTTTGTGGGATTTGTAGCTGGTGAGTTCTATTGGTTTCTTTAACCACTACTGAATTGACAGGATCACCCTTCTTGCAATGTATGTAATGTCTTTTTACTCGTTAGTTATACGTAGGTGGCATATTTAAGTAATATTCCTTTTAAACGTGTTATATTTTGAATTTAAGTGTGACTACCCTGATAAGTCGATCTTTTCCTGGATGTAGCTTAACGACTCTTGCTAGTGCGTGGGAGGTAACTGTTCATCTTTGAGGACTACTTGTCCTCCCAATTGGAGGTTAGGTTGTTTTTGAAACCATTTTAAGCTTCGTTGTACTCTTGAGAGATAATCCGTATGGCATTTTCTCCAAAATCCTTGACTGAGTTTGGGCAGCAAATTCCATCTTGTGACGGTGAGGATACCCTCAATTTCAGGTTGTGGCGCTGATATGATGACCCTTCCTAAGAGGAAACGTCCCGAAGTTAAAAACTCATCATCACCTGTGTCGTTTGAGAGAGAGGCTAATGGCCTAGAGTTCAAGCATGCCTCTATTTAATCTAGAAGTGTTGAGAACTCCTCAAAGGATAATGTATGAGTTCCAATTACTATGTGGAGGTATTGTTAAGTTGACTTCACCCGGCTTCCCATACTCCTGCAAGGTGGGGACTTCCCGGGTGTACAAAATGCCACTCAGTTCCCATCTGTGCTGTTTTACTCTCAATTATCGCCTCCTGGTGCTTTGCTTGTCGTTGTAGTTGTTTATCTGCTCCAACGAAATTTGTGCCGAAATCACTAAATATTTTCAGACAAATTCCTTATTAAGGCATCTGTTGATTTGATAGGTCATTAAGAAGTTCGAGATATATTACTTTCGTACTTTCTGCTTTAAAAAGGCAGATATTTTTAATTTTGCATTAGATATAAATCGTGAACAGTATGCAACGCTGAAAACAAGCCGTTGTAATGACGAGAATCGATCGAATTAAATAACTGGTATTTTCACTATTGTTGTAAATGTTCTTATTGATTTTCGTTCCATTGATTCGTTCGTATTGATTTTCGTTATTGGATTGCTCGGAACTTTTAGCCATGTCGGCCCTTCCCACCAAATTATTTGGATTAACTGGGTTTAATGCTCAAATGCCCAGTCAGAAGGATTCTCATTAGAAACCAAGTGTGGCTAGGATCGGTGCTGGATTGTATCTCTGTTATTCTGTTGGCAACAAAAGTTTTATGATATTGTGGATTCCCCTTTATACATCCTAAAAAAGCTCTGGAACCGCTCCAGCAAAGTTTTGTTGATGTTCAACGTGATATATGACTTTTTTGAGCAATTTAGAAAGTAGCCATGTGGCATTCAGCTCTAATTTTGGTAGCGGTATTGTTTGTTTTAACTGTGAAACAACTGTTTTGGCAACAATTAACGCAATTTTGTTGTTTATTTATCTGTGTAGCTCTGCAGCACATGCTTGATTAGAGACGTCACAGAAATCATCTAATACAATTTTAGCACCGCTGGTGTAATTTACACAACGGTATATTCTAATTTCCTGTAACTGTGGTAATTCCATTTTGTGTTTAACCATCTGTTTGCAAGATTTATCCGGAGTTCTTCATCCCATCCTACACCTGAAGCTCATAAATCTTGAAGAAGAATTTTCGTCTGGATCACCACTGCTGCTACCCACCTAGCGGATCGAAAAGCATGGAAAAGCATCGTTTGGATATTGTTGTTTTAGCTTCTGGCAAAGATACTTTAAATTGAAAAGTGTCTGTTGAAGAGTTCTAGATTAGTCCAAGTGTTTTTACTATATCAATTAATTCTATTGTATGAAGTCCAGTTTCTCTCAGGATTTCGGGAGGTTCTTCTAATAATGCCTTTTCTTTGCTGCACTATTTTTCTGAGGTAAAACCTCCACCGGAAAGAAGGTTTAGTAATTCCTTTTGCGCAGCTACTGCTTCTGCATGTATTAATACGATTTTTGAACCAATTGGATACCTGCACCCAGATTCCGGTTCTATGACAACTGAGAATGGCAAATATTACGAAATATTTGTTCGACGAGTCAGTTCCCATTCTCATAAAAATCCCGATTCCGATTAGACCAATGTGTTTTGATTTAGTATAAATTTAAAATATGACTTATTTTGGTACGATGGGTAATTTTTTTAAATAAAAATTAAAGTTTTTGAATATGATGTAAATCTAAAAATTGTCAAAGCTTCTGTAATAATTTTGTATTAACGCGAATTGTTCAGTTATTTTATAAACTTAATAATTAGAGCTACGCTAATACGGGTTTTAGTCTTACAGTTTGAATACATAGGTTATGTTGTATACATATTATAATCTCTTTTAATAAAGTACACCATTAAAATTTAGTGTCGAAATAGATATTTTTTAAATTCAAAACAAATTATGGAATACATAATTTTTCGTATGAGTAGAAGACGAGGTTTAAATCGAAGATAACCTTATAATTCAAATTGCTTAACAGTTAATTTGTTAATTAAATTTATTGTGCTTTTGGTTTCGTCTAGTAAAAATAAGACGTAATTTATGAGATGCAAGTGATCCGTTTAAGATCAATCTTTTTCCAAATAAGTTTAAACAAATAATTTTACTGCCCTTTGCTAGCTTTTTTTTGTAATAAAATATTATAAATACAAATAATTTATTGCACAATAATTTATGTTTTGGAAATACATATTTTGATAAAATAAATTTATAAAATTCATATAAAAACCGACTTCTCATATAAAAAAAAATTATGGTTTTTTTTGACGTTTATTATGGGTTTTCATTTGCCACTCATAGAACCGGAATCGCAATTTCTCAGTTTTTATACCAATTAGAATTTTTAGTCGAATAAAACCCATATGACAAATTTCCCATCAAACCGGAATCCTGGTGCTGGACGCTTCATCAATGGCTAATTGTTGCAATGTTTTTGTAGCCAATTAATTTGCCGAAGCTGTTCCATAGCTGCCAGTTTTTAATCTATAACTGCTCATTGGCTTGTTTGTTTCAAAAGCCAGAGGATTAGCTGAACATCTTGATTTTTGCAGTTTATTTTAATCTGTCTAAATGTTCGCTGGAATCACATAACGATGTTTTTTCCATCTGATCAATATTGCTGTTAAGTTGTCTTGTAAGGTTGGGCCTACATGGATCATTTCATTTAGTGATTTGCCTATTGTTGATTTGTGGGAAGTATCAAACACTACCCTTAACCTGGTAGTTGTGCTTTCTTCTTTAAAGACAGAATGATGTGGCATTGTGGCATGTAAGTAAACACGAGAAGCAACTGTTATACAATTATCTTTAATGAGTTCCGCATGGTATTTTTGGATGTATTCGTTCATGAATTTGTGATATTGATTCTTAAAGTCTTCATCCTTCTTGAATCTTTTCTTCATCTGAAGCTTCATCATTACTATTTGTTGTATTTTGGTTAAATTTAGTTTTGCTTTAAGGAATAGCCATCTAACATAATTTTTATGCACTACCTATAATTAATTTTGTAAGAAAAAATAAAAATAAAATTTAGTTTGGACGAAGGGTGTTTTGTATACTACAATTGGTAGAATTGAATTTATGGTCGTTCGAGCCGGATCCCGAAGTTAAGTGCATTAAAATCATAGTGTAATTAGTAAATGCAAAGTTTAGTGACTAATAAAGTGTAACAAGTTCGCGAGTAAAAATTACAACCACGTGGTTTTCAAGAAAACGCTGCCATATTGGACGCAAAAACTTACACTTGGTGGCTTAGCATCCAACATTATCACGTGGTTTATCGAACGCAGATTAATACGTATAACTATGCTACAATTAGTTGTAGTTCACATTATCATCTGCAGTTTCATTACGCCGCAAAACTAAGGCTAATAACCACACCATAACTGAAAAAATTCGAAGTAACAATAAATGCCAACACCACATGTTGCGATATTGAAGCGAGTTTCAAGAACAAGAGACTCAAGTTGCTATCATTCTTGCAAATAATCCCACTGCAATTGTCGAATTAAAGCAAGAAGAGTTCGAAGCAAAATCTTTTAAAACGAAATAAATATTACTTGAATCATTTCGGATGAATCACCTATAAATCTTCAGGTCGAAAATAATAATTCCGCGGATCGTACTCAAGTCATAAATGAGCGATCAATTATTGTATCTTCGGAGAATGTTAAATTACCACATGTATCTATCGACAAATTTTCTTGCGAATACGAAACCTATGGCCATCATTTTACGATCTAAATACTTCCTCGGTATATTCTGTTTTCTGTACTATAAAGCAAACGGCGCCTATCTGCATTTTAGTAGGTTGGAGAAAATGATGCGAGTGAATTTTTTCCTAATTTTTCCTAAAAAATTACAACAACAATGTTATTGCATTAGTAGTGGTGCAAAAAGAAGTCATTTAGGCAAACTCGATTTAAAATATTTAAAAAAACGAAAGCGACAATTAAACATTTTATTAAAACAACAAATTTATTCCTCGTAAAACATAAAAATTGTGCAGTAATTAAAATTATATCAAATTAGAAAATATTGGCTTACATAAATAAAATAATGTAAACATATTGCAGAGCAGCGCTCCAAATTAATACTAACTACTTTCTAAGCGTTTAGCATCAACTTCAGTGGTATGGCTAGAATTCTTAGATCAATAGGAACATATGTGCCAAATTTCAGAAATATCTAATGGGTCTCACAGGGTGTCCATGGCGATTGAAAAATATAAATAAAATTAATTGGGCCATAGAAGCATTCCTAAGCAATACTAAATACTTTCTAAGCGTTTATTGAACAACTACTTTCTAACCGTCAATTGAAAAATGTTTAATTCAATATTTCTACTACCGCTACATTGCGTTCGCTTGATCTCGGCGGTTGGGAGGTCGCATGCTTACTTCCTAAACCCGCCGGCACAGTGGATTCAATGTACACCGCTCTTCAATCCGTGAGAACTTGGTTGGTTTAGGGTTCCATCTTTACTGCCATGTATATATAACAAAAGCGGCCACTCCTTTAGTACAATTGCTGATAATGTAGCTGTTCAATATAAAACAAATGCTTCTGGGTTTGAAAAGCGTCGCATCTTCTAGAGAACAGATTCTGCAGTGTGCTTGTTTTGGTCCGCGGGTGGTATTTTATTTCCCACCTACCCGCCGGCGAACCGGTTAGGGCAATCCCCTATCCGCCATCCCCGCATGCTGCAGTGCATTAAATCAACAAATAGGTTGCTTATATTATCAAAGCAAATCAAACATCCGCAACATCCTCTGAACCAACCGAAATAATCTTTTTTAGCACGTCTCGACACTTGGATAAAGCTGATAAATATGGCTTCTTGTCCGATGAACGAATCCTAGGGATGTGTATATTATTGGTAAATTTATCCACAGCATCAATGATCAAAGGGCCACAGTTGTACCAATCCTGCTGTAGAGGGAACATATATTTGGGCTCAAAGGTGAATCACAATGGACACCCTGTGAGACCCATTAGATATTTCTGAAATTTGGCACATATGTTCCTATTGATCTAAGAATTCTAGCCATACCACTGAAGTTGATGCTAAATAGTTAGAAAGTAGTTAGTATTGCTTAGGAATTCTTCTATGGCCCAATTAATTTTTTTATATTTTTCAATCGCCATGGACACCCTGTGAGACCCATTAGATATTTCTGAAATTTGGCACATATGTTCCTATTGATCTAAGAATTCTAGCCATACCACTGAAGTTGATGCTAAACGCTTAGAAAGTAGTTATTATTAATTTGGAGCGCTGCTCTGCAATATGTTTACATTATTTTATTTATGTAAGCCAATATTTTCTAATTTGATATAATTTTAATTACTGCACAATTTTTATGTTTTACGAGGAATAAATTTGTTGTTTTAATAAAATGTTTAATTGTCGCTTTCGTTTTTTTAAATATTTTAAATCGAGTTTGCCTGAATGACTTCTTTTTGCACCACTACTAATGCAATAACATTGTTGTTGTAATTTTTTAGGAAAAATTAGGAAAAAATTCACTCGCATAGAAAATGAAGGTTAAAGTTTCAAAATCCAATGTTAAAACGTGAGAGAATTATACGTATTACCACATAACTTTTAAATTGTTTAAGCGATTTTCACCGAAATTTGTTACATTCTAAATAGTGGACAAATTTAATTATTTATAATTAATTATTTAAATTCATAAAAACCGTTTAAAGTTACTTAGGCAACTTATGCTTTTAAGTAAAGAATAATGTCAACAACATCTCTCAAGTTCACTAATTTCAAATTTTAAGGAGGTTGCTCAAGGGTCCGCCGCTCAATATAATCCGAAACTTTTTTATCATCAAAGCAAACTTCACCGAAGTTACGGACAAATTGGTGCAGCGATATAACAAAAAACGACCAATATTAAATTTATTAACTGATCGATTTTTTGATCTGCCATCCGCAAACAGTGGTTCCCTTCAGACACTACGTCAAATAAGCGATTCTTCGCATGATACGAGTATATTCAGGGGCATTAAATCATTAGGTGCTCAAGCCAAAACTAGACATCCCCTGGCTCATTCGCATTTTATTGTCGAAAGTGGATGACGAAACTCGCATCGCATGGGCCAACGAAACTCTAGCGCAAGCATTTCCGACGGCCGAAGAAGCCTAGTATTCGTAAACAACCGATGTTATCAACCCAAATCGACATACATTAGCGAGACCCTCATTCAAAAATTGAATTTAGCACGATCTTGTTTAAATGTTGTTGGTCATCTCGGAATATCGGAGGCCAAAGCTGAAACATCAAAAGGCCTAGTGAAGCTAACCATTCAATCAAAATTCGAAACCAGCCAATGCTCCAAAATTGACGCACTCATTTGACATCGACCATGCCACAGTTCAAAATTGAAGCGCAGTAGATCAATGAGATACAAGAGAATAAGCTGCAGTTAGCCGATCCATTCAGAATAGATTCCAGAGGGTTAGGATATTTGAAATCGGCAGCAAGCAATCGGTTGATTTCAATGGAACGAAAGGTTAGATGGTTTCCAAACCTTCAGCAACAATACAGTCACTTTATGAGCGAATATTTGATTCTGGGGCACAAGCATAAGGTATCATCCACCGATTCACCATGCCATGAAACCTAGTGCTTGTACCAAATCGGTATTAAAAACGATAGTAATACGACTTAAGTGCGTTTCGTGTTTGACGGTTCATGTAAAATCTCAGAAGGATTTGGTGTCCATCATAACATTATTTAGAAAGCAGGCCGTTACCTTTTCCTCAGATGTAGAGAACATCTAAGGATCGTCTGGTGCCATATTTTTGGTAGTTTGTACGTTACACCAGATTGCAGAAGACTACAAGTTAACGCACCCATTAGGAACATAGATTGCAAAACGCGATTTTTATGAAGATGATTGTCTATCTGGGGCTGGCTCAATAGTCCGCTCAAAATTGGCTATACAGGAACTATCATTTATGTTAACTAATTGCGGGTTTAACCTCGTCAAATGGAAGTTTAATTCAGGAGAAGTATTGAACACAATTGTATTCGAGTTCAGAGAGAAAACCAGCCTTTATATTCATGATAGTGTTCATTTAGGTGTTGTAGCGTACCCTCGATGGTTTTTGTGCAATTTACACCATTTTATTTGCCTATCTTTGTAGCACTGATATGTTGATTTCAGAGATGGTTGGAATTCCCTTCTTGAATTGTCATCATCAACGTACTCGTTGTAAAGCTTCTTCAAAGCTGCTATCCTTTTCTCCAGATATGTGTCGGTTTTCTGCACTGATCCATCTTTCTTGTAGTTTTAGATGTGCAGCTCTATCTCTTCTGCCTTTTGTTCTTGTCATTCCGTCGATCACCTTCAAACTATTAGAAACATTTTACTATAAGTTAGTGATTATTTGCGAATTCCGTTCAAGAGCCAACCAAGTACAATCGCCCAAAAATCGGAGGTTAGTTCATATATGACGCAAAATTCTGAAGGACTTTATCTTCGAGATTATAAAATTGAAGTACAACTAAAAATCTTCTGCTTATAAACTGAAAGAAACCCCATGGAAAACACTTGGTTTGGTTCCAAAACAGCAATACACTTTTTACATAATTTAGTAATTGTTATTTTTAAAATCGTCATCATCCACATTATGAATCGTGAGTGTACACCATAAATCTTTGTATATACCACTTCCTTGAGATATTTTTCCAATTTTTCGAAAATAGCAAAACAAAACATTTCTATTTTGTTTAAAAACAAATGCTTATTATGAAAAATAATATGTGGGCGGATGGGATGATAACAAAATATTGCGAGTTGAATGAGCTCATTCGATTTTTCGCAACATTACAAAAAATTTTAAATAATTTTATATATCTACATATATAGTGTTCGCAATCATGTCGCGACATAACATTTTTGGATTTCCCATTTTCTACTGAATGAAAATCCCTATATACATATATCATGTCCGAAAGACCAAGCTAGAAAATCATGGAATAAAAATAAAACAAAACTATGACCGTCACTATATAACCAAAAATAAAACTAACATTGTTGTTTTCTTATGTACGAAGCTATGTATTATATTATCGTACCCTAATGAGTTTGTAAGAAAAATCCTAACAAAATAGGTTTCAGCAAAAGAATCCATTAAACTAAAATTTATTATCAAAATTTACGTGATTTTAATTCCACTTTGGAAATTTATATGTAAGAAATATCTTTTCGTATTCGTTGGATTTATGGTTTTCCCCATTTCATCTTGAATTTGTATATTTTGAATGGATGACTTCACTTTGTTTAAAGCTATTTTCAAGAAATATACACATATACGAATGAGAATATTATTTGGTATTTCCGCCAAACAAATGAAAAATTGTTTACTCAATCATTTCAAGCAGTGAAAATCGATTAGATTTAATTATTGGTAATTTGTATTTTCATCCACCATAAAAATTCGTAAATTTCAATCTCATGTTTATCAAATCAAATCACAATACATACAATTTAATAATTTGTTTAATTATTATTTTACATACTCAACAACTCAAATGAATCATATTTTATATGTTATCAAAAGCCCTCGTGTAATAATAACATTTTTATAATCCGCGCACAATTCAGTAGAAAATAAAAATAACATTTAACATCTACTAATAACAAGCCGAGCGCACAATTGAAATAATAAATAAATAAAATGACGACGTTAATATCACATCTTACAAGGCAATTCACGTTTCTATTACTTTAATCTTCTAAAATAGAATACACGGCAATCAGTTATACGTCAATGATGATAGAAAATCACTGTAAAATGTTCAATTGAATTATGTACATATACCATGCATACATAAACCTATTTGAATATACATAAAAGAAGCATAAATATATTTCCTCATCAATTCAAGACGTTAAGGAGTACAAAAAAAATACGAAGGAATACAAGGAAAATTGAAAAATTAAATTGTTAAATTGAAAAAAGAAAAACGTAAATTGAACAGTCAACCTGAGTTGACGATTTTACTGACATATACGAGTAACTAAAAAAAAGTAAAATTTAAGAACGTGCCACACAACGTTTTATGTATACAAATGATTTGATTTCCCATGCGAGGTAATTCAAATATTGCTGGTCCTGAAGTGGCAATTTTATTATACATGTGTATGCGAAATTCAAAAGAAGGAAAATGAAAGCAACATTTAATCTAATACTTCGCCACAAACCGGTCAAACTAAACAGCTGTACGCTATTATTAAGCAAAACCTATAAACACTCAATTATAAACCGATCTTGCAACAATTAACTTGCAAAACACCAAAGAAAGTGTTGTTAAGAGGCTGTGATCCCAGGAATATTTTAAGCTCTGATGCGCACAAAAATCCATCCTAGACTTTTTAAACACTATTTATTGTATTGTTGATTCAAAAATCGCATACCTACATAGAACCGGTTTGCTCATTAAAATTTCCACTACATATATAAACGTAAGCATTTACAAATTAAAACTCTTGATATAATCGCGTCACCGGTATCTCAACATAACAATGCCATTACATTGTGCAATGAATTCCTCAAATTTCGTATTGAAATTTTAAGATTTCGCTAACAGACATAATGTCAGCGGTCTGGTGCGGTATAAGTAGTCGGCTAGAGCTCAGGGTTGGCGTGGGGTTTTCCGGACTTGACAGAATGCTTGAATAACCGCATATAAATCAAAATTAAATCAAGGAAGAAAAATAGAAGACACCATCGCTTTGTTCACAGAAACACATTGATTAGACCGGAACGCTAGGTAGCGAACAACCTGACACGAGAATCATCACTCCTTACACCCATCACGATCCCTCACTGGTTATTCTATTCACTCATGACATCAGAGAACAGGACAATATTAATGAGATACTGATTCGCATACGACATTAAATACCGTGCATACGGTAACTGACTGAGAACGTTGACGAGGCTAGGCCAGATAAAAAAAAATTTCCAAAAAAGGACTGATCGAAATAATAAAAGTTTAATTATGAAAATGATAGCGGCATAAAGCCAAATACGTAAACTGATGAAAAGAGGAAACAAATGTAAGATATAAAATCAGGTAGTATACCACAAAAAAAATCAAATCAAATGATACTCATACCACGGCCAATACCGAGATCGACGTAGTGCGTGATTACCACCCCACGAAAGCTGTGGAAAAAAAGTTATCTAATGTAAATTATATGTACTGGTGAAAACAAAAACGTGGGACGCGAGAACAATCAAGTTCCGCTTACAGAAAACTATGGTAATTCTAGTAAAGTTCGGAATTTAAATTTACAATGAAAAGCAATACAAATTAATAATTTTTTTTAACAATGAAAAGGCAATAAAGAGAATACAATGCAATGGAATTTATAATTAACTACAACAAAACAATTTAGAAAATAAAAGAAACATCATTGAATTGGACGGTTAACTGACCGCGAAACTAACGGGATGAGACTGTGTTTTGTCTTAAACAGCTCTCACAATGACGACGCAGGTTCCCCCTCTTGTTTACCGACCCGTCTCGCCGGATGGGTAGGACTGCAGCAAATATCACTCAGAAAACTTAACACTTTTGACTTTTGTTTTTTTTTCTCTTGTTTAGGTGTTTTTTTTTCTGTGAAGGCGCGTGAAATACGCGTCGGGAATTTTAGAATTTGGTATTTCTGGTATTAACCAAACCCACTAATTCACTTTTGATTTTCAATGTTTTTTTTTTAAACCATCGGAGACAAATAGACCCTTTAAGTACAGCAACACCTATTTGTCCGAGTAGAGACACTAATCACAAACGCAAAATATTCTTTCTGAATTTCGAACGGTGGTTCTTACTACAGTCTTTACCAATCACGTTCCTTCACTGATTTATTTTTATCTGTTGATTTTTTTTCACTTCAACAATTGAACAAATAGACCCTTTAATTAGAGCAACACCTATTTGTTCAAATGATCACATTAATGGCACTAAAGAAGGAATTTGGGGAAGGAAATACATTAAAACCCCAACTATTCATTTTCCAGTATATTTTTTATTATTAATTCCGTTCCTATTAATTTTCACATTAACATACATAACTCATAATCATTTAATACAGATTTATTCTGTTCGTTTTTTTTTATTATTACAACAACACAATATAATATTCAAGTCTCTTATACGGGTTGTCAAACCAAACTCATAAAATAAAATGCCAGGGAAGTTTTTACTATTTTTGTACTAAGTGACGTCATTTATAGATAGTAAATATTTAAAAAAATCTTCACAAGTCTATATAAACCTTGGAAGTTTTTACTGAAAATTTGTAAATTTTACTAACTACATATTTAAAAAGCGTATAAGTATTAGTTCATAATTAAAATATGTAAAGGTAAACCTTTAGGCGTTTTACATAAAATTAAAAATAGGTAAATGGTATATTAGAAAATATTTAAGAAGAATTCAATTACCTATTATTAAAAAACTTATAATATGATATAAATTTATAACTTGTATCAATGGGTGGAGTGAATAAAAAGAAGTAAGTACTGATAAGAGTTACCTTTCCCATAAAAGGTACTACATAGGTAAAAGCTTTCTCTTATTTCGAAATGAATAATAACTACCTTGTGCTTACAAGTACTAACAGGACAAGAATTTAAGTAATACCTTTAAGTCTTTACTTATCGTTAAGGCAGTACTTCTGTTAATTTACTTCTAATTATTTATCTAAATAATTTGGTGGTTATTTTGTACCAAATCATTAAGGATTTTTTGTATTTAATTTTCAGTTATTTTTCATTGACCTCGAATTCGTAGCTGTTTATCTTTATTCTCGTCTTCTCCATCGAAGACCTTAACGAGATTGCTTCTGTTGTCTGCATTCTTTTCGATTACATAAATATAGTTTAAATGTATTCTTATGTTATGAAGAACTGCGCTACAAATAACAACCATTGAAGCCTTTGCGGTAACAACATGCCAATATATGGTAGGCTGCACTAATTTTGCTACTATATTTAGGCATCGGTACCCTTTTGTACATGTTAATAAAATTGTAAATATTTTCTTTTGGGAATGATCCAAAGCTATAAAACCATTAAATGAAATGCCCTAGAAAGAGTAGTTCTATATATTCCCATATCCTTAAGAAGATAACCTTTTTTTACTTTTCTAGCGGATTTAATTTCATTTGAGGAAAAGCTAGTAATACTATATTTATAACACTGCAATCAGCGTGATAAATGTCTTCTTACTATCACCGGGATCCATCGAGAATTAAAAAGAAAAAAAAAACAAATAGAATTAGATAAACTTAAGTCGCAAAGCAAAGCTTTATTTACTGTGCCCCGAGGGTGGTAAACCTTGATACCAAGAATCACTTAACTAGCGTAAAACATTTAAATTTTTGATATGAACACAGAGCTCCACTAGTACGATCAAATGTTTCAACCAAAAAATACACTTTAAATTAAAAAAAATAATCATAGTGGCCTTCGTGAACAAATGTCCTAGAATGGTTTAATATTCACCAGAAGTTCCAAATTCCTATAATACTTTCAGTATTTGACATTTTTGAATATTTTAATGCCCTATCCCCTACTTACAATTCTAAAAGTTTGCACAAATGCGTGAAATATAATGGCCTACCACAAATTATAGTGGCCTTGATGAACAAATGGCCTAGAATGGTTTAGTATTCACCAGAAGTTCCAAATTCCTATACTACTTTCAGTATTTCACATTTTTGAATATTTTAATGCCCTATCCCCTACTTACAATTCTAAAAGTTTGCACAAATGCGTGAAATATAATGGCCTACCACAAAATCATAGTGACCTTGATGAACAAATGGCCTAGAGTGGTTTAGTATTCACCAGAAGTTCCAGATTCCTATACTACTTTCAGTATTTCACATTTTTGAATATTTCAATTCCCTATCCCCTACTTACAATTCTAAAAGTTGGCACAAATGCGTGAAATATAATGGCCTACCACAAAATCATAGTGGCCTTGATGAACAAATGGCCTAGAATAGTTTAGTATTCACCAGAAGTTCCAAATTCCTATACTACTTTCAGTATTTGACATTTTTGAATATGTGAATGCCCTATCTCCTACTTACAATTCTAAAAGTTGGCACAAATGCGTGAAATATAATGGCCTACCACAAAATCATAGTGGCCTTGATGAACAAATGGCCTAGAATAGTTTAGTATTCACCAGAAGTTCCAAATTCCTATACTACTTTAAGTATTTCACAGTTTACTTCGGTCTAAAAAGACCAAAGTATTGAAATCCTGTCAAAAATGACGAAAAATTTGGTTGGTCGAAAACCACTTTCTCGACGTTTTGAAAGTTCCTGAGTCCGAAAAAGCAAAAAAAAAAAAAATGTCCGTCCGTCTGTCTGGATGTTTGTACCAGTGGTATCTCGAGAACGGCTTGTCCGATTTGGATTTTTTTTTCACCAATCTGTTTCTATGGTCAAGGCGGAGATTTGAAAAGCTTTTGGAGAATGTACGTCAAGAGGGTGGGGTACCTGCCATACGAATTGACCCAAAATACCTGATTTTATAAATATTTACGATTTTTTTATATATTATGCTGGTTTGATTATTGAATTGGGCATTGAATTGGGAATTGATTTGAAGGTTAAGTTAGGGGTCAATTTGCGGGTTGAGTTGGAGTTGAGTTGGGGTTGCATTAGGATGCAGTGATTAGTTAACAAGTTTGTTATATGATGGAACTTGGCTATTTATCAACCGATTATTATGAAATTTGACATGTGTATTGGAAATGGGAATCTAAAATGAGTTTTGGGTGAAGTTCGTGAATATGGCCAAGTAGGATGGAACTTGGCTATTGCATAACCGATTATGATGAAATTTGATATGTGAGCTGGAAATGGGATTCTAAAATGATTTTTAAATAAAGTTCTGGAATATGGTCTTACACGGTTAGAAATACTATTAGTATAATTTGGTATACTACTTTCAGTATAAAGTTGTGGAATACGATTTTTCGTGTTAAATTGGATGCCTTTACTTATGTTACTGAAGCTTTTGATCTGTTTGGTTGTTATTGTATAAGTAAATATATGTTATGTTGGTTAAAATAGAAATCAATACTGTAAAAATTGTCACACCAACTTTTGAAACATTGAAGATACCAAAGACCGAAGTTCTGATCACCTCGTGAGGTTTCAGCCCTTTATATTTTGAATATTTCAATTCCCTATCCCCTACTTACAATTCTAAAAGTTGGCACAAATGCGTGAACCATTATGGCCTACCACAAAATCATAGTGGCCTTGATGAACAAATGGCCTAGAATGGTTTAGTATTCACCAGAAGTTCCAAATTCCTATACTACATTCAGTAGTTGACATTTTTGAATATTTCAATTCCCTATCCCCAACTTACAATTCTAAAAGTTTGGACAAATACGTGAAACATTATGGCGTACCACAAAATCATAGTGGCCTTGGTGAACAAATGGTCTAGAATGGATTAGTATTCACCAGAAGTTCCAAATTCCTATATTACTTTCAGTATTTGACATTTTTGAATATTTTAATGCCCTATTCCCTACTTACAATTCTAAAAGTTTGCACAAATGCGTGAAACATTATGGCCTACTACAAAATCATACTGGCGTTGATGAACAAATGGCCTAGAGTGGTTTAATATTCACCAGAAGTTCCAAATTCCTATGCTACAATCAGTATTTGACATTTTTGAATATTTTAATGCCCTATCCCCTACTTACAATTCTAAAAGTTTGCACAAATGCGTGAAACATTATGGCCTACTACAAAATCTTTATGGCCTTGATGAACAAATGGCCTAGAGTAGTTTAGTATTCACCAGAAGTTCCAAATTCCTATGCTACTTTCAGTATTTGACATTTTTGAATATTTTAATGGCCTATCCCCTACTTACAATTCTAAAAGTTAGCACAGATGCGTAAATCATTACGGCCTATCACAAAATCATAGTGGCCTTGATGAACAAATGGCATAGTGTAGTTTAGTATTCACCAGAAGTTCCAAATTCCTATGCTCATTCAGTATTTGACATTTTTGAATATTTCAATGCCCTATCCCCTACTTACAATTCTAAAAGTTGGCACAAATGCGTAAAACATTATGGCCTACCACAAAATTATAGTGGCCTTGATGAACAAATGGCCTAGAGTAGTTTAGTATTCACCAGAAGTTCCAAATTTCTATGCTACATTTAGTATTTGACATTTTTGAATATTTTAATGCCCTATCCCCTACTTACAATTCTAAAAGTTAGCACAGATGCGTAAATCATTACGGCCTATCACAAAATCATAGTGGCCTTGATGAACAAATGGCATAGTGTAGTTTAGTATTCACCAGAAGTTCCAAATTCCTATGCTCATTCAGTATTTGACATTTTTGAATATTTCAATGCCCTATCCCCTACTTACAATTCTTAAAGTTTGCACAAATACGTGAAACATTATGGCGTACCACAAAATCATAGTGGCCTTGATGAACAAATGGCCTAGAGTGGTTTAGTATTCACTAGAAGTTCCAGATTCCTATACTACTTTCAGTATTTGAGATTTTTCCATATCTAATGAAATTGTATTCTCAATAAACCAACAAATATCCACAAAATTGTTGATAATTAAGTGATAATATAAAAAAACTATCGAATTTGTGGTTATAATTTCAACAAATAGTTCGTAATTAGTTCCACAGTTAAGCCACCAATTATTCAGAAAATATCGAGAAATGTTTGACTTTATTACTATAAAAAATCTGTCGAATTTGTGATTAAATTTTCAACAAATATTTCAAAAATATTCCACCAAAAACCGACAAATTATATTTACAAAATGTTCGTTTATGCGTGACAATCGGCGTCAACCCCATCAACCATTTTTCATCCATATTGTGACAACTTTTTGTCACATTTTTTTCCACCAATCACCATTTTAGGTGAAGTTTTTGTCGCTTTTTTGTGTCACGTGGTTACTCGGGATGGTAATTTAACTGAAGTAACAAATGAGATTTTTGTATTGATATTTTTAATAATTTTAAATAATTTATAGATAAGATGAATATATCTATCATAACTTCCAACAAAGGAAATGAAAAATTGTTCGTGGATGGATTTGGATACCATTTGTCTTTTGGAACAAAAACACATATAATTGGGTGTCATTATGGTCAGAAAGCGACATTTCTGACTATTTATGGAATTTAAAAATAAATATAAACGTTTTAAAAAAGTTTGTGCCATCTGATATAGAACAAGTGTTTCCTGATTTAGATAAATACGGAGCAAAAGTTCTCTTTAGAGCTGGCCTAGAGGAATGGCGTAAAGAAATCGTAAGTACATTTATTGCAACATAACCTTATTTTTTTTGTATACATGCGCTTTTCAAATTATGAAAAATTAAAAATGGGATTACATCGGCATAGTCAATTAATCGATTTGGCCAATTTCGAATATCAATTAATTGGAATTTTTTGTTATCCTGATTAATTGATTAAAGCAAATTTTATTTAAACTTAACATTTTTATTGTTTATTCGTGTACTAATATCAATATAAAGTTGTATATATTAAAATACAATTTTGGTTTTGTCACTTTCTTTTTAATTTTATAATGGTACATGGAACAGAAAAAGTGTATTATTCAATTTTCAATAGAACTAGCCCGCTAGCAATGTCTATATTATTATTATCAATCATTATTTTTATTAATTACACAATATTTTACAGGGAATTCCGATGACGAATAGTTCATTTTTATGTAATAGTGCAACAACTACGTTAGATAAGCAATCATCCGACTCATTTATTCTTAAATGGGTTGAAACCACAGCCAGATCTTCACCCAGCCATTCAGTTAATACATTTCCAGATCTACGAAACATTTTAAATGATACTTGGCGTGGCAAAGAAGTGGTTCAGTTCTATACCAAATTTAAAAGATTAAATAATCCTCACCAGAAAGACATTTGCCATGCGATAACCGAATATTTTATTTCAAATCAACATAAAATGTTGTTAAGAGATATGTCAACATTTGCCGCAGAAATAGTTAAGCTATTTCCAACAGAAAAATCGGTAAATAACTTTTAAATTGTCTCAAATTATAGTTTCAATAAATATTATTATGTTATTATCGGTTAATCGACCAAACCAATTACCATAATTTCAGGAAACGTATTATATTCCAAGGCAGAAGCCCAAAAAAATCCTTCTGGAAAGTTGTACGATATGTATCAAAATAGGATATTTCGTTTAAGAACGATGTCCAGAGAAGCACTTTCGAATAATGCTGAACCTCCTCCAGATTCACCATGTTTTGAAATCAACATAGATTCTGGTAAATATTTTATTCCTATTGCTAAAATTGATTTTTGAATTTTAATATCTATTTTGTAGAATTGTTAGACAATTTGGAGGAAATTAAATTTTGGCTGCAAAATAATTTCGAGCCGTGGAGCGAAATTTTGTCTAGGTGGACAAAATCAGCCAAATATAGATGCAACCAAATAAAAAATACAGTTTCTTTAGAAGCAATCATAAAAGAGTGGCCACTGTATAATAGTAGCGAAGGCTATCATTTAGTAAGAAATATTCATTTCTGATAGAAGCTGCATTTCACGAAATTTGATCTGATCAAATCAAAATTTTGTTTCAAAAAAATAGTTCAATTAATGGTGTTGCTTTCAATAAAATTTTGATTTGATCAGGACCACTTTGTCAAGAAATACGGCTGCTATCAATGACATTAATAATTACAACAATTTTTTTTGTTGTTGTTTGTATTACATAGATTGACATCGATTTTGAATTTATGTACAAGGAGAAAGGAAATCTTTTAATTCGGAATTACCATGATTTTTCACTAAAAATAGAAAAATTTTATGAAAGTAACAAAGAAAAATTGAATTCAAAATTATATGAATCTTATAAAAGTTGTGAAAACGAAAGTAAGTTAGTTTTCAAAATATAAGGAACATAATCCATTTAAAAAATTAATTTTAATTTGTTTCATTTAAGGTTCTAAATGTTGCATTGCAGCATTATTATTAAACTCATTGTTGCAACCACCGAGGATTAGCAAGAAAAATAAACCAACTGTTTCGGATGCTGAAGAAGATTTTTTGGTACATGTATTGTGCATCAACAATCTACAATTGTGTATCGACAACCTAAAAAGTGAGTGTATCAAACGCAACCTGAAAATGCAACCAAAAATTATTGCTGTTGGTCCATCAATAGACAAATTAGAGCAGTTTTATATATATTTCGATGGGGTAAAATACTCCGTACCTACTTTTATTAGAGCTTTAGATATAACCATTAAATTATGTTTTGTTTTCAATCTAAAATATTCCGAGATAAGCAAGCTAGTATGGGCATTCATGCAACAGTATTTTTTCAAAATACCACCAGAAATAATTAATTCATCCGTAACAAATCTCATAAATCAAATTGAAAATCTACAGTAATTATTAAGACGCAATGAAATTAACTTTAGCTTGTTTTTTATGTGATAAGAACTTTATCACTGCTAATATACTTATAAAACATTTACAGTCAAACCATGGCGTTCCTTCAATCTTTAGATTTACGTGCAGACATCTTCAGTGTCGTCAAATTTTTCATAATATTTATAATTTCAAAAAGCATTTAATAAAACACGAAAAAGAAATCGAAAATCAACAAACTCGTTTACCAATCCAACAAAAACAATGCGAAACTGAAACTCGTTCTTCTTTACTAACAATTAATAGTTGCGAATCTTCAGTTGTAACTTTGGATAATTCAAATTCCACCAATTCAATTTCATCGTTTATAAACTTGAATGAAATGAATAAAACTTTACAAAACTCGGTTATTGCTTTTGCATTAAAAATGCACAATCATCCTAATATTAACAGAAAAAATGTATTTGACATTCAAAGTGACATTTTAGAAAATTTCTGGCAACCATTTTCAGAATTGATTTCCAAGGTTATTGTACCTGAGGTTGAAAATGTAGAAAACCGTACACGAATTGAAAATTTTTTAACAGAAAATCAAAACCCTTTTAAATTGATAAAAACCGATTATTTATTTCTGAAACATTTAGAGAATTTAGAAATATTCCGTCCTCCGGAATCTTTTATTATAAATAATGAAATAGCTGAAATAATTAGCAATGGGAATCCTAACATAAAATCGGTCAATACGGAGGGGTGTTTGTTAAATATACAATTTCAAATTAAAAAGTATTTTGAAAGCGGTAATGTACTGGAAGAAACTCTTCAAAACATTTCCCAACTAGAAAATCAAAATAATCTAAAAAATTTTATTAATGGTAGCTTATGGCAGTCAAAGAAAGAAAAATTTCCCGATAAAATATTTATTCCATACTTTTTATATTCGGACGATTTCGAAATCAATAATCCATTGAGTTCACATGCGGGAAACCAGTCAATCTGCGGAATTTATTACACATTTCCGGTAATTCCGGAATTTCAACTCTCCAAATTAAGTAATATATTCGTAGCTAGCTTTATCAAAGCAAAAGATAGAAGCGAATATGGAAATAGAACCGTTCTAAATAAACTTGTAACAGTGCTTAAAGAGTTAGAACATGTTGGATTGGAAATTAAAACTTCTTCCAAAAATGTAAGATTACATTTTGTGCTAGGGCAAGTTCTTGGCGACAACCTAGGTCTAAATTCCATTTTAGGATACGTTTCATCTTTTAGTAGCAATTATTACTGCCGTTTATGTAAAAGGAGTAAGACTCAAACAAAATCTGATTATTTGGAATTTTCGGGTTCCCTTAGAAATAGAAGTAACTATCAAGATGACCTTGTTATAAACGATTATAAATTGACAGGGATTAAAGAAAATTCTATTTTTAACTCAATAGATTCTTTTCATGTAACCGAAAATTTTTGTTGTGATATTATGCACGACCTTTTTAGTGGTGTTTGTCATTACGATTTAGCTAAAATATTAAATCGTTTTATCTATGAAGATAAACTTATAAGCCTTGATTCATTCAATTATAGAAAGCAAATGTTTCAGTATGGTAAAACTGAAATTGGTAATTTAAGTCCTCCTATTCAAAAACATCATATTCAAACTTCAAATTTTAAAATGAGTGCCAGCGAAATGAAAACCTTTGTTCATTTTATAGTCCTTATGATTGGTGATTTAATACCGGAACAAGACGAAGTATATCTATTTTTACTCACACTAGTAAAAATTATAGATTTGGTTTTGAAAAGTAATTTTCACGTAAATGATTTAACGACACTTCGTCAGTTAATTGAAAAACACAATGAGCTTTATTGTCATTTATTTCAAGATGATCTAAAACCGAAATTTCATTTTATGCTTCATTATGTAAATGTAATTGAAAAATGTGGCCCAATTAAACATATGTGGTCCTTTCGTTTTGAATCTATGCACCGTTTCCACAAGGATTACGCACATAATATAGCATCAAGAGTTAACATCCCATTGACTTTAGCTAAAAAATATGCCTTAAAATTTGCATATTTGCTTCATTCCGAATCTTTTTTTCAACCACAAATTTCGTTTGAAATAGACCCTGACAAACATTTTAAAACAGAACCTTATTTTAACAAACTGATTTTAAACAATTTTAATTCTAATTCTGTAAGTGTGGTGAGAAAGTTTATATACAAAGGTAATCTTTTTGAAAAATTTTATATCATCACCAGCACTTTTGCTGGAACAGAAATCCCCCGAGTTTTCGAAATACAAGACATAATAAAGTCAGAGGAAATTTTTTTCTTTGTTGGTAAAAAATGGAATATTATTTCTTATAACAATCACTTCTTATCTTATGTTATTGAGGAAACATGTGTGTATGAACTTATAAAACCTGAACAAATTGATGGACCGCCAATTCATAAATACTTTATAAATAATGGTTTGACTGTAATAAGATTGAAGCCGTATTTTTAATATTTTTATATTTTGAATTACATATATTATTATAATCGTTATTCTTAAAATTATAATGAATTTTCTGAAAACTTGAAAGTTTCTGGCTAATTTTAATTTATTTTTTATAAAAGAACCGTATTCAAAATAAACTACAATTTATATGAAATAAAACTGAAATAAAATATGTAATTTAAATTATTTTTCTGTATTTTATTTTTATTATTATTTTTGTTTCGAAATTATACTATTCGCCAACATTTTAACAATTCGCCCTTTTAACTAAGAAACAAAAAGACCTTTATCAAATTTACAAGTTCAATTAGGATTAAAATGGCATCCTTTTGTCAAAAGAAAATGATAACATTTTCGTGAGAAGTGCGAAAAATATTATTGTAAGAATTAACCTTTTTGAATTTACATGTTATTTGAAGAGATGTCTCTTAACTTTGAAAAGAAAATTGTACTTTTAATTTTATTTTTAACTGCAAAAAATTTCAGTTTTAAAAATTCGTTCTTAATTTAAAGTGATTTTCATTTAATTTTATAGGTAAATTTAATTCGGCTTCTATTTTAAATATAAATGATACATATTACTTTAAAATGGTCAAATTTTAATTTTGATTTTATCAAAAACTTTTGTTTTAAAAGGATTAGAACTATACATTTAACAATTCTTCATTTTGGCAAATTTCCATAGAGAAATCCTTTTAAATTTAGCATTGAATCTACTTAATAATAAAACTTTTTTTTTTGGGTGTAAGTATATAAGTTTTACCGTAAATGCTCTTTTTAGCGCTATGTATACAATTGCTGCATGAAATGAAAATTGTACCTATATAAAATTAAATTAGTTCTCGACCGACTTTCAACAAAAATACATTGTATAAATAAAATTGTTCCGGTGCATTAGTAAATTTATTTGTGTACGGAAAATTTACCTTGGCTATCATCAACCACAATTTATTTGTTTTTCCTCGGCTACTCAATATCTTAACTTTCATTAAAATTATTAAAGTTTCAGATATTTCCATAGTGATTTGACAATCACTAAAATGTATCAACCGTACACTGAAAAAGTTGAAAATGCAGTCTTAATTACAAAGTTTTCCAAACAATGGGCATTCAATTTAAGACTCGCAAGGCCGACTAATGTCACAAATGTGATATTTTTGCCGTAAACTTAAACATGGCAGACAACGAACTGCCAAAACAAGACATTATTGAGAAACAACGAAAACATCACCAACTTGCAGATGATGCTTATAAATCTAAAGAATGTGATAAGGAACTGGCAAAAAACAATCCATTAATAAAGACTTGTGCTTTTGATCTGCAGCAATACCTTTCGACTCCGAATGTAATGCCTTTAGTATCATTCTACAAACGTTTACTTTGGACCTACAATTTCACAATTCATGATTGCGGTACCAGTACATCTAATTGTTATATGTGGAATGAAGTTGTAGGCCAAAGAGGTGGAAATAAAATCACGAGCTGCCTTCTAGCATATTTAAACTGCTTCCCACATCAACTGAGCAAATATTTTTTTACAATGACTGTTACACAGGGCAGAATAGAAATTCTTATGTTGTAACAATGTTCTACGTATACATGCAAAATAATCAATAAAGTGCTCTGAACTTTATTGCTCACAAGTTTTTCGTATCTGGCCACACTCATATGGAGTGTGACAGTGATCACACCGCAATTGAACGAAAAAACGCGAAGCACTGTAAAAGTCCACGAACCAAGAGATTGGCGTCAGTTTGTTCGTTCAGTATCCGGTTGATTCATCGTCCATGAAACGGGTCAGGAACAAATTTTTAATTTCGGAGATCTTGCCAAATTTAAGCTTATGTGGCGAAAAGCAAATACTTGATGGTGAAAAATTTTTGTGAGAAGATGTTAAATGGATTCGATATACACTACTCCAAAAAATTAAAGGAACACTAATTTTTTTCAATTTTTTTAGTGTTTTTTGAAGAGCTGTATCTTAGTAAAATACGGTCGTACAGAGATGAAAAGAAAAGCATTTTAAAGCTTCAAATCTCTAGTTTTGAGACTTTTGAACGGAAAATTTTTGTGAGATACCGTTATCACGCAATCATAAGAAAGAGCGCGAAGAAAAAAATTTCGAATTTTTTTTTTTTTTTTTAAGGTGCCATGGGCTCGGGAATTTTTTTTTAAGTTAAACCAATGCATAGGTCGGTTAGCCTGTTAATTAGGCGTAAACTTAATTTCATTCTGATCTCTCTATGTCAACTTTTTGCGGAGATATCTGACTTTGAATCAAAAAAGATCCTTTTGCCTTTGATCATCGATATCTCAGCAACCAATGATTGCACAGTAAACTTTAGCGCAGCCTTAAAAACTTCAATAAATTTCCTACAAGACCCTTTAATGATTAGTGGAGAATAAATTTTTTTTTCACCCTCAATACTGATTTGAAAAAAGTACAAAAAAACGACTTTTTAGGTTGTCTTAATAAATCTACCGTTACTTTACCGTTATTGATGAAAAGACTAATGTTGCCAGGTCATTTTACAGTTTAATGTACTCCTAATAGCCCTGTATTATTTTCAAATTGATCCATCCAACCGTTTTTTCGGACAGATTGATCAAAGTTTTACAAAACAATTAAAGGAACAAGTATTCTTCAAAATAAAAAAACGACTTTTTTCTCATTTTACGTTAGTTACTTGTTAACCCTTAACGATCGTACGGTTTTTTTTGTAATACTGTAATAAGAGACGATAGAAAATTAAATAAAGTTCTGCAATATGAGCAATAATTATGGAACTTGGCCATTTCTCATCCGATTTTAGTGAAATTTGGTATGCACGATGGAAATGGGATTCTAAAATGATTTTTGGATAAAGTTCTGGAATATGGCCAACTAGGTTGGAACTTGGCCATTTCTTATCCGATTTTGATGAAATTCAGCATGTACGATGGAAATGGGATTCTAAAGTGATTTTTGGATAAAGTTCTGGAATATGGCCAACTAGGATGGAACTTGGCTATTGCTCATCCGATTTTAGTGAAATTTGGTATGGGCGATGGAAATGGGATTCTAAACTGATTTTTGGATAAAGTTCTGGAAAAAGCCCAACTGGGAAGGAACTTGGCCATTTCTCATCCGATTTTGATGAAATTTGGTATAAACAATGGAAATGGGATTCTAAAGTGATTTTTGGATGAAATTCTGGAAAATGGCCAACTAGGAAGGAACTTGCCCATTTCTCATCCGATTTTGATGAAATTTGGTATAAGCAATGGAAATGGGATTCTAAACTGACTTTTGAATAAAGTTCTGGAATATGGCCAACTAGGATGGAACTTGGCCATTTCTTATCCGATTTTGATGAAATTTAGCATGTACGATGGAAATGGGATTCTAAAATGATTTGTGGATGAAGTTCTGGTATATGGCCAACTAGGAGGGAAATTGGCCATTTCTAATCCGATATTGATGAAATTCAGCACGTGCCTTAAAAGTTGGATTCTAAACTGATTTTTGGATAAAGTTCCAGAATTTGGCCAATTGTCATGGAACTTGGAAGTTTTGTATCCTATTTTTATGAATTTCAGCATTCACGATGAAAATGAGATAATTAAATTATTGATAAAATAAATCATTAAATACAAGGAATAACGATTTTAGTTATTCACTTTTAAAGCACATATCGAATTTCTTTTAATTATTTAATTAATAGGCAGGCGCCTTCCAACTTTAACATATAACTTTAACCAAAAATAATTTTAGACTTGTATTTCTATAGTACATGCTGAATTTGTTTAAAATCGGATAAAAAATGGCCAAGTTCCATCCTAATACGGCTTATTCCAGAATTCCATTTAAACATAATTTTAAAACCCAATTTTCATTACACATGCTGAATTTCATCAAAATCGGTTAAGAAATGGCCAAGTTCCATTCTAATACGGCTTATTCCTGAATTTCATCTAAACATAATTTTAAAACCCAATTTTCATTACAAATGCTGAATTTCATCAAAATCGTATAAGAAATGGCCAAGTTCCTACCTAATTGGACATATTCCAGAAGCTAAAATTCATTATAAAATCCCATTTCCATTGCGAACACTAAATTTCATCAAAATCGGTTAAGAAATATCCAAGTTCCATCCCAGTTGGCCAAATTCCAGAACTTTATCCAAAAATCACTTTAGAATCCCATTTCCATCGTGCGTACCAAATTTCATCAAAATCGGTTAAGAAATAGCCAAGTTCCATCCTAGTTGGCCATATTCCAGAACTTTATCCAAAAATCAGTTTAGAATCCCATTTCCATCGTACATGCTAACTTTCATCAAAATCGGATAAGAAATGGCCAAGTTCCATCCTAGTTGGCCATATTCCAGAACTTTATCCAAAAATCAGTTTAGAATCCCATTTCCATCGTACATGCTAACTTTCATCAAAATCGGTTAAGAAATGGCCAAGTTCCATCCTAGTTGGCCATATTCCAGAACTTTATCCAAAAATCATTTTAGAATCCCATTTCCATCGTGCATACCAAATTTCACTAAAATCGGATGAGAAATGGCCAAGTTCCATAATTATTGCTCATATTGCAGAACTTTATTTAATTTTCTATCGTCTCTTATTACAGTATTACAAGAAAAACCGTACGATCGTTAAGGGTTAACAAGTAACTAACGTAAAATGAGAAAAAAGTCGTTTTTTTATTTTGAAGAATACTTGTTCCTTTAATTGTTTTGTAAAACTTTGATCAATCTGTCCGAAAAAACGGTTGGATGGATCAATTTGAAAATAATACAGGGCTATTAGGAGTACATTAAACTGTAAAATGACCTGGCAACATTAGTCTTTTCATCAATAACGGTAAAGTAACGGTAGATTTATTAAGACAACCTAAAAAGTCGTTTTTTTGTACTTTTTTCAAATCAGTATTGAGGGTGAAAAAAAAATTAATTCTCCACCAATCATTAAAGGGTCTTGTAGGAAATTTATTGAAGTTTTTAAGGCTGCGCTAAAGTTTACTGTGCAATCATTGGTTGCTGAGATATCGATGATCAAAGGCAAAAGGATCGCCGCCCCGGTGGCACAGTGGTTAGCATGCTTGCTTTAAGCTCCGGAGGTCCCGGGTTCAATTCCCGGCGGGTGATGAAAAAATCACGGCTGGTTAACGGTAGGATCAATGAATTAATCATTCATTATCCGTTCAAAAACTGATTACGAAACTTCATAATGAAGCGGCCAAATCCCTCCATGGGATGTAGCGCCAGCGAAAAAAAAAAAAATCATTAAAGGGTCTTGTAGGAAATTTATTGAAGTTTTTAAGGCTGCGCTAAAGTTTACTGTGCAATCATTGGTTGCTGAGATATCGATGATCAAAGGCAAAAGGATCTTTTTTGATTCAAAGTCAGATATCTCAGCAAAAAGTTGACATAGAGAGATCAGAATGAAATTAAGTTTACGCCTAATTAACAGGCTAACCGACCTACGCATTGGTTTAACTTAAAAAAAATTTCCCGAGCCCATCATGGCACCTTACAAAAAAAAAAATCGAAATTTTTTTCTTCGCGCTCTTTCTTATGATTGCGTGATAACGGTATCTCACAAAAATTTTCCGTTCAAAAGTCTCAAAACTAGAGATTTGAAGCTTTAAAATGCTTTTCTTTTCATCTCTGTACGACCGTATTTTACTAAGATACAGCTCTTCAAAAAACACTAAACAAATTGAAAAAAATTAGTGTTCCTTTAATTTTTTGGAGTAGTGTATAAAAGAACGAGACCATTTATTTTATAAAACTAATTATAGCAACGATGAACCATTTAAAGTACTTATTATAACACGCCTGTAAACGTGATTTACTTGATGTATTGCCACTCTTAGATCCATCGGCACATCTTCCCTCTTTTGCCGATTGTACATAAAACTAAAATACAAAAAATTCGAGTATGGATAAAAAAAATAAAAAAATTAAAATTAAAACCATGCGTGAACAGAAAAAAACTGCGTATGTCAAAATTACTCAATTCAATATCAATTTAAATTAAATATGGGATGTTTTGTATTTTAAAATCTTACACACACAACCACACAAACCTAAAATCAAGCATTATTTGTGAGAAATCAAGAGATTTGACTTTCCTCACTACAAATTTAAGATATTCAAGAAAGATATTGCCTGATAAATGCATCCCGGTGGATTACATTTTTCCATATTTAATTATTTATTTTCTTTAATTTTAATTTAAATCACTTCATACACTGAGATTTTTTAATTACGGCCATAACAATTTAGACCACTACATTTGCGATCAGTCCTCAAAAATAAAAATACAAAAATCTATCATTTTTTCCTTTACTTTCAATTCTCTCGTGTAATTTTTTTAGGTTAGAAAACAATCAAAAACTTAAAATTGCAAAAAAATCGAAATAATTAACCTAACGTTGAAATTTTTATTGCAACGGGTACAAAACCCAACAATACAACAAACTATCAACTTTTTAAAATTAAAATAAAGCAAAAACAGGAGAAAATTGATAAAAATTAAGGAACGAATAAAAAACACGACTTCACACACTGACTATTCTAGTACTTTTTTCTAATTTAATATTATTTTTAGTTTCAATAAAAAAAACAATTGGTCCTATCCGACTCCTCGGACGACACTTTTCCCAGAAAACATCCTTTAAAGATCACCAAGCCAACCATTTATATTTTACAAACATTTTTCGTTATTTTGGGCAGGCAAGGTCCATAAAATATGTGACGGCTTTTCTTAAATTTGGAGGCCTCTTCCCTAATATCATAATTGGTCACGACTATATAAATCTTCTACCTTCATACCACCAAATTACAGACTCACAAATAATGTTAGATTATTCAAAACTGACACGTATTGAGCTGCAACCAAAGTCGCATTCGCCATTTTTTCATATTAGACCTTTAACAATTAGATCATTATACATCTCTACTCTAGTATACCATTGAAAATCCTTAAAAATTTAATTTACTCCATTCAGACAGCATCCACAATGTTCAAACATTTATTTTCTGAAAATTTGTGCCGTTTATTCATATTACAATATTATATGAGCAACGTGGTAATTGGCGGATATAATTCTTTACTCATGGCTTCATTCTGGACGGGGCATCGCTGTGGAGGTGGACCATTCGAAAACACAAAATAATAAAACACAAATACAAAATCAAAATTAACGTTAATTATCATTTGTTACCAAATCCCACCTTCTAATTGTCATATAGCATTTCATTTTATATATCTCCCAGCTCTCCTAAACCTGCCCCCACCATAATGGCATTATATTATTTTAAAGCCTCCCATAGTAATTTGCTATTAAGAGTTTTATACGACTTTGAATATCAAGTGAAATTATTTCTCAGAAATATTACCTTTAAAGCGATTTTATGAAAGCAATTCACAAATAATATGTCGATCAATATGTCGTTGGAATTTCAATCATTAAAATGTCATAAAATGTCAATAAAACGTCACAGAAATGTAAATATCAGCAATGTGAATGTCATAGGAACGGGAATATCATTGCTATAATTAAAAGCTCACTAGACATAATTATTTTTAAATGTTGACAATATTATTTGTCACCAGCAAAGTATTTTAGGTAAATTTAGAAATTTAAAATCCATATTACACGGTAATCTATTCATTTTATATTAAAGTCACCTAGGGAACAAATGTTGGAATTTGCAAGGTGTATTAACTGTAGAAAAATATTTCTTCGGAAAGTTCGACATTACCTCGGTAATAACAGATAAACAAATTTATATTACTCCTTTTTGTCAAAACGACCCTCACGCAATGCTTCAATCGACTTCAAATTTTGTGAATAAGTAGATGATGAATTGTTAATTTTGTTGTTAACATAACAAAAAAATCGTCTGTCCCATTTTTGAGATAATCTATTTGGTAGTTTTCTCTTCCCCTGCAACCCCCTATTCTATACTCGAATGGACCTAAAATGTAATACAAACTGCTTATTACTAAAATCTACCTTTGTACAAAATTTCGACCAAAACTATCAATACTTAAAGTGAGAATGGGAGGCAAAACAAAAATAATAAAAATATGCGATTGGAAGGACGGACGGACGGAAGGACGGACACGACATTTTTCTGATCGGTGTTTCGGGGTCCTGGTAACCTAATTCGTCGAGAAATGTGAAAATCTGGAACAAAATTACTGCTTAACAGAAAACAGAAAAAACTGCTTAATTCGAGTTACAAAATAGTTATTTACGTCACAAAGGCGGTAAATGAGTTGGAATGGCTGGTCTCCACTCGCCACGACGAACTAAAATTGTCATGACGTCATGACAAAATTGGTATATTATACTTACAAGTTACAACTACTAACATAACAAATAATCATAAAATAATATTTTCTGTTTTTGTTTACAAAATGCTAATCTATTCACAAATGTCATTTTGGGTAGTGAGATAATAAAATATACTAAATCTAGACTTGTTTCCCGTTTATATTTGTAGTTTTTAGGAGTTTTTATTTTATATAAGTAAATTAAATTCAAGCTGCTGAAAATAAGCTGAAAGAAATGTATTAAACCTTTAATAATATGAATGTCGCTCGTTTGGTCACCGATAATCCAATAAAATTCTCCAACTGAAATTAAATTAAAACTTATGTATGAGCCAAGTCTTGTTAGAAAAACCATTGTTAAATTAAAATAATTCAAAAGTAACATTTCATTATCGGTAAATTATATTTATTATTGTTATTAGCCGTCTTTCAATGGGCAAAATTTGCTACTTGGAAGTACTTGCGAGTAGATACCCAATGGAACGAGAAATTGAGTAACACAAGTAAAACACAGCCTTCTGTTTAGTTGTTTTTTTTTGTCCTTTGTAAACCTGTTTATTATAGTAATGGCGATATTTAAAATTAGATTCAAAATATGGCAAAAAAAAATGGACATGTAATAAAAGGAAAGCTTTGATATTTACCGTATTGATATTTAAATCCAGTTTTCTTAAAAATGTATCATCAACAACAAAATAATTTTGTATTAATTTTGACATTTTACATCATCAAAATAAAAAAACTCGAACGTAATAAAAAACTCTCGAAAAATATCGAAAAAGGTCTAAAAGCCATCTATTGGAATTTTCGCAACTAAAATCCACTAGCGCAAATTTTATGCGTAACTACTTCTGTTTTCTACACCATCGTATGAGCATGGGTAGTTGTGAGTAGATACAAGTACTTGCGACCTTGCGAGTAGTTTGCTTTCGCCATTGACGCCAATGGAAGACACTTATTGTTACAATCAACATTATATAATTACCGTCGTCTGTCTGTTTGTATGGATATAACGAAAAACACAAAAACTTATCGCAGTAGCTGCGCTTTTCTTTTATATGTACATATTTTTGTTTCGTTGTTTGGATGACATGAAAATTTCTGTGTGTGCTGTGATTTGTATTTTTGGAAAAAAAAAATTTTTTCGTTTGTTTTTCAGTTGTGTTCAAAGTATATAGTATTCGATAGTAACTATCTAACTACTCTAAAAACTGTTTTTAATTTTTTTTTTTCGTGAGAAAATTTCTGTTATTTTAACTTGAACATTATGTTACGTTAGATGTGTGCAAATTATGTTGATTTCTTAATTCGCTTTCTTCTAGAAACAAAAATTTTACTTTTCAGGCTATTGTTGAGTTTTCAGAAATCTCCGTCAGTTTTAACGAGCAATTACTAGTTATTATTAATTCTCTAAAATGTTTTTTGGCATTGGCACAAATAATTGAGAGTAAAACACAAATTACGCTCACTTCGTCATGACAAAATTTCAAAAAAGATGGATATTGTGATTGTGATGTTTTGGTTCTCTTCGTCACGAGTAATGCGCTTGAGCACAATCAGTTTTGTTTATGCATTGATACCAATTTTACCCGATAAACAATAATTGGCACAAGCTCGTGCCAATCTTTCTTTGTGGTGGCGAGTGGAGACCGGCCATTACAGCACGAGTTCGACGTTTATGGACGAGGCGACGAAGGAACCGAGTCCAGAATTTTGAGCGAGTACCGTGACGATCATTTAACGTACGTTTTATTTCATAGTACATGGGAATTCGATTTTTTCATTTAAAATTAAATTTTAAAGTAAAAACATTAGTTTGAAATTTAACGAAAATCAATCCAAATGATTTTCAAATTATCAAGTTACCCTAATTATTTGTTTTTGTTTGGCTTTATGTTTTCTGTACGGTAATGGCTCGTTTACCGGACTGTTTAGAAACCGTAATGATTCGTTTTCCGGACTGAAATGAATCACATAAACATTGTATTTCTGCTTAGTATGAAATAAAATTTATTGTGAAAGAAAATGTTGAAAATAACGTAAGTCATTTTATGCAAGTTTTATTTAAAATATTAAATACTAAAAAAATAATAACTAACTAACTAATACTAAATTTTGTTTAAAATATTAAATTAAATGCATTTTAATAATATTCCCTGAATTTCTTATTGATACATTTTTATTATCCAAAATCTCCCTTACTTTTATTGCAGCCGTATCAATTCTCTCGTTTAGATTTACTATATTTAGAATCTCAGATGAATAAACCAGCGGTTTCATTGTTCCCCATACCCAATTTGTTTTAGCCCACGAATACAGATTATGGAAATGCATAATACTGTCCCTCGTAAACTGGGATTCGTCGTTCATTTGTCTTTCTAAAAATAGGTTCAATCAAAACTCTCTTCGTTTCTCAAAATATGCTTACAAAAGACCCTGGACGGGTGTATAATGGTATGGGGGTAGATTATTTTCATGAATAATAGTCCAAATGTTATAGTGTAACATGATATACATAACCGTAAAGAAGATGATTGAAGGTTCATTTCCACCCGCTCGTAGCACAGCAACATCGCTATAAACAGATAAAGATGGCACTGCATTAGCATCCACCCGATGATTAGGCCCACTCCCAGTTTCACGAAATCTTCTAAATGTGTTGGTAAACCGTTTAGTAAAAGGTATTTACGAAAAACTAATAAAATAGCTTAAAAAATTTACAAAATTGATTGATTTTTAATTGGCATGACACATTTGTATTCTAATTTCTCATGTTATCTAGAAACGTACAGCAAATGTTTCTATAAGATTTTTGTAGGTATTTGTATGAGGAAAAATTAAAAACGATTTTATTGTAAACATTAATATTTAAATAATGGAGTGGGCTACGTTGCTTGCTTTAAGCTCCGGAAGGCCCGGATTCGATTCCCGGCGGGTGAATTAATCACTCATTATCCGTTAAAAAAAATGATTACGATACTTCACAGTGAAGCGACCAAATCCCTCTTTGGGATGTAGCGCCAGCGAACAAAAAAAATGGGCTACGCACTTACATAATACATTAAAACTGATCCATAAATATAATATTACAATTGCTTGGCTTAGGCTGTCTAACTTTGGAATAATTAAAAAAAGTATGCGTGAAAGTACCACCCCAAATTAAGTTTCTTTAACGCACTGTATCTCAGTAAATATTGAAAATGGGCCTCCCCTTTAGGAATTATTTTATGCTTGAAATAAATCAAGGAATCATCCCTGAAAATATTTACACTCAAGTACCCAACACTCTGTATATATATTTTTTTAATTGTTTTGTTTTAGTTGATAATTTCGAAAGCCGCAACGATAAAGATTTAATCGGAGAATTGTACGGTCAACTCTATCAAAAGCTTTAGGTAAGTCAATAAAAACAACGGGCGAGTTTACGCTCAACTCGCAGAAAATTATGTGAAAACCTTTAACTATTGAATCATTTCAAGTTTCTTCGATGGGCCTGAGAAACAAATGCAGATAGACGGCTGCTGTTATCACAGTATTTAAATTACGGCACAATTTTGGTTTCGAATTCAATAAGTTATTCTATTTTGGATTTGGAGAACGAACCTTACAGACATTAATTGTTTAATTGAAAATTGAAATTTATAACCGACTGTATTTCAGTATAGCCATGGTGAGCTTGGTGAGCTTGAGCAAAGTACAGTTCTCTTAAGTTAATCATCTAAACCCGCCCTGAACGCTTTAAAATTTACCATTACTCATACACGGTAATTGTTGAAGATTCCATATTTAGACTTTTGTGAATGGTCACGGCAAACCAGGTGAACAAAGCAAAGTGGCATGGCTGATTTCATTGATTTGAACTAAATGAAATAAAGCGGTTCTATTGGACAAAGGCGCTATTGTGACTGTAAAATAATAGCAGCTGGAAAGACCGTAGCATGTCTCCCAGCGGCTTCTTCCTTATACTACTATAATTTTTGTTTCCTATATGCCCCGCATAACCAAACTCAGCAACAGCATGAGCAATTGAGCGATACTAAACATAGCATACCGGATTAAACAATTTCAAAATTATTATTTCATTATTCCACATTGTTTCGGACAGAGAAATTCATTTTTATCCAAGAAATCAATAATCCTGTGCTTCAATGCCTTTTCACATATTTTAGAGAAATTGGAAAGGAGAGATATTAGTCGATAGTTATTTACACAAATTTTAGCATTTTTCTTAAATATGGGGACCACCACGGCTCTTTTTAAGGCTCCAGGAAAAACTCCTGTTTCTACACTTAAGTTAAAGGCAAAAGACAAGACGTCCACACCATTTTTAATTTTGGGACTCTGTTTGGGAATTAGTTTGCGTTAGTTGCTTTATCTTAATAAAATTCAATTATTTTATTGTGGTAACTCATCAATAATGGAACGATTATAATGGACCGATTTTGTTTAAATTTGGCCAAAAGTAAGCTAAAGATATGACGATATTTTTGTATAAAATTGTTGAAAAAAAGGTTTATTTATTTAATTAAAAGGTATTCTTAGCCAATTTTATTTTTTATTTATGCTTCAATATACCCGTATTATAAGTAAAATAAAATTCTTATTTAACCTAAATAAACTTTTTTATTTTTTGGACTGGCTGACATAACTTCACATACAATAACATTTTGTAATGTATCCAAATTTCCAAAGCTGCTTCTTGTCCTGTCCCACTTGAATTTTCTACAAATGCTTTTAAATAACAACATCAAATATTTTTTATCGCTTTTGTTTTGAAACCAAAATATCGGTCCCCTAGAATATGTAGATCCTTATCTACTTATTACAACAGTTAAATCAAGCTTTTATCTTTATCTTTACTGTAACTGAATTGAATTACTGTAACCGAGTGGTAATCTGTAATCAATACAAAAACCGAACATGGTGGAGTTACCGAGCTTATACAAAAATTCAGTCAACAAGGGAGATTCATAAAGATGTCCAGTTACCGGACACGCTGCACCGATTTAAGTGATGAGGGTGTATTTTTTTGAATGACGACCGCAGAAACAATTTTATATTCTGATTGGTATCCAACAAATCCGAACAATTGGATAAATAAAAAAACCAATAATAATGAAACCCACAAGTCATTAGTCTTGTCAGATGAACAAGATTATTATAGACCAATGAGCGGTGATGTGCGACGTCAATAAAGTTAAACGCCAAAATTTTAATTAATTCAACCATAAACCAAGGAATGTTAAATCGAATCGAAAAGCAAAAGAAAAAACAAAGAAGAATCTGATAAAATAAACGTTTATCGGCACGTGTCAACATCGACTATTTGTTGACGCATAGTCAACACGACATACATCTCGGCCGAGGAATGCTCAGAATTTTTTTGTTTCATATATCAGAATATATTTTTTATGCCGAAACAAGAAAATTCTGGTTGTAGGTACTGGCCCCAAATAAATTCTTATTTATATTAAAATAATAATTTGTTATTAGCCATGCTCTCCATTTTAGCCTTAAGCAATTTATTAAAAGCATAAACACACACAAAACGAACAGATACAAAATTTGTCCATTTTTCTTAATACAAATTTCTTCGTTTACTAATCCTTCTAATTCTATTCTATTTTATAATAATAACATAATTTTATTTTTGGTTTGGTATCATTTTGTGTGTACAACAATGGTGTGTATTTTACCCGCATGTATAAACCAACATCTCTCGTTTATCCTCCGCTATACTTATGTACATACATTTTTGTATTACAATTGTTGGTAATAATAAATGAAAATAAATTTATTTTGTAAGATGGTTTTTATTTCTGGGCATTTCTTTTTTCCAGTGTTTCCTTCTAACCTAATAACAGCACAATACATACAGATACACTCGTTAATTTATTTTGAATATATAGTGTGTGTATATACGTACTTTACACATACAAGCAAACACAGAAAGAACAGAAAGAAAAGCCACAATTTTACGAAATTGAAAATGCTTATAAATTCATAATGAATTTTCTTGTTTTCTGCAAATAACATCACACCAGCCACCATCGTCATGTACAAGATAATGCGAACACCAATACCATGTAATGGGTAGAAAATTAGCAAATGAACATTTTATTTTAGTTCTATAAAAATAAAATACAAAACAAACCGAATCAGCAACAAATGTTATAACAAGCAAGTGATACACGATATTGTGATTAATATTAATTTTTAATGGAAGCGTAAGTACAACTTCCACTGCGAAATGAAGACATGTATCTTTTTCCATTTCTATTGTATACAGTATAGAATTTCAAGAGATAAAAAACAAAGTGGTTGAAGGTCAACTGTACTCCTTCAACTCAATATATTGTTCATCTAAATAATCTAGATTATATAGAACAATCAATTAAAGTTACTGTCAATGGCTAAGTAGTCGCCACTATTTAAATTTTTGTTTAATATCTTTGTCTCGACAATAATGGATCGACTTTCAAACGTGGTATAGTACGTAATTTAAGTACTACATGTTATTAATGAAATTATGAACTAGGAGCTTATTTATATGTCACTTAAAGTACTTTCAAGTGAAACCCACATTAGCCCCAAATAAAAATCAGTGCCTTCCTCTCATTTAAGTTTGCCAAAATTCATGAATAATTTTGAATAGATTCTCATTTTGATAATATACTCGTACGTATAAATACGAAAACTGTTACTATAACAGTAGTTATAGTTGTACCAACGTCTATAAATTTGAGCCTTAGTATAGAGGCGTATTTAGTTAAATAATATCCAAAACACGAAAAGGTTTTTTCCTTTCTTGTTGAGGCGAATTATTGTTTGTGTTAACGATTCTGAGATGGCACCAAAAACCAGTTGAATGGAAATTGAAATGTTTTGATTAAATATATTTGACGGAGAATTTCTATTGGTATTGTGATGGTGAACGAGTGAATGTAATCTGAAATTAATGAATGCATAAAAAGTGTGATTTCAGGCTTGAATGATTGAATAAATGAGTTAACCGCTACAATCCGTTTTTAGATTGTAAGATGGAGGCTGATTCCTACGAGCTTGAACGATTTCTCGTTTAGTGCCATACTTTAACGTCCTGCAAAAGAGAACAGCTTCCGGTAGTTGCCACGAAGATGCATGTACATTTACATATTTTGGTCAGGTCGCCCTTCACTAGATATTATTTAAACTAAAACACCTCACAATATGACCAGAACAGCCTCCAACTGAATTTGCGGCTGGAAGGAAGGACTAGCTGGTTTGGATTATGTACATGTTTTGTAAGGCCTGCGCGATACCCCTAATGACTCGGCCACCTTGGTAAACGAAGTTTGAAAAGATAATAGAAAATTAAAAATTGTTTAGATCCTACCTATACATTTTTTTGTATTTTACAAAATTGTATCATTGTATCATTCTTATTCCAATTCAAATAAAGGAAATTCTATTTTATTTTATTCTAAAATCGTGATAATATGAAGAGGCGATGATGAATACGTGGCATAGCAAATTTTTAAATTAAATTTTATTATCTTTGAATTTAAATGGGAGCTGTATCTCATATAAGACTGTATGTATGTATACACCTTTAAACAACCTATATGCATACATTTGAATGTGATGATAAAAAATGTACAACAAAACTTTTGAAATACATACATCCATTTCAATTCAATGTAAAAAATAAAATTAAAAAACTCTTCCATGAATGGCGAAACGATAAAGCCAACATACTTGCGCTGATATGGATATACATACGATGGAAAAATATCCATTCTATCCACATTCAAATACACATACAAAAAAAAAACACAAATATGTTAAAATATTTCAAGTATCTGTTGATTTTTCTGCTCAAGAATCACTATACAAAAAATAACACAAAACGAAATAAGCTTTCGTAAGCTTTCCTCTGCAGTAATAACAAAACACAATGTTCAGAAGGTAATAAAGAAAAAAGCTTTTCAAATCATTTAATTTTGATAAAGATATCATAAAATTACTTAGACGATTTTTTTTTTTTGCCGTCGTCTTATTTCTCGATATGTATAGCGAAGATGCGATGTGTTATTAAGAAACAAAAAAAAAGAAGGGAACAGTGAACCACATCATCATGAAGTGATTATTATTATTATTATGACTAGACGACAATATAATAATCGAGAGTAGCAAAAAAAGTATAACTAAAAGTATTCAATTGGAATTAATTTGTTTGTGATTTGATAAGAGATTACTGTTAAAGCTGTGTGTATGTTAAACATACTTGGTTGTTGGTTTGATGTAAGGGCAGCTGATTCATCGGTGTTCTAATAATACGTGATTGGAGTTGCGTAAAGTAATTTAATTGAGTGATTATTCCCGTTCGAAAATACGATGTACGGAAGATTTAGGTGCCAAGTAGTGTTGGAAAACTATTAATAGTCTGCGCAATCGATAGTTTTGGTATTTTATAATTGCCCAATTTTATAATTGTTTTGGGATAAAACAAAATACAATTAAAATAACAAATTTATTGCATTATCACAGATTGTACTCTGTGGCATATTACAGACCTTAGAACCATCGTTTTTCTAAGCCATATCATTCCGAATGGATTAATAATTCAAATCAAATTCCTGCGCAGATGTATCAATTATATTCAGAAAGAACTCAATGGATTCGGAGATACTTCTGAATCAATGAGAGCCTAATTTAAAACACAACTCATAGCATAACGCGAAATGTGTGCGTCAATTTTAATAATCCAACTGTACGAGCAAATTTAACAAACCATACAAGTATAATCTGACAAAATGTATCTATGGAGATGGACAGATATAGAAATTAGAGTTTTTTGAGTCTGTTCATCTAAGTCAATTCGCAAAATATGCCAATTTTACTACGAATAGATTTTCACAAATCCAGAATCCAGGACAGTGTTCTATCAGAATTATGAGCGCGTTCATATGAAATAGGCTGTAAGTGGCTTGATGACATAGAATATAAAAGTCCTAATGTTTTGGCAAAGGTTTTGGATCTTGGGTGGTACGAAAGTAAGTAAAAACGTTGTACACAATTGCATGAATTTGTTTCTGCAACTGCGAACTTCGGAAAAATTTCGCTGCCCTGGATTACCATATATGTAGCTCTTACTAAACCAGATATTCTTTTTCTCACCGAGACCGAAATTATGGATTTTGGATAACCTGCAGCCATCGATACTAAGGTTTATTCCTTAATCCATCGGTTCATTCACCATAAAGTGCTGACCATTTATAACAGTGCGGATTAGGCTAAAGCACAAACGGTGATTTCAACCTTTTATGGTTTGAAATTCGGCCCTAGAAACACTGGTTTCTTTGCGGTATTTACCAGAACCAGCTTTGGCAAAATGTGAAACGAGTTCTTTATAACAGAGATGTCAATTATGCGGTGAAGCCTAGTCTGATTATTGGGACTGATGTTGTATCGGTTGAGTTGAAACTTAGTAACATTTTTCATCACTATTGGCGAGAATACTACACAGGTGCTACCCAAACCAAATATTGTTGATTTCGACTACATCAGGAATGCCATTACTGTTCCTTTACAGTTTACTCGGGTCCATGAAGTAGAGGTTATTATTATTATTATTATTATTACTTGAGGGCCATGTGGGGGCTCAAGCCACCCCGCACTGCGACCTAAAAGATCTTTTGTGCATTAAGCCCTACTTAATTATCCGTCCAGTCAATATTCAAGCTCTTAATGAACCTGATAATACTGCCTAACGGTACGTGATACATACTATCTGGGCTCATTGCTCTCCCTCCTAGATGTAATAACATTTACTTCTGCTAGAAGAGCGGACATGGGACTCAAGGACATCGAGAGGGCAGACCCACTCCCGTATATTCCTATCCATGCCTCGTCTACCGTTTTGATTTTACTCTTGCGAGTTGCTGGGACATACTATCTGGGCTCATTGCTCTCCCTCCTAGATGTAATAACATTTACTTCTGCTAGAAAAGCGGTAGCATTGGGACTTAAGGACTTTGATAGGGCAGACCCACTCCCGTGTATTCCTTCCCGTGCCTCGTCTACCGTTTTGATTTAACTCTTGCGAGAGGTTAAACAACATATGCAGAACCTAAACCTAAGTGCTTCCACAGAAATCGATGGAGTCTCGGCGAAATTTATTACAAAGTTTTATTACAAAATTCCTTGAAATTTGGCAAGATTATTCCGATACCAAAATCTGGAAATTATTTACTAGGCCAATATCAATATTAAATGCGTCATCTAAAATATTACAAAGTGTAGTACTGGACAGATTAAATATTTTCTTATCGGTAAATAGGGTTATCTCAGACTCGCAATTTGGATTTAGGAAAAATTCAAGTACTACTGCTGCGGTGTTGAAACTTGTGAATATTGTGAATGGAGGTTTTATTAGAAAATGTTACGCTGGATGTATTTTCATTGATATTAAAAAGGCATTCGATACTGTGGACCACGAGCTACTGTTAATGGAATTGGAAAAGCTAGCTCTTTCTCAAGATCAATTAGACTTTTTTGCAGATTATTTAACAAATAGAGAGCAAGTAGTACAATTAGGACACACAGTAAGTGAAATTATGAAAATTACTAATGTCGTTTTCCACTTACACATTACTCTACTCTAAAGCTACTCGAACCCGCCATCTTGAAATCCGTTGAAATTGACGGAGTAGCAAACTACTCTAACTAATACATTTCCATCTACATTGCAAAGTTGATGTATTAATTGTTAAAATATTAATTTGACAATTAATATGTACGTATATTCATACACCTTTACAAAAAACCAAAGTCATTAAAAAATATTTTTTTGTATGTTCCACTTAAAATGTCATAAAACTGTCTTTTTGACAGCTCTTTCTACTCCTTTTCTACTCTTTCGCTACTGCTTATTGTAACTAGAAAACGACATAAAGGTGTTCCGCAAGGCTCAATTCTAGGGCCAACTTTGTTCAATATTTTTATTAATGACATCACGAAAATAGATCTAGTTGGTAATATTATTCTCTATGCAGATAATGCGGTTATATACTACGAAAATGAAAGTCTCGGCAGTATGCACTCTGAAATGGAAAATGATCTTGTCAAAATTAAAAAATGGTTTGACCTTACCCTGTTAATATTAAATGCCGGAAAAACTAAACTTTTACTTTTTGGAAACACAAATATTAAATCTGAGGAGAAGGCGCGTTTAACATTGTCTTACGATATAAATATAAATGTTCAAATAATGTCATAAGCTTTAAAAAAAGCCTTCTGTAGTTTTTAAAGAACCAAAACCCGTACAAAGCATGAGATAGTTTAGAATTTTTTATTTTTATTTTTTTTAATAAAGACTCGTTATCTGTGTGAAAAACTTCATGATCTACAGCTTGCAATAATATAATTCCAAACCTTATTTGGGTTTGCAATCCCTGTAAAGACTTGATTGCAAACAAAGTATTTAATAAATTGGTAGTGGATCAACCAGCTATCGATCATGTTGGTGCTTTATCTCACTTGGTTGATTGTATTAAATCTAATGTAGAAGACATATTAGATAAAGTTCAACAACAATCGGCTTCATTAACGGCTCTTAATCAGCAAAAATCAAGTTATGCATCATCTGAAAATTTAAACGATAACAGTAATTCGACAAACTCGATACCAGCAAATCATATTTTAAATATACAAAATCAACATCATACTGGAATTCAACATAAGTGTTCAGTTGTAATTGGCACCGGCAATGCAATTCCTTCACTTCAGGTGGTAGAACCTCGTAAAACTATTTTTATTACAAGACTACATAAAGACGTTTCTGAAGCTGAGGTGAATTCCTATCTGAAGGACAATTTCAATATTGAAGATGTCAACTGTCGGCGTATTTTATCTCGACGGAGCACGGAAGGTGATCGAAATTTCTCTTCGTTTAAGATAAATGTAGCCGCTGCAAATTTTGATAACTTATTACAAACATGTTAGTGGCCTGCTGGTTGTTTAATTAAGGAATTTATAAATTACAGCAGGGGTAATCATAATAAAACAAATTTTCCTGTACTTCAACAGAATCATTCAACAGTGTAACCAACAACAGGCCTGACTTAATGACAAGATAAACTATTTGTTACAATGTGACGTCTCGGTCTCCTAGATTATTTTACCGAAATGTTGGGCGAATGTCGTCGAAATCTATCGAATTTCTCAAGTTCGTCTACTCAACAAACTTCCAGTTATATGCCATCACCGAGACTGGATTTCACAACGGCATATTTAATAACGAATAATTTCCAAATGACTATATCGTCTATAGATGTGATAGATCCATCCAGAATAGTAAAAAACAAACCGGCGGTGGTGTGCTTTTTGCAGCTCACTGTTCTTTTACAAGTGAGCAAATTACTGTGTCTGGATGTGAATCTATTGAATTTTTATGTGTTAAGGTTTTAGTTTGTAAAAATATTTTTTTTTTTTATAATATTATATATACCTCCTAGATCTTATATTGATACTAGCTGACCCGGCAAACGTTGTTCTGCGATATAAATTATTTCTAGTGAATATTTTGGTTGTTAAATAAAAAATAACGAATTTATTGTAAGTGTGTGGGGATGGGATCTATGATAGAAAGAGGAATGGAGCGCATAGACGATGATCGCCGATAAAAACAAAAAACACCAATCATTCATTTTCTCAATTCAATGTAGTATTTCATTAACGTAACGGACATATTCATTGTTTGATCTCTTAAAAATTAAATGTAAAGTGAAAAAAAGTAATATATTTTTTATTCTAAAGTAGGAAAATGAAATAAAGAAAATCAATATTAATTTCGAAGAGCAATTGAGTGTACGATATTTTTTGTGAGTCCGTCTTTAGCTAACACAAATAAGCTCGATGGTTGGATGGAAACATGCCACTATAATTGTCCGCGTGAAAAACATGGTGTGCCCAAATCTAAGCCGCAAACAGACATCGTTTGGCCTTGCGACTTATTGATTGTCATTGCGAATGCCAATCTAATAGGAAATTGAACGCGTTTGAATTCAATTGGCAGGTCTGTGGGAATCATTGGAATTCGTGGTAGCAAAACATTTTCGGCTCGGAATTTGCCATTCAAAATGGTGGCTTCGATAATGTTTTTCATCAATTTTTTAATGATCAATCGCGTGCCATTGCACAGCCGTGGTGGATTCAAATTCCGAAGTAAAATAACCGGAGATCCAACTTTCAGTCGTAGAAGGTGTGGTGGCATGCCTGGCAAATCCAGTGAGTTCAAAAACTCTGTTGGATAATTTACAGCTTCGTTGGCATTGCAAACTGTATCGATCGATTTGTATGATACCAAGTCGCCTGGCAACGACTGCTGTATCTTGAAGTTTAAATCGTGGACGTCCACATTTTTTGCTGCCAAAATGGCTCTTTCTGCCAGCCACGCATGATTTATGTATTTTGTGCGTAGATCGGGAAATATGCGGTCAATGAGAGCATTTTGCGAATCAACGATTGTGCAGAAATTAGTGGGCAATTTTATGCATCCAGTATTTCCATAAATAGCAACTTTTCCATCGCCGATATCTAACAATTGGTTCGAGAATGTGTCAGCGGATGGATCTTGTAACATTTGGACGCGCATGTTTATTTGTAGCTGAACTTTTTCAACATTACGCCACAGTGGCGATGATTTCAAGGAAGCGTTGATCTCATCAGCGTACGTTGAACGTGGAATGACGGGAAGTGTTTGTCTGAAATCACCTGAAAGGAATAACAGAGTGCCGCCGAATAGTTTGTCGTTGTGCTTTATATCTTTGAGTGTTCTGTTCAACGCCTTCAGAGAATGTTTGTGTGCCATAGTGCATTCATCCCAGATGATAATTTTGCATTGTTTCAGCACTGTGGCCTTGGACGATTGTTTTTTATGTTGCACACTGCGTCTGGGTTATTTTGAATATTCAGTGCTTAAATGCTGAATGAGCTGTTCTGCCTCCATCCAATAAAGTTGCCGCAATGCCAGATGATGCAACGGCCAATGCGATGCCATTGTTTGATCGTATTTCGGCGAGAATTAGCGAAATGAGAAATGTTTTGCCAGTTCCACCGGGTGCATCCAAAAAAATAATCCACCTTGTCCCGCCGAAACAGCCAGCATAATGCGATCGTAAATGATTTTTTGTTCATGAGTCATTAGTGGGACATTGCGAGTAACAATCGCTGCCATTTCTGCAGTATCGTACTGTAGTTCACGATTCATTTCATTGTGTACATTAAATTAGATGCACTTCGATTTGGCGAACTCATACCGAAATGACTGAGTGGTAAATTGGCAATGAAAACGCAAAGATCCTCGATAGCAATCAATGCTTCATTGTACATAGCGTCGCTGAATGTAATCGTTAAATCGTTGCACCGTATACGAATTCGATGCAATATATCGTCAGTCATTGAACATTTGTTCCTATCCCACAACGTATCTGCTCGTCCCGGGAAACATGTAGTCAACATTATAGCGAATAGTAGACGAATTTGTGTTGCTGTACAGCTCAATGCTGCTTCAGCAAGCATATCGTCCCAGTGATTGTCGTCTTCGAGCAAGCCGAGTGCAAGGCATGCATCTTTATATGTTGGATACTGTTGTCCATTCACTTTGCGTATATCTTGAAATGACAATGGACCGGTGACATTAACCAACAACAGTCGCAGATGGAAGCACTCAATCTGTCTTGGAGAGACCGTATATACTCGGCCCAAAGTGTTTGATTTGAATAGGCCGGGGCACTCACCAATTGGTGTGCCTTGCTTGCGCGGCATTCATTTTTTTGTTTGATTCCATGTGAAATAGCGTAGTACTTCGGAATAGAGTAGTGTTCGTGCAAAGGCACCGAAAGTATCCGCACGATTACACAATTCGAAAAATTCCGTGAGTGTAGTTTTTGGTGGATTTATGGCACGCTCAATTGCTGTCTCGTTGGTGAAAAATACGCGCTGGCCGTTTTCAAGATGTACGGCTAAATGTATAACTGCTGGGTCCCGTTCATGAATTTGAAAACCAAAGATACGCCAGACAGCTTCATTGGAGCTGATGTATCGGCCAATTTGGTAGCGCATTATTTCGTCGTTGTCATTCAATCGAGAAGCATTCACATCGGCATTTTGAATTTGAAACACAGCCATATCACTGCCTTTATTCACATACTTGCAAATGTATTTGATGCTCTTCACCGAACTGCAGAACTCAACATTAATATGAGCATTGAATGTTTTGCTTAGCAGAGGCGAATATGGTACCACCCAACGATTGTCAATGTCAATGTCTGCGTTGTTGATATTTGGCGTAAATGATTGTCCGCCATTGTCAGTATTTCTTCGACGATATATTGGATATCCGTCGACATTTATGATTGTGTCGTTGGTGAAATCTTTAGGAAAACGCTTTGTACATTTTCCATCTACCATGCAAGGCGATAAACGATTCAGATCACCGCATGGACCATGAATCATGTTTGTGGTAACAATATCGAACAGTAGTTGATCAGTAGATGGATCTGGAATTTCCGCGGAAATTACACTATCGATTTCCTCAGGGCGTATTTTGTCGACTAACCAAATCAAAAAGTGTGCATGAGGTAATCCTCGCTTTTGCCATTCAACCGAATACATCCAGCAACGTGTGGGACCAAATACGTGTAATTTGGTAATGAAGCTCATTAAAGACTTCAATTTTTGTTTGAATACACGTGCAGTAATGTCATGACGATGTATTGCATTTTGGCCTGGCAATAGTAAAGATGTAATCTCCTGCCACTTTGGATTACATGTAAACGTGATAAATAAACACGGTCGTCCGTAATCGCGCACGAAAGTCATAGTATCCTGTATGTATTCTTACATATGACGTGGACTGCCTACGTACGATGATGGTAGAATGATAGAGTTCATCATAGCATCTCGCAAGTGAATGTATTCTTCCGCACGCAGCTTCTGTTGATTATGTCGTAGGAATCGCAGTCGTTCGCTCTCTACCTTCGCGTACATATCGACCATGAATTGTTGGCACAGCTCATGACATCGCAGAATGACGTTGTCCTGACCGCGTCGAATCATCATACGATACGCGTAAAAATCCATCAAGCTCACTTTCTTGTTTGTTTCGGCTCCTGTAACAACATATTCATAAATATTAATTCCAAATGAGTAATGATATTCCTAATGAATGAATTATCTGTGGCGGGATCTCGTTGTTTAATGTTTATGCAATATCCGTCTTGTCCCTTCCAGAAAATTAGCGGATATTGAAGAGCGTCGTATGAACGGTGTGTGTCGGCGATGAACTCCAGATTATTGGTCACTTTGCAATTCGTGCATGTGTGATTTGAACATTTTCAATAGTTCATTGTGCTCATTCAATAGGGCGTCCAGTTCGCCGACGATGCGCCTGGCATTAGGCGAATTAAGGTTATTGTAGCCGCAACGTGCATCCACCCGATTGATGTCCTCACCGCCCATGAAGTAGATTTGTAAAAATTTATGTGATTCGTTTGGCATTGGCAGCAATGAGCCTACTTTGTGGTACACTTGGCCTTTGATTTTGAACGTTGAATTGAATTTTTGACCATTTGCCGCAGTATTGTGAACTATTTTTGTTGCTCCGAACGAAGTCATTTGAAAGCAGGAATTTAATGTACGAATGGGCTTAAGGAACAGCTTTGAATCTGGATCCGTGCCGATGAGCAAGCCGTTCAATGGTTCTGGTGGTGTCTCAATTTCTGGTAGTTGCACTTTTCCTGATGCGCAACACATCCCGGCTGACTCATGTTTGAATTTGAGCGCATGACAATGGGGACATTCTTTGTCCATAGCACCAATCAGCACTTTCGGATGAGTGGAATATTGAATATCTGGCTCGTACTCGAATGCGAGATGAAGGAATGAAGCGGATGTAAATGCTCGATGTACTTGTTGGCGTTGTCGGTCATTTGCTCTGCGTGTGTTAACTACGAACCGGCGCGCTTGTCTCCGTTCCAATTGTCGTTCTTGATTTCGTTCAGCTCGTGCCTCTTGTGATTGAGATCCACGCAATTGCGACATGCTCACACGCACATTTTCGTTATCTTGTTGGATTTGTTCGTTTGTTCTTTCTGCTCTATTATTTCGCATGTTTGTTACATTATTCGTTCGACGACCCAAATGGGCTCCTTTGCGTGTTGCTGGCATTGTTCACTATAATACACACACACACACACACACACACACACACACACACACACACACACACACACACACACACACACACACACACACACACACACACACACACACACACACACACACACACACACACACACACACACACACACACACACACACACACACACACACACACACACACACACACACACACACACACACACACACACACACACACACACACACACACACACACACACACACACACACACACACACACACACACACACACACACACACACACACACACACACACACACACACACACACACACACACACACACACACACACACACACACACACACACACACACACACACACACACACACACACACACACACACACACACACACACACACACACACACACACACACACACACACACACACACACACACACACACACACACACACACACACACACACACACACACACACACACACACACACACACACACACACACACACACACACACACACACACACACACACACACACACACACACACACACACACACACACACACACACACACACACACACACACACACACACACACACACACACACACACACACACACACACACACACACACACACACACACACACACACACACACACACACACACACACACACACACACACACACACACACACACACACACACACACACACACACACACACACACACACACACACACACACACACACACACACACACACACACACACACACACACACACACACACACACACACACACACACACACACACACACACACACACACACACACACACACACACACACACACACACACACACACACACACACACACACACACACACACACACACACACACACACACACACACACACACACACACACACACACACACACACACACACACACACACACACACACACACACACACACACACACACACACACACACACACACACACACACACACACACACACACACACACACACACACACACACACACACACACACACACACACACACACACACACACACACACACACACACACACACACACACACACACACACACACACACACACACACACACACACACACACACACACACACACACACACACACACACACACACACACACACACACACACACACACACACACACACACACACACACACACACACACACACACACACACACACACACACACACACACACACACACACACACACACACACACACACACACACACACACACACACACACACACACACACACACACACACACACACACACACACACACACACACACACACACACACACACACACACACACACACACACACACACACACACACACACACACACACACACACACACACACACACACACACACACACACACACACACACACACACACACACACACACACACACACACACACACACACACACACACACACACACACACACACACACACACACACACACACACACACACACACACACACACACACACACACACACACACACACACACACACACACACACACACACACACACACACACACACACACACACACACACACACACACACACACACACACACACACACACACACACACACACACACACACACACACACACACACACACACACACACACACACACACACACACACACACACACACACACACACACACACACACACACACACACACACACACACACACACACACACACACACACACACACACACACACACACACACACACACACACACACACAGGGATCGGGTGCGGATTCATACGGCAAAATCCTGACTGCCACTCACCTGGGAGTGGCCAGGCTGATCCCTATGGGTACCGCATCAAGTCGCTCAGCGCCTCCTCGAAGACCACGGGAGTGGTCGGGCGGTCCTGGACAGTGCATACGACACCCGTCGTCTCGCTGACTGAGTCTGAAGCGGCGCCAAATCCATGAGCGTCTGACCCATAGTGGGCGGCTCATTGGTCAGCGTCTGTTCCCCATGTTAGGGGCGGCTGCAAGCAAGCACGTGGAGTTGCATGATCTCCCACACTAAAACATGATATGGGAAGGAACCCTGATAAATAAACCAAATATGAAAGGTGAGAAAAATGAAGGAAAAGTTTACGGTGCAGGGGGTGATGTCCCAGTACCGGCGGCCAGTGGGAGTGGGCAAGCGGGCTCCCAGCCGTCGTCATCCAACGACCGCAGTGCTCCCGTAGCGGGAAACTTGGCTACCGGAGCATTAAAAGCTACAAGAATCGAAGGGCAGGGGACACCGGATAAAGCATTATCAAGGTTGGCAAACCCATTTATGAGCAGCGGTATAATCGCAAGATCTCCCAATAAAATGCTAGAAACTAGTGCGGCAGTGAAAGCACATACGGTGCATACGCCTGTGCCAGTAAAGCAAAGGGTGAGGGGCGACTCTTTGAGTGACAGTAACAATATGTTACAGCATCTACCAGTGGGACTGGGCAAATTGGAGATGCTTGAGTGGTACACGGAGGCTCTCGTGGAATACGTGTCAACAAGACACAATGTTCACCATGAGATAAAGAAAATGGCTGCCACGATTAGAAACCTCTGTCTAGAGGTAAAACAAGAAGTCGCAGAGGGACAAATCCCCGAGAAACGACAGCCACCAGAGGTAAAACAAGAAGTCGCAGAGGGACAAATCCCCGAGAAACGACAGCCACCAGCGAAGGCGAGCATAGGGGCGCAAACGGAAAGGAGCCCAACAACAAGGGCCAGCTATGCGACGATGCTCTCGAAGGTATCGGTGCCAGAAGCAGTCCCTCCAACCCCTAAAAGGAGCCGAGACTCTGACAAGACGAGCCCCATCATCCGGGGCAAACGGGCAAAGCGAGGATCCCCGAAGGCAGCGGGGGGGAAAGAGCTCGGAAAAGATATGCGGGATCGAGAGGTAGCAGCCGAAACACCAGTGGCCGCAGAGCGATCGGGATGGATTAAGAGCAAACGTAAGTCTCGAGCAGGAATAAAGACCAGACGAGTCAAACCAGACGCGTTTGTCATACGCAGCGGCGAAACCAGCTTTGCAGACGTACTCAAAAAGGTAAAGTCTGCCCCACAGCTGAAAGAACTCGGAGAGAGGATCAAAACTGTCCGGAAAACTGCTAAAGGCGACTTGCTTCTGGAGCTCACCAAGGCAGAAGACCCCAAAACTGGGCAATACTATCAGGAGATCCAAGACGTACTTGGCACGGAGGTGATAGTGCGGAAGCTCACGAGCGCGTCGCAGGAAATTCTCATCGAGATAAGGGACCTGGATGAAATTACCAGCAAAGAAGAACTACATGAGGCAGTCACGAATCACTCGGACGCAGTCAAGGCACTCCCGATAACGGCCATCCGATCCCTACGGCGTAGTTATGGCGGAACATATACAGCAACGATAAGCATGTCTGCGGGGACAGCAGCCACGTTAATAACCGCTGGTAAAATAAAAGTTGGCTGGACTTTCTGCAGAGTGCGTGAAAAGGTGGCCCCCATGCGGTGCTACAAATGCATGGGTTATGGTCACAGAGCGCAGACATAAAACGCAAAGTTGCAAGGGACAGGCGTCCTGCCTATCATGCATGGCGAAGAATCTGAAGGATATCAGGCATCCCAATGGCAGCAGTGTGTGTCCTTCCTACCAGACTGCAGTAAGGAAGATCAGACGACGCATATGAGATTCTTGCAACTCAATCTCAATCATTGTGCGACAGCGCAATCGCTGTTAATGCAGACGGTGAGGGAACATAGAATAGATGTAGCACTATTAAGTGAACCCTATCGAAGCAAGGGTCACGGCGTATGGACAGAGGACAGATCTGGCAAAGCGGCGATCTGGGTGTGCGGTGCCCGACCCAAGCCACTTGGAGAAGAAATGAGCGGGGACGGATTTGTCAGGGCCACCATCGGTGGTATAATAGTCTACAGTTGCTACATGCCACCAAGTCTCACTGCAGAAGAGTTCGAAACATCGCTGGACAGGTTAAGTCTAGATGCACATGATAGAAACCCGGTAATCATTGCCGGTGATTTCAATGCATGGTCAACGGAATGGGGCTGCACTCGGACAACAACCAAAGGACGCATTCTCATGGATGCACTTGCGACCCTAGACATAGTCCTAATAAACACTGGTGCGCAGCACACATTCACCAAGGATGGAGTGGGCTCAGTGATTGATCTCACCTACATCAGCAGTAGACTAGTTAGGCAAGCGACCTGGATGCTGAGTGACATCTATACACACAGTGACCACCGGGCAATTATTTGTGACCTGCGATCCCAAACAAGCGTAGCGATCCGAGCCGTGGACCGAAGGCATACAGGCTGGAGGGCCGAAACGTTTGATAGTGATGTCTTTGCGGTCATGCTAGAGGGCATGTCATTGAGTGGTTCGGCAAGGGAGAAGGCAGACAAACTCTCGAAGCAGCTAGAAATGGCGTGTGATGCAGCAATGGTAAGGAGGACTTATGGTGGACGCCATAAACCGGTCTACTGGTGGACAGAAAATATTGCCAAGCTGCGTAAGGTATGCCACCAATGCAGGAGAAGGTACCAGCGGTCCAGAGGAGGCCCACACTACCAGGACTTACAAGAAAGGTTTAAAACCGCTAGAAAGCAGCTGAAAGATGCTGTTAAACAAAGTAAACGCCGAACCTTTGCAGAGCTATGTGATCGTGCCGAAATGGACCCCTGGGGCACAGCGTACAAAATGGTTATGAGGAAGCTCCCATGCCAAAGAGCGCCAATACCGAGCTGCTCACTACTGCTCAAAAAGATTGTGGAAACGCTATTCCCAACACAAGACTACACGCCAAACCAGGAAAGTCTTGAGCGACGACAGAGCGACATTCCGGGCGTAACAATGGACGAAGTAATGCGAGCGGTTAATAGGTTTGGAGACCAAAAGGCCCCCCCCCCCCCCCCCCCCCCCCCCCCCCCCCCCCCCCCCCCCCCCCCCCCCCCCCCCCCCCCCCCCCCCCCCCCCCCCCCCCCCCCCACCCCCCCCCCCCCCCCCCCCCCCCCCCCCCCCCCCCCCCCCCCGGTCCGGATAATATCCCCAATCGAGGTTTCAAAGCTGCAGTGTCCCTACATCTCGATGTGCTAACGGAAATGTATGATAGCTGCATGAAAGGGGGTGTGTTCCCAGACCGCTGGAAGCGACAGCGCCTGGTGTTGGTGCTAAAGCCTAGCAAGCCACCGGATGATCCATCTGCGTACCGCCCACTCTGCATGTTGGACACGGCCGGAAAAGTACTTGAGCGGATACTGTGTGACAGGATAGAGAATGCCATAACAGAGTCCGGTGGACTATCACAACGCCAATATGGTTTCAGGAAGTCTAAGTCCACAATCGATGCCATTGATGAACTAACCAGGACGGCGCAAGCGGCGATTGAGGGGAAGAGATGGAGAGGCGGGGCAAAAGAATACTGTTTGATCGTCACTCTTGACGTAAAAAATGCGTTCAACTCTGCCAACTGGACGAGAATTGCAGAGTCGTTGTCCCAATTCCAAGTGCCAGCATACCTCCGGCTAATGGTGGATAGTTACTTCAAAAACAGGATACTGCTGTACGATACGGATGATGGCCCGCGGGAGCACCCAATCACTGGAGGAGTCCCCCAAGGTTCGGTGCTTGGACCGCTCTTGTGGAACGTTATGTATGATGGCATTCTTCGAGTACCATTACCGCATGAGGTCAAAATCATTGGCTATGCGGACGACATAGCGATAGTGGCAACTGCGAAGCACCTGGAAGAAGCTGTTCTTAGAACAAACGAAGCAATCATTGCGCTGAGGAACTGGCTAGTGGGATCTGGACTGCAACTGGCGGAGCACAAAACAGAGGCAGTTCTAGTGTCATCTCGAAAGGTGCTGGAAGTAGCTGAAATAAGGGTTGGTAGTTGCGTTATCCGCACGGTACCGCACCTAAAATACCTCGGTGTGTGGGTGGACGCCAGGCTTAGTTT